>OY743096.1:15696088-16362541 GCA_963555665.1 Dircenna loreta
GTGTGGGTGTGGGGTGTGGGGTGTGGGTGTGGGTGTGGGGTGTAGGTTAGACCGACAAAGTTATTCTCGTTAGGACGAAATGTGTGGATTACACATTTTGTCCTCCAAACTTTCTGGAAAAGATACCAGATTGGATATTACGTTACGTATTATGACGATTCTTCGTAACCATCATTAAACAGAAGCCTGGAACACGACAGTGTACACTGCTTTGGATTTTTCTAAAATGTAATCAGAAAAATTTTGAATGGTAATTGTCTTTTTACCTATAAAGTATATTGATAAATTGGTATATTAATCAATACGGGAATACGTTCATAGTGTGGTGGATATAACGTGGCCTTAAGATCTGTTTAGAAAAATGATAATCAATTCTTAGAAGAAATTCATGAAAATAAATAAGAAATGGAATAAAACCGCTGAAGCTCGAATTTTCTTAATGGACTTATAATTTATGAAACGTTTTACTCTTACTTCCGTCTCGAATCGATGTCCTGTGACAGTCACCGCAGCATTTTCACCGTTTTGATTATTTTTTTAATATTTTTATGTACGGACAGCATACAGCAGTATTTTACCAAGCTCTTTTTTTATATTATTATATACATATTTAAGTATGTCTAAAAATAATTGATTATTTTTACACATACTTAAATATGTATGATTATTTTAAACATGGTTTTAAAGCGAGCGGAAAAAATGTTATAAAAAACGATATTCGTTTGTCTCTGGAAAATTTAAAAAATCATTGAAACACATCAATACAATAAATCTCGTCAACATGAACACAAGCATGACGAAATAACAAAAAAAAATATAGGCCGTTAGTCAAAGTCGTTAAAAATTATCATTCAAACGTGACAGAAAAAAAACCAAAGCGAATATTAAACTGAGATTGAGAAAACGGTAACAATTATATTTCTCAAAGACTGACAATGGCGCTGGTGACGCTTTGACTCCGAAATTACAAACACAAAGTTTAATGTTTTATATCTCTCCAATGTCTATAAAATATGATGACGAAGACACTTTAGCGCTTATGATAAAGTAAATTTAAAAAAAGGTTTCAAAATTATACCATCAAACTGATAGGACATTTTAAATAAAAAGGTTCGTCGTAAGTATATTCATTATTCCATTGTGACGGAGAGGGTCTATTGTTTCAGGACCTTTGTCTACAACTTAACAATTTTGGTCTCAATTTGTTTCTTTGATTTGTGTATGCTAATGTTTTATATCTCTCCAATGTCTATAAAATATGATGACGAAGACACTTTAGCGCTTATGATAAAGTAAATTTAAAAAAAGGTTTCAAAATTATACCATCAAACTGATAGGACATTTTAAATAAAAAGGTTCGTCGTAAGTATATTCATTATTCCATTGTGACGGAGAGGGTCTATTGTTTCAGGACCTTTGTCTACAACTTAACAATTTTGGTCTCAATTTGTTTCTTTGATTTGTGTAATGTAACAATAACAAGACACATTATAGAGCAGCCACGCTTCGTTTTTTTTTTCAGACCGCTAATTAAAGATTTAACGCTGTTTTACTTGAAAAAAAAAACACTATTCAATAGTTATGCCATAGTTACATTATGAATAATTATTACGGTTTTAACAAAAAATAACATTTGAATAATATCTTACTATTTAACACGGAATAACATCTTAATTTTAATTATTCCACTGCTATTAAGTAACTTAATTGCAACGTCGGTAATCATTAATAAACTGCATTGAAAAACGTTGTTATTTTGTTCTTGATGGCATTTCTTAACTTTGAAGTTTGACGTATAAATAGTGTTGTTAAAAACGATGTTTTTTTTTAAATTAAATATAAAAGCACGTAAGACGTTTTATTTAATATGTAAAAAACAAATTAAAGAAAAGATCGTATTAAGTCGTGCTATAATAATTATTTAATATTTATTTATTTAACGCATTTTTAAAGTCCCTTTGTTAGTCACAAAGAATACTTTCAACTATGTTAGTTAGTAAAATGACCAAAAGAAAAAAAAATGAATATTATAACTTACAACATGCCTAAATACTACTCAAAATAAGTAATACTGCTGTTCAGTAGTAATACTTATTTTGAGACGTTGGTAGATCTAAAGCTTATGTTATGTTATGTTTATTATTCCAATAGAAGTTACACATGGTTGTTGTTGGTTTGTTTGTTTCAACTTTAAACAAAGTCAATGAACAAAATAGCATTCCTCTAACTGATAAGAATTGTTTGATCTTCTCTTATCGCGTATCATTTTGTCGGGAGCGCTGTTATATAACTGAAATGCTATCTTAAATGTTATCACTTTTAAAAAGTTGAATCATCTAAATAATCTTTTCAATAAAACCTTTATTAAATTCACAGCAGTTGCGGTTAGAAAAGCAATGTCTGTTGTAATTATAGTTGAAGTATCTCGTCAAAAGTAATTAGAACAACATTTTCGTTTGACGAGACACTTGTGAAGAGTCATCTGACTAAGCACTAGTTTGACAATGATTCCAGAGTTATTATGTATATTTCAGCCTGAAACTTACTCATTAAAAAACGTTTAATGTAAAATAGCGCTATATACTTTGAAAAAGGTCTTAAAAAGGAAATTATCACCGTTATTAGGCCGATACATTAAATATTTCTCTGTCTGTGTAAGCCTCAGACTAATTGATTTCTACTTTCATGTTCAAAGTTTAACATAAATAGCCCAATAGCTATATTAATTACAACTTAGGGCAAACGAAACATAATTTTTGTGGCTAGGCTGATCTTACTAAATCATAAATGGCTTAAGGATTTCGGAATACTATGACGAGACGAAACTTCTTAGCATTGAATGTATTCAAGGTGCGAGTGCCGGGCCCATCGCGTTGCAGAGAGAGGTGTGCAAACAGCTCCTTGGACTTGCGACCCAGGGGTAGGTTTACGGGACCCCTTTAAAATACGCATTTTTTGTAAGTCGGTTAAGTTAGCTGATTGTTCAATGCGATATGTTTAACCTTACGTGTCACTATAAAATATCTTACTTTCATGTAACGGCATATTCTAAACAAAAAATCCGCCCATTTTGCCACATCACTAGTTTTTTGCGGCTGTATCGAGATTAAATTGTAACTTGTATTTATTTGTCCTCGTTTTATCTATGTCTATAAAAATATTCATTAAACATGGTTTTAAAGCGAGCGGAAAAAATGTTATAAAAAACGATATTCGTTTGTCTCTGGAAAATTTAAAAAATCATTGAAACACATCAATACAATAAATCTCGTCAACATGAACACAAGCATGACGAAATAACAAAAAAAAATATAGGCCGTTAGTCAAAGTCGTTAAAAATTATCATTCAAACGTGACAGAAAAAAAACCAAAGCGAATATTAAACTGAGATTGAGAAAACGGTAACAATTATATTTCTCAAAGACTGACAATGGCGCTGGTGACGCTTTGACTCCGAAATTACAAACACAAAGACGGATAGTTGTTCAATAGCTTCGATTTTAGATTAAAGATTATTTCAGACTCAGATTACTTGCTACTTTATATATATATATAATCTATTTCGATAGATTTATTACTTATTGTTTTCCTTATAAAGAGAATGGTCTTCGCTGACGTACAGACTCATTTTACATTTTAATATTCAAAGTAAGAATGCTACCCGCGATCCTGATTGTAAACTAACCTTCCCAAATACAGTTCGTATACATGTAGCGCGTTTTATACTTTAAAAAACTAATCTTCAAATGGTTGGTACATTAAATTTTAAGAAAATATATAATATATATATATTTCAATATATACTAAACTAATCAATTACTTTAAAGAAATTTGTGGATTCCAACGAAAATTATTATTTCAGACAGATTCGAGACTTCAAAATGGCAGAATATTCGATCTTATCTATATTTAAATTATACTAGTAAAAGCCAGAGACAGTTGTCATCTATCTTCTTACTAAAAGTTATTTATGTTTTGACGAGTATTTTAAATAATACGTATATTCATTCGGTTCAATTCACTAACTTCACATACAATATTTAAAATCAAATAATTTACTAACATCATAAAGCCAGTGCACTTGCAATAACAGACTTCATATTTGTATAATGTAGATCCTGTATAAAGCTCAGCCTCAGGCTCGTGAAAACATATTAAGCGTCATGGTTGCTTGGCTTCGATAAAGTTGGGAGCCTCAGGCTCGTGAAAACATTTATATTAATGTGCGGCATACCTGCTTGGCTTGGTACGGCATTAACTTTTCACTGCAGTACCAAAATCTACTTATGTTAGAGTCAGTAAACAAACAGATTGATATTCAAAACAAGCTTGACGCAGTCAATGGTTTTACTATTTGTGGAATAGCTTGTAACTTATTACTTATGATAATATAACATTATACCATCTAAACAATAATTTGACCTTGAAGAACAGCTAAGAGGCATCTCGTCCAATCAGAGAGAAGCACTAACTCACTAACAGCCATTGCACTATGCGATGCGATGTACGGTGGTTGAAATAGAGTGACTCAGATCGTATATTGAAATTGGACCATAGCTGTTCCAGTTGAAATATGCCTCATATTTTAACTTTAATTTTTTGCTTAACCAAGAATTTCATGAATATAAATTAAATACTTTTCAAAGTTACCTAGCTCATTTCATTAACACGTTTAAAGAAAAATAATCAAAGATGGAACGACATTGCAATATTTTATATTCACTTCTAATTTATATCATAAGCATTTATTATATAACTGCTGAGAATTAAAAAAGATGGAATCTGGACATCAATTTTTGTTTCACAAATACTGAACTTAAAAACTTTAAATGGTTAGAATAACGCTGGTTTAAAAAAATATACAAAAATTTTAAAATACATATTTCCAAATATTTTAATAATAATCCTATGACATTCGTTTTCGTCTTTAAATACAATCTCAATATTTTATTTTCCTGTTTCAAGTTCTGTAATGAATAAATAATAAGCCGTTATAATATATTATTAGCAGAGTTGAATAATTGACGGTAATTTTTAATTAAAGCTTAATGAGGATTTGGATAAAAAGTACAGCTCTATAAGCAATGCATACCTTTTTTAATTTTATTTTGTTGACAGTGTGAAAGTAACCAATTTATATTTTAATGTGTCATTGTCACTTCCCCATACAAACATGCGCCATATTCGTTCATTCGAAGGATAGAGACTGTTAAAACGTAATAATATATAAATAATTTATATTCGTTTCAAATGTATGATTCCATTATTCAGATTTAATTTATAACAAAAAATTTCCATAAATTCATATTTTGGGTTTAACAAAGTTCTGCTAGAGAACTCTACAAAAATTAAAAGGTTTTAACGGAACCCTTGGTCCGTCCGTCTGTCGATCAATTGCATATCGTGAACCGTGTAGATACTTTCCAGACAGAATAGCGCTAGCGCGATGTAGTAATGGTACAGCTCCATCTAGCGGATAATTTTGTCAACATTGACAACATGCTGTAATAATTTAAAGAGAATTTTATAAATAATGATTTATCAATTATTGTTTTTAACTTTAGTTAAAATTTGAACTATTATTACTATTACCAACTTTAATACTTATTTGATGCTTTGGAACATTTTAAGGTTAACAATGTTTTAAAAATAAATTGAAGTTTACAAATATACTATCATATATTCAAAGACTGGTTTTAACTGTTTTGGTTTCAGAGCTGTAGTGGGAGGAGGGAAAGGGGATGAGGGCTTTACAGGACTACTTATTATTCATGGTGAGTATTAAGTGCCTCCTAATAAAGATTGGTGCTTTATTTTCGAGAAGAATTGCAATTAAAGAGTATTTAAAAGTATTAGGATAATTGTATTGTATTGGTAAGATTCTTGATATTTATTTGTCAATTGTGTAATTTTTTAAATTATAATACTTAAGAATTATCATCAATCATCTGTTTTTTAATGCTCTATATAGCTTTATCTACTTCAAAACTTCATAAAAGAGTAAGAAATTCTCGCTTGCTATTGAACATTTCAAAGTATTTTTATTGAACTTTATATTTCCGGAAAACGTAATCAAAAAAAGTCGTCGTAAGTATTAATAACATACTATCATCGAAATTAACGTTTTTTTTTTGTGTTAAAACTTTCGTGTAGTAAATAATTTATCTTTAATTAATTAGTCAAGTAAATTCGCTGGCACAAGATAGTTCTAAATACATCAAAATTGAGTAGAATTCTCTCCACCGAGACCCTCGTAAAGTAGTACGTGCGAAGTTCTTTCAAGTTTTCAACAAATGTTTTACTAAAGTTTTAGTTTGTTCTGAATAAAATATAAGCTGGAAGTAGTCCTTCACAATCTCGAACAGCTAGTTTAGTTAATAATGCCATAAATAAATTGTATTCCTAAACGAATATCGTTAATACGATATTAAAGTTAAATTTAGAATGTTTCTAGTTTCACAGTTATAAATAGAAAGTAAACTTAATATGTTTAAAAAATAACTATAATATAGTTTATTTAAATTTTAAATAAATATAGAATGAAAAATAAATCTATACCGGGATCATTGGAATTAATCCCGTCCCTCTGCCAATTTATATATATATATTGCTCCCCGCCTCATTCTATACATCTAGACACATTTTGGGGACTCTGATGACGGATTCATTATAAAACTATTCCAGGAGGAAACGTACAGATAATAAAGAAAAAGAAAGCGGAGGATATTTACTACTTACTGTAAAGCGTTAAGATCCTCTTTTTTGTTATAAAACATCAGATCAATTGATAATTGTTTAATTAATATTATGCTTTGAACATTAATCTGTGAGATATAGGTTATTTCTGTTGGTTATTTTTGTTAAGTTATTTAATATTTGATATGAAACGATATTATTGTTTGTTTGTCTTCTTATGTATTTCTTTAGTGTCATCTTTTCTTTCTTTAGAGTTTGTAAGTCGTTATATATAGACACAGGATGACTTTTACTACGTCATCCGTTATCCTATGAGAGGCCGGTACAAACGGGATTGAGTCATCCCAGATTTTGTAACTCGATTTTCAAATAATTGTTACAAAATATCAGCTAAGTTATGAAAGGAATCTTCTATTTTAATTTCATTATTGAATTTTCTGTTATTTCCTTCATGGTTTTTTGTGTTGGATGACCTCTCTAGCTATAAAAGTACGTAAACGTTTCAGTTTATACGAGTATCTCTAGAAACGTCTTTCTTTTATCTAGTATGGAACTTTATTGTAGTATAAGTTCACATATAACTGATATTTACTCGCTTCTAGATACAGGAAATTATTTTCTTATATAATGGTTAGTACTAATAAGAAAAATATAGCATTATTGTAAATTTATTGTAAATACATTAATTTATATTAACAACATGTCTGATTGTCATTGTCAGACTGACATTAAATCGGTCTGACAATGACAATCAGACATGTTACTAGACGTGTTACTAGTACGTCTAAAAACTTTAAATTAATTAGAATTCAAATATTCTGATGTCTTGTAAAAATGTTTTTGTCCATTACACTACACAAGTTAAAAATATATTTCATTGTGATTTTTATATCCATTGCCGATGTTCTCAATTTTACAATTTCGGCAGGACCTTAGATGGTACTCTTCACTTTCTTTGCTTTCACAACTTCGATATTTATGACATCTGAAAGTAATAAAATGGTATATTACAATGAAAGGTATTGTTCGTGAACCTGTCCGGATGAAATAGCTACCTTTTTATTTCATAAAATTACTTTACATATTTAAACTCCACGAAAAACACTTAGAAGGTTCACTTTTAATAACGGTAAAATAACGTTTGATAACGGATAGCTGCGAAGAATACTTCCTTAACATTAGCTCTCTATTATATTACTAGAATTAATATAAAGTGCCTATATCTAATGTAATTTAAAAATTCATTATTCTTATACAATACTTTTTTTTTCTGGTCACTTATTTTTCTTCTTGAATTATTCTTGTACACCACCATTGTTATTTTATATTTTTTTACAATAGCAACAATTTTCTATATCTTTTGTTGTAGCTGTTTGGGGTAAGCTGAAGTTAACTTGCGGACAAAAAAGTTTAAACTGTTGAGTTACGTCTCAGTGTCTTACTGAATAAATAAATTAAAATACACATGTCCTCCTTACCTTGGACTTGGTTTTGCTTCGATAAGTGCTGACATAAGAAGCAAGGAAATTAAAATAATCAATGTTTTGTTCATTTTCGTAGATTTAAATATAATAATACGTTGTGTACTTTACACTGTCAAGACGAAACTTAATAAATACTACGTTATTTATCTGTATTTATCGTATAAGATAAATAGAACAAATAACCTCTGACTTGATATAAAAAGTAATCAGTTCATTTGGGTTTTTATTATTTATAATATAACTAGCCATGTCGTGACCCGGGTAGAAAATATATGGAAATCCCGTAGATATATCATTTGTTCACTTTATTTTCCTGTATTGCGGATGTGTTGACATGTTTTATTTTTGATAATAAATGCTACTTTTAATGTAATGTAAAAAATCATTCATCCTGTATAATAACATGGTGTATAGCAACGTTATTCAGATAGTATAACGATATTTAGAAATATAACTGACTCAATAAAGTTCATGGGTCACGTTTTGGTTTATTTTAAAACGTCTAATATTAAGAATAACGTATCTGTTTTAAGAATATTATGACTTGTTTAAAATAAACTTTTTATCTTAAACTTTTGTTTTAGTCAATTTATTTCAAATGTCCTCTATATTATTAATACGTATTATATTCTTATCTTTAAACTTCTTCTTCTTCGTGAACCATGACTATTATATTTATATATACCCGGCTGTATATATTGTGGCGGACTCGTGGCGGAGTTCGCGCCGCCACGCTTAGAGCTCATGAATAAGAGCCCCGAATGGGTTCGAGACTAGTCGGGCACATTCCGGTTAATTCTACGTAAATACTGCCGAGTAAATATTATTATATTAACAAATATGTAGTGTCAGTGATTTTTAGTTTTGTGGATATTGACACATTGGTGGTAAATTATAGTCTATATCAACTTTTGGTTACCAATATTACCTCTGGTAAAAGGCCAGTGGTAATATTGCTCAATCTAATATGAGAATAAAAATACGCATTTGAACAACACAATAATTTAAGTGTCGGTATGATTTTTTAATAAAGAATGGATATTGATAAATGACATTTAAATGAATGTATGAATGAATGATAAATAATTTGTAACAGGTACAATTACTTACAACAAATATGTATGTATATATATTGTATTGTTTGTTTGTATTATATACTGGTATAGGAACTGATTTTATAAATCCTTAGAGGCAAAAATGTTTAAAATTCGCGGTTATAATAAAATACAGTTGCATATGTTATCTTACTAAACTCTTTCTTACGATGTAGTTTTTTATTTACTTTTTATTGTCCAAAAAAAATGTACAATAATGATAAAAATTTACATAAATATCTCGAAGACCTTCGCTCGCTGATAGGAAGCCAATTTAGCTTTGAACGGTAGAGAGATATGTGATCGAATGTATGTAGTATTGAAATATATAGATATTGGTTGTAAGGAATCGTCACTGAGATTTATATTTTTTTAAGCTAGGTTTGTAAAATTGATATTCCAAGAAGCTAATTCATCATCCAACTCCCTTTATTTCAATTGTTGGTATAAGGGTATACAAACATGTATACTAAAATAAACCTTTGAAAATAAAGAGTATATTAAACAATAAGTCCCAATGATATTTTTTTTAATAGATTATTATAAATTATATGATCGAGATGAATTATTAATAATACCACTACTAGTATAGTATACTATATTTTTTGATTCAAGAACTCCTCCTCCAGCTTCTTTTCTTTACCTTTTTGTTTCAATGACGAAAAGTATTTCATTTATCTTTTATAATTTCTAACTTATTTTTTTATATGATACTATCTTGAAGGTTTGACTATTTTGGTTTTATAGTATATTTTAGTGCTAGAAACAGTTTGTAATAACAGGAACTTCAGGATTTAAAATTCCTTGAAAGTTTCAGTACTGGTAGTATCGTATATAATATGAAATGGATATTTATTATTTAGTCTTCAAATTGGCGCTTTATGTTGAAGCAGTTTTCTTTAAGATCAGATTGTCTGACATCGCATTGTCTTGGGAATTAGGTCATAATTCCTACACACACTCACCGAAATGTATTCTATAGAATACTGAGAGGCTGGCAACTTTACGTCTATGTTCGAGGCTATGAAGATTGGCTTCCACCAGCCCAGGATCATTTAGCCTCTTTGCTCGCCTCTCAATAGAGTCCAGAGCAAAGAGTAAAGTACTTTGATATCGTCTAATCCATAATTATTAATGTAAATTTTTTCTGATGATTTAATGTATCTATATCAAATATTTTATCTTTGCCTACAGTTACTTTGTCCACAACAGATAAGTGTGAACTCGTAATGTTATTTTCGATATCAAATGGTGAATAAAATATAATGAATTCAATATTCCCCTCAATTTACAACATCGCAGCGACTTCGAAATTTGATGTTTCAATCAGATTACAGCCCGTTCAGTTGGATCCCTTATTTATGATTCAAATTAAGTGAAGACAATAAAATCAAATTGTTTTTAAACAATAAGATAAGCGTATTAAAATAATTTATATCCTCTCACTTCATCTTTTGTATATTTCTCATGATTTTTTTGTGAATTGTTACTCCGTGACCTTTTTAAATGTTTTTTTACTTGGGTCACTCGACAGAGAGAATTTCTACAGAAGTCCTTATTTTTTTTTTAAGAAATACAGTGTCATACACACATTCATCGACGGGTTGAGGAAACTAAGAAAAACCTCGTACTTATTTAAATATTGTTTCAATTAAAAGTGCAAATTGATCTTCTCTTAACTAAATGAATACCAAAAAAAAAAATGAACAATTAAAAAAGATGCAATACACAATAAAAACAGGTAAAACCCGTTTTTCGTTTCTGAAAATCAAACAGTACATAAACAAACCACAACACCAATAAATTTAAGATTTTTAGTTATTTAAAAAAAAAATGTATTCAAAGTGGAGTCGAGGAAATCAGAGTTAGTATTAGGTGTCTACGTGACTTCTATATATATTACCAATATAATCTAAATTCAACTTATCAAAATATTAAATTAATATATCATTAATTTAAATATTCTAAAATAAAAGGCTTAATTAACTTGAAACAAATAAAACCACTTTTTTTACATATTCTTTAGTTTTGATTCAAACATTTATAGGGATTGGGAAAATGTTTGACAATAAACCGCCCAAAGCTTTAGTATCGAATAATTTGATATGGAACGAAAAAATATATAATGGAAGTTACATAACGGAACTAAAGATTAATATACAGTTAAATGAACTGTTTTAAATCAATTGGTTAAGTTTCATAACAAATTCATGAAACTTCGTCGACCAACGACACTCGTTATATATCAAATTCCGAAAGTCGCGCTTTCAGGCTTCTATTTGCCTTTTATGTTGTGACATTTATGAAATTACTTCTTTTACACTGTAGTCCTAAAAAGTAAAGCTTATAAGTTAATAAGGTAATGCGGACAACTAATTATATAAATGGTTTGTAAAACACAGGGAAAGAGATAAGATGTGTTATTATTTATTTATTTATTCATAAACATCTTAGTTGATAACTCTTATCAGTGAGATTCGCAAACTAGACTTTTTTTGTTTTTGATTTATTTTTAAAGTGTGGCAAAGGTTATTGATTATTTTTATGATAATAAATATTTTAAGAGTAACTTATAACCTTTGAATATAATTCGTAAATATAATGAAGTCCTTTAGATTTGAACGAAATCGGTTTAATGTTTTGTAAAACTCACAAGAATGCCACAACAGTTGAACGCAAACCAGCGCTTCTACAATAAGGCAGACAAAATACCGACAGGGTTGTTAATATCTTGAAAATAATTCCATAAAAACAATTTGTAAGCCACAAATTTACTGTTTTTGTGTTCAGCCCTTAAACTTCAACATTACAAACATTTATTATGTTATTTTTGTTACTTTAGCACACACATATCAGATATTTAAATAATATATACTTATTTCAAAATAGATTCTTACAAAGGTACTATTATTAATTTGAAACAATATTTCAATCCAACCTCAGACAGCTCTATAAAATAATGTATTCAAATGAAAGGACCCGATAACTTTAAATGAGAAATAATTAATATTTTAATTAAGAAAGTGAATCTCGTTTTTGATCATCGCAATTGATTCGATTCCAATTACTTTTGAAAGGTTAACAAACCTTTCCAAGTTTGATTTCTATTGTCGCTAATTTTTGCTTTCTTTGTGTTAAGAAAACGGAAGAAATTATTTAAAACGAAACATTTGTAATTTTGGCAAATTATTATGATTTAAAACAAAATCTGACCCAGCTCACCTAAACACCAAGATAAATTAATATAATAAAGAGAAGTTCAAGAGTCTACTTAAAACTTTCTATACGTACATGACGAGTGAACTGTGTGGGGAAAAATCTATGTTTGATTCTTTATATAATATCAAAAACATATTTTAATTTTTATATTAAATTTGATTATTTAAGTCCTATAGGGTGAAATATTTACGCATCTAAAAGAATACTAAACAATATTCACGAAACAGAGCATTTTTCATCATGCTGTCTGCGTCCGACCTGAGAGGCAATTATAGTGTAGCGACTCTTGACTGTTATTGGATATCAAGCCGTTATTACATTCGACCGACAGAATATACGAGAAAATGCATTAACATTTTTGACTAAGATATAAGCAAATAATGCTGGTTACATTTAAATGTTTTAAGAGATAAAAAATAGTACACTAAATCTAATTGTATATCATTGATATAGTCTGTGACATCATGACGTCGTAACATATAGTATTTTAAAATGATTTGATCAACCCTATAATACGTTTATAATAATAAAAATAGATGGTATTTCCGTCCAGAGTCGCAGCCATACTTTACTGTTGAAGATGTTTGATATAATGATATCGCCTGAGTTTAGAGATTCTATGTTAACATAGAATATACAATCAAATCCTATCGAAAGAATTATTTTTACTTGAGAATTTAAAGCAGTTTTTTCTTGAATAAGTTAGCAATGTTGCATAAAGTATTAAGATATTTACCTGAGAAACGAGATCAGACGTATAAACATATATAGACGTATATATGTTGTAAGCGTTTGGAAAAATCGCCTGCATTCTTAATGCACTACCTCGGCGCGTTAGAAACAATTTAACTATCTACGAGTATTAAGCGTAGATTCGAATTTTCTCATTCGATGTAAAGCGGCATATTTCAATTAGTATGAAAATAAATACACATAAAAATGCATGAAATAAGTTATTTTTGGATATGTATGTTTTTTTAACGTATAAAATAAAATGTGATAACTTTGACACGAAAAACCATCCAATTCTAAAAGTGATTTAATACTATTAAAATGGTCATTATAATATTCGGCTTATATAATTTTTGTTGTATTTAAAAATATATATAAAAATAGTAAAATATTAAAGGATTTCTACATATTCAAAATCCTTTCAATCATTTATATATATTAATATACTATTATCATACAAAAGGTAGTCATTACTCTTACTTAAACGAAACGTTTGCTTCAATTTGAAAAATACCTGATTAATATTTGATACAGACCTTGAGTGGAATAGATAAGTGGCTGAAAATAATTAAAAAAAACTGTACTTATTCTGATGATTTTGTAGTGCTGGCCGGACAGACTATTATTATGTCCTCACAGAAAATGTAATCTTGGAGATTGTTTGTATAAGTATCTAGATTTTAAACACATTACCTAGCTAGGTGGACAGATGTTTACTTAAAAGTCACTGGCCGTATGTCGTGAAACCAATTACTTATCTTAACTTTATGAATGAACCGAAAGTGTTTTCAATAGTTATATTTATTTTATTTTAGTTGTTTGATATATCATTATTTATATTCTTATATATTTTATGGTACAAACATTATAAGATGATAGAATATACATTTTACACCTATAGCGCGACGCAGTTGCCAGTTACAAATGTACATTTTGTAGCAGACAAAGAGCTGTGGGATTAAGTAAACTGCTGTTTGCAGCAACTCTGTAACATCTCCATTTTTATGTTTCTGTTGTATTTTTTAAAATAACTAAGTATAATTCACATTTGGTATTTAATGATAATCAATACTATTTAATTGTTGTCACTTGGTACTTAATATTCTGACAATTCACTGTCAATGTCATACTTTATTTATTTATATGACCAGCTGTCATTTGACACTGAGGTGTCGTTTAAGTGCTCTATGTACTATTTAACACTTATTTACGTAATAATAAAGATGAGTAAAATAAGACGTTGTTTTACGATTGTTTTATTTTTTCAGTTATATTACTTAAATGTATTATGGCTTATGGCAAATCGACACTTATTCCAATGGTGATAATGTTGTTTAGTTCCTCATCATTATATTTATAAAAAAATATATAAATAGAAGGATTAAAAAAACTTTTATGTTTTAAATAAATAAATTGACTCATCGCATGAAGACACAATCTAAATACAAAAAATATTGGTGCGGCTGGTATAAAAGGCGTCATCCGTACTATCATCTACACAGCAATGAATGCCGCTATTTTGCAGCTTATCATTAATATGCAAAAGAAACAGTGTGGGTGATAGCACACAGCCTTGAGGGACACCAGGATAACTTACTTAGAGTCAGAGCTTGCAGCGTCGACAACGACCTTTATCCTTCTGTCTGCCAGGTAACTGGTGACCCAGTTGCACAATTTCACTGGAAGCCCGTAGGAAGGGAGCTTTAGGAGAAGCTCATTATGCCTAACCCGATCGAAGGCTTTGACTGAAGACGATGACTGAAGATTAGGAGAACCAAAAAAGATGCGTTAAAACCGATGCCAACACTGAAGCACACGTTTTTTAGACTTTCCAAGAAGCAATAGAAAGAAAATCAAAACAAATATTCAATTAATAAATTTTGTTCGTTGTTATTTTTTTATATGTTCATATTTTGTAGTTTTTTATACCAACGGAACATAAATTAATAATCGTGTTTTACAGCCGACATTAATTTGAAAGTAATTATGAAGGCTTCATGTTTTATTATAATCAAATCATCTATACAAAATGTTATTAAATACTTAGTAGCCATGCAACGTCAAGTAGCTAGATGTTTGATATATTGTACATTAATGATGTATATTCATTTCTCAAGGTTTATTATTAACCACTCAATAGTAAAACTTTGGGTAGTAAGATGTAAATTTTCGGAATAACATTTATAAATTGTAATGCCCATCTGCTTATCAAGAACCTGTATGTCAGCTTCCTTGATAGGGTTACCGATCATAGGAACTGAAGTCTATTGCCTACATTTAGGCTCTACCACTCATATATTAATTTTAGTATCTCAAACATATCTTTCTTTTCTTTAATAGGGGTAGTAACCATTTCAGCGATATGAGCATGATTATATAAATAATTAAATAAATACTATTAGCAATGTAAAACAAAGGCGTCAAAAGCAAAGTAAAGGTGAGACTGGATTTTATCTCGCTGGTAGGCTAAAACATCCAGTCGGTGGCAAGGTTACCATCGAAAAAAGTCTTGCCGTAAAGCGACCTGGTCGTGTCGTACCTGGTCGTCTCTCTGACCCGTTGCACGATGAAGCGTACATGGGAAATGGGTGTCAACAGTTGCGTTACGTTGGCAAGCCGATTTGGTGGCGAGTTGGTCTTTGTTGTGTCGGGCGTCTAGTCGTGGAGGGTAGCGGGATCCGAAGAAACGGCTTTCCGCTGACTGACCGTAGGTAGTTGGGAGCCCAAGTAGTGAATCAGCCATCCACGAAAGGCTACCCCACCAACTGTGAAAAATCCCAGGGTGGCTCCATCATGCTGGCTGGTGACCCAATGAGGAGGCCCGATGGCGATCCCTGGGGGGGTTCGGGTATCCCCGTAATCTCCAGACTAACCTCCCAATGGCAAGAAAACACCAATTTTCGACGCCGGGTTCGATTCACAGCGCCACTCCACAATTTATTTTTTATGAAAAAGGCCAAAAAGAGTAAAACGTTTATATACCCGTTGCACTCCTCCTTATTCAATGTGCACCTCACTAATGTCAGGGCTTGCACTCGAATATATACCTGGCCTCCACCATCTATCGACAGAGCAGCCGCAAATACTTTTTTTGACAGAGACACATATACAAAGTTCTTTGAACGCTGCAGACCTCAATTAGAGTTACAGCATAATGTCCGCCCGAACTACTCGTTGGAGCAAAATAGCCTCTAACACAGAAGTAGAGTCGCTAACCTCTCAGTATTCTTTAGGATACATTTTGGTGAGTGTGCTTTGGAATTACATGACCTGATTCTCCCATCCCCCGTTCATTACCGGACGTTCCGATGCACGGCGAGCAGTGATCCTTTCGTGGTGGATTTTTCAAATGTCCGAACGAAACGCTTTGCCTCGACTTTTTTAATTCGAACAGTGGAGGACTGGAGTAACCTGCCTGCTTTAGTATTTTCGTCGGAGTACAACGTGGGTGTCTTCAAGCGAAGAGTGAATAGGCAACTACCAAGTTGATGCGTCTTATCATCATCTATGACTACATCACTACTTCCCATTCGGTAGAATGTAGTCGAGCGTCAATTTAGTTTATAAGTAAAAAAAAATAAAAAAAAGTATTCGTGTTGTTGAAATTTGTTATTGAAATGGTTATGATTTGAAATGCCCTTTAATGTAGCAGCACCGGAGCAAATAGTACATTCCATGTTTTAAAATGTTTTCTTAACTTGAGAGTAGATTTTATTGCGGTTCGAGTAGGATTGTATATTTACTAATATAATTAATATAAATTTCACACCTTTTATGTAAGTAAGCTGCTTTATAAATAGAGCTCGATAGATATTATTATTATGAGAATTACGATCTCTGAATATTTTAATCCGAAAAAATATTTTTTATTTTGGTTCGAAACCCTACACGTTTATTGTTTTTCTTACTAGAATGAATAAAAAATGTTTACCAAATTGAATTTTAGTGACATACACATAAGAGTTAAAATATTTAAGATGAATATTTTTACTTACAATATTCGAAACATTCAAATGATGAAAGTATAATATGAGGATAAAATAGTTGGTGTCAATGAGTCGCCTCTTGAATGTCGGAGAGCTGTAGTCTCTTGTCGGTTAGGAAGATTAAACCCTGCCGGCGTCCTTTTCTTTTGGTTTGTGACTGTGATCGACCGGTGTCTTTTACTTTGAGACTGATCTTACCGCTATGGATAGACTAAAGAGGTTTGTACTTATCATTCTTTATTTGATGAGAGCTGATGCTTGATTTTGAGTGTGACATTATTTTCAACACTTGAAAAGCAAATAAAATTGCCATAAAAAGTATACCTATTGTTTATACCAAAACAATTATTTTTGAAAGAATTGTTTAAATTAATACTTATATATTCATAGAACAACCAGAAGTTTTTTTTATATCTCAAAATATTAATTGCTTTAAGTTTTGTACTTACCTAGTATATATATTGTCTCTTTAGAGGAATAACAATACAATCAGAAAAATAAATAAAAAAAAAGGATTTTAATAACCTTTTGAGATAGATCAATCTAAAAAAGTTTTAAATGAAATAATTGTGAAAAATAAAAAAGTATTTTTTCAACGGTTAAGTTTTTAATATATTAATTTTAATTACAATAAATGGTATTTTTTCTTGTTTAATATTTTTAGCTAGATCGTTCTTTTACAGATTGGTTCGGTATGCAAAATTTAATAAAAGCATCTAATTCTATATCGTTAGTTTATGCAACTGCCTAAGTAAACCACCTTTATACATTGATATGGTTTTTAAGATTCCTGACATGAAATTCAGGATTCCCACAAAATACACTCACAGTATTTCTATAACTGACTTACTATCAGACACCTTCCTCCAATCTTACATAAATGTTAAATTTAAAGTTTTAATGTAAACAAAATTATAATATACTCGTTACAAAATTAGCGTGAGTTGATTAACTCACGCTAATTTTGTAACGAGTCAATAAAAAAAATCCTTAAGGATTCTTAAGGATTTTTTTATTGACTCTTTATTTATTCATTTGAGAAACAAACAATATTTTGAAAAACTAAAATCAATCAACTTTCGAAAAATTAAGTACAAGCGAAATTTTCAGGAAATACTATTTAGCAATTACTGACATTTTTTATGTCAGAGAAATAACTAAAACATGTAAACGAAGAAAAGAAATAACCATGTTTAAATAGAATAAAAATTTGCTCATAAAGTGATTGTTTACAGGTTAGTAGGGATCAAGCAGCTGCAGCACTGGTTCGTGGCAGGTACCCGGGAGACCAGGAAACGCGATCTTAAATGGCGCCAGGTTCTGCGGCTCGACTTCTTGATCATCTGCGGTGAGTTTATTGTATATTTTTTATATCATATAACGGTAGTGAACAATACTTTTAGTTACAAAAATGATAGATTGAAATGGAATCGTCACCGGACAGACATACTCAGTATAGCAACAACCTATTATAAGAAACTGTATGCAAGCAACACCACCTAAGAGGTATTGGATCTAGAAAAAATCTCTGATGACCCTAAAATTATCACAATTGATGTAAAAAAAGTAAGACACAAGCCATTGATATTACATTAAAAATTAGAAAACTTAAATGGAGATGGGCAGGGCACATACTGAGAGGTCAAGACAAATGGAGTAAGAGAAAAACCGTATGGTACCCCAGAGAGGACAAGGGTTCGAGAAGCAGTCCTAAGAAAAGATGGGATGTTCCACCCATCCCATCTCTTCTTAGGACTGCTTCTTCAGGAACGTGGCAGGAGTGACGTGGAACAGAGTGGTTCAGGAACAAGTGGAAAAAGTTAGAAGAGACCTTTGCCGACTGGCAGACGAATCTAAAAAAAATAAAGAAACAAAAAATATAAGATTAACAAGATTAAGATTATTTTTATGTTACACTTTCTTTAAGTTTAAGTTTTGTAAATCGTTTTACATTAAGATCCGAATAAAGGGCTATATCTATGTATCTATATCATGTAAAATGCTTTATACTTATTAAATAGGGACTTTATAAATAGACGACCCATTTGGCTTTGCTCGCTACTCTTATGATCACCACCATATACGGTATATATATACGGTAAGTTGCAGATTTGTGCTCAATCTTTGAAGAATGGGGAAATTATGTAATTTCCATCTCTGAGTCGGAATCGCAATATCAAAAGTTGCCTGATTTATTGGAAAGAAGAGGATCTTTTTAATTTATCCTTTTAGGCTTATTTTGAATCCATGGTTTTGTCAGTTTAATTCTGAATTATCGTGGTCTTGACACAAATAAGTAACGTGTGATAGATTAAACGGATAAACCACTTCAGAATCAGACGTAAAAAAACTTTCAAAAGGTTTCAAGATGTATGAATTTATTATTACTATTTGATGACATTAGCAACAAAGTAGAATAACTGTTTTTGTTATTTAATAAAGTATAAAAAATAGGTATATCAATCATAGAGTGAGAAAAGTAGATCTGAAATAGTAATTATTGTTTAAAACAGAGCTTATGGTGTAATCACTTTACAATTCGGGAAAACTTTAGAAAGTTATAGCACCTTCTAGCATACATACATTATAAAAATACAAAATGATACAAAAGTAAAAATCCATATTACACCGCAATATGCAAAACTGCTTTATCATCTTGTGTGAAAATTGTTAAAATTAGTGAATGTAACAATAAAATGTAAAGGTAAGATAATTTAAATAACATATAACAATAGAAAAAAGTAGTAAGTAAATGTAAAAAATATACCTAGGTTATCTTTTTAAATAAAGGAGGAATATTGTGGGGTCGTGTATAAATGGGCGAAAGATGACCCATGAGATGTGAAATTTTATGCATATGTGAAGCTCAGTTATAATAATCAGTAGGCATCTAACATTACAGCGTTCCAACAGTCCTCTACCTTAAAACCGATACACACAGACACTTAATAATGGAAATTATCTCATTGGTAAAAATATAATTTATCATGATGTTTCATTCCTTTATTTTATTTGATGATGTACAATGATAAACATACTGTACATATCACGATTAAGTAACGAAACTTAAACATATAAAGCCTATGTATTTATTAACATAACTTTTAATTTTCCAGTTATATCGGTGCTAATCGGGCTGTGGATGAAAAACAGACTCCGATGCCTAGAACATTGGGGTTATACCTCCTACTCCTATTTAGATAAAATAGCAGGTATCATATCCTTACCTGTATATTGCATTAATTTCTGATATTTTTTTGAAACGAATCAGCCACAGCAACAAAATAAATTAAGATTCATACTGCAAAATATTTAAAACAACGAAAAATGAGTAACACATTACCTGTACAGTTGGTGATGAGTTCGACTACGTAGTGGTGGGGGCTGGCGCGGCTGGAAGCGCTGTGGCGGCACGGCTGGTTCTCGCCGGACATCAGGTACTGCTGGTGGAAGCAGGAGGGGATCCTAACCTTCTCACAAAGGTAAGCTGATATAATTTGAATCTTATTTATCGTTTTAAATGTTATATATATTTTAAAAATTTGTTTATCATTGGTTTCTTGTTTTTTATTTCAGATACCTGGTGCCACATTTGCTCTAACCGGTTCGAGTCTAGACTGGTCCTATGAAACGATCCCCAACAAAAAGTCTTGCCTTGCTTCTAAAGAAGGTCGCTGTCGTTTCATACGAGGTCGCTGTTTGGGTGGATCAACCAGCCTTAATTACATGATGTACACTCGAGGCAACAGGCAGGATTATAATTTTAACGTTACAGGATGGACTTGGAATGATATGGAACCGTACTTTCTTCGATTCGAAGGCTTACAGGAACCATATCGTCTTCCCAAGTCATCAGCAACATATCATAATACTTCTGGTATAATGCCGATAGGATATTTTGGTGATTCTGGAAATCCATGGAACACCAGGATTATCGAAGGTCTGAATTTCTTGAACTTTCCGTATAATCCAGATGTAAATGCCAAGTCGCAGATTGGTGTTTCTAAAATTCTTGGATTCACTTCAGGAGGAGAGCGCGTAAGTACAGCGACAGCATATTTGGAAAAACAA
This sequence comes from Dircenna loreta, assembly GCA_963555665.1. Lineage (NCBI taxonomy): Eukaryota > Metazoa > Arthropoda > Insecta > Lepidoptera > Nymphalidae > Dircenna > Dircenna loreta. Next base: position 15,717,371 of record OY743096.1, read on the forward strand.
GGTGTAAAGAGCAAGTTAAAGATAGCTAAGAACATAAGATGTACGGGCATTATTATAAATTCTGAAAATGTTGCTAAAGGAATAACTTTATCGAGGGGCTTGACTGAGACGTTAAAAATTTACGTCAAAAAAGAAGTCGTATTAAGTGCAGGGTCTATTAGCACTCCTCAATTATTAATGTTATCTGGAATTGGCCCCAAAGAACATTTAAAAGAATTTAATATTCCCGTCAAAGCAGATTTGCCCGTAGGGCAGGGAATGTTAGATCATGTTCTACCTATGATATATATAAGAGTAGATTATAATTCCATTTCCTTACGTAACATTATGGCTATTGGATCTAAATTATTGCAGGGAGTAAACTGGCTAATCACGCGTAGAGGTCCATTTTCATCAAACAGTGTGACTGATGTTACTGCTTTTGCTAACACTAAGTGCTACGATTTTAAACGAAGACGTTTAGTGAATGATAGACCGGAGTGTGAGCTGCCAACCTTACAATTGATATACGCCTTTGCCGACAAAGGCTCAGAATATTTTGTTAAGTCAATATATGAAGTATCGATGCCATACGTTAATGAAGTTTTTGAACAGTTCATGACTGCTAACAAAGAAAGTTCAATTTTGGTTGTATTACCAGTAGTTTTACAACCAAAATCTCGGGGTTGGCTTAAATTGGCAAGTACAAATCCATTCATACAGCCAGCTATCACCCCTAACTACTTGAATGATGACAGAGACGTTGAGGAAATGGTTCGTGCAATAAGAATACTAGAACAAGTGGTCGAAACGCCAGTATACAAAAAGTATAATGCATCAATAATGAAACTACATTTATCAGGATGTCCTGATATGGATAATGAAGGGTACTGGAAATGTTACGCACGACACATGACACATTCCGCTCAACATGCGGTCGGTACGGCTGCGCTAGAACAGGTCGTGGACGAGAGATTGAGAGTGAAGGGTATTAAAAATCTTCGAGTTGGAGACGCGTCAGTCTTACCTCACTTGCCACGCAGTAACATAGTTGCCGCGGTAATAGCTATCGGTGAACGTTTATCAGACTTCCTTTTACAAGACCAAAGTAAGAAATGATAAACTGCAGAATCAGTGACAGAGATTCAGCGCCATTAAAATGATATTTTGTCTTATTTTGAATATCAATTTGTTATATTTAAAATCAAAACGTGATACCACAATTCAATACATTGACAAATTTTTATAATGTCGAAATATAATAAAATAATAATAAACATGTAACATGTATTACATGCAAACATGCTATATTTATTCTTTTATATAGAATCGTTAGTACGTAAAAATGGAAGCTGTAAATGAATTTCAGAATCAACAATGCAATTTTAAAATTTTAAATGCACAAAATGAATTTAAATTTTACACAGACTAGTTGGAAAATGTTTTCAATGTTTTATCACAGTTTATTAATGACTTCATAAAATCGGAACTAAGATTTTGCATTACTTAATAATTTGGTCTAATGAGACGATGGCTTACATACAATTATCAAATTATTGAATGGCACAGCAAAAAAATAATTAACTGATCATAAATTTAAGTATATTTCGTACCTCAAATTAACTTATATGTGAGGAACAATAATCAAAATTCATTTGTTTTATAAGTACAAAATGATATTTATTGTATGCAGAGTGGCACATAATACGACTCAGACATTAAGAACGCGGTCTGATCGCTTGACAAATGACAAAACGCGTTCTGGCCGTTCTACAATTACCAGAATGTGTTGCGAGCGTTTAAAAGCAGCCAAAACACATATTGAAGATATTTTAAAATGGTATTAAATCATAAATGGTGGTAATTAAGATTACAGGATACATTTTGGCTAGGCTTTCCAAGAAACCATTTATCATGCATCTGCCCTTATATCCATTATTGGAAAAAGAGCATATAACAAAATAAAAATTCTAAAAAAAAATCTCAATTACAAAATTTTCACCAAAATGTCATAAGCTATATGCGTGCATGCATCGAGTGCGTGTATGCGAGGTATTCGTGCGGGGTCTGTGCGGGGTGCTTGTGGGGTGTATGTGGGGTGTTGCTGGGGGGTGTTGTGCGTGTGCGGCGCGTATGCAGGGTGCCTGTAAGGTATAGCCGTGGTGTGTTTGGGGTGTATACGGAGTGTGTGCGGGGTTTGTGAGGAATGTTTTTGCTGAGAAGAGCTGGCCAGAATCTTAACAGTTGCACTTTTTAAAACAATTTAACAATGTTTGATAAATAAGATAAAGCGTAAAACTACGCATACCATAGTTGCGAAGTTTTCATAGCACTGTTAGATTGTCTACGCAATCAATGGCCTTGGATAAATCGCAAAACATTTGAATTGCATTCTGTGCCTTTTCCCATGTGTTGTAAATGGAATAAGAAGCGTGAAATCCGCATCTGTTGTTGATTTGCCTTTGTTGATACCATGATTATTGTTCACAATGCATGAATTTATTGCTTTGACAAATTCTGTTATTTGATTTTAAATAATCTTTTCACAGATCTTACTTAAGGTACATATGTAGGTAACAGGTAGGTAAGGTTAATATTGCAATTTGGGGTTTTGTTTCATAATATAAAATAATTTAATTTCATGACTCTGATGACAGTTTAAGTGATCAATAAAATGTGATTAATTCATTGTTCCTGTTGTTTTGTTGTCGATTCGTCTCTGAAATCTTCATATTTTTAAAAATCTTTAACGTTGTACATATTACTACTCTAATAAGTAATTAAAAACTATTGTTCCCAATATCGACTGAATATTTTGTAAGAAATCTCTGCCTTAAAAGTAAAAATGAAAAATAAAAATTCGAGGTCAAATCCCCTTCTCCATGTATTGACGAAAAGGTCCGTTCAGCAATGCGTAGACGCAACAAAGCATTCTGTAAATTTAAACTCAATCGCAGCGAAATCAACTGGTGCCATTACAAAGCTGCCAGAAATCGTTGCAATCAGCTGGTAAGAGCTGCCAAAAGGCAATTCATTCATAACAAAATATTAAACTCTTCGTTTGCAGTTATGTGGAAGTTTCTCGGAACATTAGGTATCACTCAAGCAACCAAACTCCCTACAGTCTCCTCTTTTTCACCTAATGAACTAAATCGTCATTTCTCTTCAAGTTCAATTTTTGACAGCAATGTAAAATCTCAAACTATTTCATTTATATCTTCCCTGCAAATCTCTAATACTGATTCGTTTTCATTTTCCTTAGTCTCTGATGATGAAATCAAAGGAACGCTGCTTTCAATTAAATCTAATGCTGTTGGCGATGACGAAATAGGCCGATTTATGATTGTGACATTGCTGGATGTAATTCTCCCTACTATATCCTTCATTATTAAGTTTTCTCTATCTTCCGGTTTATTTCCTAAAATATGGCAAAAAGCCCGTATCCTGGCTTTACCTAAAGTTCCCAATCCCACTAACTATAACGAATATCGCCCTATTTCTATACTCCCCTACTTATCAAAAGTTCTTGAAGCAATTGTTCAAAAGCAACTCTCTTACTTCGTTTTCAAGAACAATCTCCTCAGTGATTTTCAGTCTGGCTTTCGTCCTGGCCACAGCACCTGTACAGCGTTACTTAAGGTTACGGAGGACATGAGGCATGCGATGGAATATGGTGAATTAACTGTATTGGTATTAATTGATTTCTCTAACGCGTTCAATACAGTTGACCATGACATACTCATCGCCCTACTAACTCACCTAAATATTTCGTCAAAGGAGCTAAACTGGTTCTCTTCTTATCTTCGGGATCGCCAGCAGGCCGTTTACATTGACAATTCCTTGTCTGACTGGTGTGACTTGCAAGCTGGAGTCCCTCAAGGTGGTATTCTCTCCCCACTTCTATTTTCTTTATTTATTAATATTATCACCAATGATCTTTCTTCCTCTTACCATCTGTATGCAGACGATTTACAAATTTATGCCCACGCGAAGCCAGAATGCATTCATTCGGCTATTAGTAGTATTAATAATGATCTGCAACACATACGAGACTGGTGTATTAAATTTGGATTAAATGTAAATCCCAACAAATGTCAGGCAATCGTTGTTGGTAGCAAATATGGGCTGGCTAAATTTGAAAGCTGTAATGCGCCACCCGTTGTATACAACAACATTAACATACCGCTTATGCCATCAGTAAAAAATCTAGGTCTTCATATTGATGGCACTCTTAGTTGGAATGTCCACATAGTCGAAGTAAGCCGAAAAGTAACGTATTCACTACGTTTGCTTTATCGGTACAAAAACTTTTTACCTATTCGAACCAAAATTCTGTTAGTGCAGTCACTAATCCTGCCACTCATTGACTATGCTGATGTATGCTGCTCTAACATCTCTGAAGCTAACTTAAATAAATTGGACCGCCTTCTTAACAGTTGCATTCGCTTTATTTTTAGTCTCCGTAAATTTGATCATATTTCTCAGTACCGTTCTAAGCTTAAATGGCTACCTATCCGCGAAAGAAGGCAGTCTAGAACTCTATGTCAGTTATATTCCATTCTAAATGATCCAAATTCCCCTCGGTACTTGAAATCTAAATTTCAACTCCTGGGGTCATCTCATGATTTGCATCTCCGGTCAGCTTCTAAACTAAGTTTATTTGTACCTTCACACCATACTGGTTTTCTGTCTAACTCTTTCACAGTACACGCTATAAAACTTTGGAACGGTCTCCCTGATTTGCTTCGACGTGCCCCAAATAGGCAGGTATTTAAAAAACATATCCGTAAGTATTTATACACAAAAAATAATAATATTTTATCTTCTTTTTGACTTTTAATTTGCGTAGTGACATTTGCGTTTTTACTACTATTTTATTATTATTTACTTTTTTTTAATTCACGATATCGTCTTACTCTTGCTTTGTATATGTATATATGTGTATGTGTGTGTATATGTATATATATTTATATATTTATGTATGTGTATGTATTTATACGTATGTATATGTACGTATTAACAATTTGTGTATTTTTATATTTATTTATTTATCTATTGATATTACTTATTTTTTCTATTTTTTTTTTTTTATTATATCCCTATTATACCCCTAGCTTGTATTTTTCTGTATATTTTTGTTTATATCGGTTGACTGGTAGAGAATGCTTTAGCATTAAGTCCGCCGTTTGTATGAAATTGTTTTTTTTTTGTACAATAAAGATTTTAATAATAATAATAATAATATTAAGTGTTAAGATGATACTGGAGATGAAATTGCAGGACTCAAGTGTCAAACACTAAGTTAAAGTAATCATAATACTCAGGAAGCTCTGTATATTAACACGAACTGCACCCACCTGTAGCACTCCCCACTAGCCCTCCCTGCTCCTCCACCCAACTAATCCCCGGCCCGCCATGGGTCGATATTTAATCACCTACAAATAAAAGAAGTTTGTTCATCATTCTCATCATCATTCAAAAAACTGTAAACTCGGTTAGAATTGAGTTTTTTCTAATGGCTTCTATGTGATATATTTATTATCCTTTTTTTTCAAACCATTTTATATTCTTAGCCTTATCTAGCTACGATGACGCAGAAATACCTCAAATATTTAAGAGCAAATGGGTTTTTTATCACGCAGTGGCATAGTGGTCGAAAGAAAAAAAAATGCTCAACAACGTATTAGTTTTCACAACTCACCGGAAACCGGAAACGTCTCTAATATTTTAATAATATATATTTTTATTAATATTAGTTTATATTTTTTAACAAAACATCGAAATTACAAAGAGAAAAAATTAATGACCAGAATATGAATCGTTTGATTTTTATAATTTATAATTTATTTATCTTTATTCTAACACGAATAATGTAATTTAAATGTGGTAGTAGGACGGCCCCACTAACAGTTTTAAGTGTAATAATATAACTTGTTTCTATTTCTATCTATAAATAAGATTATTACAAACAAACGCATAAAGTATGTTCCATACTTTTCCGGCCGTAACATTCTCTTTGAAACTATATGGTAGTAGATCTAAAATAAAAGTACATATAACTTCCATTATCTATAAATATTTATATTAAACTAAATGATTTGGAAACTACTTCCTAACTTCGTACTAACAGCCTTTGTGTTAATAAAGCTTTCTATAGATAAGCTTTCACAATAACTGAGGCAGTCAGTGTGATGACGCCGGACGGAGTATATTTAGAAACATTTCCCTCTGCTATATGTATGTAAGTTTCCAAAAAAAATAAAATAGGTTATAAATAAAACGTAGGTATTTAGTAAGACAAACAAGTCATCGAATAGTGAGGATATTTTTCAAATTCATATCACTGCTGTTTAAATTCATCTTATTTGTCTAGAATCATATTCTGTCTGGGCATAACATATTATGCCCAGACACGCACGTACTGAATTATGTATAGGCTTCACATCGAAAAAATGTAGAAAGTTGTCTATAAAATATTTACTGAAATTAAACTTAATCGTTTTCGAACTTATCGTGTTTGGATAAATTTATATGAAACGATGACTCCATCTAAAGCTGCACACAACACATACTTTGCCACTGTAGTTTATCTAAGTTGAAGATAAGTAATTAAAATTCATATACATAGCAATATACATGTGTAAGGAAAGCGATATTAATCTAAAAAACTAATTTGTTAACAATTTACTGTCAAGGGAAAAAATTTTGCTTACTTGATAATAAATAATTGTTTCAAAGTCCTTTAAAACTAGAGTTATATAATTATAATGTAAAAATGTACAAGACAGTATATATAATTTCTAAACAATTATATCTCTCAATCTCGGTCTCCATAAATAAATATGTATATATATATATTTTATTATAATCTAGATATTTTACCATTACTATTTTATATATCTTAGATTACATTTTTCTTCTAAACCCTTCTTTAAATTGTAAATCCTGTATGTAATTTGCATCAATCGCCTGCAGCAAAAACACTTCCAGTAAAGGAAACCTATAATTAAGCAGCTAGTACTTTCTTAAGATATGTAAAAAGGTTATCCATTTTATTTACCCTGATTTAATAAAAATAATACAAGATATGATATAACTTAAATCCTATTAATTTACAAAACACAAATAACCACAAATCAAAATAATATTTACTAAACAAATAAGCCTCATTGTGTCCCTTTTTTAATTTATGAATCGAGCTGACATCTGCATTCCACTCGATCCATCCTATCTTATATACTCACGATAAAACCAAAATATGTCAACGGATAATAATGTAAAACGAACTATGTACAGTTATATGATTTAAAATTACAAAGTGCAATGCCTCATAAGTTTATTGCGTTTATTAGTATGGATTTATTTTAAAGAAGTTATTATTTTTTTAGTGATCAGATGTTTACTAAAAATATAAAAGGAACATTTATTAATTTATAGACTTATTTATGTTCATTAGTTGAATTTAAATTATTATGTCAGATTCTTTATCCTTTGGAATGCTTATATTCTTATATTTTTGATGGTTGACATTATACCATAAAGATACAAATATAAGGAGATGGTACAATATATATTTAATACTCTTAGCGCGGCGCGGCAGTTAGTTACAAATGTATATTTTCTAGCAGACGCAGGACTATGCGGGACGAAGATAACAAGAAACACTTTACGACGTCTCCATTCCTTTTATTTCTTAGGTTATATTTTAAAAGACACTACTAGTGGTTAAGTTTGTGTTAATATTTCAAAATCCTTACAACTATCCTTCGAAGTAATAAATATGTTGAAAGCACAAGTAACTAGAAAAATATTTTTCACGTTCTTTTAAAAATAATGTCCGCAATAACGAAACACATTCTGCGAATATGTGTTAAAGTGAAATACTTATAAAACTGAGAGATATTCAGAGAAATACAGATACATTCGCTTTAATAAATGTTTTAATAAAATATTTCGGTAATAAGTGATGAAAATATATAATATTAAATAATTAAGAAAAAGCTTTAATTAAACTTTAATCAAAATGCTAAATTTTTGTAACTAATTAGTAATTTAATGATTTTGAAATAACAATATCTTTGAACACTCCCTATTCTACGTCTGTAGATTACTGAAATGTTCGTGCCATGTGGTATTATGACCCACGAAAGTGAATTATTTCTGAACTTTATATTTTTTTCCATCCAATTTGAGTAAAATTAAAAAGAAATTTGCGGATAATCTCAGAGGTAAGGAAAGCCGATAATTGCCCGAAATTGAATAGCTAGCGAGAGGATATTGCCGAGAAATAAGAGGCTTAGAGGAGTGAAAACGAATATTTTTTAAATATTGAAATGCTTAGCCGCAATTAGTAACACAGCACTTAAGTACATATAAAGTATTAAAGGGCAGTTATTTTTTTGTTTCATCCTTTGTCCGGTTTTTTCTGAGTTTCCAAGGTTATTAAGCTTTGATATCGTTGTGCAGTAAAGTCGTTTGTGATTTCAATAGAGTATCATGAAATATAAAAAAATCATACCTTACACGTGAACGAATACGAGAATTCTCATCCTCAAATAAGGGATACCGGAAACGAATGATACAATATTATATAGTAATGTATTTAAATTTTTGTAATGGTTTTTACTTAAAATAATTTTATCATCGTCTTTATAGATGTACTGAGGTATCGTTTTTTTATTTTTTTATACAAATTCAGGTGAAGAAAATTAACCAATTGATTATTATTTTTTTATTGTTACAAACTGACCAACGATCTGACCAGGAATAGGTATATATATATAGTTTATCGAGTGACGTAACAGAAAATAATCAAAAAATATATATGCTATGATTAAAGAAGTGTTATTTTCGTTTAACCCCTTCATTTATTACTGTCTGCCTGTCTACCCTTATTGTCTGTGAAAGCGCCTCCTAATTCGACAGTTTAGTATGTCAGACGCTAAGAGTAGCCGTGTGGGTCTAACATTTTCTTTTGTACTATTTCAGCATGTGATAATTAATCCTTAATAAGCACTGGTCATCTCTTCATTCAGATAATGAAAGCAAACTTTCAAAAGCAACTCTTCGATAAGAAACCTGTCACCACATAGTAGAAGACGAATTATAAGAATAGGGAAGGAGGCTTTTTCACAGTTATCAAATTTGTACGACTCGATACTTTACTAAGATGTAAAATAGTGTTGTTACAATATAGCACAAATAAAAAAATAAAAAAAAATCCTTTTATATTAATTATAAAGAGCACCAGAGGATTTTATTTATTTAAATATATAGAAAACAAATTCTTAAGTAAAATATTTATTTGTTTTATCAAGATTGACTGTGAAATATTATTAAATATTAATAAAATTGGTAAATTACTAAATATAAAAGCTACATGTTCGTCTTCTGATAAATGGTCGTTGTGACACAATGACAAATTTAACTCTCATTAAAATTTATTTATCGATATATTTATTTTATTTATTTATAATATTTAATTTTACTAAATAATAAATAGTGATCACATGTGTACGTCAGATTAAATTGTCAGGTTGGCCTATTTTAATAACATACTTATCAAAATAAGCCCTTCTGTAAGGGCACTCGTCCATTTAAAATTAAAATTACTTTATTGCGAACAAAAAATAAAATACTTCAGGGAATAAAGAAAAAAATTAATAAAACATACACAACATATTTAACAGAAAATCAAAATCTTGATTCTAACCTAGTTTACAGTTCCTTGAGAAAAGGAATTGAAATGATGACAAAACTTTTATAATTCGGACGCGATTAAATCTCGACTTCATCTCATCTCTCAAAATGACGGGTGGCCGAGGGTATTGTTGGAGGAAGAGGCAGAGGGAGGTAATGGCGAGTGCTACAGGTAGGTGCAGTCTAATGGTTTCGTGTTAATACAGAGAGCGCGCTGACTAACTTTGTTATGATTATATTTATTTACTGAAAATGAAATTTCAGGACTCAGTTTACAATCTGTTTATTAATTTCATTCCGTTTATTTTGAGGCATGTCCTTGAGCTTAATTTTTGATCCTAACAACATATTTTTAACGTATTATATATAAATAATAAGCTAGTGTATGGAGAGAACTGTGAAAATACTCTTAACCTTTGATAAAAATGTAAGCCTAAGCCTCATAACTACAAGATTATCAAACTCCAGACCAGTACCTAAAAATAATACAGGTCTAAGTCTTGAGGACCGTCTAGAAACAGTGGCTCAAAAGGTCTATTTGATCTCTAAAGTTACTAATATTTTATTCTAAAATTAAAGTATATTATTTATTAACTCTTACAATAATTTGTTAATAATTCAAAGGAAATATTTGATAATAAAAATGTAACGGCCAACAATATGAAAAATATAATAATATGTAATTTCCTTACATAAATAATTATAACTACTAAATTATTGATGATTATACTCAGTATTAATTTTATACTCAGGGGCTGTTTCAAATTTCAATCAGACTCCATCGAAGACAATTAAGATATTCAATTTATTAAAATAGTTCCTGACAAATATAATTAAAGGAAAACTTCATTCAAATATGAGTTATTACTACCTTTTTTTCTATTCCATTAGTCTATGTCTCATAATAATAAAAAATATTTATTATAAATTATTTAAAATATCCAAAAAATAAAGAGATGAAAAAATGTAAGGAACGTAGATTTTTACATCTCCAAATTTATTTATCAATTGTATCATTATAATAATAAAAATTTTCTTTATAATTTCCATTATTTTAATTTAAAAAAATTGTTTTAACAATATTATATTACAATAAAGGCAATGTAACAAACACGACTAAAGTAAATCGCTAAGAAACTAACTTTAAGGGTACGCTTGTTTAAGTTACGTGACTAATTGCGGTCAAAAAACAGCTGTATCAAAAATAGAAATAAATAAAAATGTGTTCATTTCTCTTGCAACCACAATAAATAAAAATGTATTAATTTCGCTTCCCCCCGCGACTACCACTTCCTTAATTCCCCCCATTTCATCTTTCATATTACCCCGGAGAGAGTTCTTTGATAGCAGGTATTATTCCGTTACCTCACAGTAGTAGTAGTGGTAGTAAAATTATTTATTAAATACAAAAAAAAGTAAAAATAGTAAAGGGCAAGGGAGAGAAAAAAAAACCTAGATTTATTTCAACAAATTTTATATTACTTTGAAACGCCTGGAAAGAGATAAAAAAACTATATCGAAAAATCACCGAAAAATAAACATATCGTGTAGATGAAGTCAACACTTTAAATTTGCCTTTTGAAGGGTACGTAATAACTAATTGTTTTCACAATAAGAGTTATGAGTCTGTTTAAGAGTTAAGAGTTATGAGTCATATTACTGTTAAAAGACCATTATGTTACATTAGTAGCTCTTGATATATTGTGGTTTTGGTTTTTGTGATAGGAATGGACGAGCTCGTCGGAGGCTACTGTAGCTGTCAGCTCGGATCATAAATTACCAAAGGGACAACACGACAGTCATTTTTTATTTTAATATTATTGTGAGTTTTTGCGATTTGTGTCTATAAATGATTTTGTTATTGTATCATGTCATATGTTTTATTATAATGTAAGCTATAGTGTAAAATTAAATTCATAACATCTTTCAATGTCTCAAAAAGTACTGAATTCTAAACTAGGAAGCTTAGAGGTCAGTACTTAAAGTTTACTGTGGCTACTGAGTCAATGAAATAAAAATATCTATCTGTTTTATTGTTACATATTTAACCAAAGCTCACATAAATATTTAATTGTTTTGGAAGTATGTTTTTGTTGTAAATATTTTGAAGGATCAGATTAAATTAAAATGGAATAATAAAATAAATAAATAATAAAAATTTGGTAAATAGCAAAGTACGGTACGTGTTAATTTTTATTTGTATTATATGAGTTATAGAAATAGACAGAACTGAGTAATTTAATTATACTTTTCTTCAATAGGAAAAAAACTATTACCTGTGATAATAGGACTGTTCAACTCGGTCATTGTTTAATTTATATATTTTAAACTACATTATAGACATTATAATAAAGATAAATAAATAACATAGTAAAAATGTCAAAATATTGTGATTACGACTATTAATTTCCTTCCTCTGTATTTTTCGAAAACCTAAAAAAAACCTTAAATAATAATTCAATTCGTTCATAATACATTAATGTCAGTTTGATAACGAAATAAATTGGGCTGTCAGTTTGTGGAGAGAGAAAATTGTAAGAAAACAATTTGAGAAGATATATTTTATTATTCAACACTCATTTATGAAATTGATAATGAACGTTTGATCTATAATATATTTTGGTGATACATTGTGAAAGCAAGTAAATATGCTCATAGATGTTTATTTTCAAGTTAATAATAATACTTAAACGTCTAAGGGGTTCGTGAAGACTAATCGGTATTAATTTGACAAGTTTTTGAAACAAAGCAAGCTTTTCTTCTATTACTTTTTATTTATTTGTTTGTTTGATGGACTTATAGTTTGTGATATGTCAATTATATGAATATATTACATAACGACATATAATTAAGAAAACACAAGGCATGTTTTCTTAATTAAAATAAACTCTTCAATTGCTGGATCAATATAATATAAAGTCAAGCAATCTTTGATTCTGTAGAAGCCCTGTTTCTAGATTTCGAGAACTCATATGAATATTGCAACTATAATTTTATTTTAGCAGTGGATGTATCGCTACAATAAAGATCTATAAAAAATATATTAAGGAATATGAAAACCATTACATAAGAAATATATTAAAATAAAAGTAAATGTAAAGTATATTATAAATTATAAACGTATATAATATTATTATAAACGTAAATTATTGTATGAACTAAAAGAGCTGGTCGGTAATTTGTCTTTTGATTAAAAAAATCAACATATATACATCAGGTAACCTTACACTCGTCGCAATGGAAATAGACTATATAAGGAGCGTGAGATACCTATCAGATTTCATCTAGCTGGTGGAGTGGCATGTGTGCTTGGGCAGATTTTATGCGGTATTCCAGCGAGCAGGTGAAGCTTTTCGGTTGGAGGAAGGCAGCAGCAGGCTTTCACGTAGTTCCTTCTGGAAGTAGCGATTAACAATTTAACGAATGGCCACAAAATCGAAAGCCTCTTGAATAAAATCGAAGCTTCTCAGGACCAACCCAAGAGTATAAGACCACATAATACGATTAATATAATGAAATTTTAAGCTGAGCTAATCTGTCAGCGGTTGTCTTAAAAACGTTACCATTACAAAACATCAATATGTCTAGTATGAAACTGATATAAATCAACTAAATTGAATAATTAATGAAGACAAATTAATTGCCTTGTAAAAGTTACATCATGTGTCAAAAAACTATAGTTAATTTCTAATAACGTAACGTTTAGTTTTAGTTTTTAGAACAAATTCGTGAGAAAACTATTTTTTTTTAAACTTCTTTTATGTAGAATAAGGTGTCATATAAGCCGAATAAAATGAACTCCTTTGCATAATTTATTTGCATTTTGCATTGAATTAAATCTATAATATTAGAACTCGGTCTTCAGAGAATACAATTAAATTGCAAATATGATTTAACCGCGGCACATCTCTATTCTCATCTACTTTCCTGTAGCTTATTCGTTATGTAGCTCAATCTAGTCTTGCATTAAGAATGCAGGTGAGGTTACTCAATGCTCAGAATATTCCAAACACGTCTTGTCTCATCTCATAGATAAATATTTCAATACTATGTGCAATATGGCTAACTCGTTCAAGAAGTTACTGCCAATGTTTATAATGTTTTTCTTTTTTTTTATGTTTTTTGTTATGATTTCATGTTTTTTGTTTTGTTTAGACAAAATTTAGATTTACATTGAATAAGTATTAGTAGTGAAAACAAAAACACTATTTTGTTAATATGTAAATGTACCTTTAGTATCTTACAAGTCTGGAAACATCATTCACTGGAGCTTCTTCATTAAAAATGGTAAAATCAGCTTGCGGCATCTCGAGATAACAGTAGACGGCGCTTAAGTTGGTGTGGCTCCTAATATTGTAGAAATTTACATCAATAGAGTAGCGGGGTGCAAGGAGTATTCTCCGGCGTCCATGGATCCATTTTCATCTTGAAGTATTATATTCGTGGGAGGGGTTGGGAGCCGGTTGTTGACATTTACCTACCAATGCAAAATGCAGTAGCACTGGAACGCTACTTCACAACGGCCTTCTGGGCGAGTGTGGTAGAGTGTCCATCAAATCAGTTTATTTGTGTTGCAATCTTGAGACTACAACGTGCTTGAACCATATTTCTTTACCCCCCCTTGACACCTGCGGGTGGCATTGCGTATTCTTCAAACTAATCAACAGGTTTTTACTCCTATTTTTGGTAAATGTTGTAAAGTAGTTGGTACCAGGCTTCAATTTAAAGGTACTTAATATGGTACCGCTGCACTAGACAGTTGTCTACACAGACGAAGTAATCATTTTCATACGTTAAGGAAATTATAACAAAGTTGGTCCGAAAGCTATCTATATCAACACGAAACCATTTGATTGCACCTACCTGTAGCATCCCCATTAGTCCTCCCCACTCCTCCCCCGACACACCTTCGCCCACCCACTACTGGTTGAGAAGAAACGTGGTCGATATTTAATCATCTCCAAATAAAGTAAGTTTGTTCATCATTTCATTTGTACTTTTCAAGGAACCCAGTTACAATTAATATTTAAAATTTCTTTAAAATGTATTTTTTGAAAACAGTTCCATGTCCTTGGAATTATTTCGTTACGGTGACGCAGAAACTTAATAAATATTTGAAAGCTCGCTGAAGTCGGGCGGAGAACGATACGTTATTATCTTTATTTCCTGAAAGTTATTTTATCATAGTAAAAGGATGTGGTGACGACGACCGTTAATCAGAATAGAAGACGTATTTATGTAACAATATTTCATTAAAATATATTTTAAAAGAAATACTGGAACAAACACATTCAATCCTTATTACAAAAATATTTTTTTTTTCTTAACAATATCTTTTGTATATATCTTACAAAAGAAATTCCGCTGGTTGTTATTAAAGGATGTTTCTGATAAAATCGAACAATGAGTTTTAACAAGAATGTAAAATAATAATATTTTTATATTATTTGAGCACTTTTTTGTAACAATACTATTTAATATCTGAAAAAAGTATCACCTTTTATAAATTCTACAGCTATTAAAGGATCTCCTCTCCTCGTATGAAAACTGTGTAACGCCTCATCTTGACTCAAGAGAAAATGCTGAACACACACGGACAAGGTTATCAGATATAACGACTCTTACCACCTTAAAAATTATTTACAATTAAAAGTCCTATTCTAAAAACATCGAAATAACCAACATTGGAACAAATAACGCTAACTCATAACTACGCTGACTTTTGAAGCGTCCTCGAATTCACACTCCCACGGACAACAAAAGGTATAGAATATAATATATAAAAAAGTATATAGAAGGTATTGACAATTTCTATACATCTTAGCTTTTATTATCGGGTAGTAAGTAGTTTCTCAGTTATCAGAATTTTTACCGAAGAATTCACAACCTAAAAAGAGAATCACCATACTATATAATGGCGTCCATTTTAGTCGGTTACGAAGATATTCAAAAATATCTTTGAAAATGTATAGCCATGTGAAGCTCATTTAAATATTAATAAATATAGAATGAAAAATAAACCGATACCGGCAGGGATTCAAACCCGCGGTTCTATTCTCTTGCCTTCTATGCTATATTTATGAAAAAGTATGTAAAAATGTTTTACATTTTTATTATTATTATTCGCCATGTGGCCGAAATGCAAACGTCACTCAAGGGTTAATGTTTATGGTTTGGATAAAAATAACACACAAATACAAAAAACTGCAAATATCTTGTTTGTATTGTGTACTATTACATCCAGCGATAATCTACTCTTTGCGTATTATTTCGTTGTAATGCATTATATATATACGATATTGACAGTGTTAAAGTAAACATTTTTTTTATTAATTTGTGTGTATCAAACACACGATAGTACCATAAATTGTTTTAATGTATTTTTAATTAATTCTGAATTCTGACTGACTGACTGATTGACTGACAACGCACAGCCGAAACTAGTGAACGCAAGAAGCTTGAATTCTGGAAATTCCACTCCGAAAGAGGTGAAAAGGGTGCAAAATTTTTACATGGAAGTCCAATACCGTTGAAGTTAGTGACTTGAAATTTTGGATTTTAGCTGTTTACTACAAATTAAGATAGAAAGCTGAAAATTGTTCAACATACTCTTTATTGTTAATTAAAAATAAACACGCGAATAAAGCAGCGAGAGGAAAGCTAGTACTATTATATACAAATATTAGCTTACTACATTCTTCATATAAACCTTAACTGTGCCAAATTTAAAGCTTCTCTGAACGGTAATTTTCGTTATAAGTGATAAATGATTTTGCATTACGTATTTTTTAAATAAATTCGTTAAAAACTTTGTTAAACGACATTAAAATAAATGATTAATAAATAATTTTAACTATATGTATGTTTAGATAAAGAAATGGTTTTAATTTTTTACCGGGATTATACTTTAGTAGAACATCGTTGTAAAAAGTAAGAAAAGGAATTCGAAAGATAAAATATGGTTCTGAATGTGAAAGTAACGCATACTGAGGTCTACGGGGACGTGGCTCATTAATACGAGACCACTCTGGACGACTGGACGAACTGGATTTTGACAAATAATATTAAAATGACGGTAAAGTAGGGCTTTTCAAAATATCCATAAAAAATAATTTAATTTTAATATCAAAACAA
Organism: Dircenna loreta; assembly: GCA_963555665.1. NCBI lineage: Eukaryota > Metazoa > Arthropoda > Insecta > Lepidoptera > Nymphalidae > Dircenna > Dircenna loreta. Next base: position 15,734,183 of record OY743096.1, read on the forward strand.
AAGATTACCCTCCTGAAATTTAATTAAATATAACAGTTATTAGTTTCTTAGTAATTTTTTCATACATTATCTTGTAGATTAAATTTTTCCTGTTTTTATGATCGAGTTCCAAATATACGGTATACATATACACACTTTATGTGACTACATAGATTTCTTTAGGCAAAATTATGATACTTACTTATAATGTTGATTATAAAATATGCATTTCAATATTTCCAATTTTTATTGAGATCATTTTGGAATTAAAACAATTAAGATTTTCTATATTTATACATATACACTATATATAGATACTATTATTTTGAGACAAAAAACTGAAAACAATTCATTCTAGCTACTGTTATTTGACGCAATAACAATGTACAAATTTTCGTAAGCTCAGAGAAAACAAACAAACAAACAAACTGCCGGTAAGTACTTTCTATGTAGTTAAAGCAATAACTTTTCAATGTTCAAATGTCTCCACTCCACTAAGCTCCTTAATCCTCAACGATTGTTTCCCGCTGAGAGCTATACTGTAGCAGGCTGTTATTTTCTTCCTTTGCCTTTCAGGTTTTTGGAAGATTTCTTTTTAAGTTTGAAAAAAAAACGACTGGTAAAAAATATGGAGTTCATACATTAATTCACAGAAACCAGTACATAATGCATTCTATATTATATATTACTTTACTCGCATATTATATATAACTTTACTCGCATATTATATATTACTTTACTCGCATATCTCTTCAAAAAGGTCATTATAAGAGTATCAATATCCATTGACTCGAGGATGTAGGGGCGGACTGGAGGCGACTGTCGATGTCAGATCGGGTCATAAATCAAACAGAACATGACACGTATGTTTTTTTTCGTTCCTTTGTACATTTCTTTTTATATTTTTCTATTGTTTGTGCGTTTCTGTAAAGTGAAATTCGAAACAGATTGTATTATATAATGAGTATTCCTTTTTATCTGTCTATTATTATTACAACTATAATATGCACTACGCATTTATTTTTATATAGCGATGGACTTTGAGCTAGTAAGAGTACCATTGGTGTTCTCTCATATGATTGACACAGCCAATTTTGACAGTAAATGATCGACCACATAAACTGCATATCAGTACTCCTTCGACTGACATAATTATAGTAGATGGCCGTAGGCCGCCTTGAGTGAGTCTCGCTTGGCATCAACTTCCTCGTTCCGTTCTCTTTCAAACTCACACGTCTTCAACAAATTATCATTCAGGATGGCCGATCTGCTGCCATTATCTCCGAATCAGTAACAGCTATGTCATGTTCATGTGACGAATATATTTGTACCGTCTGTCAAATGTCTGTCCTATTGCCACTTGCCATGTGCAGTTCGGAATAGATGATGCGCTTTGCCACTCTGACATCTGACATTTGGGAGTCATATCCAGCCCACCGCATCTGTTTTCGCATGAAATTTCAGCCTCTGGGATAAATTTAATTTGACATTATATTTTTGTGTTGGATTCACGAAATATATATGAAAATATTTTTTACAATATTTGTTGTTACTTCATGAATGTGAATCCTGACTATTTATTTTAATCCAGGCAAGATACTAATCTTATAACGTTTCGTTTTCTATTAATTATTGTTCGGGCTTGTGCTATAACTCTTTCGTTAAATGGAAACATGTCATATGAAAAATATATAAGAGAAGGTACTTATTATATGTATTGAGTTATAAATCAATGAATATGTATGTTTTGTGTCTTCTGGAGATTATAAGCAAGACGGGAAAAAGTATAATTTTTTCTACATATTTCACATCAAACGTATATAATAGAAATACTTTTCTACAATTATTACACAAAAAACATAAAAACGCGTACCGTTACTATGATATGATCTTAAACCGTACCGCTTTATTACTGTTGGACCGAAAAATGTGTATATTTTTTATTTAATTTAAGATCTATATTTATTTACAGTTTAAATAAATAAGCTTAACATAGCAACACATGTTTATAAATATTCACCACCTTAGAACTCACTCCGTGTCACCTACTCACATCCTAAAAATATCTGTTTTACAGAGGGTACATTGTTTAATATGACAATAAAAATATACATATGCAATAAAACTTTTGAGTCGTCAGTCACTGAATACTCTATGTAATGTTGTTTAAAATCCCTCGCTGTAAAAAAGTTAAATTTATTACAGTAATATTCCTTGACATATTGTGATTTTGTGATAAAGGAGCGGCCCTGAGGCGAGTGTAAATGTTATTTCGGATCATAAATTATCACAGGCACATCGTGACACTCATTTATTTCGTTTAAATTATTATGGTTTATGGTTATTTGTGATTTATGAATGTATGGTTTTTGTATCAAATAATTTACTTGTATTCCTTCTATTCTAATATAAGCCAGTGCCTATTTATGTAATAACATACTAGCTGTTGCCCGCAATTCCGGCCTCGAGGACTTCAGAACACAAAGCTCGTAAGAAACTCCTTCACTCAAGCTTCTTTTCTTCTAGTTACTTTCCACGAAAAGCCCTATTATAATTTCAAGGGAATAATATAATATAACCTAGATCCACTGTGAAAGTTATTTCTAAATAACTTTGCCGCCTCAATCTATTCATAACACTCACAAGCTTAAAATATATTAGAAAATAAATACATAATTTAAAAATGTAGTTTGCTTTTCAATCGGCTTCGAATAAAGTTATACCGTCATACGGTCGTTATCTCTTAATGCGATGTGATATAAAGCGCACGTGATCCAATTATACTCGAAAAGAATTAAAAAGTTCTCTTTATCTCAATTTATATAACATGGATGGAAAGTTTTTCTCGTGTTGTTTGTCTGTTTGGGAGTAAATATTTAATTTCCATCTAGTTTTCATAAAAGGGCATACCTAGCTTGTATGCGGTAATATGAAGGCGTGCAATGCTATCTAAGTAATCGGAAAAATTGGAACCTCAAGCTGACCTTAATATCTGGACTTCTTGGCGAGTTACCAAAGCCCCGATATCAATATCACTCCTCAGATAACTTGTGGTGTTGTTTAAATGCAGTTCACACGGTGATGAGTGTGGCCTGGTGAGGCTGCTGCGAGCCTAGCTTTTTTTTAAATGTTATATTTTTAATTGGTTACACGATTATTTTCGAGGTTAGGTTTAATCTTATGTTGTATAAAATATTAGAAGTTTATGGTAATTTTAATCAATGTTTTTATTAGATTATCTTCAATGAAAAAAGTATAATGTAAGCAAAATATGTTATAAGTAGGTATATTAAAAACATTGAAAGACAAATTCTTAATTTTCCTATCTTTCCATTTGTTAACTTATTTCATAAATAATAAAATAAATAAGATAAAATAGTTAGAATCGCTATTAAAAGTCAGCTTTAAAAAAAACATGTTTTTAAAAGTTTGTTTTGCATAGGGTAGCTCGGAGCATTAATTGTCACCGACTTGAAAAAAGCTGACAACACTCAGCGTATTTGTTTTATTTTTTTAATCATTCTCAATAACATAAGTACATTGTAGAAAATACTCTAAATATTTTGAAAATATGTGATAAATACTGAAAAAGAGGTTTGAACATTAATAACTCCACGACTAGTTCTATGGTGGTTTCAAATTTACAAATTCAATGATATTTATAGAAAATTGTTTGCTAATGAGCGAGAGATGTAGCCTAAATTATTAACACAACATTAGGATTTGTAAAGAATAAAGTATTATCCGCAATATAAAGTTGTCTTTATATTGACCCGGAGAAATAAATAGCAAAAAAATTTAAGAAATAAAAGAAGTGAAAAATTGCTTTGAAAATATTTTATTACATGTATAGATGAGTTTCATACAGTCACCTACTTTTATAATTGCATTCACCGAATTCCTCAAACTTTTTCGCCTAGAGCTCTTCAATCCATACGTCAACCTATATCCATGTCAACGGTAACCCCTAACCAACAAAAAAATAATAATAAAAAAATATACATCTAAGAACGTAAATTATATAATTTTATAAAGTTAGGTAACATACTTGCTTCTTGCATAAAGCAACATTACCCTTATGAAAGATATACAGAATAATCGCTTGAAATTGCTAGGTAATTCTCAATCCACCCAAAGCTGTATTGTAATAATGTTGGTTTGTCCTTATTGCTTCAGGCTTGGATTTAGCCACCCTCTCCCCCACTGTTACTGGGAGGATTGTGGCCCTCCCTTAAATTAGCTATTGAAGAAGGATATTGCTGTTATTAGAGAGAGACCCTTTTATATTATCAGCTTTGGTTTTGACAAATCTTCAACAATTTTAATAAAAGCTGGGATAACTTTTGCCTCAATGATTAATATTATAAATCAGGAGTTTTTCACTACAGGTAAGTAAACATATATCAAATTTTAAAAAGGTTATTGTGTAATATTTTTACTTTAAAAAGTTCTGCTACTCTGGTAGATTAATTGTGACAGTTTACGAGGGTCCATATCAAATCATCATTCATCTGCTGTTATTTGGAGTCGGCACAATATTGTAAAATTGAAATATTACAATCAAATTGGCAAAAGTGTGTAGGATCGGTCGTCGTTTTGACATCTACCCTTGGCAATACGTGTTGAAGAGATTCGCACCACCTTCCAGATAGCTGGTATAGGAAAGGGTTAAATGGAAATATCTTTAAAAAATTTAGTAAGTTTTACATGTCCTGACTGACACGACATACTGAAGCACAGAGATGTAACGTTTCTACACAACCCCAAAACCATTCCCAAGAACACAATTTTTGAAACTATTTTACGAATGTTATATTATGGGGGACTATTATATACGTTTTAATAAATATAGCGAACATATTTAAGCATGAGCGACAATTATTAAAAATAATTTGATTAAAATGACATATTGAAAATGTAAACTATTAACTATATTTTGACGGTTAAATTTCTCAATGTTATTTTTCCACATACTGAATTTTGGTAATGTCTATCATTTATAATATAGAGAATGAATATTTTTAGGGGAACATTACAAGTAACTTTTGCTATCGAAGAAAACAATATGTAATAAAGTAAATAAATCAATGAATTATTTACGGAATTTTCATACATTCTTTTACAACCCAGGTTATGGAATATATTAATATATTACCTTTATTATAAATTATAAAAACCAAATTGGATTACTTTTTATATCAAGTCAGAGGCCATTTGTTTAATTTATCTCATACGATAAATACAGAAAAATACCGTAGTATTTATTAAGTTTCGTCTTGACTTGTAAAGTACACAACGTATTATTTAAATCTACGAAAATGAACAAAACATTGATTATTTTAATTTCCTTGCGTGTTATGTCAGCACTTATCGAAGCAAAACCAAGTCCAAGGACATGTGTATTTTAATTTGTTTATCCAGTAAGACACCGAGACGTAATTCAAAACAGTTTAAACTTTTTTGAACGCCTTCGTCTTTCAGTTTTCAATTCAAATCAAATAAAATGAAATAACTTCAACTAGATCCCAGGAGCTGCTGCGCAAAAGATTCAATAGTGTAAAGTAAAATCTAAAAACAATTTGTTACTCTTTACAAACGCTTAACGCAAGCGAGTAAATTATAAATTTGTATGTAACATACAGAAACAAAAATTATCTGTATAGGTAGGTATACAACGATTTTTTAAATTACAATTTGTATACTCACTTGATCTTAATTTTAATAATATTATAAATAACTAAAGTTCTGTTAGTAGAAGTAAATTTGTCAGCAACATTTTTTTATCATTATTTGAAATAAAATTTTACAGATGATAAAGGCTGTTTAATATTTGATTTCAACAGAGTGGCTTTCGTGAACTTCAAATATGCAAAAAAAAAGGGCTTAAATTTAATCCGGACGAGGTCGTGAATAGCGAATATTATTGTAAATAACCATTATATATATATAATTACTTTCAGATGTCATAAACATGGAAGCTGTGAAAGCGGAAGTGAAAAGTATCGTCCAAGAATCTTCGTAATTATAAAATTAAGAACATCGGCAATGGATATAAGAGCCACAATGAATATATACTACGATTAAATTATATAATTTAAAATGCAAAAAAAAAAGAGTTTTTAGATATAATAGTAAGAAATTGAAATTAATATCTGTTACAGTTTTTTTTTATTGAAAATCAGTTTTCATTTCAAAACAATTTTTTATTGTCAAAGCTCTTATTGCCACCAGCTCGAGAATTAATTGCCACCTGAGAGCAAGTGGCAACAGAAATTCATCGGGTTGTTTATTTGTTTTATTTTGTATTTTTCACTCTTTTATCCAGAATTTATATAAATACGTTATAAAAAACATTCTAAGTATACCTTGAAATAGCCTGGCAGCAATCGCTTCCTATCCCATATCCATATCCAGAATCCAGTAAGAATCAGTTACATGTTAACTCTTACAACGACAGACTCATATATTTATTTATCGCGCCAACGAGGCCATCATTACAGCCTATTTTAAATAAACATACATTCGTTATATGAGTGTCACCTACATGCAATAACATTACATAAAAAAAGTAAATCTAACTTAAAATGCTATTTACATATTATACATCATACACTAACATAAAGAAATAATTTCAATTATAACATAATAATACTTTAAAAAAAAAACAATTAAACTGCAATAAAATTTATTTTAACAATGAAATTTATTACGTCTATAACTAATAGGATTTACTAAATCTAAGATATGAAAAAAAGGTCCAATTTATGATAAAAAAAAAGCAAAAAACCTAATATACATATATATAACAAATAGTTGTTTCTGATCCAATAATCGTGTTTGCTCAGCCTCACCTTTTTACATTAATGCTACGCTTCCTTAAAGCTACTCTTGATTATTATTAATGTTTTCTTTGATTTAATTTTCTCTGTTAGAGTTTGTGTTATATGAATATTTAATAAAACAAAACAAGACTACGCTTAGTTAAGTTACGTCACTAATTACGAGGAAGCGTCTGCAATATTCACGTTCTCCCCACCCCCCCCTACCTCCTCGACTATCACAGACCTCTCTACCTCCCTCCCTTCTTTCCTCCCTCCTGGTAGAGAGCTATTCGATTGCTGAGCAATTATCGGTTTTGTTTACCTCTCAGATTACTAGATTTATTTTTGAATATGAATTTTATCATGAACTAACTGGAAAGGGAAAAGAACAACAAAAATATACAACAAATTCAAAGTAGACTAATTATTTAAAATGACAATAACAAATTCAATGAAACCTATGAGAATATAAATAACTATGTAAAGCTTATCGCTGTAGACGAAAATAACTATATTACATTAATAACTCTTAAAAATTGGTTGTCATGAGGAGGTAGGCGCGGGACGGAGGCAACTGAAGATGTCAGCTCTGATTATAAATTACCGAACGAACCTAATGTTTTATCATTTGTTTGGTTTATATTATTGTGTTTTGTGTTTATTGGTGTGCTGTAAATTTATTCGTCTTTATTTTATAATATAATATAAGTAAATGTAAGTTATTTAATTTTTAATTTTTCAATGTCTTAAGAAAGTTCTGGCTGTTAAAAGTTACCTAGTCTCAAAGTCAGGACAATGTACCGTGGCTAGTATGTTTATGTACCAAAAAACTTTAAGCATAAGAAAAACATTATACAATAAAAAAAAATACAAAGGATTAATTTCTATCTTTAAGAGATTTCTACCAGTTTTTAATTTAAGCATGAATATCTATAGCGTTTAACTCCCTTATATTATATAACTATTTGCAACTATCTAAACATGTCATAAAATAGTAAGAGGAAAAACGTCTATATTATTATTTTTTTCACAAAAATATATTCACCACGTGCTCGGTAAGTGTCACAAAATTAATAACATAATATTTATAATACTGTAATGATGAATGGTCGGCAACTTGTCACCAACAGATATATGTACATTTACATTCTCTTTCGCTTCTGTGCTGTGTGTTATTTCAGCCAAAAACAATCTTCATATCTAAAGATAAATTCAGTTTTCGTGGGTCATCCCCTGACAAGCGTTCATCACCATTGCTTACTCTTAAGACGCCCATCCATAACTCTAAACTTTATAAGCATTTCTTTACCGTCTCTGCAATTAAGTTATGGAACAAACTGTCCCTTGACATTGTCCTTATATGCAAGTCTAAATCTATAGACATATTTAAAAAATCTGTAAATTATTATTATTTATCTTGAGATAACTGAAACTATTTATCGAATGCTTATAAATAAAAATATTTACATATTGCATAATTTATATTTTTAATATATTCTTTAGTTTATATTTATTATATTAGTTTTAAATGTAGTAGTTCAGTAGTAGTAGTACTATATAATCAGTTATAATTCGACTATGTAATGGTTGCCTGGAAATAATCCTCCTTTGGGGATAAAGCCGCCACTTGTACTTTTCTTATGTTTTTTGTTTTTAATAAAAAATATACAATACGATATATAATCTGTTAATTTATCTATAATCAGCTGTTTACACTTGAAATATATTGCGTTTTGTTGCGTGCAGCCCTCCACGAGGCCGTCGTTATTATTAATTCAAATACAAATTTAAATTTGTGTATTCATGTTACAGACAACTTTCTTTTGTTTTTTAAATGTGAACTCTATACATAATTCAGTACGTGCGTGTCTGGGCATAACATATTCTAGACAAATAAGATGAATGCAAACACTTGAGGAAAGTTCACGTGTAACCCCACTATTCGACTATTTGTTCGTCTTTCTAAACTAAATATTGAATCTGGAAATATTATAGAATTTGGCAAAAGACCTAACATAACACTTTCAGAAGAAGAGAGATAAGAGAGATCAAACTATATACACTCTACGCTATATACGATACAGCTTTATTTTAGTCCGGTAACTCCATCGATTCCACTATAATGGAAGTTAAACATGATTTGGACCTTATAAATACCTCGTTATTGTAAAATAAACATGTAAACACATTATATATTATTTAATACTCAGACACGTTTTGTTTGTAAACCATTATAACCATTTAACTAATGGCGATGAAATAATATAGCAAGCAAATCAATAACAATGCCTAACCCTGATTTAAGATAGACAGATTAAAAATGGACACTTACAAAATATTTGATCTATGCTGACAGTGTTTATAAGTTTACCACGTGGCTTATTACGATGCCTACAAAGACCAGACATATAAAATATGTAAATAATTAGTAAAACTATAATTAGTACATTATATGATGAAAGTCTGGGATACGCTAAATTTGATTTGAACTAATTGCAAACAACTCAAAACAAACTTTGATTTTGACCTTAAACTTACGAATAAAATATACAAAGTAAGACGTATCATGAACCTAGCCTAAATTAATTATATCGTGATATATATATATACGTGATACTTGTATCCTGTTTATTAATAACTTTCAAAATAATCATTAATATTTCTGATGATGACAGCAAGAAGCCTCCGGTTTCCGGTTCGTTATGATATGTACGCTTCTTCGATCAACAATGCTATGAATGAAGCCGTCACAGTCCCCAAAATATAGAAGCTTTTCTTTTTTTGCACGGAATCTGAAAAGGCTTACACAATGGTGGATTGAAATAAATCATATTGTAATTTCTTATATTGTTCTATTTGTTTTTCATTTGTGTATTTTTCTGTCCAAAATAATCAATTCATTTACTTTACTTTGCGTTATTTACAACTATGAAACTAAGAACTATATAAATATAACTATAATATATATGAATCACATTCCCTAACACACTTTGTTAATGACGTCATTAAGCTAAAATAGCTTTTCTGGCTTCTAGTATTTGTTATATTCTGAACAAACTAAAACTTTAGTATTATATTTGCTTAAAACTCGAAAGTACTTCGCACGTTCCTACTTTACGAAGCTCTCGACGGAGAGCATTCTACTCGATTTTAATGTATTTAAAACTAGCTGTTGCCAGCGGTTTTACATCCCGCTATCTTTCTTCAGTTATAAACCATCCATCATCGCATGAAATAAAAACAAAACCATAGGTTATTAATTTTATTGTATTTCTCTAAACCAACTATTTACTTTTCCTGTGAGAATGAGGGTATTATCTAGGATGAAAATCATCCTTTTTATTTTATTTTTTCGTTTGAAAAATCCGTTATGGATACCCCCGGCTAAGTAGGTGCTGATGGTGGGTGGAGGGTGGTTAAGTGGGACTGTCCAGCACCATAGATCACACTGCCATTTTTAAGGCTACCGACTAAAAAACTAACGGTTACCCTCATCGCCATAGTCGCCATGGGATCGCTTTTGCGCTCACCGTGACGCCTCGGCGAAACCCCCCTTGAATAAGGGTGCTCCCAGTGAGATGAAAAGCATCCTATGTTAACTTTTGAACTTCCAATACAGTATCCAATTTCATATAAATCTGTCTTGTCTTTTCTTGTAATGTATAATCATAGCGCAATTCAGGTTTTGTGTTTGTGTGTGTGAATATAAGAGAATTTTCCAAAGTAAAAGTATCTTTTCCGTCGGCGAGGTTGTATTTCAGGAGGTGTATGTATTTGTCTCATATAACTTTTCTAACATTAAATCATAAGTTTTAAAACATCGTTTAGGTTGGTTGTAAGAAACAGCGGCATGATCTATCTTTAAAGTAATTTGAGACATAACTTCAACAAAATTTGTGATACTTCCAACCCAAATCGTGATACACATCTTGATAAATAATATAACATAAATATGTAAGGGTAAGGAACAACACAAACGCTAGCACGAGACAGGGAGCCATTACTTTTTGACATGTCTTGTAACAGAGTATTTGGCATTAACACTACGATTATAAATCTGATTGTTCGTTTAAGACAGAAAATTTATATATATTATATATATTTATAAATTTATATAGTTATATATATTTTTAGTCATAACATAAATGTGATCGGTTTGTAAAATATAACCATAAGTTTGTTGAAGAAATACTTTAAAACACCATATGGCTATTTAAGATGAAGGCCTTTTATAAGAAGTCTTGATTAAATAATATCAAGAATAAAAATAATAGATCATGATTCTTAACTAAGATAATCTAAGAAATTACACAATTTACAAACAAACGCTTTTGAGAGATTTTTAATATTACAATACAATTATCCTAATACTTTTAAATACTCTTTAATTGCATTCTTCCCGTAAATAAAACACCAATCTTTATTAGGAGGCACTTAATACTTACCATGAATAATAAGTAGTCCTGTAAAGCTCTTATCCCCTTTCCCTCCTCCCACTACAACTCCCTTGCTCTGAAACCAAATAATTTTCGCAGATGTTTATTAAGAGATCAGTTCTCGAAAAGTCAGGTTTCCGGCTTAAATATTATAACATGGTTAGAATGAGTCAGACCCAGACGCTTTGGAAGAATAAGAATAAGTAATAATACACACACATACATAATAAGTAATAATACACACACATACATAATAAGTAATAATACACACACATACATAATAAGTAATAATACACACACATACATAATAAGTAATAATACACACACATACATAATAAGTAATAATACACACACATACATAATAAGTAATAATACACACACATACATAATAAGTAATAATACACACACATACATAATAAGTAATAATACACACACATACATAATAGGTAATAATACACACACATACATAATAAGTAATAATACATGCAAAATATTTAATTATTTCTTATCCCTCTACAATTCGAATACAAATACGATACCCTCATAGCTCTCGTAAAATTACCGTTTATCTTGAAATGTATTCGTTTTGCTTTCATTTATTATTATTGTTTAACTAATACTCATTTAATCTAATTTGTCATTGTTCTAATATAAAATAGAGTTTAAGTTTAAGATTATATAAAATAATTTCAATAGAAACTAATCAATTGCATAGAGATATAACCGGATGAAGAAGACTAACTGCCACAACACAGGTTGTTACCTAGTAGGTAGGTAGGGTGGGTGGTTAGTGAACTTGAATCCTTTAGCATAACTTACAAAATAAGTGTTATTGAAATGTCATTCCTCTTTTTTCAAAATGTATTTTATGCTAAATTGCCTGGTCGGAAATAAAATATTATTATTATATTATTAAATAATAAATCTACCCACAATATTACATATTATATAAGTCCGTAAAAGTAATCTATCTCGTAGTAAGTCATAGCTATTTAAAACAGCCATTCGTCTTAATATTTTAAATAATATTTCCGTAAAAAATGTCATTGGCAGAAGTAAAGCGCCATCTGCGCTGCTGTCATCCTTGAATACTTTCCCAATCTCAGAATAATATTCGCTTTGATTTTCGATTTGATTCACTTTGAAACCGTCCTGTCGCTCTACCAAATGAGCCTTTTCTTTATAGATATGGTTGATTATATAAAGTATTGTGCAGAGTTCTTATTAAAGAGATATCAAGCTTATATTATTAAATAAGTCTAGTTATTTTAAGTCAATATTAAACTAATTTAAATTATTCAAAAAGAAATAAGTCTAAGCTCGTCCTTTGTCTATAATATACGACCATTTACTAAAAAGTAATAAAAACGACATTTTATGAAAAATACGTATTAACCGACTTCGTTTGTTTAACAAAGCTTATTTATTGCTGTTGTTATTAGAATATTAGTTAGATATATATGTATCAGAAGTTTTAGAAAAACTGTAGAATAACATTCATACAGAATACCATATGCATATTTTGATATTTACAAAATAATGTGCAAGTGGTTTCAGGATTGAAAGTACATTCCAATACTACTCAAAACCACGACGTCATTTTTAAACTAAGTGTTAGTTTAAAAATGACGTACTGACTGTAGCTTGTTATTTGGGTATAGCAAAAAGATAAATCATAATTATCGATGGAGAGGCGTACATTGTAGCAAAATTTCAGATTTTTTGATTTTGCATCGCCTCTTGATAACGTTTCGTTCGAGGAATTATTATTTAATTTGTTTTAGATGGACTTACATTTTTTTATAGTTTTTACTGACTTCCTCTTGTCAGAAAATGTAAGTATAATATTTCTTGCTATTACTTACTATACAAAAAGGAAGTAAATGTAAAACTACATTCATAAAACGTTTTAAAGAATAACAAAGTTTTACACAATTGACTTAATTGAAAGTCAACATTGATTCTTGTAAAGGTTTAAAAAAGACAGTCCAAAATTGTACTTAAAGTTTTACTTAAAAAAGTTAAAATCTTTGACTTTTTACCAACAGCTATCAATGTATTTTAGAAAACTTAGTCGACAAGTATTTAAATAATAAGATATTTTAATAAGTCATGAATAGCCGTCTCTCGTTTCTACATATAACTTAATTTGTCTTGGGATTTCGTTTACTGTTTTTTTTTAAGCAAAATGTTTAAGATAAAACAATGAATAAATGATGATGACAAACTTGGTAACCTGTTAGTAGTGATATTAAATTTTCTTTGTCTAAATTTTATGCCGTAATTTTATTTTATTTTTAGTAATAATAAAATAATATAGTTTTTGCCAGAAGTAGACATTCACCTGCTAAGGTCTGGTAAAAAAGGGGTTAAAAGATGAAAATAAAATGAAACAACTACCGTTTTCAACCTAAATATCAAAGCAAATATAATTATAATTTAGGATTAGAAAATATTTTTATGAACGATCAGGTATAAGTTTATAATATACCTTATTATACTTTATACTCGCGGTCAAAATGTTCTTCATATACAACACGACACAAGGTAATATTACTACTAAGAGCAATAAACTCTCTCATTTTAAACTAAGACATCTTATTTTTTGTCACCTTTTCGCCGTACAAACGCAATTTTAAAATCTTTGAACAATAAATAAGAACTGCGCGTCTTATAGAACGTATTCCAAGCTAATCCGTTAGGCCGCACAAGTAATATCGTTGTTAAAAGTTAATGTCATTTTAACATATTGTTTTAATGTTAAATGGATTTCTTAAAAGCATTCGTTCTTCAAATTATTATTTGCGCATTTTTATACACAAGTACATAATATCGATATGATAAGATAAACCAAGATATTTTATCGCCATTCGGGAAATACGTTTTGTCATTGCGGATTGTCAGTTGTTTTCCACATAAGTTCTTTGTCGCTGAATGCTCCTTGTACTATATATATGCTACAATTTTGCAATCATTGACTATATCTACATATAAAAACCAAATTTATTTTATAACCTTTCAAAATTATATATATATTTGTTTTTAAATTTTAAAAATGAACTGAAAATAAAATCTATTCGTACAAAAAAGAAACAAAACAATAAGATTCGTTATGAGCTACGGTGACAATTATCACCCGACATCGATTCGAGAAGGAAACATGAATAAAACGTTTTATAATTTTTGCAGATGAAGTCCATTGGGAATATTTGAGCTTCAGCAATTTTATTATTTATTTTCTTCAATTTATTTTGAAAATTAAAAGTCGGTTTTTCTAAATAGATCTTAAAGGTGATTATATATGAGCTGCTATAAGATAATCTAGACCACAACTCTTCGTTTTGTAAAGTTTACCCAAGTTCCCTGGACCATACACGTCTTCTAAAACTTTTTTAGTTCCCAAACCAAAGCTAACCTGATAACAAATTCTCTTAAAAATATACTAGGACCTTGCAACCTCGATATCACAACTTTAATTCACCGGAGGAACTTGGGACTTCCCTGGTATCACAACATGGATGGTCAAGGAAATTTGGATAAACTTTACAATACGAAGTGTTTTGGTTTGGATATCAGATGTTTTTTGTCGGTGTCGAGATAGCACTTAGCACGTTGTATGACTCCGGTGCCGAGAGCGCCCTGGGGCTCCTTTAGAGCAACTCAATCACCAAAATCCCAGGAGTTTATTGGCTAAGCGTCTTTATCTTAATAATTCGACTTATACGCTTATAATCGACATCAACATGTCTCGAACAAAAGTATTCAATTAAAAATTACGATATTATCTGTTCGCTATAGTACCTTACCCCTGCTCCGGCTATACTTGTTATAAAACTACGAGTATATCAATTTGAATTTGCAATATACTTCGATCAGTAGGTATGCCGCATAATACTAAACAAACCAGTCTATCTTCCGACTTCTAGGCTTAAAAAAATTGATCTATTTTTTCTAGTCTTTTAACCGTAAAAGGAAGGTGCATACCGAAATTTAACTTCCAACAAATTCGGCAAGTACGTGTAAAATTAGGATTAGTTACCTTATGAGCTATTTTCTGTGTGTAGCCCTTTTCGACCTATTTTTGATTTAGGGAAAAATATTTAAAAAAAAATTTAGTAGTAAATATCATTATATTGTACTTGACGAGACGAATTGGTTGGTAAGCTGCATGATGCAAAACTGACACGTTTTCGACTGTGAGATCTAAAAATTGAAATTTTCATAATTTTCGATTTTTTATAATGGTCTTCAGCTTCGAGATTCAGAAGTAGGCAATAATTGTCATCAATATGAATAAGAATGCGAAATAAGGCCTTATTGGAATATTTTTTCTCCGGTTTGCGTAAAGGAAGTTTTATGTGGGATAGTACATGTAGGTCGCATATTGGTAGCTCTAAGTGAACGGGGACCTTGACCGTGAGAGTGTGAAGTGGTCGTTTTTGGTGTAAACTAGCGGTTGAGATATAGTCTTACGGCAACGGGAACTTGGGTCACGCGCTGCCGTGCGCGTTGATATACATTAAATAACCAGACGAACATTTTGAAACTCGGAGCCGTAGTTACAGTTTCAAATTATTATGGAAATTGTATCGTAATTACTTGGATAACTGAAATAAGTACTATAAGTAACTAAGAATCACAGATTCTAACCCTTAATTACCTACATACAGATTAACCTACAGATTATGTATACGATAATAAAAATTTTAATAAATAGAAAAGTATGTGGTATAAATAATTATTGAAAATTCCGTATGTAAGTTTCTAAATAATAATACTAGAAAACACGAAAATACCTATACATACATTATTTAATAATTATAAACTCTTGAGTTACACTAAACTATTGAGGACTGAACTTCTCTTAGAACTTATTTATTAGTTGTAGTACCTACGGGCTTGTTTGTTGTATACACTGTTTGTTTTAATAATTGCGTCAGTTGTTTTCTACGTCTTTTCAACTTATTTAAAATTACATTAAATTGGTAAATTATAGCTACGAATTCCTGGATTGTATCCACAATTTTTCCGACTGCTTTATACAAATTAAATATGATGACGTCGATTATGTGTTTCGAATAAAAAGTCAATTGACACGTAGTTTATTTATACAAATAATTCGTTTGTATGCGATAAAAATATATAAAATTACAATCAATATATAGATTGCAAATTAAAGCCAAAGGTTAGATAATATAGGTTAGAATAATTATTAATAAAATTTTAAACTTGATTTCTGTATTTTACAAATACCTACCCTGTTGCTTCTTTTTTTAATGTTCAAAGTAATAGTAGTGACGTCAAAAGGTCTGATGATAACAAAGAGAGGTCATACATCAGTGTTCCGAGTCGTATTCAATTTTACATTGAAAGCTGAATCTTCTTTTGTGAGCACTACACAGTAAAGATAATTTTATTATAATACCAAATTATATTTGATCAATATAAGACATATTTTATTCAGTCTGTATACAAAACTTGTAATAATATGTTTTAATTGGTTTTTCCAAGTTATACTCGTTTTGTAACTACTCTCATTATGTAGGAATACTATAGAATGTGCTTTATTGTGCTTAAATAAATAATAAGAATAAAATAACATAACATTGCTGAATTACATTGTAAGGTTATAGATAGCTCCTTCGTTCCTTTGTTGTTGATAGAAAGTTTGTATTATTGTGATGCAAGTATATTATAGTATGAATACTCAAATCCTAATTATTTCATTAAATTATATATCTGATACATCCTTACTCACTAGTACAAGTTACCGAATAATTAAACTATCTGTACCTCAAGGTAGCCCCACCAGAGGTCGCTGCTGTAGCGTTAAGGTCGTTTTGTACAATATATGATTGTATAGTTTTTGTTTTTAATCTTTTGTTTTATTGATGTACAATTAGGAGTATTATTAATAATTATAATAGTCTGTGACACACACTACTTACTTTTTTTTTTTGAATTTTTGAATTTGAATGTCAGTAAAGAGGCTTTTCAACATGTGACCTCGGACATAGAATATAAAACTAGCTACCATTTTCCTATTATTTATTCTTGCCACAATTCTTCTATTCATATCAAGTAGTTTTTATGCATATTAGTAAGTACCTACGTTGCTCCAGGGGTGTATATCTTTGTGCCAGTGTTGAAGCTGTGACTGTGCCTTGGTATTGTATTATGAAGCAAAATAAACTCTTAAAAATAGTTTTGTAATAACGCATTCTAATTCGTTACTTGGTACGAGTATATTTTGGACACTATATTGTGATTGTTTGGGCTTTTGTGACTTTACTATTTATTCCCTAAATAAGTTAGTACTTTTTTGCTGAAAAAGCTAGTCCTTTACAATATCAATTTTTTTTAAATGTTTTTTTGACGATTATTAATTAATTTTAATAATGATTTTCGGTTATTTATATTATGAAAACGCTACATATTTTAAGAAAAAAATATGTTTTACGTTCTTTTTAATTTATATTCAATTGTTTTTTATAAAGAACTAAAAGTGCTTAAATTAATAGTATATATAATTAAGTTAAATCGTACATTGATTTACCTGAAGATGTTGTCCAAAAAACTTCAATAAGAAGTAACTCACTCTAACGTCCTCGTCTTAACATTTGTAGTATTAATTGTAATAAACATCGCGCTTTTTTTTTACTGCACTGGCTTCAATTTCAAGATACAGTTGTGTTATCCGAATGCTGGTTAGGTGAATCCCCAAAATATATTTCTAACACTTCAACATTCACAAACCAAAATGATCGAGTTAGTATTATTGTTCCGTTTGAAATTTATGATGCAAAGAAAGATTACTATACAGTTTGCGAAAAATAAATTTACAAATAAATAAAAATTGCCTGGTATCGTATACCTCCTTACAGAATAGTTAATCCTTTTAGAAATGATCTTGATAGTACCCTAGATAAATTAAGAGACGAAGCTTCTTAGCATTCCATGGATTCACCGTGCGGGTGCCGGGCTCATCGCGTTGCAGGGAGAGGAGTGCAAACAGCTCCTGGGACTTGCGACCCAAGTGTAGGTTTAAGGGGCCCCTTTAAAATGCGCATTCACACTCACCATCAACTGGTTGCGCTCCTCTCCCTACCTAACCAAATTTGAAATGAACCTAGCAATGCCGCCTTTGAAGTACGTTCTAGAAATGTACTGATGACAGTTCTAGAGAGGCTAAGATCTTTAAGTAGGTTATAGAGAGATTTCGCTGTTATACCTCTCGCTCCCACTTCTATCTAATATAAAAGTATCAGTATCGTAAGTGACATGAATAAAAATTTGCTCCCGGAAGAGAAGGACCCCATTACAGAACAACACATGAATTTACGCGCTTCACACGGCATGGTTTATCTTTACTTCTCCTTAAAAGGCAATATAATTGTAGCGATCATTTTATATGTTGATCTACCTAATTGCGTCGCTTCCCTTGTACTAAAATATTAATTTTCTTTTTGTGTATTCATAACATAGATGTTTAAGTACATGGAAGTATTATGTATTCTGTGTGTATTGTATTTTTGTGTACCTATATTATGTTAAATATGTATAATTATATTAAATATGTATTATTATATTTTACATATTATTTTATATTTGTATATATATATTGTTTTTATATTTAACATATTATTATTTTATATATATCTGTTTATTAATTAATTTTTATTTAAATACCTAAATGCCCACGCTTATACTTCATCTCCTCTACCCATAGCTTGCCCGGAAGAGATTGCTCTTGAGCAATAAGGCCGCTTTGTTGTACAATTTTTTTATTTTGTTTGTTATTGTTCTTTTTCTGTATTTTGTTTTAATTTTAGTACAATAAAGAGTACAATCAATACAATCAAGTACAATCATATAATACTAAATAATAGCTAATAACTTTGAGAAAAAAACTCACCAGGCAAAAGGAATTTGGTATTCCGCAAGGCAGTGTACTTGGTCCCACTCTTTTTTTAATATATATCAATGATCTGTGTAGACTAAGCGTTCCAAATTGTAAAATATTTACTTATGCAAAAAATATTGCACTCGTCATTACTGTTAAAAGCTGGAGTTATGTCAGTAATCGTTCGGAGTGAGCCTTGAGACCCGTCACAAAATGTTTTAACGATAACGTATTATCTCTTAATTTAGAATAAATGAAATTTATAACCTTTGCCTCTAATGTTTAAATTCAACCGAATACATTATTATCTATTCTTTCTTATATTTGCACTTTGACGGGTATTCCTTGCAACTGTGATACTTTTGAAAGTACTTCTTACCTCAAGTACTTAAAAGTTGTAGTTGATAGTTCCCTGACTTTGAAACGATATATGCGAATCAAGACTTACAAGGCTTATATCTTTTTTCTGAAATATAAGATCTATCTTAGATTCACCGTGAATATAAAAATAACAATAATGCCTTAGCTCTATCTTTTTTATTCTTTTGTATAACTTCTTGGGATTTTTATACAAAACTCCAATTTTAAGCTTAAAACGTGCCCAAAGAGCGGTATTGAAAGTCATGTACAAGTTACCGAATTCTAATCTTACTCTAGAATTTTACTCAGTTTCTGAAGTTATTATTGTTCGCCAAATGGTTGTTGGCTTGTAAATCGTAACATGCTTGTAAACGCTTGTAAATTATAACTAAGTGGCTACTTTGAGTGGTGGCTAGTGGCTCTTTCCTATGATGATAATTATGACCACAAGCATACAAACACGCACAAACATACACGTAAATTCATACACACACACACACACCCATTGTTTTGTTTTTTTTACGTTTTACTTTTTGACATGACTAACGACATCTTTTTTTTTAATTTTGAGTTATGACTTGCTCTTAAGTGCTTTTTTTTCTGTATCTTTAAAAATACAACTCAGTTTTAAACTCTTGTGGGATTATTGTTCTAAAATAATGTTTGTATTTCATAGTATAATATGTAATACGTAATCTAATTTCTCAGACTTTCACAAGCTGTCAGGATAAGGAAGGAATTTATTTTTCCAAACAGTTACTTATTTTACTATTTAAAAGGATAATATTTTTTTTTGTAAATTAAGTTTAAAAAACCATGCTATATATCCGAAGTATAACAATTGACTTATATTGAAAATATTACGTTATTAATATATATTGTATTTTTCTCTAATTTAACCTTTGTTTGTCTTTAGTAATTGTGAGACAAATACACTCCGAATTAATTTAAAATTATTAAATAATTTTGAATCATTTCTAATGTGTTGTGTACAGGAGTCACTGCGATTATTCCATAATTTTAAACCAATGCTCTGTAACACATATTATTTGTTTTCATAAAGAATTCAATTAAAATTTCTTTACCCTCTATTTCTTGAATATTCTGATGTTCGAGGGAGTTACTTCCAATACGAATATTACAGTAATTACGAGATAAATTGTATTTTTTTTATATTGTCAGTAAATATCGCCATAGTGGTTTGAAATGGATACCAAATTTACTTATATCAAAAAACTATAAATTTTCATAATTTAAATTTTCATTTCAATATATATATATATATCGACTGAGTAACTTAGTTTTTGACTGGAAAAAACCAATCTTATATTTATATCAAGAGATGTAATGAGTAATAATAAAATTGAAGTTAAGCCGCAGATATTTTTCAAAGTACAAACTACCTATTTGTGTTATTGCTACATTTAATGTATGATTTTTTACATTTTATAAAAAACATACGAAAAACATAAACATTAAAATTAAAATATAAAAACCTTTATTAAAATAATGGAATACTGTTATATATACACTTTTAAAGTCTCTCATATTATTTGACTTAGATGTGTTATAACGGTAAAACAGAAAAAATACGCTAAGACAGTTTCATTCATATCTAATAATTTAACTTGTCAATGAATTTATTAAATTTGATATATTTATCCATAATCCTGACCAAAACGATAAAAAATAAATAGTAATAATTAAAAACTCTTATAACAGTTTTTAAACTATTCTAGCACTAGTAAACAAATCTATTAAATACCTCTATTAATGTTACTTAACATTTTTAGAGATTTCTTTTGTTTGAGATCGCGATGAGTTCAAATGAATTTTTGACGTCAATGCAATGCAACTGCGACATACGAAACAATCTTACAACGCATTTAGGTTTGACGAATTAACATAATTACAGAATTTTAATGACTTATTTCACGAAACATTAATCAGAAATTCGCGTTGAAGATTATATAATAAAAAAGCCCAAGTATAACAGGTACAATGCTCTGTTCATAAAATTCTGCAGCTTATATAATATTAATGTAATGAATGTCTTATTACGTTTGAATATTTTTAAAGTACGTACATAATTTTGTAGAGTTAAACTGAAAAGATATAATTAAAGTATTTCTTCAGTATATTGGCAGCGTACCGATGATCTTTTACCAATTTTTTAAAGGACTTGTTTCCTTCTTTGTTCAAAAACCATATAAACTTGATTCAATAATGTTGACATATTAAAAATAAACCCATTTGATGGTAAAAATAATAATTTTAACAATTTCTTTAATCCGTGGGAAAATTTTAAAAAATATTTTTATAAAAGGTTTTCGTCAAAATATTTTACTAATCATAAAAATAACTGAACAAAAATTAAGTCAAACGTCAAACTATGTATCAGCTATAATTCACATTTGAAACCGTAGATAAAAAAAAACAATATTTCATTTCTTTTTATTTTATGTTTTGTTTTTATACAATAAAACATTTTAGTGTTTATTATAAGTCATAATCATAGTCAACCGCTATCTTTGTATAATTATAATTTCGTGCGTTTGAAAGAAAAAGAAAGCACTTAAGTACTTCTGAGTTCCGGTGCCAGGAGATTCAAAGATAATATTATAACGTTATTGTAATATCTTGAAAAGGTTTTATATATACCTTATATATATAATACTATTGCTTACTTTCAGTCAAAAAAATATTTAAAAACTTTAACTTTATAATATCGAAAAGGAATGTGACTATCGAGGTCACCTATTGAACATGGCCCATCGTCTATATCAGATATATAATAATGTTAATTGGTTTATAATAATTACGAAAAGTAAAAAAATATTAAAAACCATACGCCTGTACGGTTTTTATTTTTTGTGACGTTAATATTTAATAGTTTGTAAACATGTTATTTTCGTTTGTTCGTCCAAAAGTTGGTGTAAATGACCGTGACCAAATTGATAATGGAAGTTAAAAGACCGCTCAGTTCTAGAGCATGCAAGTTAATTAAAAATTTCTTCTCGTGGATGTAAAACGCTTAGAAAGAAAAATCCTGGTCAATTACTTACCAGGCTTACATTAATTTTTTAATATTTACCCATATTTCTCTACTTAAAATACCAATTCTATTTACAAATTTGTATTATTATTATTTATTAGGGGTCTTTTATTATTCTTATTATAAGGGGTCTGTTAGTATTAGTTGACGTAACGTGAAGTTATCGTTAACTTGTGTTTGTTAAAATCTCCTGGATTCATATTCGTTATTATCAGAAATAAGTTTATGATTTGTTGTTTTTTTTCACTTAATATTAGGAAATTTGTATTGAGAAATGTTGAAGTTGTTAATAGTTAAAAATGTAATAAAATAAAATTGTTTATATTTCTCTGGATTCTTGTAACTTTTTTATATTGAAATTTTGTCGTTGATATAACTAAAGACGCAAAAAACACCTTATTTGATTCATCTTTAATATTTAAATATTTTTAATACGGTATATTTAACAATTGATATAATATGTCATATTATAAAATGGTATATTTTATGTAATAATTAAGTAAAAAAAATATTTTTTATTATTTTAAAACTTTAGAATAATTAATGTGAATGTAAAAAAAAATTGTAAAAAAAATATCATTATAAATTATTCGCCTCATTTTGTTGACAAAATACCTGAATCAATTAACTACTTAAAAAATATGACAATAAGCTTTGTTAGACAGTTTTTAAGACATTTCAATCTCCTACACAAATATTTAAAATCTTAGCCACGTGGCTAAGATTTCAAGGGACGTTCCTGGGATGTCTTTTTTAATGTTACAATTTGGATTCACAGAATTGTTTACAATCCACTCCACGTACATTACCTATATTTATAAAGCAAGTCTGTTATTTTAGGAAACAGATCCTTAAGATATCATTCAGAATGCAGCCATTTTTTTTGTTTTTTTTGTCGTCTTTGCTATTGGCTGGTACCGGCTGGCAACGTCACCGGAGAAATTTTGTTGGTATGGATGTAGTTTAACTGACAACTTCATCCTCAAGAATCCGTCTGTTTCCCACAAGCAAGGCGATCGACTTCTAGAAATTTATACAATGAAAACAGTCAAATCCTCAGAGATCAGAGAAAGATTCCTTCCCCAAATAGTTCTGTTTGTAATAAGATCGAAGAAGATATAATATTCGATATGAATGTGTCCAGAACGCGGCAGAAAGACCGGAATTATTTTCTAAGTTTCGTAAGCTTCGGGAAGTCGGCGGTTGTAATAGCGCTCTGGCTTATTTATTAGGAATAGAGGATGCTCTATCAGAGGATGTCACAGGACTATTACAGTTAGTTGAAAAATGTCTTAGAAAATAAGCACCTATTATTTAATTTTTATATTTTATTATAAATTAAATGTTAAGAATGTTCTATGGAGCGACTTAGTCCAGCAGGACCAAGCTCCTTAAATAAAGAAAAAAATATATATTTTTTCTGATTAAGAAAAAATCGTGTTCTACCCAATATTTTAGAAGAAATTTTATGCAATGTAACCTGCCAGCCCACAATGGAGGTTTAGTGGATTCAAATTCACACCTTTACAATTATTTAGAAAGAAGTTGGAGCCTATCAATTGGACAAGTAAATGTAGGATTGTATTTTATTTAAAGAGTACATTTAATTTAAATATTATTTCCCTTTTTTTTGTAATAAATCAGAGTTTAAAATCCAAACAATCTGGGCTTTTACCTGTAATGACAGGTTCTTTATTATATTCCTGGCCCTGAAAAAATATTCGCTCGTGGCTGTGCGAAGGAATATTTTGTTAATGCTGTTTCAATTATGTCTTATATTGACAGGTAAAGTATCGTACGTTGAGCACCCGTATTGTACCCAATCAATACAATTGTTAGATATTTAATGTAGAGGCTTTTAATAATTTAGTATTATAGAATTATTATCAGCATTTTTTTTATTATAATTCACTTATTCTTGTGGTATTCCATATCTTTTTCTCAAAAAATAAGGTTAAAGTTTAATATTCATAATAGTGTATTCCTATTAAACAATTTAACGCAGCAATAATTACCTCTTGTGTAGAAAGAAAAAAATACTTGAATTGGTATTTCTAAATACTTATTCCACCCGCCATCTTAAGTATTAGGTTATCAAGTCTTAAGGTTTACCTCTTAATGAAGAATTTCAGTTAAACTATTACATTCACACCAATATATGAAAGTTTTTAAAAATGAAGTCAAAAATATTTAATATTTTCATATAATATTAACAATTTTGGATGATATTTATATTATATTCCAGATAAAACTAGATTCAATAATATCTTTGTATAATTAACATAATTTATAAACTATGGAAGTTACTTCACTAGTTTAACAGGATTAAGTGAAGTAAAGTTTATTTGATTTTTATAATAGATTATTTTTCTATTCTGCAAATTTTAATGAAGAAATAAAGTTTTTCTTTGGGACCGTCTCTTGTTATTAAGAGATATTAAACGTAACGTCTCTTGTTTTTTCTAACCCGGATAATAATAAAAGTTTATTGCTATTTTGAAGCTTACTGCCATACAACTACAATATATGTACGGTTATTTACAAGGTTTACTAAATTGAAAAGGTATAAAAGGTTGTAATCGTTGTCGTTGGTGAGTTGCTTCGTGATTCTTGTGGAGTTAAAATCTCGACTGTTGTGTGCGTCTTCGACAAAATAATATTTCATTTTATCACGTGTCCTGTTTGTAGTATTTTATTTTTAGTTATATGCTAGTTATCTAAGTATGGATGGATTAAAGAGGTTTGTAATTATATTACTTTCATTATGTTATTATATTTATTTATTAATATAAAGACTATATTTAAATTAATATGCTTACAATTTATTTTTTTATTATTATATTTTATTATATTATTATTATTATTTTTTTATATAAATAATTACAAATGTATTCCTTAGGTGGATATGAATTTGTATGAATACACAAAAGAGGATTTGTAAATAAATTTTTCTCAGTCTGGCCGTAAATACTGTTACACTTAAAAATAAAAAAAATATTACATTTGAATATCGAATCTATCATTTTAATACGATTGTTCATTGTGTTTTTTCATTTTGGCGCCAATACATTCTACAATATTTTGCGATATTAAAATGGAGTGGGGTGATAAAGAGAACCGAATCGCTGTGATTGCATTCATTACACAAAGTAGGTATGGAGCCAAATGCAATTTTAAAACTCTCCATACACTTGGTATTAGTAAAATATTTGTGTACCGGGCTATTAATAGGTACAATAAGACTTCTTCTGTTTGTGACAGAAAAAGATCTGGTCGTCCACATAGTGTTCGTACGAAAAGGGTGGTCAAAGCAGTAAGGGAAAGAATTCGAAGAAATCCTGTCCGAAAGCAGAGGATTTTATCTCGGGAAATGAAGATAGCACCTAGAACCATGTCGCGTATTTTAAAAGATGACTTAGGACTTAGCCTATAAGAGATGCACTGGTCATTTATAAACTGATTATTTAAGGAAGAATAGGGTGGTAAAATCGAAACAACTACTGAAGCGGTACGCAAAGCTTTAAGGAAGCTTCCCAATTACTCAACAGAGTGCAACGTGGACATTATCCGACTTCAGTGATGGTTTGGTGGGGTGTTAGCTATGAAGGAGTGACTAAGCCATATTTTTGTCAAAAAGGTATCAAAACATCGGCACAAGTATATCAAGATACCATTCTTGAGAAGGTAGTTAAGCCCCTTAACATCACCATGTTCAATAACCAAGTTTGGTCCTTCCAGCAAGACTCGACGCCGGGTCATAAAGCTCGTTCCACGCAGTCTTGGTTGGAAGCTAACGTTTCGGTCTTCATCAGAGATGAAGACTGGCCGTTGTCTAGTACCGATCTTAATCCGCTGGATTATGATTTATGGTCAATTTTAGAGAGTACAGCTTGCTCTAAACGCCATGATAATTTGGAGTCCCTAAAACAATTTACATATACAATTGGCAGTGAAGTATTTTCCCATGGAAAGAGTGCGTGCTGATTGATAAATATTAATCATCTCTGAATTAAAAAAAATATTTCAGTAGATTTTCATAAGAAAATATTTGTTTCAAGAAACTAATAAAATACGATGAACGGAGAAAATATAATTACAATTATTAAATAAATAAATCATCTAAGACCTGTTTTCAATAATTTTGACTAAATTATCGATTTCAAATCTAATATTATGATAAATAGTTTTTCATGTTCCCTGCCCAAAGGTTGTCTGGAAGGGATTGCTCTTTAGCAATAAGACCGCCTGTTGTATTATCTTTTTCTTTTATTTATTATTGTTTTTATTTTTTTTTGTTACAATTTTGGTACGATAAAGCATATTATATCGTGTAATTTAGAAGAAAATCAATTCATAGCGTGCTAACAAGATTTAAAACTGTTAAATATAATTTGTGGGGAAATTAATATATGTTATTGCATATAATTGATAATAATTAAAAATCATACTAAAAAAAATATCTTAGCTGATAAGCAGAAATCAAGAATAGGTATTACTTTTATCCATATTTTGAATCGGTGCTTTAGTGCTTAAACAATTAATAAATCAGGAACAGGAAATCATTTTTGCAAACTTTTTTATTGATTTGGCAAATGAAACACGTTTAAAAAAAAACATGAATACCTCAACAATAACAAGATTGAGTAATTTTCGCATTAATTTTGAGTATCATCAAGTCAATGCACCTTATTTGCATTAATTGGAGGTTAAATAATATTTAAAGAACAAGAAAAAAAAATCTGGTTAAACAGGAAAAACACAAATAATTATGGTAGAGGTTGATCTATATATATATTTGTTAATTGTCGCATATATGTAAGATCATTAGATCTGTACTGAGACCAATTTTTTTTAGTTTGCTTATAAATTATCAGAACAAACTGTTTTATATTTCATGTTTTTTATTTTAAAGTATAATTTAAAGTCAAAAGAGGTGGGTGATATTTTCCCATGCAAATCTCACAAAAATATTGAAGAATTCAGCTTGATA
Organism: Dircenna loreta; assembly: GCA_963555665.1. NCBI lineage: Eukaryota > Metazoa > Arthropoda > Insecta > Lepidoptera > Nymphalidae > Dircenna > Dircenna loreta. The sequence continues at coordinate 15,761,727 of OY743096.1, forward strand.
ATTCTGACTATCTAACTGAATAGAAGACTCGTTGAAAAATACTATGATAATGACACAACGTTTTGCTACGCTCACGTGTTATATTCCTCGTAAAAACTGACTAAAATGTAACTTATTATTAATTAATGTTAATGAGCAATTAAATAATGATTATCTAAGTTGTTAATACTGACAGGGTACTGTGAAGTATTACTAACAAAGATACAGGCTCTTGGTTCAACTATGATCTATATCTTGCTCAATTTAAACCACATATAGTGTTTTACATCTGATACAATATTTTAAAAAATATTTATCAGTTATTGCAATTTTTTATATTTTTATAGAGGTATTATGTGAATTTGATGCCTTCAGAGGTAAAGGTCAATTAACAGCTGAATAATGTAATGTATAAAAGTTAATACTGTAAAATGTTTGACGCATCACTTTTATATTCTTCGTGTCGCTTCGTCGTTTAAACACCGGGTGGTCTTCTAAGATGGTGACGGCAAGATGTTTATATTATAATAATAATAACTTTTTCTCATTTTTAATACTATATTATATGAAATTGACGATACTCTGGATTCTGGATTCATATAATATAATAGAGATAACATTACTCAGAGCGTCTGTAGCGCGTTTAATGACAGTAAGAACGCGTTGAACTCTTTTATACTAATTCGTTAACAATAATATCAGCGTCAATACTATTTCTATTTATACTTTGATTACCATAATTTGATTATACTATGTATTACTAATATTTTATCTTTTTTTTTTAAAGATTCGTTTGCCATTTATATCAGAAATATGACATAGATATTGGATTTCCAGTCTGTTTTGAATATCCGGTTAGAATTACAATTGGCACTGATATTGTAATGAGGTTGTAGTTAAGTGTCTCCCATTATCATGACTCTTAATCTTGAACCTATGTGCAAACCTTGAATGAATACCTTTAATTACTGTACCTTGTGGCAATTATATAACTTTATAGTGTAATTTAACATTGATATTTTAAATTAATATCAGTGATTTTGTGATGAAACAAAAAAATAACTTCTTCAATTGTTTATGTAAGTAAATACAACTTCTGTACGAGATAACTTGAAAGTATCCTCAGATACAAGATAGTAAGATGTTGAAGTCACCTCTTGTTTGTTTGTAATTTTTTATTTCCCAGTGTAAATAAATCCCGAGCTGAGCATTTGAAGCTGCGAATGAAAGCTAATATGTAAAGCATTCTTTGTTATTAATAATAAAATATGATTTTGTCTCCGCAGTAATTTAAAGTAAATAGTCACTTATATTCTATTAGGTCATTTTAATCTTATGGTCACTTAGTCGCATTCCTGTTCTGATAATTGGATTACATATTTGAAACGGCAATTATATATTATTATAATTTAATAACCTAAGAATTAGCAAAGCTATCAGAGAGAAACGCAGCCAGTATTTTTGACACTATTCAGGGCAATCGTGATTGACAAGCTCTTTTTACTTCTTCAACTGACGGTTTCTTATTTCCCTAACTTTATAAAAGTCTTCATTATATTTTTGAAATAAAATAAAAAAAAAAAACGGTTGCAGTGTAATTTTTTCTTACGTCATGATTTTATTTTTTAATATTAGAATGGTACACTAAGGTATGGTATGAGAAAAGAGATTTAAACTAAATTTCTTTTAAATATTAACTATATCCTCTAACTCCAAACTATTTAAAGGAACGATTTTGTTTTTTTGGTAATGAATCTGGGTCCTGTCAACGGGAGCTTCGGTCAAGAAGCGATAACAAATTAATGCTGCCTACTGCACACACAACATTTTACAACAAATCTTTTTCGATGAAAGCAGTATTACTGTGGAATATGCTTCCTTCAGATATCCGTTGCCTACAATCCTTGAATTTTTTTAAAATCGCTTATCTAAATATTTTCTCTCCATGCAGTAAATGTTGTTTATTATTGTCGTCGCGTATTTTGATTAATATATATATTTGTATTAGGGTTGTTTTGTATGTAATTGTTTATGTATATTATATATACATACACACCGTTTGATTTATGTATGATAAGTATTTATATATATATATATATATATATATATATATATATATATATATATATATGTAAATTTATATAAATTTGTATATTATATATATTATTTATTTATTATTTTTAAGTATTTTAAGTAATATTAATATGCCCTATGTGTAACTAGTTTATAAATAACCTGTTATATTTATAGTATTTTGTCTCAATACCACGATCCCGTACTTTTTTTACTTTAATCCTTTCACCTGAAGGTTGTCTGTCAGAGATTGCTCTTAGCAATTTTATTTGTTTAAACTCCGCTTATATATGTTTTTTTTAATGTTTATTTCTGTGTGCAATAAAGTGCTTATCTATCTATCTATCTATCTATGTCTGATAAAATACAGTCATGACAGTTTATGTTACATCACAGGAAATATCGATAAAATTATATATCTATATACAAGATGTATATTTTTTGCACGCGTTGTTGAAATTATTGTATTGCTAATTGTTAGAAGTAGAGTTTATGTTTTAAAAAAAAAAAACAAATTTATCTATACATACAACAAAATGATATTCAGGCAAAGCTTGCATCATCCACCACCACACCTAAAGTTTATTTAAATTTTATAACATATAATACTGGATGGTTAGAAACATTGGTTAGGATTTTGGAAAGAATCCTAATATATTTCACAAGCGTCCCATTTTAAAATCTAATGCTTAGAGTTATTTTTTTACAATTACTTTTTATTTAAAATATATCTAAGGTACAGTTTTAATGACGGTTTGTCCGAAACTACTGTCATAAAAATAGTACCGGAAAATAAAAAACCAATAATGATACTCGCCACTGTTTTAATTAAAAAATAAAAATGATTAAACAACGTAACGTATGTGTGTTTACAGATTATTTGGAATAAAGCAGCTGGAATACTCGTACACAACGGCTTTTCGCATGATGAGCAGACATGACCTCAAGCGTCGCCTGGTTCTGCGGCTCGACTGGTTCGTCTTTAGTAAGTTCGCTTTCTGTTGTATACTCATGTGGCTTAAGTCACCGACTATGTTTTATACCAGTACGGATACAATGAACGAAACATCCGCTTGATGCCAAGCACACTTAGAATGAAAGTGTAAATGTAATAGCTTTTCAACACGGGCTTAACTTAACTCTTAACATCTTGAAAGGCGAAGTAATTTATTTCAAAAAGGCTAATTGGACTTACGAAAAGTCACACTCTAGTTTCAAGGATTCGAAGTTTAAATATATGTAGAATAACCAGCCAGAAACTTCATTTATACTCTCTTGACATAGGTATGTTAAAAGAGTATCAATGAAGTTTCATCAAAAGAGTATCGAGTAAAACGAGTTTAAAACGAGTCCTACATATTTATTAACATACAAGTTCTTCTTCTCCAGTTGTATCGATGCTAATCGGAGTGTGGATGAGCAACCGTCTTCGAGGTCTAGCAGATCTGGGCTACAGCTCCCATTTAGATAGTATAGCAGGTAACAGATTGCTTTTTTTTGCTTTATAATGTATGCATTCATATCTGATAAATAAATTATCATAGGTACAGGAGTTATAAATTCAAATGTTCTCGTTTATTGTTGTTTGATACGATTTAGATCGAAGTTTATTAACATTGTTGTTTTATTTTAAAAATTAATTTATCTTTAAACGTTAATATTAGATTCGTAAATAAATTTTGAGTTTGATTTTTTTGAATTCAAATTTAAAGTGTCTTTATTCAAGTAGATATTTACACGCACTTTTGAATTGTCAATTATTACATAGTAAAAATATCAGTGTAGTCAGCTGGCCAGAAACTGCTGCCCTTTTTAAATGAATTTAGCAATGTTTCATGTATACATTATAATACTGATCCTACAAATTAGTCAACAACCAAAGCTCCATAATTTAAGTTTTTAGTTGAACAAAAGCGATCAACTAAACTCTTGTATTCTGTAACAAGATTTATTTAGCAATATACTTTTAATTTTAAATTTATAAGTAAGAGAATAAGGTCTAATCTTAGTGTCTATCTTATGGAACTTTATTATATATTTGTACACTTTATTATAAGCCCATGAAGGATTTTTATATTTTTAAGGACGAAATTTTTGCGTTACAAGTTTATTTTTATTTCTTATATTTATCGTGTGTCTGTCATTGTTTTAATATCAGTATTAAAATATTGACGGATAAATATTATCCCTCATAGACCCCCTTAGTTGTTAAGTTATAGTTAAGTTATAGTACATAGCCTGCACAGCTCTTTTTTGTAAAATAAATATAGAATTAATTTCAGCAGCACCACCCCATAATAAAATATAATAGTGATTGCAGAACAATTCCAGTTCACTAATAATATTTATAAAAAAATCAAAATAAGTATCTAAATATACAAGTCTGCAGAAATTCTATTCCCGGATTTTCGCAAAAAACTTTAAAACAATAAAACGAGCTGGTTGCCAATAGAAAATATATTTTGTAAAACAGTTACCTTCAATAAAGAATTTTGTTTTTGGTTTATAACCTATCCAGATGGTGACGAGTTTGACTACGTCGTGGTGGGTGCCGGTGCAGCTGGCAGTGCTGTGGCAGCACGGCTGGTTCTAGCCGGACACCGGGTATTACTGGTGGAAGCAGGAGGGGATCCTAATCTCGTTAGTAGGGTAGGTTGATATAATTCTAACGTACTATTTGTCTTTTGGAATGATTTTGTTTTTCAAACTCAAATACAAATTATTATAATTATTAAACTATGTTTTTTTTTAATTGGTTTCAGATACCTGGTGCCGCATTTGCTTTAACTGGTTCGAGTCTGGACTGGTACTATGACACGATACCTAACAAAAAGTCATGCCTTGCTTCTAAAGGAGGTCGCTGTCGGTTTACACGAGGTCGCTGTTTGGGTGGATCAACCAGCCTTAATTACATGATGTACACTCGAGGCAATCGGCAGGATTATAATTTTAACGTTACGGGATGGACCTGGAGTGATATAGAACCGTACTTTCTTCGATTCGAAGGCTTACAGGAACCGTATCGTCTTCCCAAGGCATCTGCACCATATCATAATACTTCTGGTATAATGCCGATAGGATATTTTGGCGAATCCGGAAACCCATGGCACAACAGAATTATTGAAGGGCTAAATACCTTGAATTTTCCGTACAATCCTGATGTAAATGCCAAGTCTCAGATTGGCGTTTCCAAAATTCTTGGATTCACTTCCGGAGGAGAGCGGGTGAGTACTGCAAGTGTATATTTGGCAATAAAAAAAGTAAAAAAAAACTTAAGAATAGCCAGGAATATAAGATGTACAGGCATTATTATAGATTCCGAAAATGTTGCTAAAGGAATAATTTTATCTAAGGGTTTGAATGAGACGTTAAATATTTACGTCAAAAGAGAAGTTGTATTAAGTGCAGGGTCTATTAGCACTCCTCAATTATTAATGTTATCTGGAATTGGCCCCAAAGAACATTTAAAAGAATTTAATATTCCCGTCAAAGCAGATTTGCCCGTAGGGCAGGGAATGTCTGATCATGTTTTACCTATTGTAAACATTAGAGTAGATCACAATTCCATATCATCTAAGAAAATTATGTCTATTGGAGCTAGGTTTTTGGAGAGTGTAAAGTGGATAATGACACGTACTGGTCAATTGGCATCAAACGGTCTGTCTGATGTTACTGCTTTCGCTAACTCTAAGTGTTATGATTTTAAACGAAGGCGTTTAGTGAATGATAGACCAGAGTGTGAGCTGCCAACCTTACAATTGATTTATGCCTATATAGACAAAAGCTTAATGAATATGGCTAGGCCGATATTTGAATTGGCGGTTCCACATGTTAATGAAGTATTAGAACAAATCACAGATGCTAACGAAGAAAATTCCTTTCTCGTAGTGTCACCAGTGGTTCTCCAACCAAAATCACGAGGTTGGCTTAAATTGGCAAGTACAAATCCATTCATACAGCCAGCTATCACCCCTAACTACTTGAATGATGACAGAGACGTTGAGGAAATGGTTCGTGCAATAAGAATACTGGAGCAAGTGGTTGAAACGCCAGTATACAAAAAATATAATGCATCAATAATGAAACTACATTTATCAGGATGTCCTGACATGAATAATAAAGGTTATTGGAAATGTTACGCACGACACATGACACATTCAGTGCAACATGCTGTCGGCACGGCTGCGCTAGGACAAGTCGTGGACGAGAGATTGAGAGTGAAGGGTATTAAAAATCTTCGAGTTGGTGACGCGTCAGTGTTACCTAACTTGCCACGCGGTAATACGGCTGCCGCGGTTATAGCTATCGGTGAACGTTTATCGGACTTTCTTTTAGAAGATCGAGGTTTTATCCAGCTTCATAATAAAGGAAGTCTCTAAATCCAAAATGGTCAGAGTGTCGCTAGAAACATACCAAAACTACTTGTACTTCTACCTATATCTTTTAATGTAATAATAATTTATTTTAAATATATTCATTAATGTAATACTGAATACCAAAAGAGGAAAACACTTTTTGGGAATTAAGGAATTAAGTTATTGTATTTTATTCTATACACACTACGATAACATCAAAAAAATTGTGAAAATGCAATCATTATAATAGAAATATATTTTAATTATAAAAAAATAATTTTAAGCTTTTTACATAAAAATGTCTGTAATTTATATTTATGAATTGTATTTTATTCTTTAATTATTAATTACTAGCCGAATATGTTATCTTCTTTAATATGTTCCACACTCTATGAAGAGTTAAATGTTCAGCATAATAAATAACATTAGAATAATAATAAATTATAAAGTAAACGAAGCAGCATTATGTTCAATATTTTAATTTATGTCCATATTTATTATTACATTAGAGAACCCTTAAAGAATTATGGTAACTTTTCTAAGAACTGTATTTAAAATGAAATATATGAAAATGCAAATTATATATTTCTAGATAAATTTAATAACACTCCTAAATGTAATTAGTACTTATGAAAGAGTAGATTTTTTTTACCGTAGATTCTTACCGTACCGTAGATTCATTCATGCCTAATACCAAACAAATTTGAAATGAACCTACTAAAGCCGCCTTTGATACCATAGTACGAAAGGCGATAACGATAAATTACTTTGAAGATGACCTACAACAAATAAATCTATAAAGTATAAACTTACAAATACACAAACCATATCTAATGAGATACTATTGTTATAGACTAAGATCACAATATGAGATTTGTCATAGTTAAATTTCATTTTTAAGAGGAGTGCTGAAAACTGAAAATCAATTATAAATCCGCAATAAATAAGTTAATTGCTTACTTTCACACTGTCAATGTCAAGTATATATTAGTCTGATGTCTAACAATGGATATCACTCGTAGATTTTCACTTAGTGCAATAGAATAAAAAATACCAGTATTGCGTTAACAAATAATATTAAGTTATACTTTAACAACATCAACACGGCGGGTTTTTTATTCAATTTTAGCTTATATGAAACGTTTGTACTTTAACAAAGCGCCATCTGTTGGACCATTCCTCATACCAGTCAATAAATACCCTAATACCGCCATCTGTTAGAATCGCATGGAACTACAGACGCTAAAAACAGATGCTGTCCATCAATGAATTTTACCTATGTCAATAAGGACGAGCCTTTCCATGATTAAAGAGTAAAAACTGTATTTAAGAAGCCATTGTTATTTTGTTCTACTTTATCTTCTTTGTTATTCTAAAAACTGTTGAAAACTTTTCAAGTGGATGAAAATAATGGGATATAATTTAATCACAAACAGCAATCAACAAAGCATTTCTAAACCATTCATCTGTTTGTAGAGAATCAGATGAAGGTTTTATATAAGCTATGCTTCTGATAATCAAAAAATGTGTACCTATAAAAAAACTTATGTTTAATTCTGAAGACAATGTGGTTATAAAAAAATAATTACCAGCTTTTACATAAAGGGCACAAGTCTTGTTACTTTATAAAAAATATCTTATTGTTTGGGATAAAATTTATAAATTAGATAAGAGAAACGAACACGTTCGTTTACGGATTATTAAGAAATTACAACAAAAATGTTTTTTAAGATAATTCCATAATGAACAAAACAAAATCATAAGACTGTATGAAATAAATGAGTGGAACTGATATATAAAGCACTTATTAGGCGTGAATCACTAAATTCACTTATTCAGTGATTTTGAGGACGAACTATTTAAATGAAAAAAATGTAATAAACAAGTTGTATTTAAAAACTTTAAATTATTATCAATAAAATATTATGAACGCATAACCTTATTATAATTCTATTATAGATATTAAAAAAATATATGTTAATTTAAAAAAGGGCATCTGTATATTCAATAATGGCATGGTGTATCCAACATTCGATAAAATTGAAGCATTGAAAGAATCCTTATGGATGTCACCACTGCTCGATAAAGACGAGTATTTATTGAATGCTTTATTCACCGAGTCTGGCAACGATACGGTAGCTCAATTGGTAGGGCGACGGGATGGTTTCCCAGAGGTCACGGGATCCCTGCCCGTATTGGTTTATTTTTCATCATATATTAAAATTTAATTACTAACTGATTACTCTGGGCAAACCGAATTCAAATAAACGTGAAAAATTGATAACAAGTTTAGCTTCTATCCCTGTCCCCTGTGTCAATACAATATTATCTAAAGAAAGAACATGTAAACACTTATTTCGTCGAAGTTAAGTTTGAAAAAGATATTTAGTTACGTTGCGGCCTTCGCCACACACTCTTTTTGCTATTTTATTTCTTATCCTAACCGTTTCTTCTCACGTCATTTCCTTCTTTAGAAAATCCCTTATTGCGGAAGGTATCCGTCACTGGAACTCGTTACTCACTTCTATAAAAGACGAAGGCGAGGTTTTCTAAGAAAAGGGAGCATAAACTGTGGTTACGCCTTTTGAGAACGATAAGTTTTTATTTCAAAAAAATTAACGAGCTTTATGCTACAGGACCAGGTCGCTCCGTAAAATAGTTCTCACTTACGTTGTGCACGCGGTCTAAAGATTAATAAATGTGGCTTAATTATATTTGTGAAAAAAAATAGTTTTCCTTCTGAAACGTTACGTAGAAAAAAAGCGGGGCCGTTGGCTATCAAAACTGCAAAAAAATATGTGTGCAAAGTTTGGCTCACATATTTGCACTGCATATTACTACCTGTATGTATATACTATCTGTGAGGAATAGGAAATGCTAGAATATAAATAAAGAAAGAAATATGGTATGGGCATCCAGTTCTTTTGTCTTCCGTATCGTACAAAACGAACCTGTAATGGCCTTATCTGTTTATAAAAGCAGTGCTTTGAAAATATGCATAATAATATTTATTTAGAATAATAAAACTTACGACCATATTTGTTTTCGACAAACTTCATTAAGGCAGAAGTAAAAATTTATTCTACGGGTAGACCTATAAAATATAAAAGACACCTTATAGCATCACACTATTAATTTCATATCATAGAATGTCTTTGAAGTTTGCCTTCAATGATCCACATACTGGCAGTTGATACTGCTATTAAATGCAAGCACTAGTTCCAAAACGCAAAACGGTTGTGTTAGAGTATTATCAATAAAAATAACCTGCCTTAGAACTTTAAATATTCATTGTTAAAATATTATGGGTCAAAACGATCTTGAACATTATATTTCTATTAGTAAGGAATCCAATGGTCCAATATAATTAGGTAGTTTAGTAGAAGACTAAAGCTGGCATGATATACACGAACAAAATAGAACATTAGGTCTAATGAATTTCAATTTATTTGAATATATGTTTTACTTTTTGATTTGAATTTGATAAAAATATGTAAATTTTATAATATATTTTTGAGGTACAAAATTAACCCATAGAGTATAAAAACTGAAAAAAATGTAAAAATAAACCGTTATTCTTTCAAGGTATGGGAACAAACCATTGTTCTAAACGTTATTATTTTGAAATATTTTGATGTAGAACAGTTGGCAGGCAAATAAACAAATGGAAAATCGTTTTAAAAACTTTAGTTTTTAGTCCATGTGTAACAGTGTCAGCTACTGAACAAATAGTGAATATTTAAACATATACATGTCGGAGTGGCATAATAAGAAATACCTTTGCCGTTCATAAGGCAAGGTATACGATAGTCTACGCAGCGGCGCCACTGTCGTGTACAAACGAAACGTCGGGGCTGACTCTTGACCACAAGAGGCGGCCATTGTGGATTTGGACGCGAATAACATTTCTTCAGCTATTCGTTTCTGCCTAGTTTCTTTGTTTAAATTCTTTTGTCTTTAAAGTTACTTCTATTTAATTTTTGTTGTAATTTAATCTGAATAAAAGACTGTTTATATCATTTCTTAGCATCTATATTTCTCAATCCCGGTCTCCAGATGATATGTATAAATGTAGATATTTGCTCCATTACTATTTTACTATATAAATGTACAAAAAAAAGGTTCAGTCATTTAAAAATAGCAATAAAATTTAGTACAATCAGCCAACTTTCCTGAAAGCCAAATCCTGTCACTTATTTATCTTTTTTGTTAGGGATCTCTTCTTAATTCAATTTACAGTAACAAGCAAACCTTTGAGATGTCCATTCCAAATCAACGAAACTCTCGGATAAAAAGAATAATTTTGGTCGCTGTATGTTATTTATTTCAACCAATTAAATTATTCAACCTTCCTTATTCGATATAAGTTCCTTTATTATTCTTTTAAACGTAAATGTTACATGTTGTTTTGGTAACGAAACTGACTTATTTAGTTATAATACGAGACTATTGTTACGTAACGGTTTAATAAAAGATACGTAATATGATAAGACTGTCGTTTGACGAGCTACTTCGGTGCTAGCATAAAACCTTATTAGACATGTTAGATTCAGGATCGTTTTAATTAACTTTTAAAATAGAATTTTACTTATAAGTAATTTTACTACCTTTTGTATTCTCATCTGTAGCCGTAAATACGTTAAAATTAGATTAATTGATAATTTATTATTTTTATATTGTTTAAAATATCTAAGAAAATTAAAAGTCACTGTCAGCTATATTATTTCCAAACTCTTAATATCTTAATATTGATATTTGTTATTTAAAATACTAAATATAAAAATATCATTATTTTTAAATTATAGATTAAATATGATTTTATGATTACTATTACAATTTAAATATTAAAGAAGTTTCTTTTTAGCCAAAAAACCTTTAAATTATCCCTTTAAAAAAAAACCTTTAAATTATCCCTTTTATATACAAAAATAATATAACTTCTTTATCATTTATACCTTAATTAGATTGTATTATTATTTTTACCAATTTTTTTAATATTTGCTTTTAAATATATCCATTATATTTATCGTGTGTCTGTCATTGTTTTAATATCAGTATTAAAATATTGACGGATAAATATTATCCCTCATAGACCCCCTTAGTTGTTAAGTTATAGTTAAGTTATAGTACATAGCCTGCACAGCTCTTTTTTGTAAAATAAATATAGAATTAATTTCAGCAGCACCACCCCATAATAAAATATAATAGTGATTGCAGAACAATTCCAGTTCACTAATAATATTTATAAAAAAATCAAAATAAGTATCTAAATATACAAGTCTGCAGAAATTCTATTCCCGGATTTTCGCAAAAAACTTTAAAACAATAAAACGAGCTGGTTGCCAATAGAAAATATATTTTGTAAAACAGTTACCTTCAATAAAGAATTTTGTTTTTGGTTTATAACCTATCCAGATGGTGACGAGTTTGACTACGTCGTGGTGGGTGCCGGTGCAGCTGGCAGTGCTGTGGCAGCACGGCTGGTTCTAGCCGGACACCGGGTATTACTGGTGGAAGCAGGAGGGGATCCTAATCTCGTTAGTAGGGTAGGTTGATATAATTCTAACGTACTATTTGTCTTTTGGAATGATTTTGTTTTTCAAACTCAAATACAAATTATTATAATTATTAAACTATGTTTTTTTTTAATTGGTTTCAGATACCTGGTGCCGCATTTGCTTTAACTGGTTCGAGTCTGGACTGGTACTATGACACGATACCTAACAAAAAGTCATGCCTTGCTTCTAAAGGAGGTCGCTGTCGGTTTACACGAGGTCGCTGTTTGGGTGGATCAACCAGCCTTAATTACATGATGTACACTCGAGGCAATCGGCAGGATTATAATTTTAACGTTACGGGATGGACCTGGAGTGATATAGAACCGTACTTTCTTCGATTCGAAGGCTTACAGGAACCGTATCGTCTTCCCAAGGCATCTGCACCATATCATAATACTTCTGGTATAATGCCGATAGGATATTTTGGCGAATCCGGAAACCCATGGCACAACAGAATTATTGAAGGGCTAAATACCTTGAATTTTCCGTACAATCCTGATGTAAATGCCAAGTCTCAGATTGGCGTTTCCAAAATTCTTGGATTCACTTCCGGAGGAGAGCGGGTGAGTACTGCAAGTGTATATTTGGCAATAAAAAAAGTAAAAAAAAACTTAAGAATAGCCAGGAATATAAGATGTACAGGCATTATTATAGATTCCGAAAATGTTGCTAAAGGAATAATTTTATCTAAGGGTTTGAATGAGACGTTAAATATTTACGTCAAAAGAGAAGTTGTATTAAGTGCAGGGTCTATTAGCACTCCTCAATTATTAATGTTATCTGGAATTGGCCCCAAAGAACATTTAAAAGAATTTAATATTCCCGTCAAAGCAGATTTGCCCGTAGGGCAGGGAATGTCTGATCATGTTTTACCTATTGTAAACATTAGAGTAGATCACAATTCCATATCATCTAAGAAAATTATGTCTATTGGAGCTAGGTTTTTGGAGAGTGTAAAGTGGATAATGACACGTACTGGTCAATTGGCATCAAACGGTCTGTCTGATGTTACTGCTTTCGCTAACTCTAAGTGTTATGATTTTAAACGAAGGCGTTTAGTGAATGATAGACCAGAGTGTGAGCTGCCAACCTTACAATTGATTTATGCCTATATAGACAAAAGCTTAATGAATATGGCTAGGCCGATATTTGAATTGGCGGTTCCACATGTTAATGAAGTATTAGAACAAATCACAGATGCTAACGAAGAAAATTCCTTTCTCGTAGTGTCACCAGTGGTTCTCCAACCAAAATCACGAGGTTGGCTTAAATTGGCAAGTACAAATCCATTCATACAGCCAGCTATCACCCCTAACTACTTGAATGATGACAGAGACGTTGAGGAAATGGTTCGTGCAATAAGAATACTGGAGCAAGTGGTTGAAACGCCAGTATACAAAAAATATAATGCATCAATAATGAAACTACATTTATCAGGATGTCCTGACATGAATAATAAAGGTTATTGGAAATGTTACGCACGACACATGACACATTCAGTGCAACATGCTGTCGGCACGGCTGCGCTAGGACAAGTCGTGGACGAGAGATTGAGAGTGAAGGGTATTAAAAATCTTCGAGTTGGTGACGCGTCAGTGTTACCTAACTTGCCACGCGGTAATACGGCTGCCGCGGTTATAGCTATCGGTGAACGTTTATCGGACTTTCTTTTAGAAGATCGAGGTTTTATCCAGCTTCATAATAAAGGAAGTCTCTAAATCCAAAATGGTCAGAGTGTCGCTAGAAACATACCAAAACTACTTGTACTTCTACCTATATCTTTTAATGTAATAATAATTTATTTTAAATATATTCATTAATGTAATACTGAATACCAAAAGAGGAAAACACTTTTTGGGAATTAAGGAATTAAGTTATTGTATTTTATTCTATACACACTACGATAACATCAAAAAAATTGTGAAAATGCAATCATTATAATAGAAATATATTTTAATTATAAAAAAATAATTTTAAGCTTTTTACATAAAAATGTCTGTAATTTATATTTATGAATTGTATTTTATTCTTTAATTATTAATTACTAGCCGAATATGTTATCTTCTTTAATATGTTCCACACTCTATGAAGAGTTAAATGTTCAGCATAATAAATAACATTAGAATAATAATAAATTATAAAGTAAACGAAGCAGCATTATGTTCAATATTTTAATTTATGTCCATATTTATTATTACATTAGAGAACCCTTAAAGAATTATGGTAACTTTTCTAAGAACTGTATTTAAAATGAAATATATGAAAATGCAAATTATATATTTCTAGATAAATTTAATAACACTCCTAAATGTAATTAGTACTTATGAAAGAGTAGATTTTTTTTACCGTAGATTCTTACCGTACCGTAGATTCATTCATGCCTAATACCAAACAAATTTGAAATGAACCTACTAAAGCCGCCTTTGATACCATAGTACGAAAGGCGATAACGATAAATTACTTTGAAGATGACCTACAACAAATAAATCTATAAAGTATAAACTTACAAATACACAAACCATATCTAATGAGATACTATTGTTATAGACTAAGATCACAATATGAGATTTGTCATAGTTAAATTTCATTTTTAAGAGGAGTGCTGAAAACTGAAAATCAATTATAAATCCGCAATAAATAAGTTAATTGCTTACTTTCACACTGTCAATGTCAAGTATATATTAGTCTGATGTCTAACAATGGATATCACTCGTAGATTTTCACTTAGTGCAATAGAATAAAAAATACCAGTATTGCGTTAACAAATAATATTAAGTTATACTTTAACAACATCAACACGGCGGGTTTTTTATTCAATTTTAGCTTATATGAAACGTTTGTACTTTAACAAAGCGCCATCTGTTGGACCATTCCTCATACCAGTCAATAAATACCCTAATACCGCCATCTGTTAGAATCGCATGGAACTACAGACGCTAAAAACAGATGCTGTCCATCAATGAATTTTACCTATGTCAATAAGGACGAGCCTTTCCATGATTAAAGAGTAAAAACTGTATTTAAGAAGCCATTGTTATTTTGTTCTACTTTATCTTCTTTGTTATTCTAAAAACTGTTGAAAACTTTTCAAGTGGATGAAAATAATGGGATATAATTTAATCACAAACAGCAATCAACAAAGCATTTCTAAACCATTCATCTGTTTGTAGAGAATCAGATGAAGGTTTTATATAAGCTATGCTTCTGATAATCAAAAAATGTGTACCTATAAAAAAACTTATGTTTAATTCTGAAGACAATGTGGTTATAAAAAAATAATTACCAGCTTTTACATAAAGGGCACAAGTCTTGTTACTTTATAAAAAATATCTTATTGTTTGGGATAAAATTTATAAATTAGATAAGAGAAACGAACACGTTCGTTTACGGATTATTAAGAAATTACAACAAAAATGTTTTTTAAGATAATTCCATAATGAACAAAACAAAATCATAAGACTGTATGAAATAAATGAGTGGAACTGATATATAAAGCACTTATTAGGCGTGAATCACTAAATTCACTTATTCAGTGATTTTGAGGACGAACTATTTAAATGAAAAAAATGTAATAAACAAGTTGTATTTAAAAACTTTAAATTATTATCAATAAAATATTATGAACGCATAACCTTATTATAATTCTATTATAGATATTAAAAAAATATATGTTAATTTAAAAAAGGGCATCTGTATATTCAATAATGGCATGGTGTATCCAACATTCGATAAAATTGAAGCATTGAAAGAATCCTTATGGATGTCACCACTGCTCGATAAAGACGAGTATTTATTGAATGCTTTATTCACCGAGTCTGGCAACGATACGGTAGCTCAATTGGTAGGGCGACGGGATGGTTTCCCAGAGGTCACGGGATCCCTGCCCGTATTGGTTTATTTTTCATCATATATTAAAATTTAATTACTAACTGATTACTCTGGGCAAACCGAATTCAAATAAACGTGAAAAATTGATAACAAGTTTAGCTTCTATCCCTGTCCCCTGTGTCAATACAATATTATCTAAAGAAAGAACATGTAAACACTTATTTCGTCGAAGTTAAGTTTGAAAAAGATATTTAGTTACGTTGCGGCCTTCGCCACACACTCTTTTTGCTATTTTATTTCTTATCCTAACCGTTTCTTCTCACGTCATTTCCTTCTTTAGAAAATCCCTTATTGCGGAAGGTATCCGTCACTGGAACTCGTTACTCACTTCTATAAAAGACGAAGGCGAGGTTTTCTAAGAAAAGGGAGCATAAACTGTGGTTACGCCTTTTGAGAACGATAAGTTTTTATTTCAAAAAAATTAACGAGCTTTATGCTACAGGACCAGGTCGCTCCGTAAAATAGTTCTCACTTACGTTGTGCACGCGGTCTAAAGATTAATAAATGTGGCTTAATTATATTTGTGAAAAAAAATAGTTTTCCTTCTGAAACGTTACGTAGAAAAAAAGCGGGGCCGTTGGCTATCAAAACTGCAAAAAAATATGTGTGCAAAGTTTGGCTCACATATTTGCACTGCATATTACTACCTGTATGTATATACTATCTGTGAGGAATAGGAAATGCTAGAATATAAATAAAGAAAGAAATATGGTATGGGCATCCAGTTCTTTTGTCTTCCGTATCGTACAAAACGAACCTGTAATGGCCTTATCTGTTTATAAAAGCAGTGCTTTGAAAATATGCATAATAATATTTATTTAGAATAATAAAACTTACGACCATATTTGTTTTCGACAAACTTCATTAAGGCAGAAGTAAAAATTTATTCTACGGGTAGACCTATAAAATATAAAAGACACCTTATAGCATCACACTATTAATTTCATATCATAGAATGTCTTTGAAGTTTGCCTTCAATGATCCACATACTGGCAGTTGATACTGCTATTAAATGCAAGCACTAGTTCCAAAACGCAAAACGGTTGTGTTAGAGTATTATCAATAAAAATAACCTGCCTTAGAACTTTAAATATTCATTGTTAAAATATTATGGGTCAAAACGATCTTGAACATTATATTTCTATTAGTAAGGAATCCAATGGTCCAATATAATTAGGTAGTTTAGTAGAAGACTAAAGCTGGCATGATATACACGAACAAAATAGAACATTAGGTCTAATGAATTTCAATTTATTTGAATATATGTTTTACTTTTTGATTTGAATTTGATAAAAATATGTAAATTTTATAATATATTTTTGAGGTACAAAATTAACCCATAGAGTATAAAAACTGAAAAAAATGTAAAAATAAACCGTTATTCTTTCAAGGTATGGGAACAAACCATTGTTCTAAACGTTATTATTTTGAAATATTTTGATGTAGAACAGTTGGCAGGCAAATAAACAAATGGAAAATCGTTTTAAAAACTTTAGTTTTTAGTCCATGTGTAACAGTGTCAGCTACTGAACAAATAGTGAATATTTAAACATATACATGTCGGAGTGGCATAATAAGAAATACCTTTGCCGTTCATAAGGCAAGGTATACGATAGTCTACGCAGCGGCGCCACTGTCGTGTACAAACGAAACGTCGGGGCTGACTCTTGACCACAAGAGGCGGCCATTGTGGATTTGGACGCGAATAACATTTCTTCAGCTATTCGTTTCTGCCTAGTTTCTTTGTTTAAATTCTTTTGTCTTTAAAGTTACTTCTATTTAATTTTTGTTGTAATTTAATCTGAATAAAAGACTGTTTATATCATTTCTTAGCATCTATATTTCTCAATCCCGGTCTCCAGATGATATGTATAAATGTAGATATTTGCTCCATTACTATTTTACTATATAAATGTACAAAAAAAAGGTTCAGTCATTTAAAAATAGCAATAAAATTTAGTACAATCAGCCAACTTTCCTGAAAGCCAAATCCTGTCACTTATTTATCTTTTTTGTTAGGGATCTCTTCTTAATTCAATTTACAGTAACAAGCAAACCTTTGAGATGTCCATTCCAAATCAACGAAACTCTCGGATAAAAAGAATAATTTTGGTCGCTGTATGTTATTTATTTCAACCAATTAAATTATTCAACCTTCCTTATTCGATATAAGTTCCTTTATTATTCTTTTAAACGTAAATGTTACATGTTGTTTTGGTAACGAAACTGACTTATTTAGTTATAATACGAGACTATTGTTACGTAACGGTTTAATAAAAGATACGTAATATGATAAGACTGTCGTTTGACGAGCTACTTCGGTGCTAGCATAAAACCTTATTAGACATGTTAGATTCAGGATCGTTTTAATTAACTTTTAAAATAGAATTTTACTTATAAGTAATTTTACTACCTTTTGTATTCTCATCTGTAGCCGTAAATACGTTAAAATTAGATTAATTGATAATTTATTATTTTTATATTGTTTAAAATATCTAAGAAAATTAAAAGTCACTGTCAGCTATATTATTTCCAAACTCTTAATATCTTAATATTGATATTTGTTATTTAAAATACTAAATATAAAAATATCATTATTTTTAAATTATAGATTAAATATGATTTTATGATTACTATTACAATTTAAATATTAAAGAAGTTTCTTTTTAGCCAAAAAACCTTTAAATTATCCCTTTAAAAAAAAACCTTTAAATTATCCCTTTTATATACAAAAATAATATAACTTCTTTATCATTTATACCTTAATTAGATTGTATTATTATTTTTACCAATTTTTTTAATATTTGCTTTTAAATATATCCATAATAATAGACTATGTTTTGAAAGGCTTGTCAAATAGAACGAACGTCTTATTACTTTCTAAGAACTCGTACAAGCGACTAAAATAACGTGGATCTTACAAGTTTGAAAATTACTTTTAGAAATTTGCATTTTCAATGTAAGAATAAGTGATTCGTTCAAAGTGCCGTTTGTTTCGTGTTTAAACTTATGAAAGCTTTTGATTAATTTGAGAAATTCATCCTAAATACATTTCAATTCCCTGTTTTAATAAAGACAGACTTGCTTTTAATAACCTTTTAACTTAAGTTGTAAGTTATATTTATTTATTTATTTATTTAAATCTTTTCCACTTTCAATCATTATCAGTGATCACTTGTATACGTCAAATAGAGGTGCCAGGAGGGCCTATTTCGATACCATACTATTACCTTAGACATTCACTTTATAATCTGTAACCTTAGAACTGAAATTGAAATCATTGTCACTAAAACCCTGTACATATAGAAGTACGTGAGTCCTTCTTTGTAAGATCCATCATTCTATTGCAAAATATATGTAACCAGCTTTATAAGCCGGCCAGCTGACATCACCACGCCTTGAGAAAGAAAGATATTGGGATTTTTACCACCTTTCGGATGGCATCCACTTTTTTTGTATGATAAAAATACAGTACTTAAAATAAATAATAGAATATTTGTTAAGATAATTTAATTCTAAATAACGTCGTCAGCTATACCATCACTGCTTATTTTATAGCTAAGACAACTATATCGCTTTAGTCTAATATGCTTTACTTGTTCTTTAGAAATAATCTACTGAAATGCAATATCGTGCAATCCGATCCACAAAATAGTTCAAAAAGTAATGCAAATATTAGCAATAAGTTTACATTATTCGTCTTGTGAAAGGAGAACGTTTCTTTGTCCTTACTGTATTATTACTTTTATCCATGGTGAGTTAGAATTTAGCAAAAACTTATCACAAACACTCAATAATTAAATAAAATAATTGTGATGATGTTTGAGTATTGTTTTTTGTTCATTTGTCACAACAATGACTGCTAGCAGATATAAGACTGAATAATTATTCATTCATATGTCGTTTAATTCCTATGTTATTCATTATACCATATAATTCAAATTCTTAATTTTTTCCCTTAAAAAAATTAAGAATTATTAAAGGTTAAGAGTTAGCAACTGTTTCATTTTAAGAAAAAAGTTTCTATTAAGAATTTTATTTATTTCATGTTCCACTCTTATTATAACAAATTGTAGTATTAATTATTGTTAATTCATTATATATATATAACGATTCGCAATATATTTTATCTATACAAAGAAATTCTCTTTAGATAAATATCTAAAAAGATTGAATATTGATAAATATCAATATTCAATCTTTACATTATTCATTTTGTGGCTGTCTGTTCACATTGAAGACAAACAAGTTTATTGAAAACATTTAAGAGACGCCGTCTTACACGAGGCTGATATTCTCTCAATCAATTTATTACTTTTCTTTTCTTTCTTTTCTTTTAAACGCATTCAAAGTTTATATACTTTAAAGTTCTTCGTACAATAACCATATTAATGCATATTTTATGTTCCTTTTTAAATTATTGTGGAACCACTTGTTTCAAGAAGACTTCGTTGTTAATAATATTTGAAATTAAACAAAGTATATATATATATATATATAATTTTACATATATACAGTGCAACTTCAATATAACAAATCGCAATGGGACAAGTAAATATTCGTTACATCAAGTAATACATTGAACTGAGGCTTTTAATATTGAGGTAAGGCTGCTCTAAAATATATATCTATATGTTATAAAGAGTTAAGAACCTGTCTCGATGGAATCGCATACTATGAGATCATGGGGTCATATATAGGGACGTTATACGGGAACGTTATATAGAGGTTTTTAGTTAACAAAAGTCGTTAATTAGAGGCGATTACGAAAAATTGGTTATATAGAAGAAGTCATTATATTGACGTTCGTTAAATTAAGGTTGCATTGTATTATAATCTTGTTTATTAGGTATCGTGGAACATATGTGTTCCTTTAATATTACATTAGCTTCTAATTTAACATTTTATTACAATTATTTTGTTCGGAATATTTTTTTGATTTTGTGTGTTTTGGATTTTTTTTAAATATCCATTATAACTATTTTGAACAATGCTTAAGAAATATTAAATGTTATTTGTCTTACTTGGGCACCTTTTACAGCGCCTTTGTCTCCCAACAACAGTAGAAAAACAGTATTGTAATATTTTTTATATTTTATTATAATATCAGTTATAAGTATGTAAAATTATTTGAAACTTAAAATAACTTTCTCTTCACCTTCGAAAATTAGATTTAAAATCATCCGACTGGTTCGTGTTCGTATTTGACTTAAAAAAAGCTAGCAATTTGAGATGTAATCGAAGCCAATAATTGCCAGTATTTCTATAGATCTGCTCCGGAATTGGGAGAGGGAATAGGGCGGGAGAGAGGTGACAGTCGAAGAAGGAGAGACAGAGAGAGAGAAAATTAACACATTTCATGAATATTGCAGTAGCTTGCCCGCAATTAGTGACGTAAGTTAACTAAGCGTAGCAATTAAATTGCTTTCTTAGCGACAGTTAGTGAGATTTGTTTTGGTGGTGTTTGTTACAGTCTTTTGAGATGTGATTTCTATAAATCTATGAAGCCATATTAATAAAAATAATATATAAAAGTAAAGTAAAAGTCTCATAAAATTGATAAATGTAGAGAATAAAAATTTAATTGAATAAATATAAAAAACTACAGAGATGAGATATAATTTTAACTATTTATAGAAAGTAATGATAACATAACTACAGATTGCTACAAATATTATTTATTTATTATGGTGGAACTTATAAAAAAGTAGATTTTACTTCTTTTCCTAAATAAAAAGCCCAAAAGTACACCCAGTAAGTAATTTGTATCGGAAATGTTACAACATCGGATGGTTAAAAATATGTTGAATGTTTGCCTGTTACATGTTAACTGTGTAAATATATACGAAGTAAAATTAGACTACTGTAATAGGTTTACGATAAATAAAACAAACAAACATAGTGAAAGTCAATAGACTTCTGTTTTATTTCTTAATTTTTAAACATTGATGTAAGAGATGCTGTTAATATGTTACATTCTGTTAATCCTTCAGAAAGTCGGATAATATGTTATTTTACCGATGTTTATTTTCAAGTACTACATACATACTTAAATAACAAATAACTTGTCTCTGGTGCTTTCCGTCTTTCTTGTAAAATTTCAAAAGTGGTTAATATTGTCAAAATCATAGCACTACCTTTGTATCTAAACATGGCTTTATATCCTTTTAACCTGGACTGATAGTCCTGAAACAGGCCAAGTTTAAAAATAAGAATGAATAAACAGACCTACAGAGAAACGACTTCGTTTGAAGCAATGCTTCTCAAATATTTTCATTAATCTTATTTACTTTCAAAACTTTATACCTCGACAGGCACAATATGAATTGCGTAAAGAACGATTATTGTCATATAACTAAAGATAATTTAATTGTGAAAATATTTAAAATAATAGCTTTAGCAATACTAATATAATAGTCAAATCTATTTGGAAAAGTTAAACATTCATTAAACCTTACGTACTGACATAAATACACAACGCATAATAAAACAAAATACATAAGCAAAAAGGGAATAAAACAAACCAGTCTCATGTTATATCGTCTGATTAGTGACCCGAGTTGACAGTGGCCTCCAGATATATCTCTGAAAAAAATATCACCATAAAAGCATCAACATCCGTTAAAGTGAGGACGAGTGGGCTCGAGGCGACGGTACATGTCCACTCGGGTAGTACAGAATATATAAATGTATATTATATATATATATATATATATTTATTAGTGTATGTAAATATAATATATTCCATACATGTGAGTACCGTCCTATTCAGTCCGTTCAGTTTACTATGACTATAGAGACGAAGCTTCTTAGCATTCCATGGATTCACCGTGCGGATTTATTATTTTTTTATTTATTATTATTTTCAATCGATATGTGTAAAATTTAATACAAATTCTGGCAGTCCCAGAGGCAATAAAAGTCGATAATTGCGTTCAATCGAATAGCTCTCAGTGGGAATTAGGGGACTTATGAAAGTGAAACCAAAAACATTTGAATATTGCATGGGTTTAGTCGCCTCGAGTAAGATAGCACTGAAATTCCAACATGTAAAGGTTCTGCAGTTTCCGAATTTAACATTAATGTCGTTTTACTTGAGCTTTCTAAGTGTTGTCCATAGAAAAAGTTTATGCATTTTTTTTTATAATTTCGAGGTAAGGATATCATTTAAAAATCATAGCTTTCAAATGTACATAGGTGTGGATTATCGTATTAAAATAATACCTATATATTTTATTATCTTGGAGGAATCTGGTTGTAATTAAAAACTTGCACCTAATGTGATAAATTTGTCAAAAATATTTAACAAGCAATATTATTGATTAATTTAAGTAGTTTTGTTTACAATAATTGATGTATTCAAAGACAACTGTGTATGAATCGTATATTTCATTAGAATACTCGATTATAACAGAAATAGAAGTAAAGAATTAATTGAATGAATGCGATGACAATTTTTATGACTATTTTTTTCACACCTTGGTTTACATTATTGCCTTTTTTTAAGGATCTCTATTTTTTAAACTGTTATATAACCTAAGTCACTCAGCAAAGATGCAGCTTTCTGATAAGAAATAAAATAAAATTATCCATTAGTTTTTGAGTTAATATTAATATAGTAAGAAATTAAGAGTTTGAGATCGTTGGTCAAACATAAACATACAAAAATACAAATAAAATGTTACCTCTTTATAATATTAATAAAGATAAGATAATTTTTACTTTCAATGGCCCTTCTATATGGTTGCTAAAATATTGTTAATCAAATACCAGAGGTCTCATATTCTGGTTCCTCGTCTCGTTTAGAGGGGTCTCTTATTAATATGTCGGGTCTCTGTAGGCTGAGGGTAGATAGTAATGTGAGCTCTACATTTATATTCATATGTAATCTCGAAGAAAATTTGTACAAAAATAGTAGAGTATAACACGAATATGTGGAAATGTCATATCTGAGACGAATACCTCCCAGCTTGCGTCGAGAAGCTACTGAAATTACTTTATAAAATATACAATTGGATTTTCTGCTTTATACAGAATACTCTATTACAGTAAACCCTGTCTCGAGACGAAAATGAATGCCATTTTATTAGCTAACATATATATATTTAATTTTCATGTCTTCTTTTGAGATTTTACTGTAATTTAATAAATTTAGTTCAACTTCATTATCATTAAAAGTTAAATATTTTAGTTCTTCAAAATGAACCTTTATTATGAAGTAATTTAGTGAAAGTTTTTAAGGAGAACTAGTGCAGAGGAGTTATGGTATATGTAAGTGTTATAAGCACTGAGCAAAGAGTCTGAATGAAACGTAGAATAAAACTATTATATATGCTACTTTTACTTATATAAAGAGAAAAGCTTGACGAAAAATAAAAAATGCTTTAAAAAATATTGTTCTTGAGAGATATTTTTATTATTACTATACTCGACATCCCAATTCTGGTTTAGAAGTACTTTTGGGTAAAATATTAACTGCGAGTCGTCATTTGTGTCATAATTAAATTAAAAAAATATAAAATGAGTCTAAATTTGCTCGACAACTTTTCCGTCTTCTCTTTTTTACTGCTAGCTATTCACTTAACACTAACTAGTTTAAGTTTAATATTACTATATTTTTATGTTAGGCGAAATTTAGTATATTTTATAAATCGTTACGTTTGCTGTCTCATTACTGTCTGTTTTGGTCAGATATTGTTTCTCGGATAGCGATATCGTGTTGCGGCTGCGACATTTGTATTGGCTATTTATATTGACACACGGGAAATTTACTTTGATTTATATATCGTGCATATTGTCTATGTTATGATATTATAAATATTTCTTGAATTAGCTTTACTCTAAGATATTAAAAACTAGGTTATGATTTTCTCAACAAGCGTAAGTTATAAGTTTAATTACAATTGTCTTGTTATCATTGAAGGCATCTTTCTAAGTTTTCAATATTACAACCGCTGTACTTTTGATTATAAATATAAATAGAACTTTTATATATTATTTAGTAGAAATGTTTAATTTTAATATATTTACAAAAAATGTTGAACAGCTAAAGCATTACATCGCTGAGTATGATGTACCGTTCCTTTCAAACAAATATCAGAAACATTGGTGAGTATTTTCGAAAGAACATAGTTCAAAGTTCAATGTTTCAATTAAACCACAGCCCCATCAGCTGAATTTCTTATTTTTATTTCAAATTAAGAAAGACAAATAAAAAATTTATAGTATTTTTTTGTTTTTTTTTTGCATTTATCCACGAACAACTGACAGGGCTCGAAGCTGCGACTTCTAGCCCTACTATTGTAGCGATTGAGCAACCGTATTGTTTTTTTTATTCTACATTTATTTTAAATTTTAATGATCTTGATATGTGGACTTTAGGTATTCATTTCCAGTTATAGGTTAATTAGTTTGATGCTAATATATAAATACGAGCTTTAATCTTGGTTTCTGTTCCTGAGTATGAAAAAAGTCATCGCTATGTATTTTTAGGGACCTTGAATGTATATTTTTTTCCTTCCTAAGCAATTATAAAACCATTAAGAGAATGCAGTCAAGAAACATTTAAGATATATAAATATACATTAATTACATCAGGGGTTCTTTTAAAATATTTATTTAAAAAGTTATTACTTTAAATTAAATTGGTAAACTAAAACGATTAATTTAGAAGTGAAAGTGGCTCAGTTCATTCCAGTACATATAATGTTCTAACTTCTACTTTCTTGTCATTAAAATAATGATTTCAGGCAATTAATTTTAATATATTACATGTAAATTCTAGAGATATGTAACATTATTGTAGGGCTTAAAACAAAATCAGTCCCTTCTCACCTCGACCCTTTACAAAATAAATGAATACCAAGAAATTCTCTGTCAGGTTACGAACAACTTTGCTACAAACATGACTAGTGAGCTGGAAGAGGCAGATCAACGAAAAACATGTTCAAAACGTATTTGACTTTTTTATTTAATTTTTATTCTACTTCCTACTTTTATTTATGTAAATCCTAAAAGAGGAAAACATTTTCTCTACGCACACTAGGAAATAATATTGTATGTCATTGAGTGTAGATTACAAAAACGAGATTGTATTATCATGACAGCATTCAACTATTCAAAATAAACGTAAACGTTTTTGACTAAATGTGTAGAAAAAAAGTAAGCTTAACGTTTTATTAGAAATAATTTTTGTAGTTATGACGTCAACACTAGGAAAATAAAACAACAGTAGGTACAATTACACAAAAAACCACGATAAACCTTAATTATATAAATGGTTGTAAAAAAATATATACAATGGAAATTTAGATTACTTTGATAAGATTTTTTATAAAAAATAATAACACTTTAGATCTAAATGCACATAAATAATATAGTTTGTGATATTATTAAATTCTAACTAACAATAGGTTGCTCCACCCTTTGATACGTTTATGATATTGAGGGCCGAAGGTTAATTCCTCCCAGGATAGAAGCTATAAGTTATCATTGACCGTCCGTGAATCGACGTTATCGTCTAACTTCAAACATTCTACACAAACGTAAATATTAAATCCAATCTTATCAAAAGAGTTATAGAGTATAGTATAGATTTGGAATAATTACTTCTTGAGTTTGCCATGTCGGATATAATATTAAGATGACAAACAGACGAGACAAGACGTATTTAAAATAGTATCAGTACGAGTATTTGGAAACGTCACCTGCATTCTAACAGCAGAGTGCGCTGAATAAGTATATATATTACCCGACAATGTAATATTGTTAATATGTATTATAATATAATACAAATAATATACATGGTAAATATCTAATATTAAACTTTTATTAATTAACTTTAGTTAGAATAATTAAAATAGTTAAGTGTTAGTCTTATTCAACTATCCTGTTAATATTATAAGTATTGCTGACAGCTACATTTCTAAACGACAAGGAAGCAAAAACGTTTGAAATCAAAATCAGATAGAGAGTTGTGACTTCAACCTCTAAAAGTAATTTGCTACGAATCAATACCTCTGATTAAAAAATCCTAATTTTTTATTAAAGTCATTATTTTCATTCATTTATCTTTATTCGCATATTCATTCGCATATTCATTATCTTTATTCGCATATTCATTCATTCGCATTCCATTTTGGTCCATAAATTGTCTTATGAAATTATTTCCTAGATTTTGCTGACTCTGTCTGAAATCTCTTTGACTTCTTGCAGAAAAATCAAAATCAAAATTCAAAAATATTCAAGTAGGCATTTACATGAACTTTTGAGTCGTCGGTATGTCAGTCCGTGAGTAAGCTACCACCAGCTCGGAATGCGGCTCTGCTGAGAAGAGCTGACCAGAAACTGAACAGTTGCTCTTTTAAAAACAATTTAACAATGTTTGATGTATACTCGTACATTAGAATATCCTGCAAAAGAGTCAAAAACTAAGGCTCCACAACCTAACCTTTTAGTTGATCGACACTAAAAACTCTTATACGCTATAAGCTCTATTTAACAGTGAACAGAAAGAAGTGCTTATTGGTGCCGTTGTTGCCTTGTTACCGTTTTTGATCAAGATTTTAAATAAGAGGATGAAAATGAAATCGACTTAATAACTTAAGATTATAACTTAAATTATCACTATTTTCAGACTCTCCAATAACTTTTCCAGACTATAAACATAAATAATACACAAAAATAGCTAGCTAACGAAATTTTCTTAATGTTTTTTTTTTATTCAGTATTCAATTCATCCAAAAATCAATCTGGAATAATAAAATATGACGCATTACACGCGATCTATAAACCTCGTATGTTGGACGACAAAGAACAAGACGAATTTATGAACGAACTCTGTTAGTTTCATTCGATAAAGTTGTTTTACGATTCGATTAGTTCACAGACACCGAGCACAATTGAATTAGGAGTTAGACGGAGCCGAGCCTTTACTGTGTTATTGAAAAATATGTAAATACATATTTGGAGATATCATGTTTTTACTGTTTCTCATGAAAAAAATTGCATTTCGAGGATGAAACATTATACAGTGTAATAAGCATAAGAATTTCGTAAAATATAAATAATGTTTTTATGGCGATCCATTCATTTTCTTTATTTTATTTATAATATTAATAAAGCTTATAAAATTAGAATGTCTAATATTCAGGTGACATTCATTTTGAATTTAGTCACCACTGCGGCCTCAAAGAGATAAATGGAAACTTTCACTGTGTTTAAAATCAACTATCACTTTTATTGAAAGTAATTTTGCACTTAAATTTAAATTGAAAAGGCTTAATGAAAAGCCTTTTCAATTTAAATTTAAATGCAACTTTACATAAATTTCTGTGAAGCATTTAAGTCATATAATAAAATATATAATTCAATTATTATAGAATTTTTAAAGTACTTGAAAACATCTACAAGAATACATAGAATAGATTTACTTCATCATACGGTTGTAAACTTTCAAAGCGACGGGATAAAAAACACACGTGATCCAATCACTCTCAAAACAGATTTTAAATTTCTTTTTTTTAGGCTTATAAAACCCTTGGAATTGGCGATTTCGTTTAGAATACCTTTGAAGTTAGTTAGTGTGTAATTTGTCTAAAGGAAATATAAAATTTTGAGTAGGTTTTTAAAAGAGAGACGCTCTTAAAAATAATTTTATAGAACTAGCGAGCAGATAAGTTATTTGTGTTACGATTAAGATAGAGGATTTTATATTAATTTAAATAATATTTTCGATTAATGGCAAGTTTCTGTCTTCACTGTCATTCATAGAAAGTGCGCAATATAATGTAATGATGCGGTAGTATGCATTGTTAAAGGAGATAATACAATTTAAATTAACGAATTAATAAATAAATTAATTAAATAATTCTTATACACTGTTCTTGTATAATGCGGTTATTAAATAATATAAATGTATGAACAAATGTTGGCGTCACGTTCACTCCACGTGCAGTCGCATCGCAGACGCACTGAACTATTACGTGCGAAGCGTACAACATTTGACGAAGTAGCATTCACTGTCGCAGCGAATACAGAGTATACTGTTTGAAATGAGTTTAAAGCACATTTTAAATACTGGAAATAAACAGATTCAGTAATAATAGAGAAAAATGGACACAATATGTTATTTTTTTAAGAATAACATAAATAATAAAAAAGTCATAAATTCCTTACAAGTTTTTAATAAAGTTTTTTTCAAATACCTTATTTCCATGGAATACCTTCAAAACTGATTTGTGCATCTTTAACAGTTTAGCTCTAGCTATAAAATATTATTACTTAAATTGAAAGAAATAATTAAAAGTGTTTAATTTTTTATAAAAAAATTGGCTTCTTTTGTGCTCCAAATAATGTGAACGAACTATTTCTGGGCTTATTAAATTGTCATTCAAGATACCGTCAGTTAAACGACACCTTCGTATTGTGCCTTTGTTCCTGTATATACGTGATTCTTCAGATCACGATGTAGACACGAGATGAAGTCTCTACTAGTTATAATAAACTATATAGTATATTTTTTTATTAATCCAAATGAATGTTTAAAATTACAGTTTGATTTACGAGAAACACCTATACAGCTAAAACTTTAAAGCTATTCAATATATTAATAACACGGTTTTGAAATGTGTTATATTAACTTTGAGACAAAAGTTTATGAAGGGATGGAGAGAAGGCAACGGCACATAAAAAAATATTTTACAATATTAATGCACTTCATAAATATTTTGCTCAAATTATTATTTTTTTAAGATATACCAGTGTAAATAGTAAGTAATTAAATCTACTATCTTATTTCGGAATAATATATCACAAATTAAATATATATAAGCTTTAAACATAAAATTAAGAACGGAGGTAATTCCTTCGTCAACTAAGAAGTAAAGTGATTTCTGTTTCAACTGATGTCGCCTCAGAAACTTTCGTTACTCGAAAACGTTATTTTAATTAACTGGAAGCCTCATCCTCAATTCAAACGGATATTACTTTCTGTACGCAATTCGTGTTAACTTTTCGAATAGCTTTCATCTCTTCAATACCCAGAGTTGTAATTAAATATTTACTTTTAGACAAAGGACTGGATGGTAACTTACGAGGATGAGAAACGTTAACATGAGAGGTATGGTACAATATTGTATAACGTATTGCATTAAATCCATTCGTTATATATAAGGTAAGAATACGAGGAAGTTATTATACATTTGAATCACGCACGGCACAGCTTTAAACGTTCACGAACGAATGATGCAATAAATTATTCGATGCCTTTTTAAACGCTAACTTCATTTTTAAAGTAGTTTTACCAATACTTTTTAATCCTTTACGGTTTTTTATACATTTCAATTTCAATAGCCATACAAATAGCACATAATAGAAATATGAATAGAAATATTTAAAATATATTTTTTATTAGTAAACCTTTAAATCTATTTTTTTTATTTTTACATAATTTCTGGTATACAGTTATTTAGTATCTTCAATTTTACTTTATTTTTATACTTGAACGAAATATTACCAATATTTTTTCATATTTTTACTTAGAAAGACATGATACATGTAATAATAAATCACTTGAGACTATTTTTATACCGATTGTGGATTTTATTACTTCAAAAATAATAAATAAATCAGTATTTAAAACGTTACTGACTAAGAGACTACTGACTGCGTATAAAAAATACCTGTCTATGGAAGAGAAAAGGGACTTAAATATTTAATATTAGTTATATAGTATAAAATAATGGATATATAATAACCACTTACATATATATTATATTATTATCTGTAAGTCCTAAAATTATATAATTCTATTATATATAAATATATTCTTTATTGTACACCACAAACATGTAAAGTACAACAAAATTTATAAGAAAAACAAAACATTTTGGGTACACAATAAGGCGGTCTTATCACTAAATAGTGATCTCTTTCAGATTTTCTTCAACCATATTTGGATAAGATTGAAGTAAGGTAAGAAGAGTGGTGCATCATACAAAAATATATAACAAATAATTATACAAAGAAGATATAATATAATATAATAATGTTCATAAACTACAAAATTGATCACAGG
This sequence comes from Dircenna loreta, assembly GCA_963555665.1. Classification (NCBI taxonomy): domain Eukaryota; kingdom Metazoa; phylum Arthropoda; class Insecta; order Lepidoptera; family Nymphalidae; genus Dircenna; species Dircenna loreta. Next base: position 15,792,656 of record OY743096.1, read on the forward strand.
AAATAGGATATAACAATACGTCATATACGAGTATATGAGATTGGGACGTAGATTTAATCTTGTATCTAAGTCCTTGTACGTGATAGAGACGTGTGGTCATAGAGTACTAGCAGCGTAGTTAGATATTCTAGTTTTCTCTTTGTACCAATAATATATAAAAGTGAAAATAAGTAAGAGTTGACAGTCAATGAGTTTATTTGGCCGTTTTTTCTGTAGAGCTATCCTTTAAAACCGTGCTTCTAGAGTCTGGTAATAAATAAGCCTAATATCGTTTATGAAATACTTAATTTTCAACCCGGATAAAGCTGTTAGGAATAATAAATGAATCCCGAAAAAATGATAAGATATTATCTTTCTTGTATGGTGTGTACACGACATACATCAGTTTATTTTAAGGTGGAATATGTATTACCTTACTTTACCCTAAGGTAATAAATATTCCAGCTGCGCTCTTTATTTGGTAATCTAATTAGATTAATATTGTTGCATTAGTGGTTTTCCTTTTTCACCTAACAATAATAATTAATGAAAAACATTCGTCGGGATATAAAGTAGCGTTCAAAATCTTATAATTATAAACACACAGGTTTTGTTTTTAATAACGTTTATTTGAGTTTCAGCGGCTCGTGAATTATGAAATTCGTTGAAATGGTGTGGAAGTTGGTTAACGCCGTAATATGTTTTAGTTTGTTATACGTACGTTCGCATTAGTCGTAAACAACTTAATGTGCTTTTAACAAAAACACACATTTCGTAAATATATAGAAAGGAATGGAATAAGTTTTACAAACTTAAAAAATCGCGTATCTACAGCTCTCTGAATATCCTACCCATATACAGTATTAAGAATTTTTGTTTTGCTGTTTTATCGGCATGTGCTGCTCTTACATATATTATGTAAATAGTATGGTAGAAAGGTTGCCTTATCGCTACAATTATATCTTTTGGAAATCCTTATCCAAGTGCTAAATTTGCATATGGTACGCAGGAATTGTTATATACGGTGTAAATCATATATCACAATTACTGCAAAATAAAATAAATCATTTTGAATATGTCCTTAAACATGTATAGCTGTGTTGAACTTATTTATTTATGAATAAGGAATAAAAAAAAATATCGATTTTGGCAGGATTCGAATTCACAATATCTGGGAACCATTCCGTAGCTCTACTATTGTTATCCGTTAAGATGAATTTAGCAATCTCTACATAAAAGTTTTTCATTGGCATGAGGGCAATTCTAATCCTGCCATTATCGATACATTTTCAATTATATATTTATTTTATGTAATAATAAGAATAACTTCGATAAAATATGAGTCGATATGATATCTTGACTTGAATTCTGCAGAATTGAATTTTTAGTTTTTTTTACGTATTTTCTATTTATAGTATTAAAACACATACAAAGGCACGGAAACCGAAACAAAGTAACTCTGATGGGTTATAACAGAAAAAAAAACGAGTTTACTTCCCTTGAAGATAGAAGATTATCAAATATATGGAAATAAAAATATTTTTCCTCGGCTTATTTTACGATATCTTACTTCCTCGAAGTCGCCCAAGTTATTTGCTCTACGATACATTGAATAAAAGATGTTTCCAACCAAGTGGACAACGGGGGAAGAGTTAATTCCAAGCAAGCATGTGAAAAAAACTGACCAAAAAACTGAAAAAATAATACGAGTAGAGCCAATTATTATTTATTTTATATGAATGAATAAAAAAATATATAAATATGATTGCTTAGAAACAAATTGGTATACTTATTTATTTGTAACGTATAAGGTAATATAAAATTATATATAAAAACATCTGTCGACTTGATTCTTTCCAAAATAAACCATTTTAGAAGGAAGGTGTGTCCCATTTAACTTCAAAGGTATGCAATCTCAACATAAATGACTTCAAAACAAGCTTCTAAATAAAACAATTTCAGTATTAAATCTCTTTGATCCAAAGAAGTTAATTCATTACATATTCATGCGGCTTCATTCGGCGGTTAATACGAGTTGAAATCTAATACAGTTATGTTTTTATTTTACACTTTTATTTATAATAGAAGAGTTACAATTTTATACATAAATTCCAATAAATACCTCACGTATGACGATTCGTTTTTTTACTGAGAGCTAATATTAGAGCATTTGTCATTAATATCAAGTTGCTACCAATGACTTAATTCTCTTTTTCTATTTATCTAAAACCAGTCGTCCCGGTCAGTAGGATATCAAATCAAAAAGAAGAAGAATTATAATCCTAGCGAGCAGAATCTAGAAGCCTTAACTGAACGGATAACTGAATGCGTAGTTTGTATCAAGCTGAGAAGATCCATCCACGTGTCAGTTATAAGTTGCCGCTTCTGGCTGGATAATATATTGATTATTCAAAATCAGTTTTAAACACAAAATTTTTTCATTGTCAAAGCTACCACAAACTCGTAAAATGAATTGCCAGTGACCTAAAAACAGCCGGTTACAAAAACTCAGAGTGTCATACGTAAATGTGTGTCTAATAAAAAGATCAGTATTCTTAAGTATATATTTTGAATTTTTAAAAACATGTTAACCGGTGAATGCACTTATCTTGTAAAGAATTTCTAGGACCCAGATTGTACAAAGAATAGATTTCTTTTGTAGAACGTGACTGTTATTTATATCAGTAGCGTGACTAATTGTTTAAAATGTGTTTTTAATGTGTTTTTAATTCATTAAGTAACCTGTCACTCCTTAGTTAGTAACTACTTCTCGTACGCAGCAATGGAACTTAAATTAACTGATATTCTCTAAGATGGCGAAGAGTAAAGTTATAAAAAAGGTGACACGGTAACACTCTTAAGTTACCACTTGATAATCAGAGCTTAGTGTGTGCGTTATGTTATTATTTATATATAAGATATTTTTTTAATAAAGTATGTGCAAATTGTTGAGTAAAATCGTTATATGTATATTTGTTTTATTTCTGATAAAATGCCATTTTATCACCACGACCTTATTATTTTGATAAAATAACAACTTGTAGCTATTTCGACTTTCTCCACTAAAATAAAATGTAACCTTATGTGTATAAACTAGCTTCGTATGAAACTGATCGAAATCGATCGTAAACCCACTTTATTGCGGACAAAAAATAATAGACTTCAGGGAATAAAGAAGATTTTGCTTTGATCGTCGCCGGCTTTATGGCGCTTTAAAATATTTAATGTATTTATTCATCTGTGTAGTTGGATAAGACTAAGAATATGGAATGGCTAGAAAAATAATTATATTTAAAATATGTCACGCTCAAAAGATTTTTAAGAAAAGCCAAATCTTGTTTCTAACCTAGGTTACAATTCCTTGAAAAGTAAAATAATGAAGAAACTTCTTTTATTTGGAGGCTATTAAATTTGGACCTCATCCGTCAAGTGGGTGTGGGTGTTGTTGGGGGAAGGTATGAGGGGGGAGGGCTAATGGCCAGTGTTACAGGTTCATGGTTAGACTAATGGTTTCGTGTTAATACAGAGAGCGCGCTGACTAACTTTGTTATGATTACATTTATTTACTGAAAATGAAATTTCAGGACTCAAGCTTACAAGCCATTAAAACATTTAATTTTGTTCTTTTTTTTTAAGCCCTGAGTATTTAAATAACAAATTGTTGCTTTTAAGAACGTTATGTTATACATATTTAGTGTAAAGTTTATTCACTTTCAGAAGATAAGCAACACCGATGTGGTAAGAACTAGATTACTTTTAGAAATAATTTAGTTTTAGCACCGTGCGCAGATTAATAGTGATTGATTAATTGATTAATGATGACTTAATAATATTCATAATATTAAGAAAATATTATGAATATTAAGTCACCAAATAAGATTTTATTATTTATTTCTTTTAATTATTTAGTCTTAACAACCGACTCAGCGGTGGTACTAAAGCATGCCTTTGAATTAAACCCGAGTTCGATTTCCGACCGCGATAATATATTATAATTATTTATTTAGTGACCTTCACATTGATATTACAATTATTTATTTAGAGACCTGCACGTTTAAGAAGCCGAAATAAATGTGTATAGCAATATTTAAAGAAGTTTTAAGAATAAATTACCAGTATTATTAATTCCTTAAAAAAAGAGCTAAGTTAAATAAGTGTCTATCCCTACGGATACATATTAGGAAAAAAAATACTGTTGATAAATTGGAGCGGTATCAAATACACCCTAAAAGGAAGATCTACGTTTTAACACTTTTATGAAATTGATTATTTATTATAATATATTTCTGATAAAATATCTTTTTATATTATTATTAAATAACACTCTCTAAATAGACCGTAAGGGTGACGTTTCCTCCATTGCTGTAATATATTATTTACGTACTCAGTATTCATTTGCGATCTTCGAGTCCATCTGGATGTAGCTTCAATAGAATTTACATTTCTCGACTTTAATATTAAAAGTAGCCAGCACTTTCAGAATTTACTTAGTCGTGTAGACAAGAAGAGCTCTTCTGTGTTACGATGTGTGGTTTTTTATACCATCTAAACATCATACATTAAAAGTCAGTAAAACATTTATAAATAAACATTTGATTCGAAGAGAAAGATAACTTGCTAAGTTAATATATTCGTCTCGACTGAACGGTTCTGCACTTAGGGACTATTACTGAGTTAAAGGTCGTCGTCCGTCCGTATGTTCGTTTGATCTCTCAACGTATCTCCCGAGAGTGTTATAGTTGAAGCTATCAAGGTTCAATTTGATAAATGAATTTTGGAAACTGAAATTGGTCCTCTGAAATTCGCATCTTATATAACTACCCACGATCTGATAGCCCAGTACAAGTCTATATTATGTCTATTGAACCCTAGAAATATGTATTCGAAATTTAATAAAAAGATAATTTATCGTCAAAAATATTAACAATAAGTTAGACGCTGTGGCTATGTTTTTAATTTATCTTTACTATAATACAATAATGTAATTTAAATATTAATTTCAAATGGTTGAGATAAATCTATCAACAAAAACGTAGGTACAATCACTGGTAATTTTCCTAACATTGCACTGTAATTTAATTAATTACTTGGTGATATTTATATTTATAACTCTTACAATACAAACTAATAATAGCTCGATCTTTACTTTTCTTAATAAATATTTTTCTTAGGAACGTAAATTTCAGTACATTTAAAATAAACTATAATATTACATTCATTGTTCTTAAGTCTTTATATTACATTTGGCAATTCAGAATTTATTCTCCTGAAGCTTGGTGCTAACAGTTTATTTGTCAAAAAAACTTAAATAAACTTGGTCTCTTTTTATGCACCTTTTTTTGTGTTCCAGTTATTTGCAGTATTTGTGCAAATAATAAATAAATCAATTTTGATATTGCGCCGCCTATCACAAAAATATTGTCCTGTTTTTAATGGTTGCGAGGAATTTTTTTGTTTCTTAGTTATGTATATATATTTTTCACTGTGTACAATATAATACAACACTGAAGTTATGAATGGGTATTAAATATATGAATTGAAGTACCTATTGAATATCTTTTTTGTCAATTTGACTTTCACGATATTTTCAGTTCAGAACGGGTACACCAAATATCACAATTCAGACATGAAATGGCGCCTACTGTTTACTGCGGACTTGTGATAACTATTTTGTTTACATTATATTTAATACAAATTTGTATTTAAAAGATACAATATTTTGATTTTTTAAAAATATTCCTATTAGGAGACAATTCTACATTATACTCGGAATGGATCAGAGAACGCTTTTTTTCATGAGCAGAGAGACAGACTGCGTGAAGATATGGCAATAAGAACAAACATTTGAATATTTTTTACCAAATATTTATTATACCTAAAATATTTCGCCTTTCTAATTGAAAATAAACAATAGTGATAACAAATTACTTGAAATAAATAATCTAATCTATAGTTTCGCAATAAGAAATAAGATCTTTTTGAATTTCCTTTAAAAAATCGTCACCATTTAAAAACACATAAAATCTAACAGGGAGGTAAGTCCTTTTATTCAAAAATAAAGTGATTCCTGTTTGTATACTGATATCGATTAAGAAACTTCTCGCTAGCTGAAAGTATTATTTCAATTAACCAAAAGCCTTTATATTTTAATTAAAGTAGTAATTAATTTTCCGTCCTTTACTTTGGTTAACATTTGAAGAGCTTCCTTCTTATCAAAGCTTACTTGAAATTTTATATTTACTTTCATTCAGGTGACACGACGAGAACCTAAAAGGTATGATAAAAGATATAAAATTATTTGAAATCGTTATACTCGTATATAAAGAGTTACATTTTCTATTGTTTTAATGATCAACAACTATTAATCAAATGCTGCGTCATTCTTCTACTATCAAACAAACATTAGCTTCAAATGTAATTTAAATGAAGTAGAAGAGGAACTTCGTGTACATCTCCCTAACTCGGTAATGTCCAGGTTAATACCAGAATAAATTTTCTTGCATAGAAAAAAAATGGTTTCCCATTTCTAATATCTTATGTTTTGGAAACACACTTAGATATTGTAAAAAAAATAAATTAATAACCTTATTTTATTCTTATCACCCGAATTACGTTTTCAACTTATACCAAGTCTCATACTTTTAATTAACATTTTTCATTTTTATATCAAACATTTCTTATTATAATTAAACAACAATTAATTAAACAATTGTGTGAGTTTATAGCATTTATTATTGTTGTTATATATATATTTTTTTAAAATAGAAGCATATTTTATGGAGATATCGCAAACAAGTGTAAATAAGTTTTATAGAACGTGAGTTGTCTTATCCAACTAAGTAGAGTTTGCATAGATGATATTTTAAAATGGTTATAACAGCTAAGGCATTAGTCCTTATCGATATTCAACTATTTTCCTATCTTTATACAGATTTTACAGTTTTCATGGTTTTTTTTTTTGAGAAATTTTATATTGAAGAATAATTACTTTAATAAAGTGAAAGAATCTTGTTAGCGATCATCGGAATTAATTTCTTTTAGGAGGTAGAATTCGAGACTTTCTCTGACTTTGATTTCAAACTTCATTTATTTCTGTTTTTTCCTTGAGTTTTTTCTTTTTTTCTCAAAATTTTAAGTTCGTGTTAAGCATATTTAACTTAATGTGATCTTAAAATGTTGAACTTGACTTTTCTAATTCTGGTAAATTATTATAATTTAAACCATAACCCGACCCGACTCACCTCGACGCTTTAAGAAGTTAAATGAATACTAAGAGATTTTCCTTAAGGTTACGAAAACAAATTTGTAAATATATTATTCGAATTTTGAATTTTGAGTCGGGAGTTATAACTTTATGTGATATGTAAAATTAATATTCGCTTTTTTATTGATTTTGTCTTAGAAAATAATAACGCGTTAATAATGACGCAAATTCATAAAATAATTGCTCTGAATACCAAAAGGAAAAACACTTTCCATCAATCGAATGCAAATTAGAAAATGACTGTGTTTGTTTCGACATCGGAGACAATTAACGTGTTGCGACTCGTGACAGTTAGTGAAATATCGAGTGGCCTTTACACTCGATATTTCAGAATATACCAGTAAGTTCAAAATATTTTTGATTACGTGTGTAGTGAATTTTTTTGTTTTAGTTTTATTTATAAATAAAATTGGTTCTTAGATCTATTTGCAAATTATTACTAGAGGTTCAGATCAACCTATGAAGTGTTTGTTTTATATGGAAAAAGTAACGTGATCGATATTTAATAAATCGATGTATTTTTATAATATTTGCACTGTCGCCATTTTGCCGGTAGCTGATTTAACCCTTGCAAGATATTGTCTTCCTTAAAAACTACAAATCTGGTGAAGTCGGGGTGCATGATGGGCTTCGGAGACAATTCATTAGCAGCTCCTTTTATTTAGGGACCGGCTGTCATGATGTACGGTGGCATTGTTTTGAAGTAGCAGTGGGCCAAAGAAATTTATAAAGAAATACACAATCCAAAATTGAAAAAAAAATAAATTTACTATTCTGAACCAAACGACAAATATTTTAGATCAAAGTTCATCAAAACACTAATTACATATGTTTTTGTATGGATTTAAAAAATAATTTTATCATTTTGATGACAACTGTGTGAAGGGATGGAGATAAGAAAAGAGTTCGTTTAGACACTCTGTTGGAATATATTCTATAAGACCTACTTCTAACATATTTTGCGTACATTGTGCTTTGTCATTAAATTTTTCGTAGTCATTAAACTTAATCTGAATCAGTAATTTACTGTTTTATTTCACAACAGAATTTTAACCACATAAAACCAAGGACGAAGATAATTCCTTGTTCAACTAAAAAGTAAAGCGATCCCTGTCTTTAAACTGACGTCGCCTCGGAGACTTCTCATTAGTCGAAAGTGTTATTCCAATGAACCGAAAACCTTAACCTTAATTAAATCAGAAATTACTTTCCTGTCCGCTATCTGCTAACTTTTGAAAGAGAATTTCTATTAACTAATACTAAACTAACTTAAACTACTACCTACAGAACATACTTACTTGCTTAAATTACTTACTTACATAACTTCTGTTAAAAATAACATTATCTATCTTCTCACAACTAATAGACCAGTCCCGAAGCTTTTGAAAATCGTCAAAAGAAAAACGTAAAAATGTAACGGAATTGGATAAGAAAGAAATATTTTGTTATATTACAAAAAAAAAGGAAAAAATATTTATCGACGATCTAAGGTCGGAAAGGAAAGGGGTGATTTTTTAAGGATAAAAATTGTTGTATTGCAATTCCCGGCAAATAAGTCAAATGGCAATACTGTAGGTAAAAAAGAGATTAACAACGTTTGTATTAAAAAAAAATCACATAACCCAAAAATGTATCCCAAAAGTTCAAAAAACCGAGTCTTTGTTTTTTTTTTCACAGTATTCAGTAACAACTTGCCTTTTTATGTTCTACATTGTTATTTTTTTTAAATAAAAAAAAATCCCCTTATTTAAATTTAATTTCGCAAAAGCACCCTAATTTTCGTGAAAAAATCTCTTTTTTTAAAACTTGGTTTGCTTTTTGTTCGTGGAAATTTCTATTTTTTTGTAAAACAAATTACACTAAATATGGTATTTTTTTTCAAAAAATTCAAAAAAATCGTAAAAAAAACCTAGTTACAATTTGTAGCTTCTTATTAAAATTTAATAACTTGAAAATCTTAAAATTCCAACTTAATTTACAAACTACGACTTAAAATAAAAATTGTCAATCGATATGTTATTATATCAACAACCAACCAAATAATTTTATACTTTATGAGACATATTTTTAGAAAGTTGTAGGATATTTTTAAATTATATTCGTAGAGTAGTAGTTTTAACATAACTTTTACACCTGAATAATATACGAAAAAGTTTAGCCCATAAGGAGGTATTTCATAGAGAACTCGGGAAAAGACGGGTAGATCTTACTACCTTTTGATTATTTTGAAAAAAAAATCGACCCTGGGCTATAAAAATAAAATTAAATATTTACTTTCAGTGAAACAACTTGATGAGAATCTCAAAGGTATGATAAAATACAAACCAACCGTTTTATATAAAAGCATCAATCAATAGGAATTTAAAATCCTATTCGAGAGTAATTGGATCACGGGCGTTTTATATTCCATCGTTTTAGACGAACGTATGACATAGTAAATCTATTCGATTTTGTTTTTAATGGCCGCTATATTTTTAAATTATAGTTAGTTTACCAATCATTTTAATGATGCAATCGATCAATCAAAAACAAATCGATGCATTTGTCTATTAGTTTTCAGTTTGGATCTGGAAAGACAAGCATTGCTCCAAGCCGCATTTGCATTAGACTCAGCAATAGTAAGCTTAGAAAAATCGATAATCATACAAATTAAATTAATTACTTTCTCATTTAATGAAAATTCGTAATGTTTGTAAAAAAATCGCTTTACATTAAATTGAACAAAAGACCTTTCAAACAAGTTAGAAGCGCGGAAAACCAACAGCAGGTCCGAGCAATACAATAACAATTGAATAGTCGAGAATAAACCTCGCTGGATTAAAATAACAAGTATAAATTCAGATCTCCAAATTCACATAAATTAAATTTATAAATATTCTTAGAATATTCAGATTCAGGTAAACTATGTTTTTCCCCTGTGCTTTAATATTTCTTGTATAGCTACATTTAATATTTGTTAAATGTTTTATTCCACGGTTCATTTCTATTACAATGTCGAGAGCACGTAGTCAACACGTGTCAGAAATTATTTCCTAAGAACTCGTACAAGTGTTCAATTACGTGTTAATAGAAGTTCGTTAATTACTTTAAGGTATAATTTAACATTTTCATTATTTCATAATATATTAATTAATACCGAATTTTGTTTTAAATGGTTTGTTTGACATTTGTAAAGCTTTGAATGCTTTGAGAAGTTTAGATTCCATTGCCTATTTGAATAAATAACAAATAACGCCGTCTTACTGCTATCTCTTCAGTTAGTCTCAATAGTAAACTTCTCGTATTTTAATCCAAAGAGGTACTCTATCCCATAAAAAAAAGTAATAGCTTCGATATCTATCTCACGTGCTTGGATATTTTACTCAATGCTCACTTAACTTTTAAAAATCTAACTTCATGATTAATATTTAACATTTTAACTTCATTCTATTCATTCACTAATAAGAACAATTTGGCTTAGCAAATGAATTTCAAATCAACAAGACGTACAAATTTATTATTTTTTCTGAGTAGTTTTTTGCTGTCTACAGGCGAAAAAAGTTTTGTATTTTTCTTTGAAAATCAGATAATATTGACCAGAATAAAATTTTTCCTGTATATTTAGTGTGCAAATAAATACCTATAGCCCTTTAACTATTGTCAGGTGCAAATTAAAAAAAAATCATAAATGAAAATTAAAAAGGTAATAAAATTGCAGTCGTTTATTATTTATTTTATATGACTCGATCTAAAGACATACATTAAAGATTGAATAAGAATAAAATAATATACTTACTTACTTGTTACCTGCGGATGTTCAAGACAATATAAAATTATATATATGAAGCCTTTATCGACTTAATTCTTTCAAAAATAAACAATTTTAGAACGAAGGTTTGGAGTAACAATTACTAACAGTGCTACGGTCTGCTACGAAAATGGTTTGAAATGAATCAAGTATCGTATTACTTTTCACTTTATAGACTCATCTGCAAAGCATACAAGAGTTTTTAGATGATTGTATTTTGATCAACTAAAATTTTAGGTTTTAAAACTATTATATTTATATATTTTAATTATAAGTATTAATTTAACATACTTTCTTATTGTTTTTATGTAACGTAGTTAGAGTTTTTTTTTACACTTAAACTAAGTTGCCGCTTGACTACATTCCACCTGATGGGAAGTGGAAATGTAGTCGTAGGTGGTAAAGCGCAGCAACTTAGTAAAATCCTATTCACTCTTGCCTTGAAGACACTCACATTGTACTCGGACGTAAATACCGACGCAGGCAAGCTGTTCCACTCCTTTGCTGTGCGATTTAAAAAAGATGAATGAAGATTATTATTGTTTTTTCACTATAATAAACAATTTGTGATTATTATTGTTTTTTCACTATAATAAACAATTCATTATTTAATTATTACATTTATTAAGAACAGCACTCCATCTTGCCGCAGGCACAAGAGGCTGACTGAGTGGTGAGTGGTTTTTCGCCACCTGCGTCCTCGGTTCGTATAATATTATTGTAGTGCTCATACCTAGTTACGTCCCCACCTCGTTGCTGAATGGTATTCGTTTTTTGGGCACAGCACTGTTGCTAGCTAGTGTGGTTGTTTTAATTTGCATATTCTTTGTTTATATATTACTTTGTTTCTGTTTGTTTAGTTTTTTTTTTCGTTGTTTTAAATTTTTATAGATAGACCTTATTAGATTATTGACCCATAGGTTATTTTTCTGTCTGTAACTATGTGCTGTGTGCTAAATAAATGTATTCTTATTCTTATTTAAGTACATATAAAGTACAACAGTTTTTTGTTTTCAATAAAATACACATATTAATGAAATTTATTTTCATGGTTAACTTAACTAAAAATAATAATGATAATATTGATACGTGAAGTAAACTAGTAGATTGAGGTGTAAACGTGTTTGAAATATTTCTTTTATTGTGTCTGTGTGATATACACCTCATAATAATCTTTGTTTTTAATAATAATTTTCGTGGCACTACCATGGCTTAAACCAAAAACCAGAGTATATGAATCTATACCAGCTGGTTGTAATCGGTGGAGGGAACATTGTGAGGAATCCGCAAAGTTTCCATAATAGGAAAGGAAGCTCGTTCCCAGCTGCGGAATTTGTATAAATCGTTACTTTACTATATCTGGAATAACCTTTTCACAAAAATATAGCCATTATAATATAAATAAAACTTCCCTACTTTATAAATATCAATGTTTGATTTTATCTGCAATACTCTTAAATAACCAACAGTGGGTTTGTTTTGTAAAATATATACAATAACGTTGTTAAGAAAAATGTTTACTTTTCTTGTAATCATTGTAGGATTATTTATTTTTTTATAAAATATGATGAGTACGTAAAAGCTATATATTGAGTATATATAAGTATTTTCGTTTTTATTTCTGAATAAAGCCGTTTCATCACCACGCCTTTATTACTTTGATAAAATAACAACCTGTAGCTATTTCGACTTTCTCCACTAAAATAAAATGTAACCTTATGTGTATAAACTAGCTTCGTATGAAACTGATCGAATCGTAAACCCACTTTATTGCGGACAAAAAATAATAGACTTCACTGAATAAAGAAAATAATGCTTCTTTCATTGCGTTACTTTATGGAGCCTTAAAACATTTAATGTACCTATTTCTGCGTCTCTGTATCGAGATAAGGCTAAGGATATGGAATGGTTAAAAAATAAATACATTTTGCCCAAAACATTATAAAATAAACCTAAATCTCTATTCTTACTGAGTTTATAGATGCTTGAAAAATGAAAGTGAAATAATGAACTTACTTCTTTTATTTGGAGGCGATTAAATGTCGACTTCATTGAACAGCGGCGGGCGGGCAGGGGGGGTTTTGTGGGAGGGGCGTGGGGGAATTATGGGGGAGCTACACGTAGGTGCAGTCTAATGGTTTCGTGTTAATGCAAAGAGTGCGCTGACTAACTTGTTGTAATTACATTCATTTACTGAACATAAAATTACAGGACTCCAGTGTATGTACGAGTACATGCTGTTCATGACTATGATAGCGTTTTCTTGGTTTTGGCTTTTTTGTAAATTTAAAATTATAAAATAATTATTTAATCTCTATTAGGAGCGTTATATTATAAATATTTCATAGAGTACTTTCCAAGTGTCTAGATATTTTTATAAAATTTAGACACGATTCAAATTCGTTTATTTTAATCCTTGTTCAAAGGTCATTAATATTACTCAAAGAATGGTTTTGCACGAGTTGATTTAGCCTATGAAGTATTGCAATACCCAAATGGTCAAAAGTAAACAAGTTTCAAAAAGCTTGTTTACGTAGCACTGGTAGCTGAATAATAATTATTCATATTATGACAGATTTTTTTATATCTGTTGTAAGTATACATTTATACATAGCTATACACGTATTTTAATATATTATATTACTTCGTTAGCGTTAACAACCGTCTGGCGCAGTCAAAGTATCCCTTTAAATTAATCAAGGATTCTATCTTTGATAGCGACAGAATATAGATTTTAGCTAGTATGTGAAGAGACGAACTGTAAAAATACTTTTCTTACATGGGGAAATTACAATATATTCATTCTTTAACTTTATCAGTAAGATCTCGATAACCGAGCTCGTCCCTTAATTCGCTTCTCCCGTATTTTCTTATTTGTCTAATAGCTCTCTTTATAAAAAACAAACATGTTTACCTTCTTTGGAAGAAAACTTGTTGAGGTTACGTGAAATGTTTTATTTATATTCTGAAATTATAGATTTCTATTTGTGAAAGTAAAACGAGTAGATATTGAGCAATTTTCTTTTTGTTTTATGAGTCACGCATTTTATAATTATAGATGTAACGTGAGGCATACAAGGCGATCTCACATTTTGGAGTTAAATCATGAAAAGAGTTTTAAAATTTGAATAATTAATTAATAACACAACAATAAAAAAAAAGAAAGAATAATATGACATAAGAAGAAAGTTCCATGATTGATATTTTCCCACAAGTATTTCAACCCATAACCTTTATCAATTTAATTTAAACATTTCTACATTAAATGAATATTTAATTTTTTTCGCTTTCAGATATTAATTTAAAACATAAAACCTGCTAGTATCTCTAATTAATTTACGAGGGCTATGCTACGCTGATGTAATCTATGAAAAATATGAGGTCTGGTACAAAAAAAAAAACTGGCATAGGTTTACTCTTCAAATGAACTTACATTGCCAGTAGGACTTCAGACGTTAGGCGCAGTGTCATCATTCACCTCCTGAGACTTATTTAATACTTTTTTGATGTTCCTAAATATTAAAAAGATTGTTGTCTATTTATTTGTATTAAAATATATGCAATGTTTTTTAAACATCCAATCTTGCTCAAAGGTCTTGCGTTGATTGTCACATCAACTCAATTTCCATTTTTCATTTCTGCTGAGAAGACAACATATTATGCAAAAAATTCTTGAACTTTTGATAAAAACTCATTTTAATATTCATAGGTGATGAAAGCTTTTACGCTTTAATGTCTCTAAATTAAGTTTTACCTTTACGAAAGTTATAAATATTATATGATGAGTACGTAACATATTTTTTTCTAGTCCTAAATTCACCTACTATAGTTTTTGTGCTATTCAATGTAGAATAACATTATATTGCGTAACGAAATGTTTATGAAACATCCATAAAGTCAAGTCAATATAAATATTAAAATATCAACTTGTTGAATACTGGACTAACAGTATAGCGCAGGAAGTAGTGCAATACGTTAAACGAAAGGTAATGCTCGGTCAAAATAAGCTCTATTTTTGTAACAGTTTCTTTCGATTTGGTTTAGCCATAATATATATACAATCTATTTAGTACTATAGTTTAGTATAATAGTCTTTTAAAAATGAATATTTATTAATTACTGTAGCTAGGGGCTAGAGTTTTCTCTATACGATCCTTCCTCGCCCATAAGTGATGTATGTGGACTTCTAAATATTTAATGTTAAGGGTTCGGGTCGGTCTAGCACAAGAGCAGTTAGTATTTGCAGATGCGAACGATGAGGTTGCATTGAAAAAATTGTGATCTTACTCTAAAGGTGACAAACCAACAGTTTTCTTTACGTGTAGAGTCAATACGTTTTTATCCATCAAACAAACTAAATTACTCACTTAATTTTTCACCTCTGCACAAGATCCAGTCAGAATATTCAAAATTTTACATTGATTAATTGATTGATTGAATTTATATCTAAATGTTATAAAATTCAAAGTATAATAACCTTAATAACACTTAAGTTTTGTCTTATCTTCTCCCTTTGATAAAAATGTCCTGGTTTAAATATTATTGCAGATAAATTATATCTTATTATATTAAATACACAAAAATGATTTCAAGTATTAAATATGACTTACGCATTATCTAAGTATTTTTTACTTTGAATAAATATCAATTAAAAAAAGTAAGAAAATATTAAATCCCGCCCCTTTAAGTCATTGAATACTTTTTAAAAATCAGCAAAGTAAAAATGTTGACTCCGTGGCAAATATAAATCTCGTCAAGAAATAAATCAAATATATATACTTAGACATTTCTTATATATTAATGAACAATTTTTAATTTTCATAGCTTGTTCGGAATAGCGACATTATATTAAATACTTTCATCGCTCTGGAGATTTTATGAATAATTTTGTTAAAACCCAGGAATATTGTTATTTAAATTAACATAATAAAGCTTCAGTCCAGTCTATCCTGTAGTGTATATTACGACTTTACAAGAGTTTTTCCTTACGACCTTTAATAGAAACAGACATGTAATCGAGATAAAAAGTTACAGAACTACAACAAACAGTGAGATCGGACAACTTTTCTTCTTCAAACCAAACATAATTTAAACTCTTATATAACATAATTATCCTTTTAAAAGTCAAATATAAATTTGTCTTTTAATATGCACCTCATTTAGAATACACGGTAAAAGCGGCCAGAGACTTAATTAAAAATTCCCTGTATTAATACAGCCTCACGGGCAAAGGGTTTTTCATACACAAGACGCCACGAGGTAATATTAAAACCTTACCAGCAGCAATGAACTCCTGTGAATGAGAGTATAATATGAATTACACGCGGTTGATCTTTCCAGTCTCCTTTGATATTAAATGTACATTTACCACTTTATATTAAGACCGGGTTTTCGCAGACCACACCTGTTATTATTATTTGGTCTATGAAGCATTGTTTTATTCCGAACAAAAAAAGTTAACTGACACCTTAAAAATTTTAAGTATTAGTAGCAGAGTATTTAACAGCTTTGACTCTTATTTTGCTGTGAATAATTTTTGTTTAAAATCTTTTCTTATTCTCTTGTATTCTCTTATTGTATCTTCTGGTACAATATATTCTTTTACATCGTTTTTGTTATAATGTTAAGGCATTCTTACTTAAAAGGTATTCTCAAAAAGAGTTTAAATAATTAACAAAATGACGAAAAAAAATTATTTAAATTTACAGAAATTCTTATAAACCCTGATATAGGATACATTTGCAGTCTTGATAGACAAGACATTCAACGTTAAACAGTAAAAAAATATATCAACTTACCTATTTTTTTAAGAATACGGAATCAGGGCGGCCTCGTACTCCTAATTCGATTGTGCTCGGTGTCTGTAAACTAATCGAATCGTAAACAGAGTTCGGTCATAAATTCGCTCTGTTCTTTTCAGTCCAACACACGGGGTTTATAGATCGCATGTAATACGTTATTATTATATCAGGTTCTTTCTGATATGAACTGAATACGATGGGGGGAAAAGAAATATTTTATTATGAAAGATTCGCAAGCTAAGTCTTTTTGTGTGTGATTTATTTTTATAGTTTGGTAAAGAATATTCTGGAAAAGTTTATTACTTGTCTAATGATAATAAAAAAAGTTAATCTTATTATAAAAAGCGCACGTTAGGAATAGCCTGATTTAATTATTCTGTCTTTTTCTGTGTAATTTATTTTTATTGTTTGGCAAAAGATACTCTGAAAATATTTATTATTCATCTAATAATAATCAATAAGGATTGAAAGAAATAAATAAGAAAAAAGGAAAAATTAAAAAGCAGAAGTCACGAACTGCCTCATATAGTTATTCAGCAGAATAAAAAACTTTGAAAGATGTTGGCCCATAATCTTAAATATGACTAGTTTCTTTTAATAAAGTACAAATTTATTAATTTAATTTAATAAAATCTTGAAACAAGTGTCACTAAAATGACTTATTTAATATATAAAAAGTATTTAATGGATTCAATGAATTTAAATATGAAATGGATACAGGTTTCATTAACTGAAGGAATATTATGTTGGATTATCGGAATTGATTCGATCACAATTATTTTTTGGAGGTTGAAGAAGCGTATCTGACATTTTTTTCAATTGTCACTAATATCTCCTTTCTTTTCGTTAAGAAAATGGTTTCTTTAAATATAATTTAGCTTTAAATTTGTAATTCTGGTCATTTTCTATGGAAATCTACCCACTCTGGCCGAAACGATACGAGTAAATTCATAAGCATTTTAGTCTAAGTTTACTACAAAAATATGTAGGTTGTTTTTTTAAATGTTTTTCTTAAGTAAATAGAAATTGTACTTAATATCGAAGTGGCCATTATCGAATACTTTCTTATCGTAACGTTTGGTTGGACTCGTATTTTGATACGTTTATAATAATAGAGATCGAAAGATATTTACTCCCAGCGTCAAAGCCATACAATACCGTTGACGGTCCTTTATATAAAGTTATCTCGGAACTTTAGAGATTAGACATCAACTGAGAAACTTCATGTAATCAAATAAATGTTTTTTCATTTGAGAATTCATACTAGTTTACCAGGCATAAAGCATAGAATAATGTATTAAAATTAAAAGCAGATCAGATTATTGCAAGTATTAGGAAACATCACCTGCATTTTTAATGCATCACCACCTGCATTCTTAATGCATCACCACCTGCATTATGTATCATGCACCGACGCGCTGAATGACAACTAACAAAATCAATCTCTATAGACTTAATAAGATGAGAATTGTTCTGTGTGATTATGTAATCATATTTTTAATTTCTTACTCCCCTAAGAATTTAATTATCTTTAACGTATAATCTTGACTTTTCTTATAATTAACTTTAAGGAATAGATTTTATGAAATTATTAGAATGACGACGAACCTAGTAACCACAAAAGAACACCTTTATTTATATAAAATAAGTTGGTACCAAATAAATATTTAACAATGTCAACTGTGAAAATGTACTGAAAATAACAAGTTGGCGTTGTGGTTCAGGATGTCAACTTATGTCGTGATACGAATACCGTCAGTGCAAGTCTCATCCTCAACGGGTTTTGCATTGTTTTTAATTTTAGATAAATATGGCACGTAACGGAAAATGTTATACAGAAATCAATATGGCGCGTAACGCGATAAAATTATAAACACACAAATCACCTATTTTCCCGTTTATGACGTATAAATTTAGATAAAAACATTTATTGTTACTTGACATAAATTAAAATAAAACCTAAAAATGTATGAAACTAATCATTGTTGGATAAACATACACGATATTTATAGATAACAATAAAATAAGCCAAGTTTATTAAACAAAGAACAAACAAGGAAAGCGATTCAATCGGAAAAACAGGCTCATATTAAGATTCAGCTTGAATAAGTTTTATGTATTAAATTTGAAGGTGGTGAAATCACCATTCAGTTCAAAGCGTCACGTAATTTATATTACAATATCTAACGTATCGTTCAACAGAAATTATATACGTATCTTTGATCTAAAGTTTATATTTTAATAAATCTCAACAAACGTCGGCAAAACAGAATAATATTAAATAGCTCTCGTAGTAAATGAATGTTTCTGCAACTTTAATACTGAATTGGTTTTAGTGAGGTATTTATAAAAATTATTTAAACGATGATATACATAATAATATTTTAGAATGTTTTTTATTAAACCACGACAAGCGTGTTTACTCGTGCAGAAGTATACAAAATAACTAATTGACGCGGATAGTATATTTATTGTTCCGTGACTTCCATACCGTCATCTAAAATGTCAAAAATATATTTGATACTAATTTTTGAAGAGCACAAGCTTTTACCCAAATATTAATTCTGACAGGGCATAAGTGTATTGTGACCGAACGAAATTATAAATCATGAATATTTATTTACCATTAATTTTTCTTTAACAATGCGTCCGACTGATAATTTATAGTCAGAAAATTAATAGGTAGTGCTACTTTGTTTTTATTATTTATTACGTTCATTATAACACCAATAATATAAATTAATATTAAAGCAATGGTCAAGTTGAGTGCCATCATCGTAGTAGTATTTCCTACTATTGTATAACTACACTAGAAGTCTACTTTGTGATAACAGAGAGCGGAAATAGACCAGAAATTTGAGTCGTCTTCAATCTTGAAATATGACCGAGAATTTTAAACAAGTTTCTGCTTTGAGACTGAAGATCTACTGTTACAGTTCTCTGTAACATTAGATCGTAGTAGTAGATAGGATATAACTTTAAGATATAGCGTTATAGTATTCTTACTATAACGCTATATGTTAAATTTATATCCTA
This sequence comes from Dircenna loreta, assembly GCA_963555665.1. Classification (NCBI taxonomy): domain Eukaryota; kingdom Metazoa; phylum Arthropoda; class Insecta; order Lepidoptera; family Nymphalidae; genus Dircenna; species Dircenna loreta. Next base: position 15,812,523 of record OY743096.1, read on the forward strand.
ATTTATTGAAACAATCTAGTTGATGAAGAATAGCGTCTCCATCCCGTTGTTTGTTCTGTTACATTTAACGATATATATTATAAATAAATTAAAATATATGTTGGTATATTACTATAATTTAAACGTTTCTTTAGCCTATTTTTTTATTGTTTAAATGAAGAACACAAATATAGGATCCCTACCATATTTTGATATTCGTTCCGTCTCATTGCGTACACAAGTCAGTATCGTTATCACCAGAATTGATAGTTCAATTGTTCTCTCGTGAGAAAATACCCTTAGATATTTATCACCTACTCTTCACTAAAACCACTGCCAGTGAAATACAAGTTGCTATCAACTGCAAGATGTTTAACTATCAAATACTCCACTAAATGGCCAAAGAGAATCTTTCACGTCCAAGTTTTTGTGACAATGTAATATGAAATTATAATTGAAATCATAACGTCTATTGCTCACATAAATCTTCTACAAGTATTGTGAACTGAAATAATAAAAGATAGCTCTAGTAGAAGTGGGAGCGAGAGGTATAACAGCGAAATCTCTCTATAACCTACTTAAAGATCTTGGCCTCTCTAGAACTATCATCAGTGCATTTCTAGAACGTACTTCAAAGGAGGCATTGGTAGGTTTATTCCAAATTTGGTTAGGTAGGGAGAGGAGCGCAACCAGTTGATGTGAGCGTGAATGCGCATTTTAAAGGGGCCCCTTAAACCTATACTTGGGTCGCAAGTCCCAGGAGCTGTTTGCACTCCTCTCCCTGCAACGTGATGGGCCCGGCACCCGCACGGTGAATTGAAAAGTTCTTATCAATTGTAACACCAAGATACCTAACACTATAAGTTTGCTGCAGAACAGGAGAGTCAAAAACAAAACTATTAGGAGAAAAACGAGAATGTACTGAAAGTTGCAAGTTAGTGCTATCAGTTGTAGAATTGTTACGGTTGGAAAATGAAATATATTTGGTTTTAGTGGCATTTAAAGTTAAAAGGTGCCAGTGGCTTGAAGGCAGAGTCATTCAAAAAGCGATACACCCTGTATTATAATGTTGTATGCAGAAACAAAAACATTCGCCTGCTGAAACAAGATAAATTTGTGGTTGGGTGCTCCAGTTTATGTAAAGAAGAAGAAAGAAGAACGTCGCCTTCTCATTCAGCTCTTTTTAGTTCATGGTAGGTACATACATACGTAATTCGTACGTTATGAAGTTTTACTGGTTGTTGTAAGCTTATGATTTATATTTATATATATATAAATATAAATTATTATCTATATATATTTATATATATATATATAAATCATAAGCTTACAACAACCAGTAAAACTTCATAACGTACGAATATATATATATATATATATATAGATATGAAGTAATGGTTATTAAACAATGTACTTTGATTAGCAAGGAAAACGCGTATAATAAAATTATCCCTAAAATCTTTTGATTGCTTTCAAATAATGCAATATTTTATTAAACTTAACATTAAAGAACTATGCTTGTAGTTCTTTAATTTGAATAGAGTAGGTACTCTACGATGAGACGGAACTATTTCCATCTCAAAGAAACAGTTCCCTTATAAATTTTGATGCAATTTATTTATTATACCTACTACTAGTATATTTAAGTACATTTTCATTTAAAATAAACGAATAAAAGTAGTCATTAAAATAATCCTTATCTAATCTTGACTTATTACGTAATATAAGATTAAACATAACCACAAAATTGTTTCATACCAATTGTAACCAATCGATTATTGAATCATTTAAACCACATAAAACCAAAAATAAAGGTAATTCCGTGTTTAACTAAAAATTAAAGTGATTTACTTAAACTGATGTCGCCTCAGAAATTTCTCGTTAGTTGAAATCGTTATTCTAATTAACCGAAAGCCTTATTCCACTTCGTAACTAAAATGACTTCCCTGTCCGCTATTTCAGTTAACTAATTGTAGCACCTCTCTTCAAATAACTAAGAGTTCAAATTAAATATTTACTTTCAGTTAAACAACTTGATGAGAAAGACTCAAAGGTAAGATAAAATACAAACCAACCGATTTATATAAAAGTATCAATCAATAGGAATTTAAAATCCTATTCGAGAGTAATTGGATCACGCGCGCTTTATATTCCATCGTATTAAACGAACGTATGACATAGTAAATATATTCGATTTCGTTTTTAATGGCAGCTACATTTGAAAGTTAAAATTTCTTTACTTATCATTATAAATCATTAAATAAGGATAAATAATAAAAAATAAGGAATACTGTTCGGTTTATACTGATATTTTGCAGAAATATAATATATGAGTCAGCATCAAATTAAAGTATCAATTCACAGAAAACTATACATATATATATATATATATATATATATATATATATATATATCTAAGAGATAAGTAATGCCGATAATTACATGCAATCTAATAGCTTGAAGCGAGAGGCAGCTGGCGAGGAATAAGGGCCAATTGCAACATTTGAATATGGCAATGGTAGAGCTGCAAGTAGAAACAGACCAAGGCTACGTTAAATCTCGTTTTATCTTCTTTTCCGTAATTTTTTACAATTATATTATTGTAAAGCAATAGTAGTTAAAATTAATGCAATAAAGTTTTTTGATATCGAAATGAATATATAATACAATAGTAATTAATTAAAACTTACATACGAACGTGTATTCTCATGATTAAATTGCAGCCAGTGTAGTTCAATGTTATTCTATATCGTAAAGATCGGTTATTGCGAGATATTTTTTTATTATAACATATTAGAGGTATATTTTATAATAATAAAGATCTAAATCCTAAGGATTAATATGTGGATTAATATGTTTGAATTAATTGACTAAATGTCCGTCTTCTAGAAAATAATACATGGTCATTATGTTTTCTTTACTTTTTTTACTTTAATCGTCATAATTATAATTATTCTTATTTAAGCTAATTATAATTTTACTTTCTCGGCAAAAATATATCTCGGTTATTACAATGAAAATGGAAATATAATTAAGTTCTAAATTAATTACTTTGTTGTGTTATATTGGCTCGTATATTGCAATCGTTTTCAGCAACAATTGTTTTTAGTATTTAAAATGAGAACTGATATTGTTGTTTTTAAAAGCCCGTTATTTAAATAATATTTCAATCGACATCCATACCATACCCCTAGTATGCTGGTCTCACGTCTCAGTCATCCACAGTGATCTATCTCGTATTAATGAGTCGCGTCCTTGTACACTGAGCGTATATCGCGTGATGAAATTCACTTTCGTATTCATATAAAATCTCCGGAGCTATTTGTACATGAAATAAAGAGATTATAACATAAAAACGACGAGATTTCAGACATAAAATAAATAACTTTTAGCTTGAAATTCATTTCATTAACAAGCCACTGGAATTGTTTTACAAAGAGTACGTTTGAATTCTTTTGACTTCTTATAAGATATTCTGTGAAAGTTTATATATACATAATATATATATAACGAGCTGTTACCAGCGACTTCAATAGCACCCACCAAGAGACTCAAATAATAAAGCATATAACATGTCATAAAATGTATACTAACCCGTATCTATGGCAACGCGATATATGCTATATTGTACTTTCACAGGTAATGATGGCGTTGGACAATACACAGAAAAACAAAAAATTCTATGATATTCCGAAAATCCATCCTGTAGTTATTGCGTAAAAGTCGACAACACACAGACGGACACAAATTTTAAAATTAAGTTTTTTGGTTTGTGTTACTTGTATGAAGACCTAGGGGTATTTTTTTGTTTTTTATTGAATGTACAGAATTGAACTCTTCCACAGTTTTATTATATGTATAAATTATTGATTTTCAATAAGAAAATAGTGCCAGCACGGTAGAGCGATAGGACCAACATCGTTTAGACTAAGTGTTACATGGCTTATATTACCAGTGTGGTAAAGTAATGACAGTGACGCAGTTAACTTTAACTTTGTATTGTATAGAATTACAACCTCTTTTTTATAGAACACAGTCACTAATTACTTTAGGCAAGTCGTCAGTTTCATATTCGAGAAGTGACCAGATCCGCGCCTCACAAAGAAATGACCATCTGACTATCCACACTTTCCCAACACGACTCTGTTTACTTGCCGCCACTCATAAATGACGTCACTGCGTTTTCCCTACTACTAAGTTATCAATTGACAAACTTAATTCACATAATTAAAACCATATCGATATATGTAACATATATATAAAAAACAAGAAAAATGATAAAATAACTATAAACATATAAAGCATGTACAGCTTATTTAAATTAAATAAAAATACAATTAAAAATAAACCGATACGGACAAGGATTCGAACCCGCGACCACTGGGAAACCGTCCCGTCACTCTGCACATTGAGTTACCGTATGTGAATCGGTGGAGTGACGGGACGGTTTCAAACGTACACTTTTAAATTTAAATTTCAAAAACGTTTTAAATTTAAATCTAGATTCTAAGAGAGTTTTTTATCGGTAAGTGGACTTAAAATTGTAAACAAAATTATTTTATTTTGAAACGATAAAATGTCAACCTTATCTCTTCTCTGTGTGGGTGGGTGGGTGGCTGTTTTTGGGGGAGGAGTTACGGGGAGTGCTACAACCAGGTACAGTCTAATGGTTCCTCGTTAATACACGGACTGCGCTGACTAACATTTTTATAATTACATTCAATTACTGTCTTTCTACTGTGTTTCTAAATTTTAGGACTCGAGTTTACATGCTATAATATCTTTTTTTTTTGTTTTGGCTTTTATTTCATTTTTTTTTTAATTATTCGATCTTTATTAGGAGCGTTACGTTATAAATATTTACTAGAGTAATTATAATATTTAGAGCATTCGTTTATTAAGCCTTGTTCAAACAAATCTCATACAATATGTCCTTAGCAATGGTTTAGAAAAAAAAAAATTCTCGTAGCTTAAGAAGTTATGCAACACCCACGAGGCCGAGAGTAAATTAGTTCAAAAAGGTTTTGCTCCCGGCACTGTTAGCAGGGAAAATATTTTTAATATAAGGTCACTTAAAAAGATTTTCTTATTTTTATTATTTATAAGTATAAATTAATTACATTGCTAAAAAGGTAATTTAAATTAAAATATAACTTCACGTGTGTTAACAAACATATATCGCACGGATACCAAAGCCCATGAATGAATCCCATGTTGATGTCAGACCGCGACACTATATAATAAATAGAGATTTGAGATAGTATATAAAGGTCCATCCCTTTACAAAATATAATTAAAAACCTTTACAATGAAGGGCCTATTAATCAGTGGCATAATAACAATATATATACTATTTACTTTATGAGTAAGTTCGCGGTTATCAGGTACGTACGTTTTCACGACTCCCTTAAGTGTGTGCTTGTCTCTAGTCATGATACTCTCGTAAACAAAAATACAGCTTTTACCTTATTTGGAAGAAACTTTATTGTGATTTTGAGAAATATACATATTATGTATTTGCGATATTTAAATTGTGGTATTCTAAATATTTGTTTATCTATGATTTTGGGTTTGAAAAGAGATTAACAATTCGGAGTATAAACCACACCAATCTGTTTGATTGCAATCAATACAAAAATATGATTAAATTATTATATTTCATTCAATTTATGACTTTATAAATTTCAACAAATATGTGCCTGCTTCATTACAAACTATGAAAATATCTGTTTTTAACTAACTAACCAACTTTTGCACTCATAACAGTGGTCGGACAAGTCACTTAAAATGTATACGTGTTATTAACGTACACGTGGCTTTTATACACGGGCTTTTATTCAAACTCTATAAGCTGTATATAAAGTATTGAAATTATTTATTTCAAACATCAAAGTGTGTGTGCATGTAAAAGTAATGTAGTCTTACTTTTACATAAATGTTATAAAGCCACCTGCTTTCACTATTATTTTTACTGTAGATGCGAAACTAATTGATATAGAAATAATGTTTATTTTTTAGATTTTTGTATTATATATGTTTTTATTATTTAGATTTACTTTTGGATAACACATATTAAATGAAAGATGAAATTTGGATGACGTAGTTATTTAAATATTTATTTTTTATTGTTTTCAGATATTTATCTAACGTTCCATATAATAAATATCCACGAGATTCTAGATGGTTAAGTAATTTACTGATCTTCTCCAATTTTCATGTTCATTTTGAGGTATTGGGAATGGAGACGGAGAGAAGAATGATAAACACTAAGGAAGAGGGATATGAATAACTGAATCTGTCTCTGTCACACTTTCAGTATCAGTATGTACACAGACGAAACAAAACTATCACAGCGGCTTTACCACGATTTTCTTGAAAAGGTGGTACGATACTGCCTTTGACGATAGCGATGACAGTCCATCAGCAAGGGTTTAATTAGATATTAAAAATATGAACTATTATGACCTGGCGGTAATTCTATGTTATATAGATAGAAGCTAACTTATGTGATATTATACTCTATTTAATATACAAATTTCACAAGACATTTTACAATCTGCGTGGTCACAGATACTAATCAGAGCTGATATCTTGAAATATAGAAGGTACCTGACACAGGAAACAGATGAACATTTAGACAGACTAAAGTTAGTTTATATTTACCTAATATGTAGCGAGAAATCTAAAAGCATGTCCTTACCTGATCAGGAAAATTACCTATTTTTCTTCCCAGAAATTAAAAGGCACTTAAGGATACCTCAAATACGATCCGGTGTATTACTTGATGGCTATGGCGTTATAAAGCAAGTATTCATACAATCTTCACAAGTTAATATTATATATTTTATTAACGTACAAACTTACAGGTATTGTTTAAACTTCTTTTTTATCAGCATTGTGTTGTAAATTATAATAGCGACAGCGCAATATTAGATATCGCTAGAGTCAATTTACGAGGGCTATGGTACAATCTATGAGAAATATGAGTCCCGTAAAACATAAATGTTCGGATAAGGATTTAATCTTCAAATTAACCGGCGCTATCAGTAAGATCACAGTACTTGGACGCAGTAAAGCGTTTAACAGCTCGTTGCTTCCATGTTTGTATATCTGTACACTGAAACAAAACTCACTTCTTTGGAAATAAATTTACAATTATTTACAATCAAACAATGATATAAGAAACGTATTAAACATTTTACATCGATCTCACACATACAATAAATATACCAACAATAACATTAAACTAAACAATATTAACGAACTTAAAAAAAATTCGTAAACATAATAATCCAAAATATAAAAACCAATCATATTTTTATTTATTTTTCATCACTTACGTCTTAAAAATATTATTTTTACATCTGAATGTTTATTGTCCAATTCTTTCCAATAATGTAGTGCAGTGTCCGTGACTGCTCTGTCTACGAGGACACAGAGGACACACAGACACTTTTTAATATTTAATAATACTTTGATCATTGCTATAGAAAAGATCTGTCGCTATCATCTTGTATTAAAAGAATATGCAATGTTTTTTAAACATCCAATCTTGTTCAAAGGCCTTGCGTTGATTGTCACATCAACTCAATTTCCATTTTTTAATGAGCTCAGAAAATACCTGTTATGAAAAAATATTTTGATCCTTTGATACGTACTTCTCAAAATAATAATCATTTGTGAAAAAAGCTTTAATAATTTAGTTTTCTAGAATGAAGTAACAAATAAAGTATTATTTTACATGAGACGTCAATAGTATACGATGCAATTCTGTATTGTGTAATGTCACACATTTCTGTTACAATCTATTATATAATATATTAAATAATGATATATGATAACTTATTATTTATAGAATTATTCATTTTTTTCACATAGCTATTGGTATTTTATGTAAGTACTAAATAATAAGTACGTCACCTGCACCCTTGGAGACAGAAAACCGAATTAAATTTCTTGAACCATCACGAGAAATATTTTTCTAACTTTTAGATTAGACATTTCTACTAATAATCTAAATATCCCTGAACAAATTAATATATTTTAAATGCAGTTTGACCTTAATTATTCTCCTTACCTTCAACTATTAATAGCCTTTGAATATATTTATTACTAAGTTAAACATCAGTGCTATAATTTAAATTCATAAGTAAATGTCAAACGGAATACAATTAATAAGAATACATTTCCAAAGTTACCTCGAGTTTGAGAGATATTGATAATTGGTCATTATTTACTATATTCCGCAATACAACCCACTTTAATAATACATTAAACAACTCTGATTACAATATTTAAAAGGAAAATTAAATTATGGAATAAGAATAATACAAAGAACTTCCAAACTTAAAGTCAAACAAAAAGCTGAACTATAGACAAGAAGGGTCACAGTTTAAATCTAAAGTGAGTCATACCTTTATTTCAGTAAATTAGTAGTGTTACAAGTGTAATTTGTTTACTTCAATGATAACGCGGAATCACTTGTAGAACTATTAAAAGAATATGAAACTGTCTACTCAATAACGTTTTATAAAGTTGTGTATTATATAATATTTTATTAAAATTCATTGTTAAATACTTCACATATTAATATTTACTCTAACTTCTGAATAGACAGAGCTTTGTTGGATTAAATTTGCACCGAACACTTTTGTTACTTTCAAAGTATCCAAACTTCTACAGGAAGTTTCAGTAATCGTTGTTTATCATATTTCCAATCCGCTCTGACAATCTCTCTGATTATTTATCTCGCGGATTAATCCTTGGATAGATAATAAGTCTTCCACTAAGTACATTACAGGGAATCAAGGAATAGAATCGAATCAATCTTGCAGCCGGGTGACTTAGCTTCTTAAACCTATTACTGGAAAAGGCTTAGGTAGCGGCAGGTATCCTATTATTCAATCGGGAAAATACTACATTGTTGACCTTTTTATGGATTATACTCAAATAAATAATAAAATTCAGTGTATACTCATATCACTCACACCTCCCCTCTTTCACTGACAATCCGAAACTAAAGGGTTTAAAAACTAATCTACTTAAAGTAATGGGGATCCATCCTTAGCTTTAAAGTCCGCTAATTATTTAAATTGAACTTAACTTAAATACTTACCATTGACTAGTCCAGATTAATGGAATACTTTAAACAATCCCATAGAAAACGGATTGGTTGTAGGAATATAACACAAAAAATATTCCGCCTCTACATTGCTAAAAACTACTGGAGCTTTGCTTCATATATTTTTTTTAAAATTTTATACTTTAAATGTTAATTTGCACAGTTTTTTTATTTTATTGAATAAAAGCCACACGTGCTAGAAATCATCTTTTATCGAAATGGCATACATTTTGGGAGTACAGTGCTAAATATATCTACTGCTGAACTCATCGAGAGCAAATAAGTTGACAATAAATGAATTAATCACGTGTATTATATTTAAAAAACCACCTTTTGTTTTTCTTCTATTATTATTTATGCATCAAATGAAACAATTGCAATATACCAGTTTGATAAAACTCAACTGTATGTTGATAAATATATTTTAGTGTAAATATACAGTCAATTATACGCGCTTGTAATTTATGTAGAGAAGCTTTTAACGTTTGCATTAAATAAAAAACAACTTCCGTAGCGTGTTGTAAAACTTTCCAAGTTGATGATACAGAAAAGATGTTACTTTAATAAAGATCAAAAAGATGTTAAGATAAACAAAAAAGTGTACAAAATTTACATTCCTTATTTATAATCTTGCTATAATCTTCTTGGAGAAACGTTTTATTGATTTGGTAGTAGACATATGAAGTTTGAATCAGACATTTTAATTTACAGTTACTGAAGTATTATAATTAAAAAAGAATACTGATTTTTACGTGTGTAAATATTCACTTACTAACATGTTATATATTTTTTTATATAACAGTTATTAACTTTACAGTTACGTTTCGTTTTCATGTTCTTAGACATTTACTGTTGTTACTATTTGAAGATGTTAGATGTGGGTTTGAGTAAGAAATGAAATGAATTATTAATAATTAATGTATTATAATTTTAATTGTCTAATAATGGCACAATTGAATTGCTATAAAAAGGGCGAATAAAATCAAATTTTAATCATTACAATTCTTATTTTTATGTGTCTGAGAATTATAAATATTATTCAATAGTATATTAATAATTATACTTTGATGTTATTTAATATAAAATAGATACGTAATATGAGTAATGTTTATTACTTATCTAGTAAATTTTAGTTTTAATTCATGTTATTTTATTTTGAAGAATTGTAAATACTGAACCGCTTGCGTTAATATGACCTTTATCGAATACATATCTTTTTAATATTGTACTGTAGAAGAAGTAATTACACAAATGTCACAACACAAGTGGCAATTAATAGAATGGAAGCGCTACGTTGATAATTAATTTCGTTTGATAGATGATCGCGAGTGTCCTTAAAGTTTGTTAACGAAATGAACTAGTTAAATATCTGTTGAAACTCTGCAAATGAAATTACTGTATAGTGATCTTTTGTTCCGTTATTTTATTTCAAATAAAATTTAATAAACATAATTTCTCATATCATTTTCTAGATTTTCTTGATTGAATTAAAACTAATATATATTATACATGATATAACTAAAAGTTTTTATAACAGTTTGTACCAAATATACCAACCCACCTACACCTCTACACACCTACACACCTACACAGTTACATACCTACACACATAACACCTGTACACCTACAGAGTTACATACCTACACACTTACACACCTACACACTTATCACCTACACAGTTACATACCTACATACTTACATACCTACACACTTATCACCTGCAAACCTACAGAGTTACATACCGACACACTTACACACCTACACAGTTACATACCTACATTCTTACACACTTACACACCTACACACCTACACACCTACACAGTTACATACCTACACACTTACACACCTACACACCTACACAGTTACATATCTACACACTTACTCACCTACACACCTACACAGTTACATACCTACACACTTACACACCTACACACCTACACAGTTACATACCTACACACTTACTCACCGACACACCTACACAGTTACATACCTACACACTTACACACCTACACACCTACACACCTACACACCTACACAGTTACATACCTACACACTTACACACCCACACACCTATACAGTTACATACCTACACACTTACACACCTACACACCTACACAGTTACATACCTACACACTTACACACCTACACACCTACACAGTTACATACCTACACACTTACACACCTACACACCTACACAGTTACATACCTACATACCTACATACTTACACACCTACACAGTTACATAACTACATACTTACACACCTAGTTTAATTAAACATTAAATATTCTGACTAAAGTTAAATTTTGTTTCAATTTTATCATAGATATCCTCTGAATAAAAGTCACGCGAACACAGAAATGTGCTCTATTGCTATTTGTAGGTAATTTATTAAATAACAGTCATAAAAACTTAAAGCTTTAAAAATTAGAGATAGATAAATTTGGTATTAGCAATATTTATATACATTCGAGTTTTTGTTTTTGTCTTGGGGTCGGGGAAATAATATAAGACGTCTATTTCTTCAAAAATTACTGATTAACAGATTACTGATTTGAAAATCTATCTGTTGGGGGCTTGTTGACTTGCATCAGGAGGGCCGTTTCAAAGTTGTATGGCTTGTTTCTTTTTTTTATATAATAACTAAGTTGACACTTGACTATATTCTACCTGATGGCAAGTGGTAAGACGCATCAACCTAGGAGTAGCTTATTCACTCTTCGCTTGAAGACACCAACGCGTCTACTGTTAATAAGTGAAATATAAGCTAATATTATGTGAAGGTATGTAAGCTAATATTAAACGAAGTACTTAGCTGCCAATCGTGGGTGTTCTTTAGTAATTAAATATATATATTAAGTAGTGACGGGAATGTCAATCATTTAGAATAGAAAACGACGGGATGGATTCTCAGAGGTTTGAGTTCTGACCGGTACAGTCTTTAAATACGTTTTTAAACAGGAGAGGTGAAGACTTCGACTCTGACAATAATAAAACTATTAATAGTATATAATCAAGAAATATCGTAAATATATGTATTAGTATTTGTTAAATATTTATTTAAAATGGAATTTTCAGAACTTCTCGGAGTAACGCACTACATTAAACACTTTAATATTATAATAATTAAAATTATAATAGATTATTTAGTTAAAACTTTTACTATCCAATTTGTTAAGTTAACATAATGAAGCTAGGAGCTAATAATTTAAAAATGAATCAAATTCAGTTCAATCCAGTGTTATTATAGGTTTTCTATATGAAATAAAAATAATTGTAGCGATTGTTTTTTTTAATAATTTACTGTAAATTCCGATAAAAATTTAATAAAAGCGACAGATAATCTAGATTAAAAGATACAGAAGTACTACAACTAGCCAGTATAAAATGAAACGGCAGTGAAAAGCAAACAAATTCAAAATTCTGTAATGTATAATTATCCTTAGAAGGCCAAGTATAATTTTGTCATTTAATAAGCATCGCATTTTGTTACAAATATAGCCAAAAGCACCCGGAGACTTAATTAAAAATTCCATGTATTATAATTCAGTCTCCAGGGCAAAGGCACTACTTTGTACACAACACCCCACGAGGTGTTATAACAGGAATAAACTCCAATGAATGAAAGTATTATGTGACGACCCACACGTTGATATTTTGAGACTGCTTGATATTAAATATAATTTAATATATTTAAACTGTGTCGGCGTAGACAATGCTAAAATGATTACTATAGCTCATGAAACAATGTTTTGTTCAAATAAAAGACTCTTTAAACACTGGAAGTCCTATCGTGATCAAGACTTTTAAAATGTAATTTAGTGCCTCATACACAACCGATCCACATAGCCATACAGTTAACTTAACAGAGCAAGTAAGGGCGTTATTCAAGAATACTATTATTTTAAAATAAGTCTCCAGAATTTTATTTTTGATTCAGATTTTTCGAGGACAGTACATTTTCATTTTCTATTACACCATACTCTCTCATTTAGTAATTAATGTCACCTTAAGATTTCGTTTTAACGTACACTCGCTCTAATCTAATGGGCATTATTAAAAAGAGGTAAAAATGGTATTAAAATTTAAGGAAATTCTTATAAAGTGTGATGTAAGATAAATTTTCAAAAGTTGAACAGTAACAAAGTATAATCGTCAATATAAACTGACTTATTTATTAATAACGCTGGATCAGAGCGGCCTCGTTACTCCTAATTCAATTGTGCTCGGTGTCTGTGAACTAATCGAATCGTAAAAGAACTTTATCGAATGAAACTAACAGAGTTCGGTCATAAATTCGCTCTGTTCTTTTCAGTCCAACACACGGGGTTTATAGATCGCATGTAATATGTTATTATTATATCAAATTATTTCTTATATAAACTGAATACAATGGGGGGAAGAGAAATATTTTATTATGAAAGATTCGCTAGCTAAGTCTTTTTGTGTGTGATTTATTTTTATAGTTTGGTAAAGAATATTCTGGAAAAGTTTATTACTTGTCTAATGATAATAAAAAAAGTTAATCTTATTATAAAAAGCGCACGTTAGGAATAGCCTGATTTAATTATTCTGTATAATCAAAAAAAATGTGTGAAATCGGCCCTGAATCTTAAAGATAACTAGGATTTATTTTATTTATTTCCTTTAACGAGGTAAACATTTATTGGTTTAATTTAACTATTTATAAATTCATTAAACAACCGCAAATAACTGTAAGACTTTCAATAAAATAACTGATTAAAAATATACAAAGAAATTTAAGGATTCAACAAATTTTAATGTGAAATGGATAAAGCTTTAATTAAGAAAATGATTGATTCGAGGTTAATTAATTTTAGAAGGTTTAACTAACGATTTTCTCTGACCATTTTTTCTTTTGTCAGTAATGTCTGCCTTCTTGTCGGTATAAAAATAATTTCTATGAATCTTTGTTTCTTCTCTATATTAATTTTTTTTTTATTTCTATAATTCTGGCAAATTGTTAGAATTTGAAACAAAATCTTATTCGTCTCATCTGGACTCTTCGAGAAATTAAACGAATATCAAGAGATTTTCTTCAAAGTTACATATTACATAACATTTTTTTTTATTATTTCTTAACGGTAGTTATGTAAATTCTAAAAAGAGATAATTTTCTACGCACACTAAAAGAAAAATATAATCACCCTCATTGACATATGAAGACAGATGTAAGTTCATCATGATTGCTCTGTTTAGTGATAGCGACGTACGAGACAAATAATAGGATGCGACTCTTGACAGATATTGGGTTCAGATATTGTAGACGTTCTATGAGTACCTAGATTCTTAATGTAAGACACTTATCAAAATAAATATTTTTTACTTAAGAACTTGAATAAAGTATGAATATATTGTTCTGAGACAGGAGACGAGTCGTATTTAGATTATTGTAAGTATTAAAAATAACTCCAACGCTCTTATCATATCACCAGCGCGCTCAAAGACAACCAAACTATCTGCTTATATATAGACCATATCATATAAGAGATGTTCCGTTGTATATTCGTATTTACAATTTCTTACTTCAGAAGAATTTAATTATCTTAAACATACAATCTTCACGTCTTTTATAATTCAAGGACATTTAATAAATTATGCGAACGACTTTTAGTAACATTTTAATCTACATAAGGAATATTGTACATAAAAAAATACTTGATAATTTTGACGATTACAGAAAAACAAAAATAGGTACGTCCTCTTTATTCTTCAAATAATTTGAATTATTCTATCATTTTAAATCAAACTTAATAATATTATGCTATGTAATAGAAAAGTTTCTAAGACGTACGTCGACACACCACCTTAGAATCTTAACTCGCGTATATTGGATTGTATTTTTAACCAAATTTGACTTTACAGCAATCTTGTCCTGGAGAGGACGAGAAACGTTTATGTCTTGTTTTCTATACAACGTATAAGATTCTTAGAAAACAATATTTATTGATACTTGAGATAAATTAAATTATTTATTGTTGTACGCGCATGTTATTTAGGTGAAATAATAAAACAAGTTTATTTGAGAAAATAAAGCAAGGCTTCGAGAATTACGTTTTGACGTGATTTAACCACGTATAAAAATCAAAAGCCTCATATAAAAATTCACCTTGAGTTTTTGTTTTTATATTTGTAGGGGTTTTATTCTGTTCAAAGCTACACGTGATTTTTATTGCAATCTCGAATGTATCGTTTGACAAAAATTAAATACGTTTATGTAAGCCGAAGTTTATTTTAATTAAGCTCAACAAACGTTGGCAAATAATATTTCATTGCTCTCTTTACAAATTATTTTTGCAACTATGTAACTGAAATGGTTTTGATTTATAATGACTGTAATAATTGTTACGTGACTTTCACATCGTTATCTCTTATTTCTAAAATACATTATGATATTTGAAAGAAGAATAAAAAAATTACAAATATTAATTATCTACTTTAAAAACGATTTTGGTATACTTATATATTAAAACAATTAAGTTTTTCGGAATTGCTTTAAACAGAGTAAGCAATAGAAGCTTTACTTTGTGGTGTGATGATTTTCGTTTATTCAAATCTCATGAATTAACAACATATTCTGAAGTTATAATTTTTCTTTATGTATTACTGCTATTGTTATTTAAATACAACTTCGAAGTAAACATATATATTTTTCTTTGACTTTGTTCTCTAAAGGATTGTTCAGAGAATATTGTCTCTTCAGGTTTACCGAATACTTTTAATTTATAAAGGTTTTGTAGATTTGATAGATCATAATAAAAAAAGCTAATTAATTAGTTACTTATTAAATATACTTTACCTTAGTGTTGCTAGACACTTGATAAGTAAGTAATATTTGGGTCAAACATATTTATATAAACAAAAAGTTAAGTAAAGTTAAGTAACTGATAAGTTTCCGTTGCGTAAAGAGATAACTTCTACAGTAAATATAGATTCGTTTCCACGGAGCGGTAAGGCACTTATGTATTATTAACTAACTCACAGATCAACATTCGTCTCTATATTTGCTTGCTCTCGTAATATTACCCCCAGGATGTATTATGATTGAAGCTTTATATTTTCAAATTCATAAACGAGTTTCGGATAATAAAATATTTCGTCTGAAATTCGCTTCTTTTGTAATTTCCTTTTACCATGAATTGTTACCCCACTTTATGTCTGTTAAACCTGACATGGCATTAATTTATTGTGACCGAATGGAATTATAATTTATGAATATTTTTTAAATACGACTTATTTTTCTGGAATAATGGATACAAATCCGAAGATAATTTATAATCACAATATTAATAGCTAGTTTCACTTAGTTTTTATTGTTTATTTTGTAATGTTTTTAAATACTGTTTAAACAATGAACGAATTAAATATAATCAAAGTCAGTAGTCTTCTTTAGCATTGCATTTAACTACTTATAAATATATATGACTATAAATTATAATACAAACAAACAAACAGTATCGCAATGTGTATTTTACTTTTACTGTACTTTTTCGACTCAACTATTTGGAACACAAATATTAGTATTTCTAAAATAAACCTATATACCTTCACTGTACCTAAATATTTATATTACACTAAGTAATTAAAAAATTACTCCTCTTGAACTTGATACCGCTGAAGTGTCAATGACCTTGAATCTTCAGTCTTCTCAATCTGACAAATTCACTGTAGAAATACAGTTCCTACAAAACGGCCTTTTTTGTAGGAACTTATTGAATGGATGCATTGTTAATGTAATGGCATTTCAAGTTGCTATAGGTATAAATAGGTATATGTAGTAATACAATTATGCAAAATATATATATATATATATATTAGGTTCAAGGTATTCATTCAAATATCATAAGTAAATATACATCTAAATATTTTGTCTCTAAAAGAATACTAAAGTATAAATGCTTGCTTCATGGGGTTCTAAAAATGTGTGATTTTTTCAAAAACATACTTAAAGCAAGGTAAGAATAAATATATTATCTCCACATATCTTTCAATTCCTATCCTATTGCTTCGTCTCTGATGATCAAAGTTATAATAGTTCTTTCAGAAGGCTACTTTGTGATAACAGAGGGCGGAAATGGACCGGTGACTCGAGTCTTCTTCAAATTTCAAATTTGCTCTGAGAGTTTTGAAACTGGATATAAGCTTCTGCTTTGACACTGAAGACAGAAATATTATTATAAACTTATATCTTACCTTCTTTAAGCAAATTTTCGTCCAGTTGAAAGTGGTACCAACACTAGTTTTGTTTCGTTAAATATATGTAAAAAGAATAAGACATATTCCTCATTATTTTGTATACAAAAACATATAATGGAGATGAATCAGTTATATACTGGTATATTATTATTATACGTAACGATACTTTAGCTTTTATTCGTAAAATAAATACACAAATATAAGTTCATTGACATTGAAATACGACCCGACGCGATCCCTCGCATTGTGTGCGCTGGTCATTATTCTTACCAACAATGACTAGTTCCATTGGTCTCTCCTGTAAAAATAGCCTTCGATTTTTCACCACTTATTCTTCACTAAAACCTCTGTAGTACGAACGTCACGTGTTGTCACTATTAGCTACCGGAAATATAATAACTAAATCCAAACTTAAGACCAAACTAGTTCAGTAGAATCAGTTCACGCCGCGAATCCGCCACTTTTAGAGCTCATGAGTAAGAGCCCCGAATGGGTTCGAAACTATTCGGGCACATTCCGATTTAATTCCACGTGAATACAGCCGATTAAATAAAAATATAATAGTCATGAATCACGAAACTTTAAATATAAAAAAAATAACCAAACCAATATATTTATATATCTTATATCCAAAAAATATGTCTATTTGAAGTTAAAACTAATCTTGTAGTAATCTTGAACTGAAATAATAGTAAATCTTATGTGATTTATCTGTACAAATGTATTTTTTCACATTGATCAACGTACGTTGACTTTACAACGACGTATTTGTGTTGTTAGCTAAAACTGAGATTCGGCACAGATGTTGTTATTTTAATACAAAAATTCGTAGTTTAATATTTTATCGCAAAGTCATATTATGTAATATGAAACAATTTTGTTACGCCTTGTTAAATTAATGTGATTGTATACAGAAGTGATTACAAAATTTCGAATTATATGTTAAATAACTAGCCGTGCCAGCGACGTGATGTGGCAACAGACAACCAAATAGATAGATAAAAACGTTATTTTGCATTAAACTGGTAATATCTGTAAAAAATATATAATTTAACTGAGGTTGCGCAATGTGATCTGCTTAGCTCAGTTTATCTCCATAACTGGTACCGACGGGCTTTCCGTATAAAATCCTACTTAGAACCGCGTGTTTCTTTTTATTTTACCATATCTCTTGTAGATCACTTTGGCCCAAACTGTTATTAAATACAATACAATTGCTCATTTTTGATTTCAGTTTGGATATAAAATTATCATAATTTCTAAAACATTAGTTAAAATTAATACACAATTAGTATGTATTAATCATTCATACATAATATACAATATATATATATATATATATATGCATAGATATATATTTTTTTTTATTAAAGAATACATTAGCGATAAACGTATTCGCTTCGTTTAGGAAAACGGTAACGAAAAACGTATTTATAACTTCTTCGAATACGTTAACAAATAACGTATCTCTTTGTGTGAATAATATGCGTCGTTAATTCTATGAACGTATCCTTTAAGTAAGGTCTTTGAAAATATTATATAAAACCAAAAAACAGAATTTGTTTATAGCAATAAATTCATGCATTGTGAACAAAGGCTAATCAACAACTGATGCTGGTGACACGCTTCGTAACACATTTCAAACGCGTGGGAAAATGCGAAGAATGCAATCCTGATGTTTTACGATTTATCCAAGGCCTTTGACTGTATTGACCTTCACACATTGCTATGCATACTTAACCACTATGATGTGCGTAGTGTTGCGCTTGATCTTATTTTTCAAACAATATTTTTTTTAAAAACGTGCAACTGTAAAATTTCTGGCTAGCTCTTCTCAGCAGAAACACCATTCACACACCCTACACACACCCCACATACACCCCGCAAGCACCCAGCCAGCGCCGTGCCGTGCCGCACACACATGCGGCACACACGCCGGACGCACCCCGCATACACACCGCACACGTACCGCACACAACCTGAAAAAACGCCCGACCCACCCCGCATAAGCGCCGCACACAAACCACACACACGCCACAAGCACCCCGCATACTCGCCGCATATACCCCGCGCATACGCCGAATACACGTCGCATAAACATCGCATACACGCCGGACGCACCCCACACGCACCTCGCATACCCGCCTACGAACGTGGTCGAGTGATTTAAACAGTATCCTATGTATGTCTCCTAGTTTTAAGCTACCTCTCCACCAATTTTCTGCCAAATTAATTCAGCTGTTCTTGAGTTATAAATAATTGAACCGACACGACTTTATTTTATATATATTAGTTGATCTAACTGTCGATTTCTTACTCAATGATTTTATTATGAGTGAACATTTTAAAAACATCAAAGTGGAATTAATTAATTTTATATAGAATTGTTGGCCAGTGCTCTCCCGCCTCACCGTTACACACATCCCCTACATTAATGCACGCCGTACGCTCATGGTATTTGACCATTATCATTTTAAAAATTATAATAACTCCTTACATATTGGTTGAAATCAAGTACTGTCAAGGGAGATTTTGTTGAAAAATAATATAACTTTCACTGTTTACTCAGCGTACGCAAGGAAAGCTCTAAATTTAGCCGTTTTCGCAACATTTTTTATTGCCGCTCCTCCCCTATTCATCTTAGCTTGATGTTATATAGCCTATAGCCTTCCTCGATGAATGGACTATCTTATACTGAAAGAATTTTTCAAATTGGTCTAGTAGTTCTTGAGATTAGCGCGTTCAAACAAACAAACTCGTCTGATTTATATATAAGTATTAGTATAAATAGAGCGAGAAATGTTATATCTTTCATTATAACATATCCTACCCTAAGTAGTCAACCAAAACAGAAAACAAATTATAAAATTGTACGCACCATTGACCGTATTCCGAGTTAGTATTATTCCGTCATTATTCCCGTTGACGTAGAGCTCGAAATAACCCACAAGTCAATAATCCACAGATGTGTTTTTGCTAACAAGGTACACACTTCAACCAGTATGTACATTATTTCTGATGGTCAGTGAAACTCTTTAGGGATTATAAGCCTTATCGATAAATTAAATGATATATTTTAGTAAATATTTGCTTTTTTTAACTTCGTGTATTTTTTTTCGTGTCACGTGGTGGGTTCTACATACCAAACAGATATGTTAGGGCAAATAAATTACTTTCGTGTACTGTCGTGCTTTATAATTAATTTCATATATTTTTTTCGATACTTGAAATGTTTTTGAGAACCATTACATTTATGATTACTTTAAAAAAATAGCATTTAATTATTGAGAATAATAAATAAAATACGTAATACAAGGAAAGTAATTTACATTTAATTACTGAGTTGTTTCTCTTCAACTCATCATGTATAACTTATTATTTCTTGAACACAAAATAAATACTTATTTCTTTACAAAGTCAAGAAATAAAAGTTTAAATTATGACTAACCGCTGTTTCAAAAAAAAAACAAGTTGCTAATTATTTTACAAAAAAGCCCACAATCAAATATTACCAAAAAATGTTAAAATCAGAGTTTTATTTATCTTGGAAATGAGAGAAGGTGGACTTAAGAATAAAAGTAAAATAATGTTGCCCTCATTTACTTAAAATATTACTTTTACTTACATGAATTTTGCAGTAAAGTTATAAGAGGATTGTATGTCTTATAAATAGTGGAGAGTATGTCTTGTATGTGTGTGTGTCCTCGTCGTTACAGTTTAACACTATTATAAAACATAGCACTTCTCGTTGTATCACACTTTATTACTTCTTAACCTACGTATTTACAAAAATATTAATTCTGAAAAAGTAGTCAAGGTTTTTTGTACTAATTAATCTTTCTATGTTTTGTGTTTTGCAAAATAATTGTATTCCTTTTATTTATAATCGGCTTCCTATCGTTCCTTAAGGCGCTTAAAAAATTTTGGTTCTTTTTATAATTTACGTTTTGTTCCTTTGTTGTGTTTCGACAAGACAGGTTATTACTTCTCTCTATAACCAGAATTACATTATTAATGATCGTGTTGCAGTACCGTAATGGAGTTTGTGGTAACTCCTACTATTATTCATGAAAACGTCTAGTACGTGGTGCAAGTACTAATATATGTTCTAACCGCTGTCACATATATACACATACACAATGATAGATTTTAAAAATGGTGTTGTTTATAAAAGGGCAAAAAATGAGTTTTCTTTCAAATTTAAAAACTTCATTGCACACAGAATAAAATAAACAAAATGTACTGAAAAATCAGTAGAACAATAAGCGAACTTATCACTAAAGAGATCTCTTCCAGGTAATAAAATATATCAATGAAATGACTTTTGATAAAAGGATAAGCTCCGTTAAGTTACCTCCTAGCCTGGGAGTGCATTCGAGTCGTTAGTCCGCGTCGCGTCCACTCAGTGCGGACTATCACTGTTAACTTACAATGTAGTTTGAAGCTCATCAGCTAATGGACCGCCCTTAATGGACTTCGAAGGTCAGGCGACACCTTTCTATATAATAAATACAAAACACTTTGCTAACTCTAATAAGCAGAGCTGAAGCATTGACAATATAATTACATAAAAAGATAAACTTTTGATATCGATCTTCAGTAACGTCGAAACCTCTCTTGAGAGACCTAACAAGAAATTTCTTTCCTGTGGAAAAACTACCTTCATATATATTGTTAATATTGCTCAGTACTTTTGCGTATTTTTGTAATGATACTAAAATAAACTCAATTTAATGCTGTTTCTTTAATAATTCGCAAGCGCTACACAATACGTGCGAGCCCTCCAGTAGCTACAGATGTAACCTTCATATCGACGTCGAGTCACTAACGACCTAACATTAACATACATACAGGGATTTAATTAATTTCATCACAGAATCTGTTACAATAGATATAAATTATAGCATAAATTCAATTTTATTTTGTATGTAATAATATTGTATATTCAAATGGGAATTGAGTTTTAATATTACTTTTGTGCAATTTCATCTCTCTTTTCAAAACATACAAACAATGACCTTTTCATGAATAAACTACCTTTGGAATATAAAAAATGCACGTAGTCTTTAAACATTGCTTTTATTGTATTCACTATAGCACAAGCTTTTACTGTATTCAACATAGTACAAGCTTTTACTTTATTCCCCATAGCACAAGCTTTTACTGTATTCAACATAGTACAAGCTTTTACTTTATTCCCCATAGCACAAGCTTTTACTGTATTCACCATAGCACAAGCTTTTACTGTATTTACCATAGCACAAGTTTTTACTGTATTCACCATAGTACAAGCTTTTACTGTATTCACCATAGTACAAGCTTTTACTTTATTCACCATACCACAAGCTTTTACTGTATACAATATAGCACAAGCTTTCACTGTATTCACCATAGGACAAGCTTTTACTGTATTCACCATAGTACAAGCTTTTACTGTATACAATATAGCACAAGCTTTTACTGTATTCACCATAGCACAAGCTTTTACTGTATTCACCATAGGACAAGCTTTTACTGTATTCACCGTAGTACAAGCTTTTACTGTATTCACCATAGCACAAAAAATACCATAGCTAGAGAAGATCAGAAAATTAAAATCGAAGTCTCTACCACCGACCAGCTGCTTGGAACACAACTGGATTATCTTCAGATTTTTCCTCATCAGTCATGCTTAAGCTTTTATATTAATAGTAAAGAAAGCCTTTGTAATAAGATAGTAGATAGAAGTAATAGATCTTGTGAAAATTATCAAAATTATTCTATATTTTTTATACAAAAAGAGCCTAAAGATAGCAAATCCATTACACCGAAGTGAAAATTTTTAAATAAAACTGTTTGGCTCAATAGGTTAACTAACCAGTAATATTATATCAAGGTATTTTGTTTTGTGAACAAAAATCCACCCGACAATTATATTCTCTTCCTGTAACAAATTAATTTGTAACTTGATAATATTTTAACTAAACGTGAATTCAAACGTGAATGAAATTATATTATCAATTGGGTTAATAAAGTTCCTGTGGTTTTATTTTTATCATAATAATCAAATAATGATGAGTGAATCTAATGTTTTTGAAACATCCATTAAAATATATATATAGTTCAGGAAGTGTCATTCGACTTGGGCCTAAATTATTCACATTACGTGGATACTTCTCCCAGGAATTTACGAGTCGCAGTCATTAATCCCACGTACGTGTGAGATGCGAGATGACCTTCCTCCCGAAGTTTTAAGTTAATGTCCGCAATTATTTCGACCTTTTCAAATATTAGACCACCTGTGACTACGAGCTTCTACCTCGAGTAAGAGAAGCTCTTTTTACCTAGATATCAGACAAGTTTAACCAACTTTTTGTTTGTGTTAAAGAATTCTTCTAACCACGGTATTCAATATTTGGAAATTAAAAAAATATGGGTATTCATTTGTAACTACATTCAAACGATTAACAATAATCTATACAAATAAATACAATAAGAGTTTAATAAATAAATAAAATAAGAGCCTGTTTGTAATTTTAAAATAAGCGCCTTTTACTTTTACCTTTTACGATATATATACCAAAATAACCAAAACAACGATAACGAATAAACAATGACCAAATAAGAAGAACTATTGTAACATAGAGTTCAATTATAATGACCAAATAAATTATTCTGCTGCGTCTGATATCGAATGTATATTGCTAATACTGTAAAGCTTTGAACTGAAAAGATAAGACAAAGAAAGAGGAATGCCACTAGTGTTGTTAATTTTTCCCAATAAAATCGTGCAACATTATTGTATAGAAAGGTTAAAAACTAATATGTAAAACTGAAAAGATAAAAATAGAAATGCAAAAACGAAAAAAACTTAAAAACTTGTATGCCAAATTTCTGCGAACAAAGTCGCGGGCAAAACTAGTTTATTATAAATAACAAAGCATCCAACAAATTGCCCTGATCTTTTCATTAAAAAAGAATATTGATTTGTAGTTTTTTTTTCAATATAAATATTGAGTAAGCCATCGTTTATATATATAATTACACAATCTCAAACATTCTGTCGTATAAATTAAATATGTATAACGCCATATAATGCCCTTTCAGACTAGGAGGCACGTAACAATAGTTTTAATAAATGCGCTAATAGACTATAAAGACCAGACCCCACAAGGAGCAAGGACAATCATATTGTCATACCACATATTAAAAAAAATCGACTAAAATCCGGAGATAAATAAACAATCAAATATAGTATGTGCGTGGAGACGCCAGTACAGTAATTCTGCTTTTCCAATACTACGAGATTTCATTCCGGAATCAACGTCACTTGTCTAGAACACTCTGTTATATAAAACTCCAAAGTATATAGTTTATCGATATTATATAAACTGTGCAAAATAGTTAATTCTTATAATTCATATAATCAATCCTATTTATTGAACATTCATTCAAAAAATCAGAAACAAAGATCTGTGTAGCTAAATATTTATTAATGGCCCGACTTTTATGGTCTGATGTTGCCACTTTGAGTACCAACTGGCTTCACATGGACTTGACTAAACTCAGATTTAACACGGGCGAAAATTCGCTTGAAGCTTTGAAAGTAACGGTATTTATTAAACCAAACTTCTTCAGCAGTTATCGGATAGCTATAAAGACAAAATTATTAATTTACTTTCTTATATTATCGATGGTGCTATTTTTCTACAAAATATACTATAAATATTCTTATATTATTACCATTTTTTTTCAACGTCTTTCAATGTGAGATAAGAAAGCAACCAATAAAGGTATAAAAAATACAATTACACAAGTCGACGAATATAATGAATTTATATCCTTGAAACTCGTTTATCTTCTTCAGTAACGACACCGACACGATATTCTCAGACAGGTTAAATGCCGATGTTAATGCTCTTTTAACGATCTCTTCGGGTCAGATGGGACAGAGAAACTGAATCGTCAACTGTAAATAGTACCAATAGCTGAAAGATAAGAAACACTTTTATATTATTCGCAAAAGTTATTATATTTATTACTATAGTAAAGTTACCTTTACTAATAGTTGCGTTTTTAGTAACGTATCAGAAATATGTTCAGTTTAGAGTTATTTAATAAAACTCTTAATAATATACCCATGTTTAATATTAATAATATTAATAATAATGGACCATTCATCGACATTTTACCTAAACATTTAATACGGTTTGAGATTGTCTATGTTCTTTGTTGTTTTTTTTATAATACATCTATTTAATACTAGCTGTTGCCAGCGACTTCGTCAGTTTCCGAGACTCACAGACCCAGAGACTCAAATAATAAACAATATAACATGTCATAAAATGTATACTAACCCGTATCTATGGCAACGCGATATATGCTATATTGTTCATTCACAGGTAATCAATAGATGGCGCTGGACAATAGACAGGCAGACAACAATTTCAATCTGATATTCCAGTCTTCAAAATAAATTATAACATATATGTTGGCGAGTACTAATAGTAATATAACTAAATAGTATCATTAAAATCTGTAAAGTAGTTTTTGGGTGAAAGCCGGATATAATACTGATACACAGATATAATTCTGAAATTTCTTAAATTACGTATAACTTCAATTTTATATTTTTATTGAACATTTAATACGAAAATTTGGTAGAACGGTATTATTAAACTGAAATAAAATAAAAAAAATATCTGAAATATAATAATTAATTACAAAAAATTAAGATAACATGCTCTTCCTAATTCCACAGAGGAGGAGGGAAGCGTTCAACCTAAACAGACGCTACAGGTGTGTATTAAGAACGCTACAGGTGGTTTACTAAAATATTTTTTTAATTTAATAATAAAGTAACTTTAATATGAACTATTTGCTTTTAATAGCAACCGTTCAATTTATGTTATGATTTTCTCACAAGGTTACTGTTGGTTGTTAAAAGTATGTTGGAGATCAAATACCCGCCGGCGCTGCTGAGATGGCGGTCAATATCGTTCGGTATTTGTTCAATTAAGTTTTACCTTCGTTTTATGTGACGTTTCACGAGCGCGACTCACGCCAGTCTATTGCTTGGAGTTCTTAATTTTACCGCCTTTATTATTAGTATCGGAAAGGTCATTGTATTATATAACTTCATTTAATAAAGGACTATTTACTAAAACATTCATTAGTCAACGTGTACAGTGTTAATGATTCCTATGGCTCCAAGCAGCTGTTATACTAATGTGTCTGCTGTCTAGACTTCAGACTATAGAGCCGGTTTCCGAGTCAGTGAGTTTGAAATTGCGCTAGGGATACGTCAATGGTTTTTTAAAACCAAATCAGTTGGTTTTATCTGTTAATTATTTTTGATTATTTTGGCAAACCGACTCAAGTCATTGTAATAATTTAGTAATACACACACATAGACAAAACTACTTTTCAATTTATGTATTATAAGCACTTATCATTTATATTAAATTCACATTGTCTTAAAATAAATTTTAAGTGTTGTTATTTATCGGTATCGGTCAAAACAGACGATTTTAAGAAAACAAACTTTTAAATTTCAGCGATAAATATTTATTTAATTGTGATACGGATTGTTTACATTCTGCGAAACACCTTTTAAACATTTTGTAAATTATGATTGAAATCAATATTTTAATAAAGTAATGTTAAATTTTTCAATACGAACACTTTTGTATAGATAATTTATATCTACAGCTATTTTCTTAATTTAAGTAAAGCTTTCAGGCAAGGTGGAAGAACGCTAATAATAAACGTGAATACGAATAAAATATCTACTGAGATCGATATCGGCCTAGGTGATGTCTGCGAACGTTTAAGCTCTCTATATTGCACCACAATAATGGTATTTATATGTGTTTTAATAATATAATTGTATTTGTTAAACGTTGGACATATTATTTTCTAAATTATTTAATAATACCTTCTCCCAGGTAAAACTCAAATCTTCTAAAATTATAACATTATGTGGGATGCAATCTCCCCTTGCGCCTGTAGACTGTTAATGGATCCGAGCACAAATCAATCTTGTTATTTTAGCGTAGATTATTAATTTGATTACAAGTTCATAATATTTCTTATTAGCACAAAGCACAATCAACTTACGTGTCGCTTCTATCTGTTACTTTTCTCATAATCCGGTACACACCACCTGCCTCCATCACACGAGATAATGGGTTTAGACCACAGGCTGTAACAAAATTGATTACTTTACAGAACTTGTTATATTAGCGTATTCTTGTCGCTTATTTGTCATTGTTAACGATAGTTTGTAAATCGAGAAAGAAACTTTTCGGTATCACAAATACTCTGCAAGAAGTTGGAAATGAGACAAAATAGTTGAGAGTTTTATGCGTCGCCCTTCAGTAGTTTCGGCTCTTCTGAAGTTTGCGTCACTTCATCTGTCGCTTTGATATTTTTTACTACCTTACTTTTTATATTATAGTTTTAGCAATGTTTTAACCGATTATTCAATATTCTTTTTTGGTTCTTCAAACTATTGATTTAAAAACTTTAAAAACGTTATATATTTCTATTACAAAGTAAATAATAATAATATTTTAAATAATATTCAAAAAAAATTATAATTAAAAAACTTTATGAAGTCAGAAACCACAGTTTATTACACAATAAAGTTTAGATATAAGTTTCATAAAGTAATCTGTATTGGAACTTGTTTATATAAACGGGATAACAAGGCTTTACTTTAATTATTTTCGTGATAAACTCTGCGCGGTGAGGATTTTCGCTTTCGATCGAGTCAATAAACAGAAAACTTAGGAGTGTGCCGCAAATTCAGTTCGAGTATATTTGCTGTTAATCTGATTAAACGTTTCTATAATAAATTCTATTCGTCCTTTTGTATGGATTAAAATATCATTAATAATCTCCCTGTATTATTATGTGGCAGAAAATTTATATTTGTTTAATTTAACAATTGGACATTTTTATCAGTGACGTTCGTTTGACCTTCACCAATACGTCGGTGTTCTCGTAAATATTTTTTATACTTCCTTAACTTACTACAGAATAATGTAAAAACATATACGTGTAATCTTCAGGTTTGATTGTCTTCTTTAGCGGGTATCTTACATAATACAATATTATTTCTATATAATTGCCGCAATTTTCGAGATACGAATATTTCTGAGCGTCTCCCTTGAATATCAAGAACAGAGATTACCTATATAATTATAACCAATTCTGGAATAAAGGAGAGTAAGAGATTTATCTTTTATAGCCTGCAAACAATTCTGTGATAAGGAAAATTAATAAATACGGTAAAATGAGAAATTATAAGCCGCGGCTTTCTTTCGAGACCCCTTCGAGGAAAATAATTTAAAAATGTCTTTACCGACATGTTTTTTGTAATGTTTCTAAAAATTATTTACTAACCTACAACTAGTTAAGGAATAAAGACGGTAAAGTTAAAAACTTAAATAAATAAACTAAAGCCAGCACTAAGAACAATACTCGCAGGATTATTTTCTTCAAGATACTCTGACATATTATACGTAGGAATATGTCAAGTGGTTATCACTCAGTGTACGGTTTCAGCTTTCCGTGTGTTTGTCCGGAAGTTTCTGTTGTTTTGGTGATAGTAAGACTTGCTATTATATGATATTAGTTTGTTTCAGTTTGTTTCAGTTTGTTTCAGTTTGTCTCAGTTTGTCTCTTACACACACAAAATATAATGTTTTGCCAAGCTTATAGATAACATGTATATTTATATATTTCAGGAATAATTATTAAAGAAATAATTTTACATATTCCATAATTAAAATAAGACTTGATAATAAATCAAATTTAATAATACTGTCGAGTAATTAATTTTCTTTAGATAATATTTTCTATTTGGTTCTTCCTCTTTTTAATATTACTTTTTGTATTGTGCAATATGTAAATATAAAATAGGTTTATTCAATTGTTTTGACCATTATGTATACTTTAACTAAAAAATTAAAAAATATATATATTTTAATAACCTTTTATCAAACTAATACTAACAAGGTCGGTTCACCATATACCTACGTAAGACACAAGTTTTAAAATATATTATATAAATTTAATTGTTGTTATTATCTAAATGAAAAAATAGTATAAACTAATAAATCTAACATGAACTATAATAATATATTTAAAGGGCAAACTAACAGAATATTAAAAGGGAATGCAAAAATATAACAAGTCGAATTTAAAAAAAAAAACAAAAATATGCTTCACCATGACCTCAAATGTACCGGTATAGTATTTAGTATAAGTTATTAATAAATTAATACATTATCTTTTGATTATAAATCGCCAAGTATGCTGCATAGTGTTGGAGAGGAACGTTTCGAAACGTTGTGATACATCACTATGGAGTTAGCGATCGAACCAACAGATTCACGCAAGACGATGACATATAAATGACAGGTGTTTGATATGAGAAACTGAACTGAATGAGTTCTGGAACGTTTATCCCGTTTTATAAAAACAATCATGACTCACTTTACCTCCATTACATTTTCACACACCTTCATTATTATTATAGATTTCTGAGTATTGCGTAGTTTTTTGTACTCAATATATATTATAGTAATCTTACTTAATACATAAGAAGGTATTTTGAGTTAGTAACTACATTGGAAACATTGGAATATTCATGATTTTAAAAGCAACATTAGCATAACTCTTTGACGACGTAAATTTGTACGTCATGGAATATTCTTCGCGTAAATAGCAACACTAGCTTTTGCTCGCAGCTCTGCACAAAAAAAACAATTTTAAATAACTCGAATACACTCTCACCTCATGGGTCCATATGTTATCTTTTAGGGTCGAACATACAGGTGTTTTTTAAATAACTAATAAACACTGGACTGATCATTTGGTTTAGCAGTTAGTGATGCTCTAATATACATACTGTTAAACCGAGGATCGTAGGTTTGATTCCCACTACAGCTACCATGAATTGTTGGGTCATATTTAAACCTCATTCCAAAGGTCAAATCCTAGTATAGCTATACAATAACAACTCAACAAAACAAATACGTCACGTTAACATGACGAGAATGGTTCAATTGCTCTTAAAATTATTTTAACTAAATGTTGTCTAATAAAATTTAAAAATGTTACATTTAGATCCATCTGAATGGTAATTGTATCTCTCCATCTATTGTAATTATCTACAAAAGTCTATATTGTCATCGTCAATCCTCGCTCGGCGCCACAGCTCTCCATTAATTAATCTATTCGCTTGATCTGTTTTCCGTCTCCCGGAGCGCTGTGACGTCATCGGACAGGACATTTGTTCCGACTTTGAATTTATTATAACTGTCATTTTATATGGATTGCCTTTTGACACATGTCAGAAATAACAAATAGAGGTGAGGGCTTCAGCGCGTCTGTCGATAAAAGAATTGATTAGGTAGAAAATAAGATATTTTTATCCTTATAAAAAAATAGGAGTCATGGTTTAAAAAGATTTAACATAAAAAAGATATATAAACCTTGAAGAAATCCTTTAACCTACACCTAAGGGCCAAAAATCTGGCATTTTATGTTAGGCGGCCTTTTAGGACGATACTAAATAAAATTCTATCTCCAAGGAAAAGGTTTAAAAAAGTTTTTTTGAGAGTTCCGTCATTTAGAAAGTTTAAAAAAAAAAGTATTTTTCAGACTTCTGCTTAGGAGTATATTCAAATAATAATGTCACGTTGTTAGTTCAATAAAGAAAGCCCTCTAACATAAGGCTAGTTTATAATAAGCCCATGTTACATAATATCTCGGTTCTTGTATAACTTATTTATCCTAATGTTATTTTTCTTTTATTAATTTCAGATTTAATATATCCTATGGAGCTGATTATAGAGTGTAAACTGGGAGATATTTCTTAAATGACTTTCTATTATAATATGAGAGAAAAAAATGTTATATTTAATTCAATGTTACTTTTGTTATCGAAATGACACAGACAAAACAAATAACAAACAAATAAGCTCGTAATATATGGACTCTACATGTCATGTTTGCAATTAATTTCATATCAATATTGACTATAGTATTACTATATATTAATTGGTAATATAATTAAATTACTTCAATTAAATAGTAATCTTTGCACCACTGGAGCGCCATAGAAGTCTCATAGCATTAAACCACACAATTAAACTAATAAATATTCTAAATATAAAATACCTCTAGTAGTTTCTTAACATTTAAGACGTTTTTATGAGTTAGGACAACGGATCGCCTCTAATTGAATTAACTTCATAGCTTTGTTTTATTGGAGGAAAACAATTATACTGACGTACTTTTCTCTTTTATAGGAAGTTGTTATTAGTATATTAGTCTGTAAGAAAATAAACAACTGGATTAATGTACACTTAGCTGATATACGAAGTTGGTAACTTTTTACTCATACATTGTCTTGTTTTGTTTTTCACTCCATCTTGTTTGCTTTTCTTCGCTCCATCTTAATTTTTCTATAAATAATGTTTAAATTTTGTTTGTGTAACATCTTGATTTATTTATTTCAGTTAGTTTGCTCCAGAACTTAAAATGATAGTTAAGTGACGAATGTTATTTTCGTTTAAGTTCGTTGTACATAAGTGGATTATTTCTGTTTGCCAGCAAAATATTTTTCTAAACTGTCGTTTTTAATAACATAAGTAATGAACTCCTTTATTATGGGTTAAATTAACTAATAAATTGGATGTCCGGAGAAATAACTGAAGAAGATAACTTTTTATTTAATGTCTTACGGTCAAAATAACGAATTCCAAAAAAAATAAAGGTTTCAACAAAAATGTTCAACAAAATAATGGGGATAAACTAATTATAATTTATAAATGTTTTCTGGTAACTGGATCTGGATCACGAGATTTATTTTTCGTAAACACCAACATTATGAAAATGAGTTTTGGAGAAAAAATGTAATTACAGAAAAACTTGCTCAAACACTCGATCATAAAGATAAAGTAAAAACCGTTTATAATTTAATTTCTTATATATTTTTTGCAATTACTCAGACCTGTTGACTAATTACAAGATTAAACAAAAATACATTCATATTATTATAATAATATTTTATTATTATTATTTGTATAGATTTTTCTCATCCGCCATCTCATCTGTTATCAAACTGTCACCTACCTAGATGAACAAAAAGGGATTATTGAGCTAAAAGTGAAACACAGGATAGGGAAGGCTTGTGCATCCTGCTCTCTCAATAATTGTAATACCACTAGTACACACTCAAAATAACGTAAAGTCGATAATCTGTAAGACGACGGAACTACCGCGGGAGAAATAAACCTCAATAAATTCGTCACCAATATTTAAAAAAGAATAAAAAACCATTTGACTTTGAAAATAACAAATATTAACGTACACTTAATTTAATAATTAATTAAATCTAATGATTTAAAATAATCTACGATTTTAAAAGCACTCTACTATATAAGTAGTTGAGTTCCATTACACGATCTTGTCCATTAGATATTTTAAATGCAATTTTTTGAAAGAGTGGGTTATACGAGCACTCATTTCAAAAATATCTTTTTAAAATTTTACATTTCAAAACATCTTTTCATATCCTGAGTCTCTTGAAAATAAATAAAGAAAATTGTGATGATATTTATCTGAAACAAAAGAGAATAATCGTATTATTTCGTTTTTATGGTAATCTTAATAAAACCAATGTGGAATGATACGGTGTTGATAAGAACGGCGCTGCAGCAGTCAGTGCGAGGTCTCCGAGCGGAGAGCGTGTCTTTACGTTCACGGGACACTCTTGTCATTTTAGTATCTCGGTTTTGACGACAGTGGGAATATTAGTGTGATTGGAAACATTTTTGGACTTTTTAAATGGTTAGTCCTATTTTTTTTATATTATCCGTAAATATTTATTTTTTTAAAAATAAAAAAAATATTACTTTCATTCTTTATAAACTAAACTATTAAAGATAAATGCTCTATACCAAGAGTATAAGTCTGTAATCTTGCTATTGTGTGTTAATAAAATTCAATTGACTAGGATACTATATTTACACAACTAAAGTACTATTTTATGCTGAAGAAATAAATAGTAGAGATATTTAATTATTCTCAAATAACACTTCATATTTGGGTTTATTCTTTTTTAATACAGTTTTGATGTAGATTCTATAATTACAGTTTTGCGTGTCTCTTAGTGCAAGGGTCATATATTTCTAAAGCTGTGTGTTTGTCGTTTATACACGCGCATCTCATTAAAATATGAATCAAGCAATGTAAAGACAAGTTTGTGACAAATTGAATGCCTTGCAATAATTAGTGGAAATCTCAGTAACCTCAGAACCACCGTAACTAAACTGATCACGTTTTTTAAATATAAACAAAATATCATCACACAGAAGGTAATTTTTTGATATGAACGTCTGCAATCGACCTTGATTACTTTTAGATACGGGAACAATTTTCTTTAAAATATATTTTATAAATTTAAAAAACATATTTTTCTAACACCATTAGTGTATATTAAAAAAACTTGCAGTAATCGAACCACCTGATTATAACTTAATATTATATTTAAACTTTTTCTAGAGTTGACTGTCACTGTCATGTGGGATCATTGTAAGGTTGCCGACAAAGAAATATGTTTTTGATAGATTTATTTAATTGCACTTGCAAAACAAAATTTATATGTTGTAGAAATATGTCACATACTCTCAGATACAAATCAGTACACTGTTAGTATATGACCTGTTATGATGAACTGACAGACTTATAATTATTATATGTCATTAGGAAACATTAAGTTCTGTCAACCATTGTAATTATTATTCCATTTCCTTAAATGAAATTGTAACGGCTGACATATAACACGTTTTATTATTAACATCTATAACTTAAAAAAATATAAAAAAAGTTTCAAAAATTAATTTATTATTGACAAAAACCCTTTACATTCAGGTATTTTCAGCGAATAAATATATTCTTAATACTCGAGTACTTCATTATTTAAAGGTTCCCCGCGAATCCGTCCACGTGGACTATTGAAGAAAATTGGAATTGAAATTGAAAGGCGTTACAAGTTTTGAACATTAAACCCGATAATGGGATAAAAATCACTTCTAAAACTTATAAATATATATATATATATATATTATATTATATTAAAGACACATTTTTATACTGGTTTTAGATCGGTATTGTGATGTTTAAGGACGCGTTTACAGTTTTGCCGAAAATCATCTTTTCGGTACATACTACTACAAAATCAAACTTAACATACTAAAACCTATACTAATATCAGATAAAATGTTTCTTTATTTTTAATTCCTTTAAAAAAATATATCAAATATTACAGTTTTTAATATTAATAAAACGATTTTCCATCACTTCTTCACACATATTCCACGATTTCAGGCGTAGTTTCCGTACATTTTTCTTGTATTAATTACCATATATTTCAGAATAAAAAATACCTTGGGTAAGAAAATATACTCAACTACAATCCTGTGAAGAACAAAATTATCAATACTTTACAAAATATCTTAAAAAAATAATAATATTTTTATTTTTTTTAAAGCCCTTGTAGCACACGAGTCTTAACTTACTGTAATAAGGTTAATTTTGCTTGTATTTTTGTTGATTCTTTGTAACAAATATTTCTAAGCTTCAAAACAACACCTCAGTCGGTCTAAGACCGTTGTCTTGAGTGGTCCTGTTTCCAAAATTTCTGTTAATAAAGATCGCTGTATGAATACAAAATATTTTATAAAACCTAACTTGATACTTAACAGTTTATACAATATTCTATTTTGTCGACTAGATAAATTATATAACATTTTTATATTCTCATTATTTTTTAGTAGATATATTGTTTTGCTACAAGTACGTAAGGATTATTATCGATAGGTATTGACTCCACGTGACCTGAAGGTTCGTAGCAGCCTTCAACGTTTGGACATCGTTTTATCATATAGTAAAACATAATATATAACATAAAAAATAAAATAATTAAATTATTAAAAGTATAATATTTGAGAAACCAATAAATTCAAACTATCAATATTGTTTCATGTAGCCATTATTTCGCGACTATGACTATGACGAGTACATACGTATGTGTGCGTAGTCAAGCTTTGTCAATGTAGTTATGTGGTGCCACTCATCTGTTTCGTAAACGCGTCCTTAAACACAAAAAAAAATAACTTCAGCTTCTATCATGTTGGTATAAATATTCAAGAATCAGAATATTTCTCATTACTACTCATTATGTATGTACACACACGTACACAAAAACAGACAAACTGTCTGACTAGACTTCTCAAGTTTCTGAACACGGTCGAATAGCCGACCTAAGGTTACACGATGCAGGCAGATTTTCATAGTCTTTCATAGCCTCTTGTAATTATTCTTCTTGGATTTCTCCATAAATTACCCATAAAAAGAGAACTAAATAAATATTTACGGCTTGAATGTACGTATTATAGTCTTAATATACAGTCAGTATAGTCTTAAATGTTATATTGGTAACATTCAAATTCATCAGAACAACGTGGTAATACAATATTAGGTTGTTCAAAAAGTTCAAAGCGATCCAATTATATTCAAAATGAAATTCGTGATCCCCTAAATGAAAGCAGACGTGATTCTGCGTATTTGAAAAAAATATATGTGTATATCTTTTTTGATAAAGCCTGTAACGAATCAAATGATCGGAAGGCTTTATTCAATTGTATTGAGGCCATTTAGCTTATCTCGATTCTAAAAGGTTGAAATTGTTGATTTACATACAAGAATTGAATATGTATATAAACTTATAGTATTGTAATTCTAGCATTTCGAATCATAAACAAAAGCACTAATTATGACTTTTCCAGTTATTAAAATATATTTCTTTACTCGTCTGTGCTGTGCACCGGAGACTGAGTGAGTAACGGGAGAGCTTAAAATTAAACTTTTTATACAAAGCCGATATTTACTATCAAGAACAAACAAAAAGTATATTCCATTCTTTAATAGGTTTGGCCGTTTCCAATTTACGAATATTTAAAACTTTGAATTCTTAAGATTGTTATATGGGCTCTATTTTGTTAGCGTAGATCGCATCGTACCGGCAATTATAGATCACGAATTCAAATTACATCAACATTGGTGAAGAAATGCGAACTCTACACGAGTGCCTATATACCCATATCTAAATATAAATTACAAAAGCTTTTTCACCTCGATTTGAAGCCTTCGAATTGCTATCGCGCTCGCTCAGTCAATTATGTATTTCAATTTTTATTAATAAGTCCGATGTTTCGAATATTCTCAGTAATCATATTTCCCTAAATATGATACGAGAAAGAGGTTTGTCACAAAAAAAATACTTTAAACTTTTCTTCAGAGTAACTGATCACCCTTGACCTATCAACAATCATCTCAGAGTAACTCGACTATAAAACCTCGGAAATTGCCTTTCAGCGGACATCCGCAATGGCCATTCATTACAAATGGTAGAATTTATCCACTTTCTGTCTTAGCGATAAAATAGAATACTATTTATTTATTTCATTTAACTATAATTTTATAATATTTGGATTTTAACGATCTATATTGTATACTAGCTGTTGCTAGGGACTTCGTCAGCTCCCACCTGGAGTACAGAGAGACTCAAATAATAAACCATATAACATCATAAAATTTACACTAATCCATACTTTTTTAGTAAAAGATATATGTACGTATTACATTGTACTTTTACAGTTAGTGATGTAGATGGCGCTGGCTTTAAACTATATATCCGATATTAAAGTAACTCTATAGCGAGGTGACATTTACAAACACAACGCTTGTCCAGTAGCTATTGCGTGAAAGCCGGAAAACAGACAGACAAAATTATCAATCTAATATTCCGATCTTCAAAATAAATTATAGCGTACATGTTGCCGAGGACTAATAGCTATAAGACAAAAAAGTTTCCTCAAAATCCGTTCATTAGTTTTTACGTGAAAGCCGGACAACAGACAGACAAACATTTCAAAATGATTAGATAAAGACCCCTAGGTGTATTTTTTTAGTTTCTAATCAATGTACAGAATTAATGTCCTCTACAGTGTTATAATGTATAGAGATTTATTAAACTGGCACCTAAATATAAAGGTAGTCAAGATTATATTAACCATCAAATGGTAAAAAATGCATGAGAAATCCAAATAAACGAAATCAAAACTAATTAAAGCTGCTCCTTTAACTCATTGTCGATATTTGGAAAACTTAAAATCATTTAAAATACTATGCAAATAAAATTGATCAACAAACGTGTCGACAAAACAACAAAGACACTTTATTGTAAGTCAGCATCCACAGCGCGAAAACCTCGCTTGTTTATGTAAATTGGATTCCACAAACTAGTTGTGGCTCAAAATATAAAATAAGAAAATTGTATTTCAAGAAAATATGTTCAGACCCTTAGGCAAATCTTATAAAAGTTTGTATTATGTATGTGTTATAAGTGTTCACGGTATTAATAGAACATATTGTAATTTAGTATTCTTAGTATACTGTTATAATGTATTTGTTATTTTTAAATATATATATACTGAAAAACTCATTAAAACGTACAGGACTCAAAGCTGCGACTCTTGAGATGTATTTAATATTTATCTTCTATTTCACATTTATTATTATTTTATTTATTTGAATCATCGGTAATAACTTTACTAAAAAATGTATCATACATGTTTTTAGAAAAGAATTATAGACCAATGGAACAAACTAAAAAAAAAAGATTTTTTTTCCTTAGCAGTTTTTTTTACACTATTTCTTAGTCATTATTGTAAAGCAGAATTTCATCACATTATTTATGAAGTAGTGAATCAAAGATGTTTATTATAATTTTGTAGTCAACAAGTTTGCGTTCGACACAAAGTTAACAACGGAAATTGGAGTGATTACAAGACAACAGATTGTAAATTGACTTAGTTTATTATGTTCACAAACATTACAAGACCTATTTTTAGTATACATACTCGTAGTATGAGTATATGAACATATTTGTATTCTCGATAAAGCCACGAAAAAAAGGCTTTTTAATAATTAAAAAGAAAAAAATAATAATTAGACAGAATTGAAATGTTATACGTGAATGAATACCTTTGACATTAAGCCAGTAAAAGCTTAATGATAGCCTGATGATGTCACGTGGGTGACGGCAAACAATACAGTCTGGGGAACAATGCTCTCTGTCAGTAACTATAGATACCGCATTGTTGACTCATGTCTCAGCAACAAACGAGTTGATGGTAATGGGGCACCCTTAACTTTAGATACTTTAAAATGTTTTAAATAACAATAAATATTTAATGACTTTATTGTTTTTTTTTAAATCTATGCATTTATTTTTTGAAAACTAAAATTGAGTTGAGTTAATTAAATTTCTACCAAATATTGACATATATTTGGATAAAGTACCAACACATTTTTGGGTTGTTATTTACATTGTACAATTCCCACGTATATGTCTTATGCCACTTGTGTATATTGTGTATATGTGTGAGTTTGCAAACGTCATCTTCAGGTCATGCCTTGATGCGAAACAATGCATTTGATATGCAGCTGCATTCAGAATTAACAGTCATACAGAAGACGACAACCCATGGTTTGTTGAA
Source organism: Dircenna loreta (assembly GCA_963555665.1). Classification (NCBI taxonomy): domain Eukaryota; kingdom Metazoa; phylum Arthropoda; class Insecta; order Lepidoptera; family Nymphalidae; genus Dircenna; species Dircenna loreta. Next base: position 15,851,458 of record OY743096.1, read on the forward strand.
TTATTAAAAATGTTTCGTTGAATTATAAAAACTGTTTCCTTGGAGGCATTATTTTTACCTTTTCTTTTTTTAATGCCATTACAAAAACATTATATTTTATTTACGTTTCTAATAACTAACTACACAATTTGTATTATTCCTTCAAGTTGTCGCACAACACGTATATTTTAAATTTTTTGATCATCTAGAATGATAAGTTTTTAAACAACCTCGCAGGACTCGAACCTATGACCTCTGGTATACTATGTCAAGTTTCTGCCAATTGAGCCAATTGAGAATATGTCACTAACTTGCCTTATTGAATCTAGCATTCTGTATATTATTCTCTGTATCTTGGTAGAAGCCAAATCCATCCAATGTTTCTAATATTAATTATCAATGTATCAAATATCTTGCATTGTGGAGTAACATAAAAAAGATGCCACAGCCGAAATTAATCTATGAATTTGTCTATTACATGTTTAAACAAGTTAAACTTTTTAAGATTTTAAAATAATTATACAACTAAATATTATATTGGTGTCTGAATGCGTTATACATTTTGTAACTTTATACCCCCTTTAGCATTAATACTCATATTTATGTCACTGAATATCAACAAACCGCTACTGGAAGTCCGGAAATTACGAACACATGAATTCAAACACGACGAGCTCTGACGTAAAAGCAATTAACCTGCACTGCACTCAGGCTGACAGCTATTGATCGTCCAACACTCAGAACTAACTGACTACTATCGTTTAAATTCGTATGTAGATCAAATAAGAGACCAATTCAGGAACTTACAATGTTGAGATGTTATCTGACTTATAACTTACTCAGAATATTCTAAAAACAGTAAGATAAATCTTTAGTAACCGTAAACTTTGATGCTGACCCAACATCTAATAATATAACCAAGAATATCCATTTCTTATGAGGATAAAAAATAAATATTTTACTGAGCAGTCAGCCGGTCAGTAATTTTCCAAAACAGCAATATTGCGACTTGCAAAAGCTTTTAAAATTGCTACTGGTAATCAAATGTGACATAATCTATCGGCCGAAGTCACTCGACCGATAAATGTTGGTCGGATAGGTAATGAGAGAAAACCTTATTAGGATGAAATGATTTTTTTATGGAAATAGCAAATCTCGAAAAACTAATAATTTTCTTATATCGATAAGTTCACCTACAGTCAGTAAAGTTATTGGGACGAAAGAAATTAAGATAGATTGATTTTCTTATAAACTGCCGTCAGTCAGTAATGGTAGTTTAGGACTTTTTTCTAATAAATATAGAAAAAAACAGGGTCCCCAGATTCAATCTGACCGGGTCAGATTATAAAAAAGGAATAGACAAAGTTAAAAAAAAATTAAAGTGCTACGGAGCCCTTTAACTCTCATTGGGACAGTGAGATAGGATAACCTCCGCGAACCTTTCATACTGGACGGAGGTTCTCAACAAGAGCATAAAAAACGAAATATATTGTATCATATGATAGTACAATAATATAAAACATGAAAATAGGAACATTACCACAAAAACACAATGAATTTTAAATGAAATTCGACCCTTCGAAAGCAATACAGTAACTGATTACTTTAGAGATTAAGTTCAGATTTGTGGAATTCAATGATGAGAAAATTAATTGAACGAGATATTATCCTCATTCCAAATTAAAGTACCTGTTTACTGAACAAATATTTAGCTTCGTAATTCGTAGTGGTTTTAACCCTAATAATATTATGTTTACGATAAGAATATTTATCTTTCTAACAAATTACTAGATTACTTTAGGGTCGTAAAAAAACAGTGACTTTCACAAAATTTTGAGTAATATTATTTCAATAATATATTAACAACTTTATTTTGAGGCTTTACCATAACAATAATTACTAACTTTTAAATAAGCCTTTGTGATTTATTTTATTAACATTGTTAATTGAACTCCGATGTTATGCATTTAAGTTTTAAATATTTTTTTACAAATATCTCAAATATTTTAGATTTTTTTTGCAACTTTAAAGAAAGTTAATCCCTGTGTAGGGGAGGGGGGTGTTCAAACAGAAGTAAAGAAACCACTCAGGCACAAAACAACAAACTATGGACCACACTAACTAATGCCCCTAAGGAATGAAGCCCACTACTTTTCTCTCAGCAAGCAGAGCTACTAACCACAAAACCAACAAGCCGGTGAAAATGTTATTCTTAGAATATAATATATAAATTAAAATATATGTCTTTTTGCTAATGACATATCAAATTAGATAAATAGAAAACTACTATGATTTACTGCAATGAAGTATTAGTTATAAGTAGTTTTTGAAATATAATTGTTTCCAAAACTTTTAACATTGACTAGAAAATCGTTAATTTTGTATACTATATACACCATACATGTAAGACCAGGATAATACATTCTAATAGTACATAACTTATTTCTTGAAATAATACTTTTAATATAGTCAGAAAGTTAAACAAGGAAACATTTACCTGATTGCTTTTCACAATCTTCACGACCTCGTTTCAACAGATTAATGGTGGTGTTAATGAATTTCGCTAGTGAATGAATACGCTTACTGTACTGAGGTAACTTTCTTTAATGATCTGATATTATTTTCCATAAGCTTTAAAGCCTATTTAAAGCTATAAAGCTTAGGTCGTGGTACACACCACTCGACCCATATCACTAAATAATTAAAATGTTATTATTCATTTGAATCCAATTTTGTATATAATCTTAATAACGCAGTAAACAAGCAAGTTGTTTAATTAACACTCATTAAAGGTAGAATAATTGTATTATTACTGATATTAATTTATGTTTTAGACTCTTACCCCGTTGCGTCTAATGCTTTATGAATGTAATTATTTACATTTATGAATATATAATAAAATAAAGGAGAAATAATAAAAACTTAACGTGGAACAAAATTACAAAAATTCACCACAAATTCTATTTTTTTCATTCAAAAAATCCTCTAATACCGTTTTGCTGAAAGTAATATTTAAATAATATTTCTTTTATATAAATATTTAAACGTAACGGAAGCAATACAAAATCTTTACAGCGATATCTTTATTACAGGCTATAAAATGCAGTTGTACTTGTATTTAATTTCAAAGGAGATCAAAACGAAGCTGAACTACCAAATAATTCTAGTTTTAAGATATTTGGTTTATGTTTAAGCACTTATTTTACAATCGTATGTAGAAATAAAAATAATTTTATCACCCACGTCTTCGAAAACGTAAAAGAAAAAACACCAGCGAGTACAAAGCCGAGGCGATACAATTATAAAAATTATAAAATGACCGCCTGAAACACATATCCCTCATACAGACCTGCATCAAGATAGATGTGTTTAGATATTGTACATTTATCTTGTCAAAACGGTCAACTATATAATCTTTATTTTTATATTTAACCTTTCGTGAACCATGACTATTATATTTATATTTATCCGGCTGTATTCACGTAGAAATTAAATCGGAATGTACCTGATGTGTTTCAGACTTTTTATTTGAAATCATTACCTCTTTACCTTTGACTTTAAAAAAATATATATAATTATGTCTATTAACATGCTGTCCAGAAAAGAACATGGATTTAAAGTTATCTTAAAGAAAATAACAGCTTTTTTATATTTGTTTTAACTAAAAGTAACACCAGCAGCAATCAATAGAAGTGTGTGTCGCCGTCTTGGAGTTGTTAGAAAATTTGATCAGGCCATTTCTTTCGTATAAGGGAAATGTATCCCTTATAAAAGGTCGCGACGTAATGTTTGTCACATGAGCCAATGCTCATACTTTTTATATGAATGTCAACATGTAGTTTTAAATAGGTATATTTTTGTATTGAATATCTACCTACTATCAAAAAAAAGAACAATCGAACGCTTATTGCTTTTAAATACATTATAATTTTACAACTTACGTTGAGAAATAGCAAGATTGTAGAATAAATAACAATTATTGGCTACTTTAAAATACATATTGATGTATGACTGTACGTGTGAGTCGAACGTTGCTCCAATGTAACGAATTGTTTGAACACTGGAACTAATAGAGCGGTAAGTTATGAAATGTTTTATAAATTACGTCGTTTCTGTGTAATGTCCTCTTAAACCACTCCGGTTGGTTTTAAAGATGTTTTGTCTCAGATTGAGTTTGTTCCGCTGTGTCCAAGGACAGTATTTGTTTGTTTCTATTTTAGTAAATGAGTTCAGTGTTTCAGGAGACGCTGAGAATAGAGATTCGTCACCATTGTTTTAGCAAAGAGCAATTACCGTTAAATAGTGTAATTTTGTGTTAAACGACGAAGATAGAAATGCAAACAGATATGAAGTATAATTAAAGTTTTCTATATTTCATTAAATTAAGTTGTTGAAAGCAGCACGAGGCGTGCTGTTATATTTCATGTTTAATCCCAAAGGATTCAATTTACTCACCTCGATCAGGCAATGGTTTCTTCAGAGCTATGTTGAGTATTCATTAAGAATATAACACTGACAACTGACAAGATATTCTATGATTTATGACTTATACATTTCAAAAATATATAGATCCACTCCAATTCGTATAATGATCTTTAAGCGAAAATAAGAGAGCTACTTAAAAAACATGATATTACAAAAATTAAAAATAATTTAGGAAGAAGTTCATAAGGCAAAGAGGGCTGAGGTAATTAGTATTTTAATAAAAGTTTCAGTGAAGGGTTCAGTCATCTCCGGTGTGTCTGTGACACCGACTTGACTTCCTGGGCGTATTCTTCGAATATTTTGATATCTTTTTTTTTTATTTCTTTTAATTATAACCTAGACTTATTTTATTCGTCTTTTTCATGTATATAGCGTTCTTTATAAATTCAACGGGCCACCGACTGCTTTAGCGGTATAATTGTCTACCAAAGAGTGTTTAGTTCGATCTCAGGCGAATAAATCTTAACTCATCACGCGTGATATAATGTATCTCGCATTTGCCACGACTTCTATTAGTGTTAAGGACAGGGTTGAAATCGATTAATGACGTAGGTACTTGAATGAAAGTCGAAAAACACAAAAGAACAAGACGGATGACTCGTATCCCGAAACTTCACTTCATAGTGAGAGCTTTATCTTAAGAATAAATGAAGTTTGTTAACATATTGGGCAAATTATCCTTACATTATAATTTCATTTGACTTCATTCTATAAATAACAAAAAAAAGAGCGCTTATTTCATTTATGGTGACCGATTGGCGCAGCGGTCGTTACTTCGTCTATTGTGCCGATAGTCGTGGGTTCGATCCCTACACTAGAAAAATATTGTTTATAAAGGCCTTGTATTTTTGTAGGGTGTTGTTTATATGTATAATATGTATGTACTTACGAAAAAAAATAGTTTATGTAAGTTTATCAGTTGTCTAGTAGTCTTAGTACAAGCTTTGCTTAGTTTGGAGCTAGATGCCGTTGTGTGGATCTGTCCGAGTATTTATTTATTTATTAACTTATAGATTTTTTTATCTTCAGCGCACGTACTACCAGTCATGAAATATTATTTAATTTTATATTACATCTGCATACTGTAGCTCATGTACGATCGGACCTGACTGAGGTAATATGACTCTCTCACAGAAAACCTTCTGCGTAAATCAACTATTACAGTTCTGTAGATTGAGAGAGTAAAGAAGAAGCTCAGCAATCCCTATTCTCCTTCACATTGTACTTATCTCCTTTTACTGTCTCTATTCGTTAAGTTTCACGATCCATCTGCAATACATTTTATGTAATATAGCTTCATGGGAAACGGTTTTCGAATACTACCAGATGGACCCTCGGATTATTTGTCACCATTAAACACAAAAATGCATTGTCATATGTTATTGTGAAGAAGGAATTTGGTATTTTTTTTAATATTTATTATAAAACATAACCATACATTACATTTAATAATATAACAATAACTAAATGTACATTAAACAATAAATCTAACTACTACGTAAAACGAAACGAAATCGTGTTCTATATGATTAATTTTCAAGTAGTAATCTTAGTAATTCTTTAAAACTGTTTGAGTCATCAATATCAAATATTATAAACAGCGCAGAGAACATTTCCAATATTTCTATAAAAATATCTTACATAAAAGGAATAGAAAAGTCTTTCTGATTCAAGATTATTTTGATAGAATTGTTCAGTTTTCTCAATGCACGTTCATAAAGCATTCCATTTTATCAAACTTTTCTTCGACTACAACTTTCATACCGAAAACTCATTTTAACCACATTTCAATGTAGTATAACATTGCAATATTTTTTATTTATGAGAAAAAAATTACAGAATCTTATACATAGTTCAAAAAAACATACGAACAACCTCTTATTAAAAACATCAAAGAAAATCTTTTATGCTTTGTATTCGGAAAGCAACAAATATTTGACCTATATTTAACACTGTTTTTTACCGGTTCATATTCAAAACAAAGCCTTGGTTACGTGAAAATAATAGAATCTACGTTTGCAAAGACAGGGAGAATATATTATAAGACTTCTAGAGTTTTTAAAGCAGTCTTGGCACTAAAGCGCTTAAAGCGCTCTTTCTTGGCGCTGTTTATATGTTATATACATTTGACGCGCAGCTATAAAGTGTCCAAAACATTGTTAAATAAAGTAACAATAATAAACTCAATTTTGTATTATAATGAGGATAATAATATTATGCTAATAATAAAATATTTGCTAATCTTAATATAATTTTAAAAAATAATAAATTAATAAAAACAATATATGTGGTTTGTCTCACCTCAATATTAGAATATTTTTAGGGTCCAGATGTAGCTTCAGAACGCTTACGTTCTTTGCTAATGATTCAAATTTCAAATTTAATAGGAAACTTTGTTGATTACATTTATGCGACGACTGACTGTCGTAGCTTTAAAATTGTCAGATTTCGGTCGTATCCTACTCGATTAAGAAATAATAATTATTTTTAAATAATAATAATCATATTTCATGTATGGTTTGTATACAGTTTTTAATTTCATACGAGAAATGTGTTTATTATGAATGTTAGCGAGAAAGTTCTTTTTATGGACTTGATCTAAAGTCCTCTCGACTCCCAGTTAAGTAATCCTCGCCACTTCCGTCTCGCCTGGCTGAAAGTCGTGAAAACACGTTATAAAACATACAGACGGTTATTCATATTAATCTCCCAGACGTGATAAATTAGTAACGACCTGAAAGGTGTTAGTATATAAGCGTTAAGGTTCTATAAATATGAAATGCTGACTCACACGAATTATTCATACGGTAGTCGTTACATTTTGTTTATTCTGCGCTAGAAGTGTATAGAAACTAAATATTCATATTTGTATTATAAGATATATATTCGGATCATACAAAACCCCTCTATTATTTTCTATGACTGACAGGGCTTTGCAATTCCTAGTGTTAATCCTTATTATTAATAATAGTATATTATTGAATGAATATATATAAATATATATATAAGTAAACTTTATCAATAATTAATTAATAGGGTTTAATATATTCTGCTGCTAACTGGACACTATTAATACGACCAATATTCCACTGGGTATGTGTTATTTATTAAATATCTTTTTATTTTAGCGAACCAAACTATTCCCGTCATTTGTAAATATATAGGCCCAGATTATTTACCACATTAAAAATTAAATTTTCACCAGAGTTACTATATATTATTTATACTTTATAAACGAATCGTTACGACATATATTTATGGTACAATTTGAAATTATCGACAAGCTTTGAAGCCGATGACATCCCACGACACAGACCTAAGCAATAGATATTTGATTTTTTTTGTCTGTTGCTTGATTCGCGCATCACGCTAAAACTACTGGATATTTTGATGGAATTTGGTGTGACTATAGAATATGGCCTCAGTCTACACATAGGCTGTATATTTACAGTAATATATTTTCATTTAAAAAACATACTTGGATTATGTACTAAAACTATAAATGTATAAATTAAATGTCATAAAATATACATATATCGTTGTTCAAGTCGTCACAGACGAGTAGACGCAGTGGCTAGTTTCATTAAAGTAACATCTTTTACCATTGTGTTAGTCTCACGTATTATATAACTTATCATATTTATAAAAGATTCATATAGTATTGTATTTTATACAGTTGCTTAATTAACTTACAATATAATTATATGAGATTCTTATATACGTGTGAGATGTAGAGGCCGTGTTAATGTTAATTAATATATCTTTAAGTTAAAAATAAATATAATAAATCAAAACTTTATTAAAGGTAATATTTTAAATTTAATTTAATATAAATTATCGAAATCATAAAATAATCGCCGATATTTTTCACAAAATTAATATTAAAACAACCATTTATACATTAAATATATTTCATGTAACTGAATTTACTGAGTAAATAGGTTTGTTACCCAAATTAAAAGTCACCCCTACCCTCTGTCACGTCTCCCCCCCTACAACCTGTGTAAGCATAATTAATTAAAATAATGAACTAAAGTAAAACAGATTCGATAAAAACACATCAGTGAGCACGACATTCAAGACACTGGAAAAATAAAAAGGCATGTATTATAAAATAGTCACATAACAAAAATTGTCTAGGAAATTAGCCCATGTAAATGTCCGAGAAATAATATGTTAATCTGATCCTGTAAATAAAAAATACAGACAAGCTTTTTTCACATTTCTAATATTAATTAGGTATAACAAAACATATATGTATATTCGATGTATATATATATTGTCGTGGAAGTTAGATAAAGGCTGTCTGTAAAAAAATATTTGAATTAACACAGGTTGAAGCTTTAAAGTATTAATCCGATAAGATATTTTAAATGTCACTAATATTATAAATGTGACAGTACGTGCATTCTTACGTGTATCAATAAATTTAAAAATTAGCAACAAAATTCGCAATAATTTAAGTCTCACTTAAAAGTAAGATAAAATCTTTTAACGTGTTTATATGTTCAAGAATTAAAAAACTGGTTAAGTCTAAAAAAAAAATATGTAACGCCTAAAAAGTTGGTAACATGTATATTAAAATGGGCCTAAATAATAATATCAAAGATGAAAAATCTAAAAGTTCTTACGACTCGTTCATTTAAAACTCGCTTCAGTTATAATTAGTATTCCAGTAGCTGCGTAACGCAGTTACTGGAAGCGTCGACCTTTTTGATTAGTTAATTATTAAGTTTGTATATTATGTATTTGAATTCATGAACACATTATAAATATATGTCAGATTATCCAACAATATCTCAGACAAATCACACAGTAAAAATTTAATGGAATAACACGAAAATTGTTTAGCCGGTGTATCCGTCTGTCAGGCAATATTCTAATCACAATATGTGCTACAAAGTTAAGAAAAACACAATTCTACCCAAACAGACCCTCAAATTCTCTTTAAATAGACTTCAAGGCAGTATTTGTGATCTTTTCTTAGTCGTCATAAGTCATAACAGCTGTTTCATGTCGACGCAAGGCGTGAACGCTTGCTGATTTGTCCGTGTTTATTTCTAAAGTGTTCTCTGCTTATTGCCTAAATCTGCATATTGCAGTTTGTTTTCATTTTAAACTTCGATATGCACTTAATTTATGATTAAAATACTCTTTTGACTACTGAAATTATATCTGTTTAACAGACGACCGTTACAAATGAACTTAAATCAGTCGATAAAGTGGATTTAAACGTTAAATGTGTCAGTAATAGAGGGCTTAATAAAAAATATTTCTTACATAGAATTCAATTACTTATAGCTTAAGTTTACTGTACCATATATATTATAATATAAACCAGTCAAACAACCACTACCATATAATTTTCTATCAGCTGGTCAGAAGAGATCTTAATTAAAGCTTACGTGTTAAAGTTTTAAGTAAACCCATCTATCAATAATAATCGTTGTTAAATATTTAGTAGAATATTTTAATTAGTAAGACATATAACATAATACAGGATGTCAATAACATTTAAATAAATGATATTATTGTTACATGAGTAATAATATTAATTTCTTTATTTTTTGGTGCTCTATGGTGTCTATACTGGCATTGATAGCGTCACCAGGAGAGAGGGTGGATGCAGAGACAAAGCGGCCTAAAAAGGGCCCTCTCTTTTCAAGCCCTGTGAACCTGATGGGCTCCAAGGAGGGCATACGTCCTAAAAGCACCTCATGTGAGGCTCGGATCACGGCTTAGAACTTCGTTGGACACGAAGGAAGAGAAGGCTTAGGAACACTAACGTACTCTGACGGGAGAACGCCGGGAGATTGTGCAGAAGTGTGTGTGTGATCTATGACTAGGAGTGTAGTGCCTTCAGCTATCGAGTTTCCTGTGATCATATCGTCGGGGTCTGCGAGTGCCAACTTGGGTCTTCTTATTCTGACTTTAAAAGTCTTACGCGGTATGTATCATGTGCCCTTGACCACATACATCATTAATTCTTCAAGCTCGTATTCATTTACGTAAATATTGCGATATTTTGAGTTCGTTTTCTTTGAACAGATCAGAACAGACAGAAACATTTACAAAACATGTTTCATCAACGCCTTCAATTCTGAAACCGTTACAACTCGAACAGGAATCAACAGGAAAGTGTTTTTGAGTCTAAAAGCTTTTAAAGAAAATTTGATTACCTTATTATAGCTTTCGATTGAATTGTCGTTTCGTTTAGATGAAATTTTTGTTACATGTGCATTGACATTGGCTTCCATGTAAATATGTTATTTTATAAATTTAACCCTATAGTACATAAATAGAATTCCTTAGATTATTACTGCTTGATATATTATTGAAAGTAGCAGCAAAATTGTAACATAAATAACTTTAGATTTTTTATACACGCATTGATAATTTAAATCGAAAGTGCCATACTTGAGCATTGCTCCTAATTAAACAAAATCTTGAATACTCTATCCTTGAATTAATAAAACTGTCAGTTATACAATGTTTAAAAAAACAGTACATTTCTGTGTAATTTCCTTTAAAACTACTTTAGTTAGTTGTAAGGATATTTTGTCGCTTGTTAAAGTTTGTTTCGCTTTGATCAAGAACAGATATTGCGTATTCGTATTTCAGTAGAGGAGTTCAATATTTTTCAATACTTTCAGTAATTTTCAGTAGTTCAGCAAATAGAGATTACAATTAAATACAGTAATTCTGTATCACATCATGAAAACGAAAATGTAAATTGATACGAAGTATATAAAAATGAATGAACGTAGTTTTATTTATTTAATTTAATAAAGTTATTGAAAGCGCGAGCCGTGCTATTTATATCTCGTATTTATTATCAACGGATCGGTCGGATTTCCTTCCCGCAGTCAAGGGAAAATTATTCCAAGCTATGATGACATTTGATATATTATATAACATTAGTACATACATATATATTCGAGGTTATAAAATAATTGAAACATTACATATTTTTATTTTTCTCCAATTTGTATTATGGTTAATGGAAATTTGTGTAATAAGTGAGTTATTTAAAAAAATAAGATATTATATAGATTGAAAGAAATAACTAAAAAGTAAATAAAAGCGGTCAGGGTTGAGATAATTATTATATTAATATAACTTGTGGTTTAGTGAGTATATAAATACATATTATGAAATATACAAGTTATAGTATATAACTGTTCCAGACGTGATAAAATTAATAGCGACCTATCAGATGTTAGTTCATAAGCATTAAAGTTTTGTAAATATGAAATGACTTACACTTACTATTGATACGAGAGTGGCAAAATTTGGCTTATTCTGAGCTATAAGTGTATTGAAGCTAATTTTAATATTTAAGTGAAAACAGGTAATACAATAACCAACCCTTCATATTTTACAGAAGAGAGGGTTTGCTAGTCCAAAAGTTATTATTTTCAATAATATTTTCTTGAAGGCTTATTGATATGCAAATTAAATTATTATTAGATATTAGAATATTCTGCTGCTAATATTTTTACTCAATACTATGTATACGAATATTACGAACCAATCAACCGGCTATTTGATTATATTTTTTGTTTTTTTTTCTATCTATGTTGACTATGATACCTTTGAAACCATGAATAAGAACCCTGAATGAATTTGAAACTAGCCGGGCACATGTCTTATATAATCGAAGTACAGTCGAGTTTGTAAAATAGTAGTTTCTGCTTAATTTTTTAATATTTTTAGCTGATTTGAATCTTTATATTATATCTGTATATCTTTGTAGACAAATGAATATATTATGAAAATCAAAATGAAAAAAAAAGATCAAATTTTGATTATTTTCATAACAAGAAAACAACGACTGAATTTATCACAAAATAAATAAAAAACAAATTATTCTTACTTATAATCAAATATATAAAATTCCTGTAATAATATTGTTGTGACAAAAATACTTAACATTTATTACCAAAATATTTAATCAAAGGCAATACAATACCTTAACAGCGGTTTTTATATTACAGACTTCAAACTGCAATCGTAAATAATTTCATAAAGATCAAAACGAAGCTGAATTACAAATCACGAAACAATACAAAACAACTCTAATTTCAACATTTTCTGATTCTCTTCAAATACTTTTCTAACATTCGTAAACTCAAGCGTCGTACTACAGCCCATGTTTTGAATACGTGACGAAAACACAGATTGTATAATTATAAACTTGATAATATTATTTACTCAGGCTCTTACATGAGTGTGAGATGAAGAGGCGTTAATTAATATATAATTAAGTAATACTTAAATCCAAACTTTTGCATATTAAAGATTAAGTTTCAAATATAATTCCAGTGTGAAACTTGTCTCTATTTTAAGATAAAGTGAAAGAGTGCAAATAAGGACGACGGATATTTTTCGGCACTTAAAAAAATATCCAAAACAAAAAAATCGTAGCTCCGTTAATGTTGAAAATAAAGGCAAAGTGCCCCTACGAATTGTAAAATAAAACATTTTATGTATAAGACTTTTTTTTATCCGACCAACACAGGCCGAAAAAAAAAAGAATTACTGAAGCAAAAAAAGCTATTATCCGATCACACTCAAACTTGGTATTTACATTCTCTGGTATCTTTTCGTATCGCACTTGGGTAATATCAAAAGACTGGTAAATCTTTTCCGATTTTTAATAAATTTCCAAAAAATGGTAACTTCCTTAATATTGAAAATCGAAGCATAGTGTATTGTCATATTGATTAAAATAAAGCGAATATTTTATGTCTTAGGAAGTTTTTTAATCCAATAAAATGTTGAAGTACCAAAACAATACTACCTAATAATGATAGGAGTACCTGCACCTTTCGACCCTGCAGAAGGACTTTTCTTTTAATAATTGCAAGGTTCAATTTAACTTCGTCGTCCTTTGTTTTCGAGCAAAAAAAAAGATAAAACCAAGATTACCTATGGTACCTCTTTGTTATTTAAAAATTCATCGAAACTTAAAAACTCTTTTCACAAATATATTTCACGTAAGATGAGATTTATTTTTAATCTTATTAATATTAAGAGCGTGGCAATACGTGTCTACGTCAACGTTCTTGGATAACTTGAATTCAGTTCAATTTTAATTTGTTGCTCAATATATACATTAGTAAATGAGTTTTTGGGCCAACTTTTTAAGCATATATTGTTTTTTCCTGTTTTTAGAAATCATTTCTTCATTTATTCATATATTTTGAACATTACCGTGACTAGGCCAAATAAACAATACGGTCTGTAAATACTTGAAAATAAATCTTTTAATAGGTTTAATGTATTAAGAGTTCCACAAAGTGTAAAAATAAATCATGTCCTTATAATAACCTCAAAGTTGGAAGATCTAAGAATTTTTACAACGGCTCGTTAATGCTAAATGTGTAACTCGTCAATTATATTTAGTATAGTACCAGATGCGCAGCGCAGTTACTTAGAGCGTCGACATTTCGCTGAGTTAACTGCGAAGTTTTTATTTTAGGTATTTTGACGTCATATACACAGGTTCTCAACATTTTTGTTTTTTCATTCCAATTTCCCGTCTATTTATTAAAGTTGAAAAAAAAATAATTTAAAGCAGGCGGTGCGTCTGTCACTATTACAATCTTTAAACTTTAGTAAGTATTTTAACAAAAATAAAACATTTCTCATTACAAGAGGAACTACAAAGTATGCCAAATATAATATTAATTAATACAAACGTTCTAATTCTACTAAAGTAAACTTCCATGGTGTTCCCACGGGCAGGGTTTTTGTTTTTTTTGCTTCTTAATCGTCTTAAGCCATAACAGCTATTTACTTATATCATTGAAAGTCGTTATAAAATATTCAGTAGAATATTTAATTAAGCACCATCACATAACACGATACATGATCTCAAGTTACATTGTGTTTAAAACAATATACCGCCACGAGACAATTAATTATCAAAGTCCTTCAAAGCGTGTCGTGCGAGCGGTCCATGTTGGTGGGCAACATGGACCGCTCGCAGCTCTACTTTGAAATTAGTCTCTTTGGGTTACGTATCACTCTTGGTGATCTTGTTTCAAAACGACTTTATTCAAATTATATAATATTTATGAAATGTTACGAGTGCTTATTGTTATATTTAATAAAAATAATTAGTTTGTGTTCAAAATTTCACATATATTTGACCTTAATTTTTCACTGTATCTGACGGTTTAATCAATTTAATAATCAAATTAAATAATCAAACCTGCGGTGACTTTAAAAATATTATATTATGAATTCTTTAAAACAGATTAAATTCTTTATTACCTTCTAGTATTTTTAAAGCAGACTTAACAGTTCCTAAAACACTTAAGTTCCCTCTTAGAGCTGTTAATTTGTCATATTTATTTTATATTAAATTGTATAAAACTTTTATATGTCTCTTAAAAAAAGTGATAAACTTGTCTTTTATACTTTTGTAGTAAGCATTTTCTGTTTTACTTCAGTATTTTAAGGTTGATAATATGGAGAAGGTATAATATCACACCATTAATAAAGTTCTTATAAAAGTTATTAAATTAGATTTTTTTTTAAATTTAATATATTAAAAAATCTTTAATTCAAAATCATTTCACATCTGTTTCACGTTTCCTAGTATCCGGATGTGACGTAAGAGTTATAGCGTCCGTTGTTTACGTTTCGGATGTCAAGTTTACTTTGAAACTTTTCATAATGTAGGTATATTTAGTATTTATAATGTTTATGCCAAGTCTGACTGTTGCAGCAATAGCCGTCAAATGAAAATCTGAAGTTCGTGAACATACTAAATAATGTTTAAAACCCACTCACAAATAGTGGGGGGGCGCTGGATAAATCTCCATACTCTTTTCAAAATTGAAAACTGTTCAACAGTGAGATATATATAAGCTACTTTATATTGTATGTTATGTATTTACAACATTATATAATATAAGAGCCCGCCGGAGCTCTTCTAAACCACAAACACAGCGCGCGTATGACCGCTAGTATAATAATGAAAATGGCTAGTAAAATTTGCTATCCCATAATTAATTCACTCCACCAGTTACTATGTTAAATATTTGAAACAGTAATAACACCACATATTTAACACAAACAAACAAGTCAATTACACGATCAAATAACTCCTAAATGAAGTCACATAAATATTAAATGATATTGTAATCGTGTTAACAAACTATGGCGAGATTCCAAGAGACAAATCAGTGTCTATCTTATTTAGTATTTGTAGGATTTACACCGTTTTTCCGTCAATAAAACGCTATGGGCGATCATCATTAGATATAGCGGGAGGTTTAAAATTCACACTCAGAAATCCCAAACTCGAAATAACAATCTGTATATAAAAAACCGATCTAATACGGAATCTAGCCTACTACTTTTAACTCACCAAACAGGAACTAACTAACAGGCTACTAACCACGAGATCAACCAGCCTGATATATTTTTTTACTAGTAGATATATATACCGCATTAAATATAAATTAATTACATTTAAACAGATATATTTTTTTTATGTAATATTCCCTACTATACAATTGTTTTCAATGCCCTTGACATTAATTTTTGTCGTTGTTTTTGTGAACAAGTATTTCTTCACGTATTAAATTAAACATTATATAAAAAACCATACATGAAATACTCAGAACAAAACCTTATTTCTTGAAATAATACTTTTAATATAATCAGAAAGTTAAACAAGAAAACATTTACCTGATTGCTTTTCACAATCTTCACGACCTCGTTTCAACAGATTAATGGTGGTTTTACTCTGCTGTTTCATTCCGTTAGTGAATTAATACGTGTAATGTACCTATTGAGGAATTCTCTTGAGACATCAGATCTGATATTAAAAACTATTTTATTTAAAATTATTTAACTTTTATATAGAATCTAGAAATTTAATCAAAGTGTCATAGTGCTATTCGTTTGCAATTGTTTTTTTTAATAAGTGATATATCGAATTTTTAAAGTATTATATTTTATGTTTTTTTATCTGTTTGTCCGATCACGCATCAGGGAAAAAAAGAAAAATCGGTTTGGTTATATGAATATTATATAACCACAATATAGGTTCAATAAAGGATATCTCACTGAAAACGATAATTTGATTTTGGCTAGAGTTATATTACCAAATTAATACTGGTTTTGATTACATTTAAAGTGGTTTCAGCTTATAATATGGGCAACATGCCTTATCCCTCGAAAACTTTCATAATTTTCTGATTATCACTGAAAAATATAAAATATGGCCATCATATTATCTTATAATGTATAGATTAATAAATACCCGGCTGGTTCACGAAAGTTTAAATATAAAAATGTATAGATTTGTATAAAGAAAACGTTATTTTTATCATGATAAAAATATATTTTACTGAGGGCAGGGTGTATTCGTTGCATGGATGTGTATAGAAGACATCTCGACTCCAGGATATGGGACCCTCACCACCTCCTCTCCTCTCACCTGGATACTATATGAGAATACACTTTATTAAACATACTAATGTTCAAGACGTGAAAAACTTTTAGGATCTTGAATAGTGTCGCCTGTACGAGTAATATATATCAGCTGAATGGGCAGGGACGAGTTGATGGAGTAGCTGGCCATAGCCACATTTCACTTAAAATGTATCATCTACTTCAGAAAACACTCCGGTTAACCCCTTGTTGTATATTTAAATAGGATTGAGTTTTATCATTTTATCAAGTCAAGTAATTAAAGTTAAATAGTTCTCTTATTAGGACGTTTATTTTCAAACTAATATTTATCTTTTTCCTTTGGTGTTAGTTAATCCCCCTCCCCCCCCCCCCCCTAACACTTTCTGCTTAACTTTATAATGTTTTTTAGGCGCAGTTAATTATAAAACTACAACAATACAATACTACAATACTACAATTTAATACTAAAATAATATTAAAATCTTACATACATACATAAATTATTTATATAATAAATTATGACAAACATATTCAAAATATACACGACTGTAAATACAGCAATTTAGGCAAAGGTACAATTACCGGGTATTAATAATAAAATGGCCGCCGAAACACTTACAGCTGTGTTTCAAGTTTTATGTAAAGACATTCGTCTTCATCGGGACGGTAGAAACATCTATTAGGCTTGAGTAGAGTGATAAATTCACCGAGTCTGGCAGCGATACGGTAACTCAATAGGTACAGCGACGGGACGGTCTCCCAGAAATCGCAGGTTCGAATCCGATATCGGCTTCTTTTTCAATCTATATTTATATACAATGGGTCTAAGAAATTGTAAATATCTTTGTGTATGATTATGTTATCGTTGAGGGAAAAGAATATGATTTTTTTTAATATCATAAACACATGTCTCATTAGACAGTGCCTTTTTAATAAAAAAAATATTGGATAGTCATCAAATATTTTCTTAACAATAATAAACATTTTATTTCCTGGTGAGATGAAAACGGGAATTTTCAGGTCGTCATTTTCAGAAGAGAGGTAATAAAAGAACCTTTATATTCATTAATCCATAACAGTATTTTGAAATCTAATTAATATTAGAAATGTGACAATACTTTTTTACTTGTCTCAAAACATTTAAATGCTCCACGTTGTTGGAGAATTTTCTAAATGGTTACGGTTGCCAAGAATATATAGAAAGCTTGTTGTATCGGGAGCTCGTTTACCATCTGTCAAGTAAAGTTATTTGTTATCTCATAAAATATTCAAATATAACATCGTTATATATAATAATAAACAATCAATAGAACAGCCATCAAAAGTTTCAATTGATTTTTTAATATTTGCAAAAACTATTTCCTTTTTTTATCGTATTTTAATATTACCGAAACGGAACCAAATAATGTACTTCGTTCTATTATATTTAAATACCCTAAAGAGTTATTTTTACATTTGTAAATAAATTGAACAGTAAATTATTTATAGAATTAATCATTATTTTCTATAAAAGAATAACGGTAAGCTGTAACATTAAACCGTGCTTGTATTTACTGAAAATAAAAATCTGAGAGTTTTTACAAGGACTCGTTAATTCTAAATCTGTACTCGCTTCAATTATATTTTAGTATCGCAGCGGCTGCGTAGCGCAGTTACTGGAAGCGTCGACATTTTTATTTAGTTTACTACGGAGCTTTTATTTGACGTATTCTGTCGTGTAAATAATTACTCATAATTTTAATATTTTTTATATTATCTGTCTGCGTTAAAAAAATTGAATGGTGAAATTAAAAGAAAATTATTTAAAGCTTCAAGAAATAATTAAAGAAGCAAGTTTGTTACAAAAAAATGATTGTAGATCCCTTTAAAATTATACTTTCCAATAAATTCAATCATTTATCAACTCTTGATATAATAAAAATAATATGAAAGCTTCATTAAAACCTTTATATATCAATTCATTTTCTTTCACCAAATGATTCGTAGAGAACTGAATATTAATAAAATAGATTTTACCAAAATTGTGGAGCTTAAAACCATTACCTTAGACCTTCAATTAAACTTTTAAATGCTGTCGGAAAAAGAACAACTTAATTGGCTTTTATAACAAAACATATTATCTTATAAATATTCTTTTATGAAATTATATCAACAAAACGAAAAGTCTAAAGATTGCTAAAGATTGCTTTTAAACACATAATTGTATATCTTACATTGAGAAACACCGACATTGTAGAATAATTAACAACTCTACGCTTCTTTAAAATACACATTGAAGATTTGACATGAAAGATAGATATTTGGGTCAATAATAATTATTATTTTACTTATTTTTATCTTTATATTAAAAATAAACATAATATTTTACAAGTCAGTTCGTTTCTGTATAATTTCTTCTAAAACCCATTCAGTTGGTTCATATTTGTTTCGCTGTATTTAAGGACAGAGTTTGTTTGATCCCATTTCAGTAAATGAGTTCAGTATTTCAGGAGACGCTGAAAATAAGAATTCGTTCCCATTGTTTCAGCAAATAGAGATTACCGTTAAATACGGTAACTAACAACGTAAACGTAAACAGATATGATGTATATAAAATACGATTAACGTTATTTTCTATATTTATGTTAATTAATTTATTACGAGCAGTACGAGGTATGACGTCTCGTGTTCAATCTTAACGGTCAGGCGTAATTTGTTCAAAGTTGTGCTGAATATTGATAAAGAATATTAATAACTTACAACCATTATGATTCATGATTAAACATTATAAAAATAAAGTTTTAAAGTTGTACATACAATTTATATGTCTCTAAGCGGCAAAAAGAAAGTCATTTAAGAAACATGATGGTACATGAAACAAACAGAATTAAGAAACAAATTTACAAAGCAGTCGTTGTTTGTTGGAGGTATTATTAGTTTTAATAGAAGGGGCTGTGTTAGTGGTACAGTTATCTCTAGTGTTTTTGGACACTGATCAGTATACCTACGCCTATTCATCCTCTTTTTTTCAATATATATTTAATTTCACGAAATCACATTAGGCGAAGCGTCGCGACGCTCAGTCGGGTAATGTTAATGCTTCAAAAAGAAATTGAATAAAAAAAACATCTCTTATTACAATTTAAACCAAAAAATAAACTAAAACATAATATCAAACAATATGGACGCTCTATTTCTATTCAAATAGACTTCCATGCTCGTCCCAAGAGCAGGGTTTTTGTTTTCTTTTCTTCGCAGTCGTCGTAAGTCATAACAGCTGTTCCTCTTAAATATCGCCACAAAGCTTGTACGTTTGCTGATTTGTCCTCAATTTCCCATATGTTCTCTTTATTCTCTGCCATATCAAGATGTAAATAATTTCAAATTTTCATTTCAACGTTATTATTACTTGATTTGTGATTAAAATATATTTTGGTACAACTGTTTAAATGATATCTGTTTAACCAATGACAGTTACAAATTAGCTAAGATCACGGAGAGCGGATTTCAACGTAAGATCCGTCAGCAATAGTGAGGTTAATAAATTGTGCTACTAAATTGAATTTCACTAGTTAGTTAAGACAGTACAATAGTACAATAAAGTTATTAATGGTATTTAATATAAATAATAGTATTTATTGTCTAGTCTAGGTGAGAGTTATTTCAGGCGTAGTTATTATGTAAGTATAGAGATCCTATTAACCATATTATACATATATGAGACATATAATATTTTTATTTATATATCTTATCTATGATGATATATTTTTATGTATTATGTTTTAATATATTATATGAATTATCTTTTAATAACTTGCTTACGGTTATTGTCTGTATAATAATGTACTTACCCATCAATGGTTTTTTTTTAAAAAGCATTTCTTTCGCAAGTAACAGAAATAGGTATTTTTATAGAGGTAAGTTATCCAGTATACTTGTTGGGGACATACATAAATTAAACAAATAGTAATAGAAATAATATTTTAATCAAAATATAAACATTTACACATCACATAACACGATACATGATCTCAAGTTACATTGTGTTTAAAACAATATACCGCCACGCGACGATTAATGATCAAAGTCCTTCAAAGCGTGTCCCACCAACATGGACCGCTCGCAGCTCTACTTTGTAATTAGTCTCTTTGGGTTACGTATCACTCTTGGTAATCTTGTTTCATAACGACTTTATTCATATTTTTAAATTATCGTTGTCAATCGTGCTTTTCCAAAAATATCATCTTTTAAATATAAGAAGCGTGAAAGTTTCAACCTTCACCTATCAATTCGTTTTCTTTCCATAGCCGATAAAAGCGGACATAAATATTTGCTTAATATTTTATATATAGATACCGTCAATTCTGATACCGTTACATTACTACCTTAGACGTTTAAATAAACTTTTATAAATACTATTATTACTATTTATATAATAATACCACACTGTAAAGAAACAACCTTGAAATATAGTAATAAATAGTAATAGCGTTTACTATTATTATATTTGTGCTGTGTAAAAGAAACACTTACAGGAATCAATGGGAGTCTATGTGATTCTGTATCTAAAAGCTTTCAAAGAAAATGTTATTACGATATAGCTTTCGATTGAATTATCATATCAAAGGTTCCGGGAAAATTGTTGTAACATGTGCGTTGACATTGGCTTCTGTAACGAAAAGGGAATTATTTGATATTTTTGTTGTTTATTTATTATAAGATATATCGATAAGGAGAAGAATTGTTAGATTATTTTTGTTTTAAAATATTGATAGATGTTAAGAAGCAACAAGATTTACGAATTTAAGTTCCCGCGCTTCGTAGAACCACACATTGAAAACTTAAACTAAAAGTAACGTTCTTGAACATTGCTCAAATGTAACGAATTGTTTGAATGCTGGAACTAATATTATGTTTTATAACTTCTGTCGTTTCAGTGTAATGTCTTTTAAAACCGTTTCGGTGGGTTATAAAGTTGTTTTATCCCATATGTATATTGGTTTCACTCTGTTTAAGATGGACACTAGTGCTTCAGCTGATGCTGAAAATAGGGATTCGTCACAGTCGGTTCAGCAAATATAGACTACCATTAAATACTGTAACTTTGTACAATGCAACGAAAAGTAGTATAAAATAATACAGTAACATATATAAAATACAATTATCGTTCTTTTCTATGAGGTAATAAGTATTTTAATAAATGTTGGTGTCCAGTGAAGGGTACAATTATCTCCGGTGTGTCTGAGATACTCAACAGATTTACTACTCTTCGTATTTATGTAACAGATTCTATCAAGTTTATTTATTGCATTGTAATATAATTTATTGACAATTATTAAGTGTACTTATTAATTGCATTAACGGTGACCGAGTGGTTTATTGGTACTAATTCTTATCAAGGGGTCTTTGGTTCGATCCCGTACCAAAGCCAAAAAAAAATATTATGTGGGAAAAATGTCAAAAATATATTCCATGACCAACTTTAATGGAGTTACTGATTAAATTTAGATCATCCATTTTTTTGCAAATATAAATTTGAATTCATTACACGTGATAGATATCTGTTTCGTCACATTTGCAATGACTTTGGTTAGTGTGTTAAGGACGGGTTTGTTAGTATAATATAGTAACGTTGAAAGCAAGTAGATAAATAACGAGTACAAAGACTAACGGCTTGTATTCTGTAACACATCAGATCTATAATGCAAGTAGATAATTATAAATTACTTTTCGGTTTTTTGTTTGTTTGTTTTGTTCTTTATTGTACACAAATAATATAAAAAAGGACATTTCTTAAAATTCTACATAAAGATGCAATTTATGCTCAATGGCGGACTTATCCCATGAAGAGATCTCTTCCAGTCAACCTCTGAGTAGTCGACAGGAAAAATATTATATGGTAGATCAAAATGAAAAAACAAAAAAAAAGTACAAAATAATAATAAATTATACAATAAAAAGAAATTAAGAACAATTTTATGTCTACTGTAAGCCCTACTGGCTATGACAGCGTCACCGGTGTATAATGGAGATCAAGCTGGATGGCTCGTATTCTGGAACTACAAACCAGTTTTATAATTTGTAATGTTGATTACATATGATTTATTTTAATTTATTCGTCAGTTTATCATTTTACAGTTTCACTGTGAATTATTAAAATCATTGGTTGTGTATTTTATAAATTTTATATTTTATCTGCTAACTGTAGCTCCTATAAGCTAGCACCAGCGAGGTAGATTTAGCCTCGCACAAAAGGCTAGCCTGTATTAACTTATAGCTTTATTCCGTATGTAAAATGTAAGTGCTGAAAACCCAACATGATTTTCTTTTCTTTAACTCCTTCTCCTCTTCCCTTCTCTCCTTCATATATTCCTGTTCCTAAAGGATCGAGACTTATTTACTATATTTTTATATGCGTCATGTTGTTGGCGTCCAAACAAAACAGAAGCCAATTCTATCACATGGATCGTCTGTTTGCTGATCACTGTATATTACAAATATCTAATATCTATAATGAATTAAAATAAAACCGTATATCCATCATTTTAAACGTATAAACCCTTATTCAGTCACAAATATCAAACCCAGAGATACAGTATCTGGACCATTATACAACAAGTTTTAATATTAAAATATTCTCTTTATCTGTTCTATTCCTTTATATTGAATCTTTTTTTCGACAGCGCACTTCAATAACCAGTCGATAGTCTGATTTTTCACCGACTAAAACTATATAATAAAAACTAAAAGCCACGGTGTCTGTATTTAAAAAAAAATCTGATGTTTTAGTGAATATGTGCATTCGTTACAAAACTTTTAATTACTTTAACGCAATCTTAACAGTAAAACGCTTAAAGCTCTATGTTTGCAGAAATAATTCCGTTGCGTCAATATTCGTTCAAAAACAAAAAAAATACTTAGCTCATAACAAAAATACACGATCCTTAACTTGAAAACAATTAAAATTTAGATTTCATATTATTTAAACTGTAATTGCCTGATAATGTAATCGCAACAAAAAAAAACTATTTATAAAAAATTCATCATGCCAGATATGTATCAAATATATCAAAAGCCAAACATATATCATTTTAAAGTTATTGTTTACTGTTACAATTTTTCTAAAGAAATCGTCACACTAAAACAACTATCTTTCCAAAAAATCAGGTCAAATATCTTATAAGCTTAACCTATTCAAATTCAAATTATCTTTATTCAAGTAGGAATTTATACGTACTTTTGAATCGTCAACTATTACATTATAAAAGTATCAGTATGTCAGTCCGTGAGCTCGCAACGCTGCTCTGCTGATAAGAGCTAGCCAGATAACTATTTACTTGATCGAAATACGATCAACTAAAACTTCTTGATCGCTGTAATAAGCTTTATTTAAAAATATACTTTTAATTTTATATTTAAAAGTAAGAAAAGGTATTTTATTATAAATGCGCACACTCAAGCGCATAAAAGATTCCTTAAAATTTTATGGATGAAATTATGGGGTTTTAAGTTTATTTTAATTTCTTGTATTTATCCTGTGTCTATCACTGTTTTTACTTATCAAATTGTTTCCTTTCAGTAACATATCAGAACAGACAAAAATATTTACTAAATTTATTTCATAAACGTCTTCGGTTCTTAAACGTTATTTCGTTGCTTCAGACGTTCGAGTAAAGTTTGAAATAATGTTATTTATATTAACATTATCACAT
Organism: Dircenna loreta; assembly: GCA_963555665.1. NCBI lineage: Eukaryota > Metazoa > Arthropoda > Insecta > Lepidoptera > Nymphalidae > Dircenna > Dircenna loreta. The sequence goes on from OY743096.1 coordinate 15,876,048, forward strand.
GTTATCGGGAGAATACACTAACTTATACTAGAATACACTAACTTATACTAGAATACACTAACTTACACTAGAATACAGTAACTTCAATTAATGTACTGAAAGAAACAGCTTTTAACATAATATGTGTTTTCAACCTCTAATAGTAACACTAAAAGGAAAATCAATAAGAGTGTATATTTCTGTGTCAGAAAGCTTTCAGAGAAAATTTGATTACCCTATGGCATTCGATTTAATTTTCGTATCAAATATTTCGATGAAAATATTGTTACATTGAATATTAAGTTCTTTGAAAATATGTTCTTTCATAAATATTTTTTGGTAGGTACCAAACGTACGACATATAGAATCGTAAAAATATTACTGTTTAATACATTATTAAATATTATTATATATCTTGAGAAGAAGCAATAGTGACGAATAAATAACAACTTAACGTCTTTAAAACACACATTGACGATTTGAACTGAAAGTAGCGTACTTTACTAATCGCTCGAATATAACGAATTACTTGAATGCCAGAACTACGTTGGATTCGCTCTGTTTAAAATGCACACCAGTGTTGCAGGAGACCCTGACAATAGGGATTCGTCAAGATTATTGTAGCAAGTATCAAATACTATATAATACTGTAATTATGCTGTATTATAGACAAATGACGATTTCTGTGTTTAAATAAAGTGCTGATTAAAATAACCTTATTATTGAAATCTGCACGAGGTGGTTTATTATTTCGTGTTTAATCCCAACGGACCGGATTTCCTTCCCACCATCAGACGATATTTTGTTCTTAGTTATAAAGAGTATAACACTCCTACATAAATGTAATAATCAGATACTTAAATGAACTCAGCTACTTTATAATTTATTACCTAAACATTGTAAAAATACATTTGTATGATCCTAGTTCTAATTTGTTTGATGGTGTCCAAGCGGCAACAAGCTGTTTAAAAAACATGATGTTACATAGATTAAAAAGAATTAAGGAAAAAGTTAATAAGACGAGGGATGAGGTAATTAGCATTTTAATGAAAGTTAAGGGTCAGTGAGCGGTCCAGTATCACCTGTTTTGAGACACTACCTACTTGTACGTTTTGTTCGTATTATTTTATACATATTTTCAATTACTTTTTGTGATTCCGTCGTCTTATTGCTGTCATTGCTATGTATTCATTGTGTCCGCTGACAAGCTAGTGTACAATTAAAATAGGATATATTTTTTAATTCAAATTTTCGTTAATTGTTCCTCTTCTTAATTAATTCTTAGCCTTGTTTTATAATATAAGGCCAAGATCACAAAAAAAATTAAGGTCAGTGTTTCCGGAATGGAGTAGGATGGTTCTTTTATACTTGCATAATGGATGTTTTTAAGAGAGAGTTTTATTTTAAACAAAGGATAAACGAAAACCATAATTTTACTAGTTAGGAATACTTTCGAGAGAAATTTAACATAAGTGATCTAGACTATTTTCATTCCGAATACATTGCTCATACCTCAAAGACAAACAAACAATACCAACAAAAAGCTTACAATTGCCATGTGCCATATTTATTTAAATAGTAAATTAGAAGTCAATAAGATAAGAAAAGGTTAATTAAATTCAACTATGTTTATTATTTATACCTTGCCATAATATTTTTCCGAAGTTAGTTGTATCTAGCAGGTGTCTCGACTCCCGGGAAAGAAACCCTCGCCTCGTCTCGCCTTGACACATGCGAATACACGTTGAGATACTCACAGCAGGCTATTCATATTAATATCAAAGACGTCATTAATTAGTAACCTGAAAGGTTTTATCAGTGTATATGCTTTCAGGTTTCGTAAATATGAAATGCTGACTCACACGAATTCGTCACTATTGTGACTATTGATATTATAGTAACGTTAGAAGTAGTTATAGTGGTTTAACTACAGTAGTAGGTTTTTATACTTTCTATAATACTGTAATTTTTTATTCTATCATCTATAGCTTTAGGCAGCGCACGCGATGTCAACTTTTTTATGACTAAATTTTTCACACCATAGGTTACGTTATTGCTTTTTTATTAGGGATCTCCATTGTTTAATTGTAATGTAATAAAGCCTATGTCACTTAGTGAAGATGCAGCTTTCTAACGGTGAAAGAATTTTGAAGTCGGTCCAGTAGTTTTTGTGAAACCAAACATACAAAACAGAAATAAAATCGAACCTCTTTATAACATTCGTATAGATGTATATCTTATTTTTAGAATCAACGGATAAATCCAGAAGAAGTAGCTGTCAGAAGCTAGTTTTATTAAAGTAACATATTTTACCATGTTATTAATCTATTTATTTATTTATTTATTTATTTATTGTACCAACAAGGTGAACACTGATACAGGCAAATGTTTAAAACAAGATAACATTGAACAGTTAAGTGTCACCTCAATTATAGGTGCAAACTACATGGATATGAGCAACATACTATAACAATAATAATCTAATTCTTAACTATAATTATACATTTAAAATTATGAGTGACATTATACTGACAAATCAATTATAATATGATATAAAATTAAAAATTAAACTGAAATTGAAATTTATTATATTATTATATGAAATTATATTATTAGATTAAAGATATATATATATATATACATACACACACACACACACACATATATATATATATACATACATATATATATATATACATATATACATGCATATACATGTACATACACATACACACACACACACATACATATATATATTTATCCCTGTGAGATGTTTGACTAGTATGGAATAGTATATATAACAGATGAACAAATAACCAATGAACAAGCAACAAAAGGATTTGAAAATAGGCAAAGTAATTTAAGATGTAGTACTAATACAATTATACATAAACAATAAAGTTAAAATTACAATCAAAACAACATAATACATCATTATAAGAAAATAACAATTATAGAACAAAAAAAAATTTTTCAATACATTATATAACGCAATTTTTAGTCTAATAACTGAAATAATAAGTTTTTGAAATGTGTTAGAGAATTTGAAAAAATATCAATGGTTAGAGGTTTGTTTGGTTTATTAACAGAAGACTCTTTATCATCACTATCATTGACAATTCTGCAGTGTATGCTATTGTAGCTTTTTGACAATCGATTAAGAGGAACATTGAGACCGAGATTTGATCGCGCTAACTTTGGGACGAAAGGATTGTATTTCATCTGTCTAGGCAAAGCCCTAGGAATATTCAGACTAATCCTTGAAAGAAGGTCAGGGGCGTCAAGTTGACCATTTATGAGTCTGAAAAGAAACCTAAGGTCCAGAATCGTCCGACGGTGAGATAGTGACTTCATGCGGAAATGTTGCAGGCGACCTTTATAATCAGAGCTTCTGGACATATTGCAAGTGTAAGAAAGGTGGCTAAGAAACCGCTTTTGCACACTCTCGATACGCTTTATATATATGTCGTAGTACGGGTTCCATACAACACTACAATATTCCAGACAACTCAGCACGAACGCATTGTAGATGGTAACTTTTGTGCTTGGATTTTTCATTTCTCTGCAATTGCGTAAGACGAAACCTAATAATTTGAAAGCTTTATTCACTATGCTATCAATGTGCAAATGAAATCGTAATTTGCTGTCCAGTATAATACCTAAGTCTTGAATGTGATCGACCTGTTTCAATGGCACATTGTCAACACAGTAAAATGAAGTAATTGTGGCCTTTCTTCTGGTAAATCGTACCACATTGCACTTGTCAGAGTTCAACCTCATGCTGTTAGATTTGCACCACAAGGCTAGGTTATCCAAATCTTCCTGCAGCAACATCGCATCAGTAGAAGACTTAACCGTCCTGAAGAACTTCAAATCATCAGCAAACGCATAAAACTTAGAGCTTTTGAAACAACTACCGATATCATTTATAAAAATGATAAAAAACAAGGGCCCCAAAATAGAACCCTGGGGAACTCCAGAGAGGATCATAAAATCTAGAACTAAAGCCTCCAACCACTACAACAGATTTTCTCTGTGTAAGATAGGAGCGACACCAGGATAAGAAGCAACCGGAAATTCCTAAACAAGAAAGCTTGTACAACAGTATGTCATGATTAACTCTGTCGAAAGCCTTGCTGAAGTCGGTGTATATAACATCAATTGTGTGCCCATGATCGATACTTTCAGCTAGGTCTCCGACAAAAGATATCAAATTGGTCGCAGTAGAGCGAGCTTTAATAAATCCATGTTGCTCTGGCACTATGAGATGTTTTGCATGCCAGGCTATAATAGGACCTACCAGTTTTTCAAAGACTTTGGCAAAGACAGGAATAATCGATATAGGCCTATAATTTTTTACTGAGTCAGTAGGACCATTCTTATATAATGGTACAACAAGAGCTTTCTTCCAGGCGGATGGAAATATGCCAGAGCTAAGGGATTCATTAATTATGATGTTAAGGGGAAGCGCAAGAGCACAAGCACACCTGACGGCAAATATAGATGGTATTCCATCTGAACCTGCGCCCTTATTTGGGTCAAGTCTTTTTAAAACCCTGAATACTTGATCTTTTGTCACAGATATTTGTAAAAGTATGTTAACAGGATCAGATATATCGGATTCATCAGGGATACTTATTCTATCAGTACTATACGGCGATGAAAATTGAGATGCAAGAAGATCACAGATATCCGGTCCAGTAGTAGCAAGTTGGTCATCTGAATACATTTGCGCCGGGTAGGTAGAACTGTTTTTCCTTTTGTATTTAATGAAACTCCAAAACAATTTAGGATTTGATTTAAGAGATGATTCTAAGCGTTGTAAATAAGTTTTATAGCAAAAGCTATGCAACTTAGCACATCTATTTCTGAGCATCTCAAAAGATAACAAATCACGAGGGTTATTATATTTGCGGTATTTGTTTCTATATTTGGACTTTTCTTTGATCATGCTAATAAGTGGTTTTGAAAACCAAACGGGATATTTTTTGTTGTTGCATGGTTTGGATTTAGGCACATGTTTAACAATAATGGACCTCAGCATCTTATAAAAATGTGAAACCATAATGTCTAAATTAGAAGAACTAGCTAGTTCATTTTGCCACGATATTCCATTAAGTTCCTCTATTATTTTGGTATAGTCAGCCTTATAAAACAAGAATTTAGTTTCGCAGTTGCTCTGGAGATATTTGAGGTTGTCAAAGCCAACATCAAATTCAAGAGGCGGGTGCAGAGGATCAATAACTGTTAATGGATCAGCACAACAATCCAAATTAGATATTTCTGTTGTGCTCATTATAAGATCTAATAATTTGTTTTTATTATTTATACAAGAATTATATTGAGCAAGATTATTGATAGACATAAAATCAATGAGCAAATTATTAAGCAGGCTATTTGAGGATGCTGGTGTGAGTGTGAGGTTGTTAGATTTTTTCCAACATAAGCCACTCAAATTAAAGTCACCAAGCACAATGGTATCGCCGCTATGCATGTCCAAGATCTTATTTGAGTTAGTTATAAAATGCTCAAGAATGTGTTTCTTAACAGGAGGGGGAATATAAATACCACATATATACAAGTATCTTGCTACATCCAAGCTATCACGCAATTCTACTTTAACCCAGAGATCCTCGCAATCGGACTCCAGATCAAACATGCGGGAGGAATTCAAACGTTTTGAAACAGCGATGAGCACACCACCTCCCTGTTTTGTGCCATGGAATCGACTGCTTTCGCGATCACGCCTATAGACTACATAACGGTTGTCAAAAAGTTCATTATCACAGATGCTACTATTAAGCCATGTCTCTGTAAAAACTATAATGTCAAAATTGCAACAAATAACATTATTAAAGAGTTCGGTAGTTTTTGTTCTCAACCCTCTAACGTTTTGATAATAACAATTTAAAGTGCCTTTAAGTAAAAAAATTATTATCAAATTTAGCGTCTTTATGACAAACGATTTAATAGGTCAATATTTTTAACGTGTACATAGTTGGATTGTTCATTTTTCCGCATGTAAATTCTACCATCACGAATCCAAACAAATTTATATTTTAGTTCCTTGGCTTTTAATCTAGCGGCAGCATGTAAGTCTCTATTTTCCGGCGAGAGGTGTTCGACGACGTAGATAGCTGACTTTTTTTTACTAGTAATACCCAAGTGACCTGTATTAAGTTTATTGTCAGGATTGGCTTTGTTAAACCTGCTGGTTGCAGCGAGAAACTCATCACGTAGCCGTGGACTGCCAAACTTAACTAAAATAGAGCGTGGACGAGGATTTGAGCTATTCATCTTAGCCAAACGGGAGCAGTAATGGATGTTTCCTTCATTAACAGGGCATTTAATAACCTTAGCCAATTGCACAACAGTGTTTATCAAATTTTCTTGATTATTTTCAGGAACACACTGGATTTCGATGTTGGTGGAGCGTGACTGTTGGTCAATTTGTGCCAATCGCGAGGAAAGCGATACGTAATTTACGCTTAGTGATGCTATCTCAGATTTTAAATTATTAATAATAGTTGTCTGTGTACCTTGACAAGTCCTCACATTTTCAAGCTCTTCGCTGAAGTATGCCATGGATGTTTCGAGGGAAGATACTGCATTTTGTACTTTCGTTAGTTGTGGGTGAATTTGAAGGTCGAATAGGTTCTGAAGCTCTTCCCGAATAATTTCACGTATGCTAGAAGCTGACAAGGAAGAGCAATTTATAGTGCTTCTTGCTTTACTGCGTTGAGTAACGTATTCATGCTGTGAGCTTGGGGGATTACCGCAACCAAGCGTATCAGGATTGCTGACAACCTTGCGTTCCTTACTACAACATTCTATGCAGATCCAATTTAATTTATAATCACTTGACATCTCCTTGTAGTCATCCATAGTGAAGCCAACACAAGAGTAGTGAAAACTTGTTGCGCATCTTGAGCAATGCAAGAGAGGAACATCTTTGGATACTTTCAAACAAGCCGCACATTCCATGACCAAAAGCTAACTTAAGCGAGTTGTTACAGTCTTAAATTTAACAAAAAAGAATTTACAAAAAGAAAAAAAAAAAAAAAAAAAGTATTAATAATAATAAAAACAAAAAAGTTATATAAAAAAAAAAAAACAAAAAGTACAAAAATAAACATACAACAAATTTTAAAAAAATACTGTAGTGGGATTTGAACTTAGGAATTATTGAATTCAACACAGAGACAGTTTATGTTACCATTTAACCAACACGCTCATTCAAATTTGTGTGAAATAGGTGAACAGGTTCTTCTGGCGCTTATATATCGGACAAGAAACAGTGTTTCTTTGTTCACGATATATAGTAATATTCGGGTAGAACGTAACAATAGATGAGTCACCAACACTTAAACAATGGAATAACGTTCACTTCAATGCAGTTTAGTTAAAATTTTATTTATTTAAACACTGGTAATAGTTCATTTGTTATATTTAAGGAGTTAAAAACACAACTTTATTGAATTGCACTAATTTTAAGCACTAATATTAGTTATTCTAATAGATAATAAATAAAGTATAAGGAGCTCTGTCAAATACGTCCGCACGACTTGGAATCTTGGAATCTGAATGAATAATGACTTATTAATTTATCATAAACCACAGAAAACATACACGAGAATACATGTTACCCTTTATGTATGTATTAATAATATTGTATTTTATCTGGTTGCTTAATTAACACGGATTTATGTTAAAATTATTTTGCTATTCGATGCTTATTATAAAACTCGTCTTTATGTTATTTATTTTATTCTTAGTTAATTCAAAGTCGTAATATTTTTTTTAGATGAATAAAGGCACACATTGCACTTATGCAATACCAGACTTTAACTATACGAATCAAAATATATAACTGCAAGATTTCAAAACTGTAGATCCAGAGAAGAACCGGCATGAAATTTCATCGATACTCTCTTAACTTACTTGTAAAATTACAAATATCCATAGCATCAACTATTTCAGTCCCAGTTTTAACAGATATGTGGGAATAAAATATAATTCAAGTACAGTGTGGTACAGAGAAAAGGACTAAAACTTAACTACACCACTGCTAGTTCTATAAAGCTGACATTTATGAGGGCTTAAAGGATTTGTAAATTCTAATTAGAACTAAAAAAGCGAATGTACAACACCATGAAATTAATTACACTAAAGCAACAAGGGTCGATTTTTCATAAAGTTGATAATTGTCAAATCTGCCGTTACCGTCTCCAGAGTCCTTAGTTTTGTAATAAGTTTTACATAGAAGTACGCGGTAAGAGTAAGCATTCCCGAAAACGCATTTTAGTCTGTTTCCATATAAGCAGATCAAACGAGCATGCATCAGGCGATGCGTCTTCTCGTCAGGCAATGTAAAAGTTTCAAGGAGTAATTCAATAACAGCAATAATATTTATAATTACAATATGTTCTACAAAGTTAAAAAAAACATAATATTAAATAGCACGGATGCTGTTATTCTGCTAAAATAGACTTCCACGCTGTTCCCATGAGCAGGGTGTTTGTTTTAAGTGGTAAGTCGTCGTAAGTCATAACAGCTGTTACTCGTTCATATTAACGCAGACCTGGTACGTCTGCTGATTTGTCCGTGTTTTTCGAACAGCGTGTTCTGTTTTTCCTCCGCAATATTAAAGTTTAAATCAGTTAAAACTTTGGTTTTTGGTTCAAATATATTTCAGTACAATTATATCTATTTAATAAGCGACAGTTACAAATTAGTTAAAACCACGGAGTGTGGGATTGAAAGTTTAATATGTTAGTAATAGTGAGGTTAATAAATTATGCTGCTTAATGGAATTTAACTACTTAGTTAAGACAATAATACATTATGGTTTTAATAGTACCTAATTATAGGTATTGATTAGTTTAGATGTGTTTTATTTTAAAGGTTGTTCTTATATAACTATCCGGAGATCGTGTTATATCATGAAACCGGTAACAATACACCGCAATACAATAATTATCAAACTCCTACAAAGCGTGTCCCGCTAACTTGTCTCGCGCTCGCGTCACTCAACTCTGTAGTTATTCTCGTTAGTTAATGAACGACTTTTAATTATTTCGTTTCATTAAATAAAAAATGCTTATTTTTAAATTGTCCTTTACAATTATACTTATTCATTATAAATCATCTTTCAAAATAAAGAAGGGCAGTAATTTTGTCAGCTTTTTCAGTGCGACCAATCGATTCGTTTTCTTTCACCAACCGATCAAAACAGAAATAAATATATATCAATGCCAATTAAGATACCGTTACATCGTTACCTTATAAGTATCAAGACTATTCCCATTTATCATTATTCTCTATTTTGTCAAGACAAGAAACATACTTTAAATGATCTCATAGAACAGCCTTTACTATAATATTTGTTTTCTTTATCTGAAAGAAACTCTAGCAGCAATCGATAGAAGTGTGAGTTTCTGAGTCTAAAAGCTTTCACAGAAAATATTATAACCCAATACTCTATAGCTTTCGATTGAATTTTCGTATCAAAGGCTCCGGTGAAATTGTTACAAAATGTGTGTTGACATCGGCCTTTATGATGACATATGAGTTATTTTAAAAATATGTTATGTTTTGTAATAAAAACTATTGATAAAGAGAATGATTATAATATCATTTTTTTTATATTGAGACGCAACGAGATTAATCTTTAATCTTTTATATTTATTTGACGTCATCAATAAACTATATTTAACCTTTAATTATTAATAGGTTAAATATAGTGATAAGATCGGCTTTAATAGTGCTATGATATATGATATGAGATATGATAAGCTTACCGAGAGGCTAATTTTATACTAATAATCTAAATCAAGTGATAGAAACTTATAAAATTTGAATTTGATATATTTTTGTAAAGTTCAATAGATTAAAAACTGTTAAATTCATTATCGTCTTAAATCTGTTTCATCATATTGTTATTATTCGGATGTAAGGTCAGAGTTAATATTACGTCCGTTGCTTACGTTACTATGTTAAATATTTGAAACAGTAATAACACCACATATTTAACACAAACAAACAAGTCAATTACACGATCAAATAACTCCTAAATGAAGTCACATAAATATTAAATGATACTGTAATCATGTAAATAAACTATGGCGAGATTCCAAGAGACAAATCAGTGTCTATCTTATTTAGTATTTGTAGGATTTACACCGTTTTTCCATCAATAAAACACTATGGGCGATCATCACTAGATTTGGCGGGAGGCTATATATACCGCATTAAATATAAATTAATTACATTTAAACAGATATATTTTTTTATGTAATATTCCCTACTATACAATTGTTTTCAATGCCCTTGACATTAATTTTTGTCGTTGTTTTTGTGAACAAGTATTTCTTCACGTATTAAATTAAATATTATATATAAAACCATACATGAAATACTCAGAACAAAACCTTATTTCTTGTAATAATACTTTTAATATAATCAGAAAGTTAAACAAGGAAACATTTACCTGATTGCTTTTCACAATCTTCACGACCTCGTTTCAACAGATTAATGGTGGTTTTACTCTGCTGTTTTATTCCGTTAGTGAATTAATACGTGTAGTGTACCTATTGAGGAATTCTCTTGAGACGTCAGATCTGATATTAAAAACTTTTTTACTATCATTAATTTCACTTTCAGTATTTGTTCACAATTTTTAAAAACAATAGTGTCATCTAAATTTAAGGAATAGAACAAATTTTAAGTTTTTGACATATTTATTTAACAGTTATTAATTTTTGCTGAAATCAGAATTTGTATTTTAACTTTAATACAGTAGGAATAAAAGTAGGCACTTGTAAGACTGGGTATTTAAGTTTTCATGCCCAATGAAAGTAACCGTAAATTCGATTTATTTAGATAATCATCGTTGGCAATCATTCTTCGTTATTTTTACCTTATAAAAATTTAAGTAATACATTGAAATATAAAAAATCAAAAACTATAAATGTCCATTCTCCAGGTCTTGCCACCAACAACTGCAGGGCGAAATGGGGTACAAATAAGACAAATTCACAGGTGAACTTTCAGTCTTTATCTTCGTCTTCTATTCGGGAAAAGCTGCATTGAGCAGCGTATCATCGTGAAGAGAGAATGATTCTGATTGGTGAATTCTTTCGTGTTAAAGCAGAGTGCCCTGTCTTGGCCCCGGGAAAGGAATCCTCGTTATTCTCATCTTCCTCTTATTTATAGTAATGTCAGTAACAATCAGTAGAAGCAACCTGAAATGTTATATCACTATTCTTTACGGTTTTTGTAAATATGAAATTTCAAACTGACACAAATAGATATTGTGTAGTTAATAGAAAGATTAAATTTATGTTATTAGCTTATTCAGCTTATTCAGTGTTAAGAATTAACAATTATCATAAACCGGGTCATACAAAAACAAACCCTCTTTAATTTTCGATTACTTCAGGGATTTGTTATTTCAGGCGTAGATCCGTATTATTTTTAATAATATTTTATTGAACGCTTTTAGATATGCAAATTTTATTAAAATTAGGGATTGGGGTATTCGGCTGTTAATATTTCACGCATATTAACTTCATGATAATTTTTCCTCAGCATATATTTAACCCATATAAAGTATATTTACACGACAAGGTGTTAAGACTGTGTGACAATCTTTAAGATATTGACCTCCTCTTATAAATACGACTTCTTCGTCTTTTCACGCCAGATATCAATATTTTGGATAAGCTTTAAAGCTTATTATGGTTCACTATAGTAAGCTTTAAAGTGGCACACAACACAACGGATTCATCTCATATAAGCTTATTTATCTATCAGTTAGTTTGTTCGCGAAACTAACGAATATTTTGATGAATTTGTAGTTGATGTGACATACTGTCCTAGTCCACACATAACTCACTTGAGTTGGACGACCACGAGCTGCCAACAGCTACTGTTGTTAATGTAACTTCTTTTATCATTTATCTTAGTTAATTGTTTATTATCAACCACAGAAACCACACCCTTTATTTTATATGTAAATAGCGTTGTATTGTTATTAATGAATCAACAAGATCTTATTGACGAATTATTCCAATGTTAAAATGTTTATTTTATAAATTATATAAATAAAAATCATATTTATAGCGATTTCTTTACTGACTAAAAAATAAAAATAATAAAATTCTGTTTATGTTTACACAAACACTTATTTTACAGTCGTATGTAAAAAACAAGTATAATCTTAGATCCCACGCCCACGCTTTAGACAACGTACTCACTTACATAAGTGCTGACACTTATGTAAGTGAGTACGTTGTCTAAAGTGACTGACTGACACAGCTGACTGTGGACGCACCGTTAATTAACATAATATCAATTTAATATTAATTCAAACTTTGCATATTACAGGTTAAATTTTACAGAACATGGTTCCAGGACGAAATTTGTGTTTATAACAAAATAATTTATCTGTTAAAAAATAAACTCTTTAAGTCGTGACTTGTGAATGTCTACAACGCCATTGTTGTCAGAGCATCACTTTATTTAATTTCAATATTCTAAGTAAAACAATTTATAATTTAATTTCATTATGTTCATTCCAAATTTGGTTAGGTAGGGAGAAGAGCGTAACCAGTTGATGTGAGCATGAATGCGCATTTTAAAGGGACCCCTTAAACCTACACTTCGGTCGCAAGTCCCAGGAGCTGTTTGCACTCCTCTCCCTGCAACGTGATGGGCCCGGCACCCGCACGTTCAATCCATGGATTGTTGAGAAGGCTTGTCTCTTCTATAAAATTTACAAATATCTTACCTCAATTTAAAACGCAACCTCATCCTTCGCCATGTCTTATTCTCAATAATTTGTTCATTCATAATTAATGTAAGAAATTGATCAATGAAAAACGGGTTCAAAATACAACAGTATAACAAAGCTCGACGTGAAGATCCAATTACCGGGTATGAATTATATGATGCCGTCTTAAATACTTACCTCTCATACTGGCTATACAGGTTTGAGATATTGTGATTTTGTAGAAAATTTATATATATCATTAAACAATACCTATCAAGTAACCTATGACAATCTCCAAAAATATATAAAACTATTGCTTCTATCTATACGAGTATTATAAAGAGGTAATATATCATTTATGTTTTAGTATGTTTGTATTGTTTTCATACAAAAACTACTGAACCGATATCAGAAATTCTTTCACCATTACTGAGCGACATTTTTATATTACATTATCAAATAAAATAGAAATCCCTAATAAAAATGCAATAATCTAACCCAAGGTATGAAAAAGTTAGCAATAAATAAGTTGACATCGCGTAAAAAGTCTCGAATACAATACGTCCAAATATTGTATTTACGCCACTATAACTACTTTTTTCATTTTAATAGTTGATGAAAATGCCGACAATAATCAAACCATTTTATTCATACCTCTGTATTAAGTCTTATTCTATTAAATTATATTTTATTAAAAAATGTTTCAAGAGCTGTAAAATACTTTTTAAATTATTAAAATCGGACATTCCATATAAAAGTTATAACGAAAATTAACAATTATAATTTAAAGAAAATCATGCAAGTTTAAAATAATTCGCAAACAGCTAGTCTATTATAAAAATACAAAAAAGCATATTTTCACATTTATAATTTTACGTATAAGAAAATATTTTGATTGAAGTATGTATGTAGTGAAAAAAAAACAGGATGACTATTAACGTTTTATTTATTCTAAAACCAAGCAAAGCATTCTTATTAGATGGCGCCTCTTTATTAAAACTAATATGACACTCATCGAACCATAAAGCTCTTATTTCACAAATAACTTGTACCCTGACTATACAAAGGCAGGCATTGTATTTATCGGATAAGAGATACGTATACATTTTACTAATATTAAATGTCACAATACTTTTTTAACATATTAACTTGACGCTTTAATACATTAAAAAATTCCACTTTCGTGGAAAATTTTAAATGGTTTCTGTTGCCAAGGACTCAAAAAAAACCAGCTTAGTACGACGATCGATAAGCCATTTAATTTTGTTTATTATTCCAGTAGTAATACTTTTATTTAATTAAAAATTTAGAGTTGTAAAGTGTACTATACTCGCATCAGTTATATTTAGAATTTCAGTAGCTACGTGGTAGCTGAGAAAAGATTAAATTAAAAGAAATCGCTTTAGGCGGTGCATTTTCTGTCATGAAATTACTACTTCAGTAAGTGGTTAAAGTAAATGTTTTAAGGAAAGTTCTAATTAAAATATAAACTGCAAAGTTGACTAAAACAATTTTAAATAACGTGGACTCTAAAATTCGACTTAAATAGACTTCCATGGACTTCCCATGTGGAGGCCCATCTCAGAATCACATGTGGAGGCCAAGGTGTTTATTTTTTTTTCATGTTAGTCGTCCTAAGTCATAACAGCTGTTATGTAAGTCCCTTATTTGTCCTCTTATTTTCAATAATATATTCTGTGAATTCTTTTCACCATTTCAGTTCAAACAATTATAAGCTTCCATTTTAAAAAAATGTAATTTACATATTTGTGGTTGAAATATGTTTCAATGAAATAATTTAAATTAAATCTGTTTAATAAACGATAGTTATGAAAAAGATAATTAATAAATGTATCAGTAATAGTGAAGTTAATAGATTGTTTCTAAGTGGCATTTAATTACTTAGTTGCTGCTTCTAGATGGAATTTAATAAGTAATGGTTTTAATTGTAAGTAACTCACTAAAATCTCCAATTATGTATAGAGACACCTAGTAAAATTTAACACCATTAAGATACAAGGCTACTCGTTCACTGCTCAGGAAACCCTATTTGCACTCCACAATTATTGAATACTCGTGTAACGTCTTCGTGAGTGTCGGCTTTGCCAGTGACGTCCAGTGTCGTAGTCATTTAGAGAAAAAGCTACAAATGGCAATCTAAAAGCTATGTGCTCACCGGAAAAGGTATTTGCTAGCACTCTTCGGGGCAAAAAGGGCAGCTACACAAAGTGGGAGTCGGCGCCATATGGAGTATTTCTGTAATTTATGGGCAGAGGCACCTAGATATAATACTAGCTGCAGCTATTAGACGCTGTCCATAGACATGATATGAGAATAGTTGAGTGTCCCGATTTCACAAATATTATTGAGCCACTATAAATGAGGATTTTCCCTCCCTTTTCATGTCTCACCGTTTATATAATGGGTTGTGTTAAAATTTATTGTTTGATCTGATGCCAGCAGCCTCGTTTTTCAATTGCACCGCTCGCCAGCGGCAAGGGTATTATATGATATGATAATTCAAAATGTAAAGAATAAATATTTTTAAATTTATCCTTTGTATTTTTAACAAAGGTCCAACTTTCTGAACAAAGGTTCCAGCAAAATTGTTGTTATATGTGCATTAGCATTGAGTTCTTTAAAATAAATGCTATTTTAACAATATTTTGGTAATTATTACCGATAGTACAAAAAATAAATACTTTTAATAGATTGTAAAATATTAGTTTATATCCTCCATTGAGAAACCGGCGAGTTTATAAAACAAATACCAACTCTTTGCTTCTTTGAAACTCACTTTAAAGATCGAAACTGAAAGCGACGTTCATCGCTCGAATGTAACGAATTGTTTGAATACTGGAACGAATAGAGCGGTAAGATATGAAATGTTTTACAAATCACGTTTCATCATTTCTGTTTAATTTTCTTTAAGCCTCTCCGGTTGGTTGTTGTTTGTTGTTGTTAGAGATGTTTTGTCCCATAAAGAAGTTTATTCTGCTTTGTTTAAGGAGAGAGTTTGTTTGTTTCTATTTTAGTAAATGAGTTCAGTATTTCAGGAGACGCTGAGAATAGAGATTTGTCATCATCGTTTTAGCAAATAGCGACTTCCAATCTGTACCGATTACCAAACTGACATTTTATATTACCAACATGACGAATAATACAAATTATATAATATACTAAATAAACGACTAAATTTATACTACTATCGATGTTTTCTCTATATTAATATTTTTTTTGAAATCAATAAAAATTGTGTAATAATAACTCGTATTTAATACCAACGGATCTGTTTTCTCTTTAAATAAGTATTAATAAATATAACAATTACTAGGATATATAATATATGGAACTACTACATAATATATGGAACATTATAAAAATAATATATTTTTATAATGTTCCATTTTAGTCATATTTTATGTTTTGGTCTCTGAGACAAAATAAAAGGTAAAAAACATGATGTAACATAAAGAAAGTAACAAAACAACGAGGGTTGAGGTAAATTTTATATTAATAGAAGTTTAGGTTCAGTGAGCGGTTCACTAATCTCCGATTTCTGGGACACTGAACAGACTTCCTGACTATTTTCTTCGGAATTAAACTGATCTATTTTATACATTTCAATTATTGTTTAGTGAATAAATAACGAAAAACGAGACTAACGGCTCGTATTCCCGTATTTGTAATTTGATACTTATAATATATAAAGTTGTTTAAGTTTCCATTATAAATAATATATGGTATTTTTTTGTTGTTTTTTTAATTTAGCATTGTATCTGAGCTTGGTAGTACGACTCCTTTCTCGATTTTTTTGACGTACGACTACATTCTAGAAAATTAGGGTGAAATAAGTATTATAGCTACGATCCGTATTTAAAATGAGAAAGAGTAACAGAACAATCTTTCTTTTCTTTAACTTGATCTTCTCTTATTCATCTCTTCCCGTCCCTTAAGGATTGCGACGCATTTGCAATACTTTTTTATGTTGTCGACGTCCATGAGAACGAATGTCAATTACTATTAAATGGACTGCCTGCTCGGCTGGCATGTTGTAAAAGGCTCATTGGGTTGTCATATTATATTATGAAGGAGGGAGTTATTTAGCTTCATACCGATATATACCATATAATAGGCAATCTTATATAAAGCAAACTGGTATCTATTATTTTTTGGACGGTGCTCTATAATATACTTTATACTCTCATTTTTCATCATATGAAATATTCATTCTTAAAACGATTTTTAAACACCTTCAAAACAGCACAGAAATGAAAAAAATATCTGAATCGAAGACGTTAATCCAGCAATAAAGTTTTAAAAACATATAATCATTATAAAAAATTCTTGATAATAATTTAAAACAAGCAAGGCTCAAGAGCCTTCTTCTTATTCTTTTAGTGTTACGAGTGCTCGTGAGCGGCGGTGATGATTTGTCATCACGCGACCCGTATACTCGCTAGCCGAAACATTACATACACATAAAAAAAATATTTGAATGCTCATACACTTACTGGTATATATAATGTATTTGACCTTAATTTTTCATTATTTTTAGTTGTTCAAATTTATTATTACGAATAACAACATTCTAATTTCTTAGCAACAGGCGGATTTCTTAATATTCCTTCTAGTATTTTTAAAGCAGACTTAACAATAAACCTCTGTAAGCCCTCTCTGTGCGCTCTTAATCTGTTATATCTATTTGATGCTTCGCTATAAACTAAAACTGAATAGAATCTTTTATATGTCTGTTAGATAAAGTGTTAAACTCGCCTTTTATACTTTAACGTGAAAGATGGCTCCGTTGCCTTAACCGAGCATTTCAATGTTATTAATAATGAGAGGATAGCCAGTAGAGGATAGTAAAGTATTCTCAGTATTAAAGTATATTTAAAAATAAAAAAAAATAATTTCACAATCATTTCACATCTGTTTCAGAACGTTCCCTAGTATCCGGATGTGACGTAAGAGTTATAGCGTCCGCTGTTTACGTTTCACATTTCAAGTTTACTTCGAAACTTTTTATAATATATATTACACTTACATTACGAATGCCTGTAAAAGTAACGCTTGCCTTCAAATCTGATCCTCAATCCCCTCAAGCTCCATCCTAGAAAAATATATTCATTTTCCGAGTCTAGTCGGTGAATAAAAGTAAATTTCAACCGATAGTGGAACAGTGCTAGATTAAGCTTCGTACTCTTTCTATGATTGAAAGCTTACCATAAATGGGAAATATATAAACTGTTTTACTTTTTATCATCATATTTATAAAATGCAACGAACCGATCAGACCAATTATAGTCCAGAGACAAATCGTGATACATCACATATGATAGACTGCTTCGTGACG
Source organism: Dircenna loreta (assembly GCA_963555665.1). Taxonomy (NCBI): domain Eukaryota; kingdom Metazoa; phylum Arthropoda; class Insecta; order Lepidoptera; family Nymphalidae; genus Dircenna; species Dircenna loreta. The sequence goes on from OY743096.1 coordinate 15,894,155, forward strand.
AGGCCGGCTACCTCTATTCAACCGATAATTAATTCACTCCATCTGTTATTTGAAACAGGAGTCATACAAACAAACATATGTCAATTGTATGACTTCTCAACATTTATTATAGTATTTTATAATTTAATAATGTCTATACAAGTTACAAGTGTCGTAGGTTTAACACAGGTCGAACTTTTAAATTCATTCATTATCATCAAACATTCATTAACAGTTGAATTAACAAATATTTCACTTAAGACTTTACATATCTATCAGAGCGAAACTTATATTCAGCATTTGAAAAATCGTATATTATCTAGCTGTTTAACTATTTGAATGATAATATCATATGACAACTCATAGGTTAATACGCTTTAAACGTTAATATACTATTCAAAGGTTATATTTTAATATTTTATTCATAGTAATCTCCCTACACATTTAGACAAGACTTTGAAGTAAGGCGTAAATCCTCTCCAACATGCATTACCAGCGAGATCTCAGCATGCACCTTACTACATATTGGAATAATATAGTTTGAACTCAGTGGAGTCATATTACTAGTTCCCAAACACTGGGTGCCCCTGGGCTTTACTGACATTTAATATGGACACTGGGGTGCTCTCCTCTTAAAAGTCACAGGAAAAGGTGGTTTTATACCAATCTAGGCCATAAATGAGCTGCAGATTAAAAATATTACAGCTAGATCGTTAACAAAAATAATTATAAAACTAAATATTCCATATTATTTTAAACGTTGTCACATTTCGTTGTCACAAATACCTCATTAAAATTTCTGTTTATTGTAGGAACGTCGCTACGTATGAATAAGAATAATAATTATTGTTTTGTATACTGAGGTATTCATTAAATCTTATAGCAGTGTCTATTGTTTTAAATATACAGATTTACTAACGTAATGTACGTAGGACGGTAATCAGGTATGTAATAAAGACGAACTTTGTCGATCCATGTTTATTTGAAATGTTTTTACTAATAGTACGAACATTTTAAATAAACATGGATTGAAAAATAATCACCAGGTACCGTTCCCTATAGGGGGGGAGGAGGGTTTCCCATCGCAGATGTTGGAACTGGTCGTATTGATGTGTTTTTGACGTGATGACGTCTTATAAATTAATGACCGCCGGCTGCACGCGCGGAAATGTGTGACTCATGATCACGATATCTCTGGAACTATAGGGCTTAGAAACTTGAAATTTGGTAGAAACATTCCTTTCGCCGAGTAGATGGCAGCTAAGAACGGTTTTAACGAAATTCCACCCTCAAGGGAACTTGCGGGGGCGTTATTTGAAAAAAAAAACAATTTTAACTGTAGCTATATGATATGTTTCTAATATTTCCCGTGCCTGCTAGTATTATATATACGTATTTAATCAAATAATTTATGATGACGTGATGATGGAATTTTCGATGTTAAAACTATAGGTTTAATATCGAATTATCTATTTTAGATATGCAGCACTGGTTCGAATGACAGCCAAATACTTTTGAAGTAAAATGAAAATTAGCTCAAAAAACGTAAGGCTTAACATAAGCCGTATGTGTGAGAATGAAGCTAATTCAATACATTACATTAACGCCCTCTTATCACTTATATAATATCATCTTAAGAAGGATTGTTAACTGTTTTAGCAATTATTATCTCGCAGACGTCGCTCAGTGAGGTAGCTAATGACACTGCGACTCGGGCCTCGTGACTCGACGCGCGTCTGACACTGGAGCGAAGAAATGTGCCCCAAACAATTAATTAACTAACAAGCTTGCTAAACAAACACGTTTTATTATAATCTGTCGACACCGAACTTAAATTAATGTAAATGTATATTAATATGACTCATTAAAATGCTTTTAGGTAAAGAGGTAAATGTAGATTTATTCATGTGCTTTCAAAGTGTAAGTAAACCGAACGTTTTGAATGTTTAGATAAAAATAATGTTTATGCGAGTTTCTTACGAGTCATAATATTAAAATAGTTTGTACGTAAAAAAACTATTAACTATTTAGTTTTTGATTGATCTTCAGAGCTTTAGGTTTTATACCTACTATTTGCCCCCACTAAAATAAAAAATAACTCTCATTTCAATATTATTATTTTAAATTTTACCATGACTTTTGAAGCTTACATTTTACAATTACATATACAATTTCTGAGAATGATAGTTATTTCAAGTTATATTTTTTTTCCGAGAGCTAATTTTGTAAATATAGATACTATAGAGTAATATATAAAGCAGGAGAGTTTCCTTGTTTGTTTGTTTGAACGCACTATATACTCGGCTATTGTACTTATGTACTAAGCTTATGTTCTCAGCTTATATGCTAAGCTTACGTTTTATGCGTATGTGCTAAGCTTATTTGCTTAGGTACTTAGCTTATAAACTAAGTTTATGTATTTAGCTTATGAACTAAGCTTATGTACTAGGATTATATACTTGCTTATGTACTAAGCTTTCGGAATATTGGAATATCAGATGGAAATTTTTATCTATATGTATGTAATCCGGCTTCAGCGAAAAAAATACTGGACAGGCCAAAGCGTTGTGTTTATCAATGTCTCGTAGCCATAAAGTAACTAATATATCGGGTATAGAGTTTAAAGCCAGCACCATATTATTTTAGTCATGAGATTTGTGGGAGCTGACGAAGTCGCTGGCATCAGCTAGTCAATTTTATAAAACAAATAGAGATATTTTTATTCAAATTATCTCAGGGGAAATTGAACATCTTTACATGGATTATTAGTAAAAATATATTAACAAATCATTACAGAAAATACAAAATAAGGTACAGTCTATTTGAATATTAAACAAAATAAAATATTTTTATATTTACCCCGGATGTACTCACGCTAATTATACTGGAATTGTTGCCCAAAATTTTTGAACTCATTCTGCCCGCAATTAAATTATACGTTCAAATGCAAAACATTTCAAAATGAACGTTTTCTTTATTTCTGACATTGCATTTATTGAAACGTCAGATTCTAGTTGTAGGTACGGTGCCATGGAAGTGGTAAGAAGCGGCAAGAAATTAAATTAAAAATCTCTTTTAATTAATTTGCATATTGATAAAGTGCTAAATACTTTCAAACACAATAATGCAAATAAGTTTTCACTCTACTGGAGCTCGGTGCTGCAAGCCAATAGGAATGTTGGGAGACTTATTTGATTTACCGGTTCCTTGAAAATATTTAATGAAATTCTGCACTAAACAGGATGCTGGGAAAATCCAATAACTGAATATGATATTATTTACTTAGGATTCCTCGATTCCACTACTGTATTAATTTGTGTACGCGGCTACTTTTTCTAATTCTATAATATATATTTTGGGTTATATATATATATATATCTACATACTTTTACAAAGATTGGAAATGATTAAATATTTTCAATAATGTAAGTAAATACTCTTATTTTTTTAATTTTATAGGAATTTTGTTTCGAAAAATAAAACAATATGTACAACCAGTAAAAGGTATAAATACTTTTAAGATGTGGACGTAGCGCGCTGGTATATTACACTAAATATTAGGTTAAATATATTCCTTCTTCATCCACAATTCCTACAAAAATACAAATTGTATTTGAAAGTTGTATTTGTATATTTGAAATAATTGTTGGATTTAAAAATTCTCAATAACAAACAACAAAATCTGAATAATAAAATCGCCAGCTATGTAGATAAAGCAAACTCAAGGTTATAACAATTACAAGAAGTTAAATACAATAGGAAGGGAAAAAAAACAAGCTTCCACGATCTCGGTCGCTTATTACAGTCGAAGTTATTCAGTAATCTGGAGCTGAACTTGTGTATTTAAGCAGTTTAACGCAGTTACCTTTCATTATTTTCTTAAGGAACGCGACGCGGCGAAGAGCCTAAGGCGTTCGTTTTAATACTTGAAAATCTCGAGGGCATGTAGCAATTTCTGTACTGGCTTTTGTCATAACTTCTCAACGTCAAGAAAAAAAAGTATTACCTTGACCCAAATAATGAATGTAAGTAACGTTAGTAATAAAACAATTAATTACTAACTTTACTACAAAGCCAGCTAAGGCTTCCTAGATCCTAGAACCTAGAACCATAACAAACATAGTGTGTGATGGACCACAACAGGTTCATTTGTTAAAAGTAACACGATCTCGGACCAAATATCAAATAATTCTTTATAACAAGATTGTTCACTAGACAAGCCCGTATATATCGCTAGAAATGTTATTACTTTCATTCGCTATATATACTATCGAATGCATACAAGTAAAATAAATATTGTTAGAATTATTTGTCAAGACTTGATACAAGAAAGTCTATATTACTATTTACTAAATAAGATATAATATATTAATGTACCTTAATTTGGAGGAAGGTAGATCTTTTTTCTCTATCTAAATTCTTATGTAAGTATATTTCGAGTGAGTGATGTTACTGGTACAAAGGTTTGAATATTAATGAATGTCGCTGTAAACGGCATTAGCATCACAATTGACAGAAACTCTTCTAGTTTGTAGCGGAACAAGAAAAAACTAAATAAGAAATGTGAGACGCGTCAGGTGACAGTAGGTATTGTCATATTCTTGAGATATCTTATTTTTTAACAACTATTTTAACAAACTAGTGTCAGGTAGACCAATAGGTTGAAATATATTTTAAAATAGTTTTGAATTGCAATCATTATAATTATATCAAGCAATCATAAAATATAACTTTTAAACACCACTGTATTGTTATTGATCTACAAAAATCACCTGCTAAATAGTGAAACTTCCTTCATTTATTTACACAATTTCTTTTAACCCTGTCCTGAATCCGTGTTTGTGTGTGTAAATAATTATTATGGATACAAATATTTTACCACTAACAATGAACTTAATATAAATATAGCAAGTGTAACGTAATCGGTTTAATTTTTCATACAAAACAATTTCACCCTCTTATGCTTTGAGCTTACTGCCCTTACCTAATACGTAGGCTACAACGTTACAAAAGATTGCCATGGACGTTTATAAACCACCCAGTTTTGGCAATGCTTAAATGTAAGCCAGTCGATTTGTCCGCTTTTATATTAAGATTACATTATAAAGAAGAGGTTTTACGGTCTGAAGATGTTTTTATACTTCATTCCTGACAATTTTATAGGAGTTTTTCAAATTAATTTAACTTTCTGTCAGAAGTTAGTACGAGTGCGAGTAACACGAGAACCGTCTCGTATACCTAATATTATTCATTACGCTTAATAATTTGTTTATTCTCCGCGGCTTTCGTGAATGTATTTCGATGTTGCTTTCACTCGGATATGTTAAATATTAGGAATAATCTTTAATATTTTAGGAAGAAAGTTTAAGGATCTTGAGTGCTTAGTTTGTATATCTTTTTAATGTACCCAAAATAAGTGACTCCCAACTTGTTTCAGCACCAAAAGGTTACCAACCGCTGGTATTTATATAAATTGAAGCTTTTATAGACCCGCTTAATGAACTCAACCGATAAATTGTATTGTGATTTCAAGACGACAAAGAATGATCCAGAAAAAGACAAATAATACTTTTGTAGAATATTTTTTTTATTATCAGGAACCCTTATTTCCACATTATTCTAGAATCGCATCGTCCCCGCATCATTTTGCGACGGAAATTACATTTAGTCTGAGGTCGCGGCACCGCTGCTCGCCTCTCATCCACTTTTATTCTCTTTGAGGCATCTTTGTGCTCCATTTCTCGTGATAAGAATACAGACGAAACTGATTTGCTTTTCACTTGTCGTACCACACTTAATGAATAAATGTTTGACTGTTCTTAAGATCTACTTAATATATGTATATTTTTAAAATTTATCAAATAAATTAGAATTCATCAAATAAACAAGATAAATATTTAAATAACCTGATTTTGGTTAGTTTATTCGGCTGTCATGTAAGTATTGTTTCAACAATTTAGCTTTTGGATTTTGAACTGACGTTCCCTTGGGTATTGTGGTCAGAATGCTGTTTATTTAATTTGACGGCTACATTCATATATTATTTATTATATGACTCGCTTAGGTAATTTTTTTATGAATATTGAAATATGATGAAACATTGCGTTCACTTCATCCCATCGGGAAGTAATTCTCGCGTGAGTTGTAAAATAAAATGGAAAAATATTTTAAGCCATAATGTGAAGAGTACAAGACTGTTAAAGCGCCATATTGTGTGAAACAGATGACGCCCGCAGGCGTGAAGTTTGGTCATACCTGACTTATGCATTATTTGTTTACTTCGCTCTCAGCCGCATTTACTTCACATATCCGCGATTATTTTTGATTCTAAGCTTTGCATTTACTTTTTCAACTCATAAATTTTATTTAAAATCGTACTGTATCGTATCCAAAGTACATTCTATACAAAAACAAACATTGGAATATAAAAGAAATATTAAAAAACGAAACATATTTAACGATACCGATCATTCGGTACTATTTTATTTATTTCATACATAGAACTAATATTTTTATAATAAATAACAATAATAATAAAATATATATTAATACGAATCATATATTAGTAAATCAATATGCCTCTTAACGTGTCGTCTATCAATCAGTGTGAAGGAAAACATGTGGAGTTCACGGCTGGCGAGAGTCCAGACACCTTCTTATTTGTTCTACGTGTAACATCACACATCTTGCAAGTATCATGATCGTATTTACGCATATTGAATCTATGATCAAGATTGTTCGACAGACGAGAGACTATACCTACTTGTAGAGAGATAGTACGTTATTATTATTCTACCTTCACTGTTAACATTTAGAACATTTTTAGCTTAATTTTGTATACTTTTAAAATAAATTAGATAACAAAAATAAACACTACATATTTGTTTGTAAAATAATACAATAAAATAAAAATAATAAGAATTCCCGACACTTGATTTCATTTTTTTTTAATCGAGCAGTGTCATTCTTTATCTTCTTATTTTCAGTTATAAGTTTTAGATTAATAAAGCTCGTAGCAGTGCAGTGTAGCATGGCACTGTGACACATTAGGAGGCTCGTAGACGTCAGGATTAAAACATTTACTGTTGTATGAAATTGAATATTTTATCAATTAATTATTTATTAGCAGTAGTCTTTGTTTTAAGTTTTATTACCAGTATTGTCCAAAAATGATATGTATTTTATTTTTGTTACGTATTCTAAATATTTTAAAAGTTATCAATCAAAAATACCAGCTCAAATAAATCTCTCTGGCCACCCTGATGTTAAAGTGTAGAGTTTATTGCGCTAGTGATGTAATTGATTACATTATTTATTTTTCAACCGTTTCCTCGATCGAAATAGAAATATTAACACAGTAAAAAGATAGTGTATGTTAAGATCGGTCATTTCGTGCCACCGACTGACTGACTCGCCACAAGCTAGTACTTAGTAATACACTGTGAAACCCAGTTTAGGTTTGGGGTCATGTATCAGCAGCGTCAGTCAGCACTCAGTGAGCGCTCAGCGGTCGTGTGGAGCGCACGTGTTTCTCCCGTTAGTGACATTTCGTTATTAACTCTGCTTTCGATTTTTATAGACGATAATAACTGTCAATTTCGTTTGTGATTTCGACCGATGTTTGTATTGTGATAAAAGCTCTGTGTAAAGTTATTTTATAACAGTTTCGTGTGTAGTAATTATAATTATATTCTAATTTATATTGTAAGGTAAATATATAAATGTTTACTCTCTCGTTTTTAATTAATTTAAGTGACTGCTCTATAGCAATAATTAGTTAAACACTATTCCAAACCCAGGGGGTGTTTTATGGCGACATAAAAAGCTGTTCTGATTTGAAAACCATGATTTTTTTTTTGTTTTCATTTCGTGTTTGTAATTACTTTGTGGCGTATCTTATTACAATCGAGCTACCTTATCAGTTTCGTATTTTATTAATTTTAAAAACCGTTACTTATTAGTTATATTTTCTTGAGTATATTTTCCAATAATTATTTCATTATCTATAATTAAGTAATCCCTAATGTTGGTGTTTTCATTCGACATTTCCAAGGGCTTAAAATATTCAAACTTTAAACATTCAAAATAATAATATTTATATAATGACTTACTTTTTAATTGAAAATGATAAGAGACAATTTTGAAGTGGTTACATTGAACCAACATCTACAGAAATATTAGCATTCGTACCTTAATAATATTTAATGATTATTAATAGCGCTTACATCAAGTATAAAGCTTTTTACATTCAATATTTTACAATTTTTCAGTTATACATTACGTTACATCTTAGTCCATTATATCTTCTAACATATACTCGTATAAGTGATGGAAATGTAAGTATTGTAGCGTCTTTAAAAAAGTTTTAAGAGGCACCCGAGGGCTTATAAAGATGGATCCTTTTCTATATTCTACAACTGAAGTGTACATATAAAATAAGATTTACATTAGCCCGTGATTCTCGAGCAAAGTGAACAAACCTGGTGATCAAACCTGGTGAACACCTTGGTGATAACAGATAGCTGTCTTATTTTCCCGACTCCATGTAGCTAGTACGTTGACATAAACGCCCCCTACTGCTGTTTTCAAACTAAAGGTATATTTTAAAATTCAGTATCACTAATAGTCCCAACAACGTTGTCATCAGTAAATTTAGTTCTGCTTTAGAAAAAATCGGTAATGAAATAAATATAAGTATATTTAAAAAAATATTTATGTTATTTGAGAAATCTTCTGTAAGTTAGTCACACGCTGATTCAATATGAGTTTGATTATAAAAAAGAAATAAATAATATATTTTATAATCATGCATAAAGTACGTCCTCTTGTCTACTGTGTACTCTTTTCTACGAAGGCTGCCCGGGACTCAGTTCACGAAACGTCTATGAGCTTAAAAGATTACCGTTGTTACCGTCAAAGACTTTCCGAAGATAATGGCGATAAATCACGAAGTAAGTCTTTCAAATAGACTGATCTATAGATTAAAGCATCAACTTATAATGGTCATATTGTAAATGATTTCAATAACCATCGGTTACCATAAATCAAATATAAACATTCTCTTTCAGGGTTAGTGCAGTTTTTGTTTGAAAATGTTCAATAATCACATTATGGAAAAGTGCTTTGAAAATCATCAGGATATAAAAAGCCATATAGGTACAACATCTTTACAAAATATAAAATATCTATAATATGAATATTAAACAAAATTGTAAAACAATAATTCTATAAATATTTTCAAACCAACTAGCAATGACCTCAAATTAGAACGTTGATACCTATTTGATTTATGGTTGCTGGTTAATTATTGAAATTATTCATCTATAATTTGTCCATTATAAATTAATATTATATTGTATAATTCACTATATTTGAAAATATATTTCAATATAGAAAGACTGATCTATGAAAAGAAAACCGAAACCTGAGATAAAAATCTAGAATTTTCGTTTCCCATTACAACGGAAAGATACACTAAGATATATCTTGAAATTACCTTAAGAGTTTGAAAATATCTATAAAAATGTATAGCCATGTTAAGCTTCTTTAAATTTTACATAAACATAAATTGAAATATAATGCGATATGGTAGCTCAATTAGTAGAGCGACGGGACGGTTTCGTAGAAATCGCAGGTTCGATTGCCTGCTCGTTCGGTTTATTTGTCATATATACACTGCACCGTCTTACCATTACGATTAACATTTGAGTTAATGAACTAATTTATAAATCCTAATTTACTGGCTGTTTATTCAGCAGAGAAGGCAAATCTATTAAAAATTGATTTACAATTAATATTAATTCGAAAATGAACTAAATGCAAACGATATGATAATTTTGATTTATATTAATTGCGATTTCATAGCTAATGCGACCACTGAAACTTTACTAATAACACCTTGCAACAACAGAGACATGGTTAATCATTCAGTTGAACTAATCCACTATAATCTCGCAGCTCTTCGTTATTTTGAGATAAAGAGATACAATATTTAATATTATATTAAAATAATTTATGACCTTAATAATTATTTTATGTTCTATTTGGCCGCGGTTCAAAAACTTACTTATTTTTTATCCTAGAACTATTTATAATTCATTTTTATAATCATAAAAGTATAATGATTTTAATGAACGCCATAACCACCCACTCGTTTGAAACGTTTGATATACCAATAAAAAATAACAGAATAAAGAGAGAGAGAGAGAAATACCTCAGTGCTTTATGTGTAGTTATAATAACAAAACAGCTTTTTGTATCAAAAAAAAAATTGTTTTTCATTTATAATTAATCACATATTATTTTGATATTTTCGACAACATTTTTATTAAAAAAATACTTATACATTATAATTGAATAGATACAATATCTTTTAAATAATAATGTTGATTTAAAAATAAACAAAATAAACGAGAAAACAGAAAGCTCATAACACCATTGAAAGCTAGAAAAATAAAGAAAGGACTAGCATTTCTTACTAAGAAAAATTCATATTATCCGCTTCGCTTCACCTGAGCGACGCTGTAAAGTTCTGTTGTGACATTAAAACAGCACTAAAGTGTCGGAAGCGTTTTGAGTGTCCGAAGCATTGAGATAGAAGTAAATTGTCTGAGCATTCTCGAGTATTCGAAGCATGGAAATAGCACTAAAGAGTACAATGCGTCCTCGAATCTGAAGAAATTTAAATCGTTTCTCTTTTGAGTAGCTTCAAATTACATAGAAGTTATTTAAATCTGATAAAACAGTTAAATATTAAACTAAATGATAAAATATTCTAAAAGGTCGTTATATTTACAAAGAACTTGTATGCATGTAACGTAAATATTAAAATTATCGTTTTTCCGAATGAGGGTTTTGTCATGGCACCAACACAACACAGACTACGTGCTATATTTTCTTATAAAATAATCAGACGGTTTATCTAAAGTCATTCACCCATGAACTTGTGGAGCAATGAGGAGGTAGCCAAGGGAGGAATTTGGACAACCAGCTCCTTTACTCAACATACATTGTTAAATTGTTTTTAAAAGAGCAACTGTTGAGTTTCTGGCCAGCTCTTATCAGCAGAGCCGCATTCCAAGCTGGTGGTAGCTTACTCACGGACTGACATACTGACATTCTATACAGACATTTTTTTTTTAATGCAATGTAATGTAATTGACGATTCAAAAGTGCATGTAAATGCCTACTTGAATAATAAAGATATTTTTGATGTGATTTTTGATACGAACGTTACTATAAAAGCTACTTACCTTTGTAAGAAAGTGGCAGTACACTGGTCAAGCTTGCTCATATAGCAGTACTGCCACGTACTTGCCACCACAACTACAAACAGATCTCTACAGCTCGACTCTACAACATATTAAATATCTATGAACCAGTAATGCAGGTGGTTTAGGATCATTGGACTGGACACGAAAGTCGATAATAATAAAATGGGTTTCAGCGAAGGCCAACCCATAATGGTAACCAATTCATCTAAAACCACGATAAAGCAGCTTTCAACGTAAATGATAAAACGATGTAGATTCAAAAGTAAATAAATAGGTATAAAAGCATAAAAAATAAGTAGAGAAAGAGAAAATCACATTGAATCGTCTTAAAATACAGAGTTACACTAAAAAGAAGACCGTCACCGTCTTTTCTATGATTTGTAAGGAAAAAGGGAAGCTTTAAATATAAAATATTAATTAGAGACTACGTCTGCTAACTCAGAGAAATTTTTCAGCAAAATCATTGATAGCATTATCAAATATTTGAATCAGTTCTGATAAACCGTAGATCCGAAGCTGTGTAATATTATAATTAATTAATTAATTAATTAAAATGTTATGGACCTGAATAATAATAATTATCATTATTTACTATTATTTTCTAAATAAATTAATTAATATTAATTAGATTACTCGCATGATTTTCTGGGTAAGATGTCATATAATAATGTCATTATCATTCTTTATATGTTTATAATCAAATGTACAATTAATAAATCGTCTTATCCTAAATGTAACTAGTATGAAGGGCGTGGCGTAAGTAAATTCCAACAATAAATTACTTAAAAAATTCTGAGTATTTTGTGTTGATGTTAAAAGCTTAAATTTAAACAAAGATTTGAATCTATAATTAGTTCCAACAGGTGTCTCTAACGGCCGCTATTCCAGACGTCAGAATCATTCGCGCTGCCATCTTGCCTTCCTTCTGTTGTTTAATTTATAGCTTTCGTATTATAGATATTTCCATTCCCAAATAATACTAGTGCTAACATAAGTACGGAAAGCACTTGAGTTATAAATGAATATAATTGAAATACTTTTAAAATATACAATATATCTCATCTATATATAAAAGACGAGCTAGTTACATAATTTATAACTCAAGAATGGCTGAATAGATTTTCAATATTTCACCAGCGTGTATTGGATTAACATTGTAAACTTATGTTTTAATTTTAACCTTACATTTTGAATTCTTTGCAGCAAACAATTTGCAAAAAAGATGTAGATATCTACTGATAACTTTTATATACAATTTTATGTTCGTTTTTGTAACTGAACTCCTAAACGACAGGACAAATTCGAATGATGTCTTCACATATCTTTGAATTCCTTGGATGTATTTACACATGCAATTTCACGCAATATTTTTTTTTTCACATTTTGGAAAGATCACTTCTCTTTTTTAATCTGTCCCCTTTATTCTAACTAGCCACAATGGCGGTTCAGTTTACCGCTCAAACACTCGCTATCAATACAATCATTTACCATTGAGTAATGAAATCTATGAACCATTACCAGAATTTAGTTACTAGGTGGTTTTTTGAAGAAACATGACTTACGAAATACATTTTTAATTCATCCGTCATCCCATCCGTCATTCCTTGAACAAGGCTGGTGAAATTCACCTTTCATTTGTTTCGCGAAATAGACCTGATTTTAATTTAAAACATGAGTAATGTTTGAAAGTATCTATAAACATGTATAGCCATGCTAATTTCTTTTAAATTTTATATAAATATAAGCTAAATATATTTTTTATTCATCCGTCATCCCGTGGAAGAGAGCCGTCATCACGTTTGGTGGACATTCACCTTTAATTTATTAATAGCTCATTTGGTAGAGCGACTGGACGGTTTACCAGAGGTCGCGAGTTCTAATCCCTGCCCGTATCGGTTTATTTTTCATTAGGTAGTAAATAATTCAGTATTCCTTATATTTAAAATAAACGTATAACTTAAATGTATTGTTTATTTTAAGAAAAACAACTAATTGAACTTTGTAAATTCTATAAAACAAAAACAACAACTAAGCAACAAGTCTCAAAAACTTGAAACATTCTTAAAGAACGTCACCGCTGAAGCGAACTTGTGAAATATTACAGTCTACGCTTTTACAACTCCGTGAGTTACACGACACGGATATTTTAAGGCAAAGGAATTTGGGAACTCGCTGTAACGAATTTGGTTGAACTTAACTAACAAACGCGTGGTAGAGCGGATCAAGAGCGTCAAATTGTTGCTTACAAAGCGAGGTTAATATTGTATATACATTTTTGAATTGGAATAAATAACCCATTGTAGCTATTCCGCCACACACGAATAACGACATCGTTCGACACGCGTCACACGCGTCATCGAGTCCAAGACATCGTAGTGTCGATTGGCGCCGTGTATACAAATAGTATTCTTTATGACAACGTTGAATTATTCAATATGATTGTTCTATGGATATTATGGTTACATCGGATCCATTAGTTAATTTGTTGGTTACATTTTATATATGAAAAAATGCTCCAAGTATTGGTTTTTTTATAAGCAATGCTCGTATCAAGAAATGACGATGAATGATATATGTTCTTGTAAAGATCTGCTCAAGGTATGTGTGATTGTGACGTAAAGGTATTAATTATAAAAGTTTTAATTCATAAATTCAGGTTTTTCAGTGATTATGGTGCGAAAAAATACCTCAGTATATATTTATACATTGGGAGTCAAAGATTTTGATTTGAAATGGACTCATTGCACTAATGAAACGACAGACCAATTGAACGGTTCCAAAGGGTCCATTAAGAAGAACATACAAGAAACTACTTAAAGAATTTTCTAACTTATTGTGTTTTAAGTGAGAAAATATTAATCCTCGTAAATCGTGATACTTGAAGAGTTCAAGAATCACGATCAGTTCCATGTGGCTCTTTAACAAAATCATAGCGTATTCGAATATTCAAAATAATAACAAATACATAATGCCCTATTCTTACAAGAATACTAATAGTTCTTGGAAGTTGTTACAGTGAAGCAACATGTGCAGTATTGTTAGAAAATTAAATATTAGCAGACCTCCGACATGGGGTATAGTAGTTATAAATAATAATATTCCGATACAAGAACGCGTTTATAATCTTATGAGACGAAGCTTCTTAGCATTCCATGGATTCACCGTGCGGGTGCCGGGCCCATCGCGTTGCAGGGAGAGGAGCGCAAACAGCCCCTGGGACTTGCGACCCAAGTGTAGGTTTAAGGGGCCCCTTTAAAATGCGCATTCACGCTCACCTCAACTGGTTGCGCTCCTTTCCCTACCTAACCAAATTTGGAATGAACCTACTAATGCCGCCTTTGAAGTACGTTCCAGAAATGTACCGATGATAGTTCTAGAGAGGCCAAGATCTTTAAGTAGGTTATAGAGAGATTTCGCTGTTATACCTCTCGCTCCCACTTCTACCGCGTACAAATTAACTATATACCTATTCCTGGTCAGTTCGTTGGACAGTTCGTAATACTTGTTTACTTTAATTGTGTGATCTTTGGGAATGTTAGTTTCCCACGGAACAGTAAGCTCCACAAGTATCACGCGCTTTAACTGTCTAGAGTACAGGAATATGTCCGGTCTGGATGACGAGACAACAATATCCTCAGGAATTCTATACTGTTTCTCATACGTATCCATCATTATAGTCCAATCGCGAGCCGCCTCTAAGATAGAGTGAGGCTTTTGTTTTGTTTTTTTAGACGAGCCTTCTTTAATGAACTCTATGAATCTTTTGGTGGTTGTTATACCCTTTTGCGCTCTAGCTACTGAAAGACTAACCGCTTCACGTATGATTTCCAATACTTTATCATGGCGCCGCGAGTATTGACCTTTTTCCAATAGCACCCTACACCCTACCAACAAGTGTTTAGCCGTTCCTACCGCCTCCCCACAGATATTGCAAGACTTTTCGGTAGCTTTACCCCATCTTACTAAATTACTTTGATCTGGGAGAGTCATTTGGAATGCATTTAGATAGAATTTTAATAAGGCTGGAGACCACTCATGAAGTATGGTGCGCCACCTCAATGCTAATGGAATACAAAAGTCGCCTATGGTCACCCACTCATTTTGAATTTCTAGATTCATCGCGTGCACTCGATACTGATCGTTTTCATCTTGCCGAATAAAGGATTTTGTTAAGTCTATATCTCGAACTTTCCCGCTACATCCTAACCCTGCTTTATTTGTTTGAGCACCTATCATGAATTGTTTATGGAATTGAAGTCGTGACTCCAGCTCTGATGCATTTTTATCTTTTGGAAGAGATGTTACAATATCATCATGAGATTTTTCGATGATATGTCTTTTGGTAGCTCTTAGGTGTTTATAGAGCTCCGATGGTTTCTTTAATTTCATCCCAAAATTGTTTCGGTCTCTGAATAAAGTTGAAGAGTCCGCTGAATGCGCGAGCCCAAACCACGACTTCAATATCTTTATGACGTTTGCATCTAACTTAGACAAAAGGGTTTTATTAAGATCGTAAACTAGAAAAGGCCAATTTAGACGTGACGTTAGATAGTTGTCATATATCCAAGCTTTTTTGATATTACTGATTGGTTGATCGTTTACCTTCTTAAGATCATTTAAAAAGCTATCGACTATAATATCTAGAGATGGAGTGCGACCTTTGTAATCTATTTTTTTACCTAAAAATTTGAATGGGGCTGCTTCAGTAATTGTAGCAACACTTTGACCGCCTATTGAAAGACCCGGATTATAAGAGGTATATTTGGTGTCTCGTCTACCCAGACACAGACAGTGGCATTTACTGGGTTTTGTCCTCAGTCCCTCAGTCCACGTACAGAAATCCTCTACTTCATTTAAAAGTACCTGACATTGTTTAGGGTTACGTGTCAGTATAGCGAGATCGTCTGCAAATGCTAGTATGGATTCCGTGTATTTATTATTAAATTTAAACCGATAACCCCACTTTTTCTCATGACTTATTAATTTATCTATTAAAATGTTAATTACTATATTAAATATTATTGGAGAAATGCAACATCCTTGAAACAGACCTATATTATAGCTTAGCGGTCGGGAATGGTTTCCGCTAGAAGTTATTGAAAAATATAATTTTGAATAGTATGATGCAATTATGTCGACAACTAAAGTAGGAAAGTTATACCATCTCAATGCGAACATCATCAGTTCATGTCGTACCGACCCAAAGGCGTTCTCTAAGTCTATCCAACACACCGTAACTTGTCTTTCGCTCGTTCTGGCATCTTTAAGGCTTTCCGAAATTAATGTGTTGTGTTCCAGGCATCCAGAAATACCGGGCAAGAACCCTTTCTGGTGATTTGGCCTGAAATACTTATTTTTAATCATGAATTGCGTCATTTTATTTTGTAAAAAAGAGAAAAAGATCTTAGAAATTGTGTTCGTTAAAGCTATCGGTCTAGTGTCTTTCGGATTCGTGACACTGTCTTTTTTTGGAATGAGGACAAAAATGGCTTTTCCGAATGTTACCGGTATTTGCTTCCTTGACCAGATTTTATCGAATATATTTAAAAGTTTATTACGAACCGACGGACATTTTTTATACACTATGTAAGGAATACCATCAGGACCTGGTGCTGATTTAGTTGGCTTCTTTTTTATTATTCTATTAATTTCCTCCAAAGTTGGTGGGTTAGATTGAAAATCAATAGAAGGACTCTCAGGTCTTTGTTTGTTAGGATCCTTATATAGTATATGAGTTTTTGGTAGTTGATAAGTGCTTTTGTAGTGTTCGTAAATTTGCTCGTTGGTCAAGAGAAGCTTACCTTTTTCTTCTTTGAAAATGTTTTTTGAGTACTCGAAAGGATTTTTATCGAAATCTACTTCGTGTTTTGCCCGGTCAAAATTGTCACGATTTTTTGATATTTGTTTTGATATACCTTGAATTAGTTTAAGAATTGACCTTAATGCCCTAGACAGTTGTGTTGTGTTATTATCAAAATGTGTCTACTAGCGCCAACTATGTAACATCAATTAATGTATGTACAGAGGAGGTAGAAAAATAAATTTAGTCTGCACTGAATGACCGACGCGTATTATTTGAGGTTATGGGCTTATCGCGTTTTCCCGAGTTTTTTGAGTTTTAAAACAGTTATTTTTCGTTACGGTCGTGTTGTGCAAGATGTCAACGAACTATTTAGCCAATGTACCAAAATTAAAGGGCAGGGAAAATTACGACGAATGGACTTTTGCGGTTGAAAATTTACTCGTATTGGAAGGCATGTTACATTGTGTGAAGCCAGTGGTTGGAAAAGAAATTAAACCCGAAGACGATGCGAAGACGCGGGCTAAATTATCCCTAACCATTGATCCAATTTTATACGTGCACATCAAAAGGACAACGTCTTCGAAAGAGTTGTGGGATAAACTCAAATCCCTGTTTGATGACTCAGGCTTTTCGAGGAAGATTTCGTTGTTGCGGCATTTGATTTCAATAAGACGAGAAAATTGTGAAAATATGACAACCTACGTAACTCAAATTGTGGAAACAGCGCAAAGATTGAGTGGAACGGGTTTCGAGATTACAGAACAGTGGATCGGATCATTGATGCTAGCAGGTTTGCCAGATAGATTTTCGCCGATGATAATGGCCATTGAGCATTCCGGCATACAAATTACAGCTGACGTCATCAAAACCAAGTTGATGGATTCCGAACCGTTAGAGTTGACAGGTATGACATATAATGAAACGCAGAATTCTGAGTCGGCGTTTGCTTCGAAATGGGCAAAACAAAAACCCAAATCTGGCAACACCAAACAGGGCGGGACGTCAACGTCAAATGACAAAGTAACGGGAGGAAACAAAAACATAACTTGTTATAAATGTAAAATGCCGGGTCATTATCGGAATCAGTGTCCGTTGTTGGAAAAATCAGGCAAGAATAAGTCCTCGAATGCATTTAGTACGGTTTTCCTGAGTGCTAAATACGGAAAAGACGAGTGGTACGTGGATTCGGGAGCCAGTGTTCATATGACGGCTGTCGACAGTTGGTTGCAAGAAACAACGAATTCACAGACATTTCCAGAGATTATGGTGGCAAACCAAGAAAAACTTCAAGTGTCGTGTAAAGGAAATGTTAGAATATCAACGCAGCAAGGCTTTGATATAACCATAAAGGATGTTTTATGTGTCCCAAGCCTGACAACGAATTTATTGTCAGTGAGTCAATTAATCAAGAATCACAACAGTGTATCCTTTTCGGACACCCAGTGCCTCATATACAATGCGAAGAAAGAACTGGTAGCTGTTGCTAATTTAATTGACGGTGTGTACAAACTAGACATATGTACTACACCAGTGACAAAATGTTTACTTGCCAAAGATAATGCATTGTTGTGGCATAGGAGGTTAGGACACATTAACACAAGCGACTTAAATAAAATGAAGAATGGCGCAGTGCAAGGTGTTAGCTATGATGGCAGTTGTGACATAACAAAAACTAACTGCGTGGTTTGCTGTGAAGGGAAACAGTCGCGTCTACCATTCTCCACAGGCACAAGAGCAACTGAAGTGCTAGAAATTGTGCACGCTGATGTGTGTGGTCCTATGGAAACCAAATCTATTGGATCAGCACGGTACTTCCTACTCTTTGTAGATGACTACAGCCGTATGTCATTTGTATATTTTATGAAAGAAAAGAGTGAGGTGTTTAAATTTTTCAAAGAATTCAAATCCATGGTGGAGAATCAAAAGAATGTTGCTATAAAAGTTTTGCGAACAGATAATGGTGGTGAATTTTGTTCGAAAATGATGGAAGATTTTCTGAAAAAGTCTGGTATTTTACATCAAAAAACGAACCCTTACACACCGGAACAAAATGGACTATCTGAGCGAAACAATAGAACCATTGTTGAAAAGGCGAGATGTTTGTTATTTGATACTAAGTTAGAGAAGAAATTTTGGGCAGAGGCAGTATCTACAGCTGTCTATTTAAAAAACAGATCTATAGCATCAGGCTTTAATGACAAAACGCCATTTGAGTTATGGTATGGCCAGAAACCAAAAATGAGCCATATACGTATATTTGGGAGTCCCATAATGGTTCATGTTCCTAAAGAAAAAAGGAACAAGTGGGACAAGAAAGCTCATCAGCATATTCTTGTTGGTTACTCTGAATATGTAAAAGGTTATCGAGTTTATGATCCAGTCAAAAATCAAGTCACTACGAGCCGAGATGTAGTGGTGATGGAAGGAGCAGCATCGGGAGGAGCATCTGCAGCCAGTGAAGCGACATGGTGCGTAGAAGAAGAGTTTCCTGTTCCTGAAGGAAGTGATCGTTCAGAGGGGGATGAGAGCAACCATGAACGATCAAAGTCAGAATCAGAGACCAGTACCTCCGACAGTGAATTGTCACAGCAAACTTTCTATGAGGCTGATGAGACCTACTTTCCTGAAACTCCATCACCAAGCAGCAGTACAGTCAGGACGCTAGAACCAGACCCTGAGGAGAACAAACCCAAGAGGGTGAGGAGGCAGCCAGACAGGTTCACTCCAGGCTTGTTGGCTACTGCAGATTCAGAGCTGACAGTTAGTGAGGCCATGAATGGGCCAGAGGGACTGCAATGGAGAAAGGCGATGGACGATGAGCTTGAGTCATTCCGCGAGAATGAAGTGTTCGAGCTTGTTGATGCACCAAAAGGAGCAACAATAGTGCAGTGTCGGTGGGTGTTAAAGAAAAAGTTTATCAGTGGTAGTGAAGTGCAATATCGTGCGCGGTTAGTTGCAAAGGGTTTTACCCAGAAACACGGAATTGACTATGATGAGACATTTTCCCCAGTTGTGCGACATTCAACACTAAGATTATTGTTTGCATTAAGTGTCAAATTAGGACTGGACATTACTCAGTTAGATGTGAAAACTGCATATCTAAATGGTTACCTCAAAGAGGATATTTACATGTGTATACCAGAAGGTTTTATGAGACAAAAAGATGGTAAAATTCTCAAACTCAGAAAGGCAGTTTATGGATTAAAACAATCCGCCTTAGCTTGGTATGAGAGAGTTAGAGATGTATTGTGTAAAAATAATTTTAAAAATTGTATACAAGAACCATGTTTATTTACAAAGATGAGTAAAGATGTGAAAATGGTAATAGCATTGTACGTCGATGATTTTCTAATTTTTTCTAATAATGTAAATGAAACTAACAAGTTAAAATGTATTTTAGACTCTGAATTTAAAATAAAAGACTTAGGTAGAGTTCAGAAATATCTAGGTATGAATATTCAAGTCAAAAAAAAAAAAATGTAATAGCTATACGATAACTGTAGATCAACAACAGTATATAGAGGAATTATTGCAAAAGTTTGAAATGACAAATTGTAAAACAGCTGATACACCTATAGAGAGTAAATTGAATGTAACTAAGGCAGAAAACTGTACACCAGGCATTAGTTATCAAAAACTCATAGGTTGTCTTATGTATCTAGCGGTCATGACAAGACCAGATATAGCATATTCTGTTAGTTATTTAAGTCAGTTTAATACTAATTACAGTGAGGAACATTGGAACTATGCTAAGAGAGTTTTAAAATACCTAAAGAAAACTAAAATGTATTGTTTAAAATTTTGTAATCAAGGAGAAAATTTACAAGGATTTGTGGATGCTGACTGGGCCAGTAATAGCTTAGATAGAAAATCCTATACAGGATTTTGTTTCGTTATGTCAGGTTCTGCTATTTCATGGCAAAGTCGAAAGCAGAGAGTTACAGCCCTCTCAAGCACTGAGGCTGAGTATGTTGCGCTCGCTGAAGCTTGTAGGGAGGCTATATACTTAAGAGAACTATTGTATGAGTTAACTGGATCTTTGGTTAAAATTAATTTGAAATGTGACAATCAAAGTGCTTTAAAAATGGCTACTAACCATCAGTGTCACAATAGATCTAAACATATTGATGTTAAACATCACTTTGTGCGAGAAACAGTCAAAAGTGAAAAGGTAGAGATCAGTTACTTGCCTACAAATGAAATGCCAGCAGATTTGTTAACTAAAGGTTTAGGCATTATAAAACATTACAAGTTTATGGAAAATTTAGGTATTATTAAAATGTAAAGTATTTGTATTTAAAAGATTTTGTTTTAGAGCTTAGTTTATTTTGATAAGAGGGGGTGTTGTGTTATTATCAAAATGTGTCTACTAGCGCCATCCATTAGCGCCAACTATGTAACATCAATTAATGTATGTACAGAGGAGGTAGAAAAATAAATTTAGTCTGCACTGAATGACCGACGCGTATTATTTGAAGTTGGTGACTAAGTTGATTTTCGCCCATGGCTTTGGCCCTACGAAGTTTCCGTATTAACTCTCTTTTTTTCCTCCTCATTTTCAATTTAAAAGTATTTTCTTTATTTTTGTGAGCATAACGGTTTGGAGGTGGATAGTGCTCATTAAAGTAGTCGTATATGGTGTTTTGGAAAGTCTCTACCTGCGTGTCGAAATATTGGGCAATTTAGTGTAAAAATGAATTCGACTAACATACTATTTTTTTTTTGTTTAGTGAATTCAGAAACTATTATGATACATGGCTTTTCTAGTGTTTATTATATTTTTACTATATGTATGATTATTGTGTATTTTACACAATAATCTTTCTAATAGTCTATTTGGGGAATTATAGAGAATATTTCCAAAATTTGTTCACCAAGAACTAGTTACTCAGTCTCAATCATACATAGTATATTGTGTTAGCAGAGCGCTTCCATCGTTGTTATTAAATTTATGTAAATTACTCTTTAACACGTGACTTCGCGGTAAATGACTTCCTATTTATTTAGTTCCTAATAGTCGCTCGGAGTCATTTGTATTTCGTTCGTTTGTAGCAGAGGCACGTTCCGACAGTTCTGTTCGCATTGTTTGAGTAGTGCTTCATCACTATTTACCACTTGTATCAATCGAAGGAAGTGACGTCGTGACTTCAACTAGATTTCTACAATTCAATTCTATTGTTAATCTGCTACCGGCTACGCTTATGAGAATTGTCCTCGTCTCTCTTTGACAACTGTATGTTTATTTTCTGTCTCAAATACGAATTCAAGTTATTTACACTTTTATATTGTTTAATCACAAAGTCAACTCCAATTAGTTTTTCAGTGATTCGGTGATAAGTTTTATAAGGTAAAATCCGTTGGACTTTCGAAATAAATTGTTAACCTTTTTACGAATTTCTTCACATCCAAAGAGAATTTTAAAGTACTTGCAAACTCGGAGCAAAAAGTTGTTTCTTACTTTTTGATACCTTGCTAACCAACCATTCCACATTTAACAATCTACATGTTAAGTATATATAAGTTAATATTATATGATTAAGTATGTTTTTGTTAAATTTTAAATCAATTAAAAAATCTGGTACGCGTTAAAAATGGACATACAAAATTGTTTTTTTTGTGACATGATGGTATAAACTTTTATATATTTATAAAGCCTCGTTTGTTATCTTAAATAAAAAAATAATTTAATAGCCAACCCAGACACGTAAATCTGCCGAATAGTGTCGAGAATGTCTCTAATTTTTTATATTTTATATCTACAGATATTTATTTTATTTTATCATTAAATGATTTCATTACAAAAATATTTTAAGCATTTCCACTGCTTTTAGTAGGACTACTTGATACTTCACGCTTTATATCAACTATACGATTCACGGTTTTGTCGTAATGTAGAACGTACATTAGCCAGCTCTTACCTGTAAATACATATATTGTTGCGGCGTCAGAGCCTCTAAGTCTGAACTCTACGTAAATTTACGAGTGCCTTAATTGCCTACGCAGAGCTCGTAGCTACCTCGCTACGACTCACTATACATTTATTATCATGAGAAATATCGTGTAATAATTGATGAAATATATGATAGCGCTATGCTTAAAATAATATTCTAAAGCATATTAAGTATTGATTTAGATAAAAGTATATTTAGCTGACTTACCTCGCGTTTGATTGGATATATATTTTTAACTTCAAATTTAATCCGTCGGTGCCATTGCAGGCAAGTCTAGTCTTTCCGTGAACACGCTGCAACACAATCGAAAAATAATTTACTTTAAAATAGCTTAATATTGGTGTTGTCTTTTGATATCCATATTTTAAATTACAGCGAGTTATTGACCTGGTTTTCTTTAATAGTTTTATATACTTTTAAAATAAATGAAACTATTCATAAATATTTTCGATCCTTTATCAAATCCAAGAAATGTCTTACTTTATTTTTAAATTATATCTAGTACAATCGATATGACGTTAGAAGCGCACACATGCTGTGTAAAGTTTAAAGCCGTGGACGACGGCGACGATAAAGACTTTACGAGTGATATCAACATTCTGCCGGTGACCCTGTGCCCACTCGCACAGCAATGTTCCCGGCCAACATACTATTTTAAATTATAGTGTATAACTAAATCTTTTTTTCTCAGAGCCTTAGAAAACAGTTTTTATTTTAATATAATTTGTACCGCGATCGTTATTGCAATATCATAAAGTTATATATTTTTCAGACAAATACGCTTCTTTCCTTGTCCAAAATATTTATTCACTAGCTTGTTTTTCCTCATATTTCATAACAATAAAAATATTTACCGATTGCAGGAAGCATAATGAGAAATTGTCGAGTGTGAAGCGGTAGTGACTGGGCGGAGCAAGCATAATGGATGACCCGGAGCGTATAGCTCGCGACGCGGAAGCCTGCGAGCGAGCGAACAACGGCACCGCGGCACCCACCGGTAAACTATATTATTATTTGTTTACATTTATTACTTTCTTATTATTGATCTCTACCTGCTGGAGACACTTCATTATTATACTATTACTATACGTATGATTCCTAAACCGTTTATTTTTCGTCTTTTCTTATTTTTGTTGTTGTTTTGATCAAACGGTTTCCCAAATTGTATCACCAATCGTTTATGTCTTGGACATTCAATTAGTATTTATCTGTGATATATTTACAATATACATGAAATATTTAGTTTTATATATTTATACTAGTTACATATAATTTAAAAACATACTGATAAGTCATTACATAAAATAGAGTCGTGGCACCAGACATATATTGGGTCAATATATTTATTTCAGGGCTGTACTGCGAAGGCACGTTCGATTTGTGGTTGTGTTGGCCGCACACGTCCGCCAACTCAACAGTCTACAATGCGTGTCCCGACTTCGTACCCGGTTTCAGCCCCGAACGTTAGTTTTAGCACACTTAACTTAAATAATAATATTTGTTTGTCCTAATAAATAATATTTAGAACTTTCAATTAAATTATATAAATAAACATTTGTAACTCATATTGTATGTGGATTTGTTTTTAAGTTTTCGCGTACAAGGAATGTACTGAAAATGGAACCTGGTGGAATCATCCAGAATCAGGAAGACCATGGTCTAATTATACGACTTGCATTAAACCAGAAGACGTAAGTTGACTGCTTGGTTTAGATATATCTAATATAAAAATATATAAAAGAAGCCTTTAATTAATAAACCTAGCTTAAAAGTAAAACCTGATGAGCTTCTCTTGACATCTTAGAAATTAAATCTTTGAAGCTATTCATAATATACACATGTCTCAATTCAGAGCCATCTGTTGTGAAATAGCGGTACTATAATTCACCCTGAATTGATGCTCAAAATTAATGACATGTGTTAAAAGTTCGTGATGATAATGTTATAAAGATGTTCAAAACGTTATCTAAAACTAATAAAAAGATATTGTTCCTTTAATATATACATTATTGTTATATTATATTTCGTCGTACAGGACATGAGCGACATAGTGACGGTGTATGAGGCGGGGTACAGCCTGTCCCTGGTGGCGCTGCTGCTATCACTTGGGATACTGTCCTACTTCAAGTGAGTTGAGATTTACGTGTTATAACATTTACAACTTTATTGTAAAACATGTTCTTCTTCTAACCGTGATGAAAATTTTCAATTGAATGTTACACTTCTTGTAAATATGTGTACATCATAGATTTGGTTGTAGTATTTATATAGTAATTACTGATAATACTTAAAATGTTTCTTACTTCTGTATACTACTTAAGAACCCTAGAAACCTATTTATATACAAACTTTGTAATTTAAAGTTACACAGTTTAATATTGCAATCTTTGAAAATAATTATCTCTGCCGCCATACGTCTACAGTTAGCAAGGTTTCATCAATTGTTACAGAAGTCTACGATGCGCCCGAATAACTGTGCACATGAATCTGTTCGCTTCTTTCGCATTTAACAATGCTCTATGGCTGGCTTGGTACGCGCTGGTAGTGCGTTCACCAGACACGCTGAGGGATTCCCCGGTGTGGTGTCGTCTGCTAAATGCAACCCTACAGTACGCGCTACTTACCAATTACATGTGGATGCTGTGCGAGGGACTGTACCTACACACCGTCCTGGTGAGCGCGTTTGTGTCGGAGAGGCGGCTGGTGCGCGCGTTGCTGGCGGCGGGTTGGCTGCTGCCAGTGGTACCAGCCGTCATACACGCTGCACGTCGCGCCGCCGCCAATGAGTTGCTGTGTTGGGCTGACGAGGGTGCGCCGCGGCTTGAGCTGGCCTTACTTGTGTGTGTGGCCGTATTGCTCAACCTAGGATTCCTTTGTAATATTGTACGCGTGCTGTGCACTAAACTTCGTGCGGGTGGAGGCGCGGGCGTGGCGCGACCTTCAGCTACGGCACTGCACGCGTTGCGCGCAACGTGCCTGCTGGCGCCACTGCTCGGTCTGCAATACCTATTGACGCCGTTCCGGCCAGCACGCACGGCCAGCTGGTGGCTCCTCTACGAGTACGTGTCCGCAATCACCACCTCACTGCAAGGGCTATGTGTAGCGGTGCTCTACTGTTTCTGCAACGGTGAAGTTCTCGCGCAACTCCGGCGCCGTTGGCGGGTATTGACCTTCCGACCAAGAGCAAACTCTACCACGAATACTACAGTATCGGTGAGTATATAAATTAAACATCAAAATCGGCACTAGCGAAATTATTGGATATCATAAAAAAGGAAGTAATGGACTAAAAAAACCTGAGTCGAAACAACAATCTGTGAATCACACAAACAACATCACCGTGTGGGAACTGATACCCACGACATTTAGCTCAGCTTAGTAGTCTAGCCCGTCAATCATATAAATATTAGAAGTCTAAACAATTTAAATAGATTTAATCTGCGTTTAGTTTGTCCGGTCGGCCGCGGCGGGTGCGGGTGAGGAGAAGGTGTGACTGGCGGCAGGCGGCGCGGGAGCCGACGTGGAGGCAGTGGAAGATGCGGGTGAAGGGGAAAGTACCCGCGAGAGACGCATCCGCTTCCAGTGCGCTGATAGCGACGAAGACGCGCCGCCGCACACCCGCCTGCTGTAAGGACACACGTCCTACTACACCAGACATAATCTTGTGCTACCTGTTAAAGAACTTGACTTGACAGCTCAGTGTTACATATAATTAACATTTGCTTGTTAGCTGATGAATTTCTGAACTAAGTGATACACGAGTCTGTGGATAAATTAACTAAATACGCTATGCGAATGTTAACCTTTTTGTTTTGTATTTTTTTATTCTTTGTATACTTATTTGTAGTTTTATAAGTGTTTTAAATTGGTTGTTATATGGAATGCACATGGTGTGTATATATTTATAACCTGATTTTATCCTAATAATAATGATCCCATGAGACCGTTTTCGGTCTCAAAGCCTAATTCAAGTCTTCTTTATTCAACTCTTCAAGATTGAAGTTCTTGTGGAAATAATAGCGATGGCTGATCAAGTCTCGCCCGAGTTCACTCCTCGATATATTTCGAGTTATCTCTAAATGTCTAATCTCTCAACACAAGGTTTTGATATCTCATTTTTGATTTCCTTTTCTCAACCGACAGCTTCGCTTAAACGTTCTTTCCTAAAGTTCTGAACAAAAGATGCCCTGAAACTTGTAAGTCTTTAAAACATAGCATAATTTGATGTAAATCTTAAATTAGTCGCTAGACAGAAAAGAACACTATGTGATAAAACAAATTTGAGCAAATCTAAATGTAGAGTTAAGACCTAGCAGATCACGACTAACGGGAGAAAAGTACAACAGAAACAGTGTAGGGGCCTGGTGCCTTCCTGTGCTATCTGTGGAGTGAATGATCTGGTGATCCGGAAAGAAATACTGATTGCTGCCAGCAGTGACACAGCACTAGATATCATCTAAACTTTCAAAAGTCCTAAAAACTCAATAGGATCTCTTCTCTATTTTGCAGATAGCACTCAGATATCTCATATTTCTATAGAATTTCCGGGACATGAGGTTCCTCTCTTTAATCCAGAGATTACCAATTGAAGATTAGAAACTTGCACGTGGCATCAGTTCTCCTCTAAAGATACCCCTGTATAGTTTTAGTAGGACGGGATCTCCTCACAACCAAAGAACTATTAGGAACACGGTCCGATCAATGAAAACTTTGTCGTAACTCTCTTCCTTCATTAAGAACCTCGTTGTTGTGTCAAGACCAAGATATCGTTTCTTGTCTCCAGCGTGTTTCTTCTTTGGGCGACTGGGGATAAACTTGTCCAAGTACAGTGCAATTTAATGTATGTATAGTGCCAGTTATCAATTAAGTAAGTCGCAAAATATCACAAGCAGATATTGCTTGCTCGCCATCCGACAGATCTCATCCGTGTTCACACTTTTGTATTATTATTAATTCTCGTAGAGATGTATTATTTTGTACGAAATCGATACGCAGTTTTTTTAAGTAAACAGTTCTCGTAACTTAATTTTAATAAAATTTTGAATGCGTGCCGTGAATTAACAAATCTTAAAGAAACTACAACAAACATCAGTTATGACCTTTATTTTTTAACGTTATTAATATTATTATTCATATGAAAGTATTATTTATTATTGTGTTATATTATTAGTATTACTATGGAAGTATTATTGTGTCGTTTGTCTTTTCGTTTATTTGAATGACGTGTTATGTAAAGAAACACCACCATACACGACGGCTTTATTAATGTTTATGTAATGGTTGTAAATTATATATATATACGGAAATTTCGTTAAAGAAATACCAAATAATATTCAAATCTACATTTGAGACATATATCCTCTTTAAGCAACGATATATGAACATAACTGAATATCTACGTTTCTATTTATATTATTTATATGGTCTTCAGCTGTTCCTCTTCATTTACCATTATCAAATTAAATTGATATGATTTATATTTAACTCTACCTCAAGTACTGTTGCACTAAGGGAAATGCATCAAACGACATTTAAATTATGTACAGTGAAGTTCGCAAAAACATTTTGCAAAGTTTCTCTTACATAAAATAAAATATATTTTTTCTGATTCTATACAGAAAAAAGGCTGAAAGTGAATCTATAACGTGTAAGAGATCTATCTATTATTATATAATTTTTATGTTTATCACGACCCCTGTCAAATTTGAGAACTTAATTTTTCTGACAACTGATTTTTGTCATTATTAATTATTTTTGCTAAATGAATAAAAAATATAAATATATAATAAACTAAAAGGAACTTTATTAATTTATAAATGATGCACAGTTTTTATATGGTGATTGTATATGTTTAGAAAAACAAGAATGTTGTATTTAGCCGTAATTTAAATATAACTTGTAAATATATAATATAAGAAATTGTAAATAAAATGTTAATAATTTTAAAGTTATTTTTTTTACCTCTTATGTTTAGTTTCAGATTCTTGATTAAATTCTTGGAACACTGAACATTTTAGTTTCTATTATAAATACAAGGTTTAATAAAAACAAAATAATTCATAAAATAAACATTTATTAAACCTAACTTTAATGGGGTGTAATTCATTTTCGTTGTAATAATATAAACGAATAATTTACGCGAAAACGACCATCGTAATCTTAATTAGGACAAATAAATAATTAATTACCTATTAAAAAATAATATTTCACTAATTATTATTAATGTGAAATTAAAGCGCCATCGTCTAAGTATACATTAAAGGACAATCGAAGGCACAGACATATCACAGATTTAACGTGTATTTTAATATTAATTACGTTAACTTTACATTATTTACAATTACTTCGGGACACACGTTTAAATGCAACATACATTAGATCAGTGCAGACTAATTATAGATGGCGCTGTTTCACATGTTACGCTACTCGCCGCCGGATGGCGCTAGAAGCCTCGCTTGGCTTCTCTGAACCGCCGGCCGGAGGGCAGGTCTTCGAGGCAGGGGACCTGGACTATATTGAAATAGATGTGTCCCATGAGGTGAGAAGCGGAGGTGTTGGTGGCCTTGAGGCAGTCGAAGAGCATGTCGTCGCAGGTGCAGTGTGATTTACTGTAGAGGGAGTGGTTGGTGAGGTTGTAGCGGCGGGTGAAGGCGCGTAGTTTGGAGGGGCAGAGGTCGTGAGTGCGGCAGCAGCGGTCCAGCGCGCGGTCCAGGCCCAAGTCGTGGTAGTCCAGCGCGATGTCACCCGTGCCGCACCACTTGGTGCCTACCCGCAGGACGAGACGGTGCACGTTAATATATTGACTTAATTTATTATACTTCATCTTACAACACTAAGATTGAAGAAAAGTAAAAGTTAAAAAAAAAATTGTCTTTATTATTTTTTTAAACATACAAACATCGTTTTGGTTCCTTTTCTAATGACACCTAAATGACCAACTTAAATAAAACAAACAACAAGGCAATTTACTTTAACAATTACTTTGTTATTTCGTAACGAACACTAACGACTATGAACCTACGACCAATCAGGTTAGCTGTAGGTTTGTATCTTCATTTTCGTGAGCAGTATTCAACAACGACTCTCTCTCTGTCTCAGGTAAAAAACTGCTGACGCAACACGATGATTGATGTGGTGTGTAACGTGTGCGATCATTAATAAATGGATTTTAAGACATATAATATTACAGTATAAGTAAATTTTAAAAGACAAATTCTATCTACTGGACACAAAGCTGAATCTCGGCGCTCCTGTCCAACGGCTTTTAATTATAACCTATGATTTTACTAATTAGATACTGTTTATGGAATAACTAAAATATGACATAGGTACTACAATACCCCTTTCAAATATCCTCACCGGGTATGATCCCCTGCAGCAGTGACAGCGGGCTGCCCCCCAGCAGACCGGCGTGCGCGCCGCCGGCCCGCAGCCGTGCCTGCGCCGCGCCCCGTTCGCGCCAGCCCGAGCGTCGCCCGGCCTCCGCGCCCTCCACGCCCTCCACCTGTGACAAATATTCATGACCTGACATGATGTTCTAAGCACCTCGTTCACTTTCTATAATGTATCAATGACAATACAATTATTGATTATTCAATCACATGTTTAATTAAACAACATTTCTATACATTGAAGGATTGTTAACGTGATATTTGTATTTAATGACTGTTTGCGGGTAACCTACATTCTTATAACCTGAGCATATATTTATAATAATCTCTGATAGGAGCTTAAATTAACTCGCACGCAATACTGTTATAAATAATTTACCTATTTTAAATGTAATGTGTTTTTAGTTGACTGATGTTAGATTTAAGATATTGGCTAAAATCAGAAGCAAATATCGTAAATCAAAGCTATTCCAGCTTTAAGGAAAAAGCAGCCAGATGATCCTTTTTCTAAAATCCAAACTTAAATGGATTTATTCCAAGTAGACACTGGAAAAACCTTTTTAAATTGATAAACGAACTTAAAACTATAAATATATTTTAATAAGCACTTTTATTCATGACACGAAATCTGAAAAAGAGTTTTCATCCATCATGAGCACGTTGTAGCAGACGCGGACAGTTGTTTGTGCTCAAGAGAGATCTCATAGAATCGGGTCGCTTAGCACAGCTCTTTAACTTTAGAGAAAGAAAATCAGGTCAAGGCCGTGTCAGATAAACATTGGTGAATTTAAAAGGAACAAAAGACAATTTTTTGGTTTTGCTGCGTTGATTATTAGCTTACTTCTGGCTTGTAAAAGCAAAATTATTTATGAAGTTGACAATAATATTTGAACCAAAAATTGATTTAAATAGCTTTTAAATTATTAACTGCTTTATATATTTTTTTACTGAAGCACATAATAAATGTATTAGATAAGCCTCAGCAACACGGAGCTGTGACACAGACGACGCTCTATTCAGTATTTCGATCACGTGTAAAGTACGGCTGGTATTTTTAATTATTCATTAAGTTATTTAAATGAAGTCAGTATTATTACGGTCTCATATATTTTTCAAGAGAACTTTTACATAATAGAGTTTCCCAACTTGACATTTTGAATTCTAATTGTGAAGTGGTAATTATTAAATATATAAACTTATTAAGTTACGGTAAGCTATACACTGACACGAGACAAGCATACGAGATTGAAATGAGTCTGGGTACTTTTAGTCTAAGTATACTCCGGGCACAGTCGTTGCAGTAAAAATCTGAAAGCGTTTCTTTAATTTGTGTAATTTTCAGCAAACCTTGGCAAAGTTACAGACAACTACAGTTGTCTCTTAGGTCATTATTAATAATTGACATTTGCGAGCTCCCAATAAAAGTTTCAACCTATCTTGTTATGTATTCATTACTTACCCAATGTTCCTTTGTTAAAAATAATATTTTTTTTTTAATAAATAATACTTTTATAGAAAAAACGTAGAATGCTGATTTACCTGCTGGCACTGACTCATGAGTTTCATCATTTGTGGGAAGCTGATGCCGAGCGGCCGATTAATGCTGCTAAGCTGCCGCAGCAGCCGGCTCGTGTCGTCCTCATCACTGGAAGATGAGATAGAGGATTGTTAATATTGCCAAAATGATAATCAACTCTTGTAATCTGATAAGTTTTCGCAATTCCACAATAGTAATCTATCATCTATCGGTTTTTTATTTGTCACACTTCCTTTAAATTTAATTTTAATTGTTATTTTTACCCGCGGGAATGATACAATTTCCAACCTTAGTATGTATTTTATTAAACCTACGTATGTAATAATTTGTTAGTCTTTAAATCAAATTCTCTAACACACCTAAAGGTCTATTTTTAAATCTCAAATTGCTTAACAAGTCGTAGGTACAACTTGACCAAGTGAAACAGACGAGTGAAAGGGGTCAAAGTTAGCTATATTTAGAACGTGCACCTTTGACACGCTGAGTACACCGAGAGATGAACTAAATTCTCTTTAAAAATATGTTTTTCAATGTATAGTCTAAAATAATATTTGGTTATAATTAAAATCATCAGAAATTAATGTACTTTTGATACAAAGGATCGGGTGGAGTCTTTAGTAAAAGCTGATATTATGTGTTTCGAGTTTTAAATAAATTTTCTATTTAAATAACTTTATGGACCATTCACTACAGTCACGCTAGTTCAAAGTTGTGGCGTGTATCAAGAATACAAACCCACTATACTTCCTACATTGTGCCACGTATCCTATATGATATTGAAAACACGAGACATATTGATATATTTATAAAACATACAGTATTGTACGTTATAAAATTCATTTGAATATATAATCACAAACAACTAAATTACCAAAGATCAATAACTGAACTGAACACAACATATAAAAATCAATACTAATACTTTTATATTTACAACAAACTGTTTATATTACTGTTGTTAGTATATTATCAAAACTATTGACGATGTTGCGTTTGATGATACGTAAGATTAAGAAACCAGTTCTGGAAGGAAGAAGAGAAAGTGGTAGGTCGAGGTCGCGTCGGTTGCGTAATGACCTCCCTTGAGCACAAGATACGGTCTGACTGTACGTCTTAGAGCATTTTTGACAGATTTCATAAGAGTATATGTATAGTTCT
Source organism: Dircenna loreta (assembly GCA_963555665.1). NCBI lineage: Eukaryota > Metazoa > Arthropoda > Insecta > Lepidoptera > Nymphalidae > Dircenna > Dircenna loreta. The sequence continues at coordinate 15,927,247 of OY743096.1, forward strand.
ATAACTTTAAATAGTTAAATTTTTTTTTTTCACGAATCGTTGATTTATGAAACTGTCTTAAACTCTTCTAATTGATTCATATTGTATAATTGGAAATATTTAGGTTACGTTTCCGTTCCTAGACCCTTAGAAGAACACCTACATCGTACATATCAGGTAGAATAACTGTAAGTTAAATGTTCATCATTGAATGATGATCCGTACCATACACCTGCCCTTTTCCCAGGGCCCTTGATACTCTCCTTATCATATGAACAGATTATTTGAATGAATTATATTTTTGTTATGACTATACTATCGTTACAAAAGCTTTAGTCAGAGAGAGATTAGGTATTTCTAAGCATAACACTTTCATTTATTCAGAGAAATGAAGATTAATGGCAGGAGCAACTACCGACGTACGGTCGTCATGAGATTTATACCAACTTCCGGTGTATTATCATCAAATGTAGTTTATAGGATGATAAATATTACTGGAAACTAAACAAGAAAAATTTGAATATGGTAATAACATTAAATAAAATGAATAATTGTAATGTTTTATTAAGTAAGTTGCGGACATCTTTGATACTTGCGGAACCTACGTTACACTCGACTTGACTCGTGGCTGAGTAACAATTGACTGGTCGCTTCCGACGGAACCGGACGTGCACAAAAATACACAAAAATTACAGTTACATAATATTTTTGAAAGAATATCACTGGAATCACTGGTAACATATAGTACTAATTATATCCAATAATTGGTAAAAATAAGAGCATTTCTATATTAAATGGTTTTCACTTTTTAAACCTTTCAAGAAATAGTCGTCCAGAGATGTGAAACTCGTTCGACGGTCGGTGTTAATTGCGATAAGTCAATACAATGTGGCTCACTGGGTCCGTGTCAATGGAATGAAAAACGTTTTATATATCCAATATATTTATGTATAACACAAACCTACATTTTAATAGCAAAAGGAAACGAAACTATGAATGAATGTTAATCGATATAACATAAATTTAAAAAGAACAAATATTTGGATTATTATTAACGATGTAGTATAATTATTCAGTAATCATAAGATTTCATCCTCGTGTCGTGTCGATAATAAGCTGTTATTTCCAAGTAATATGTATATAAGTACCTTCAACATGCAAGTGATATCAAACTTTGTTTTGATACAAGAGAATTAACATATATTGTTTATTAATATTTTTTAAGAACAGATCACGATTTAAAATTTACTTTCGCAAACGTTTTTTAGATTTTTCAACCTAATGTTACACATGTGTATTGAGATGTATAATTCCGTTTAAATAAAATAAATACTCAGGAATTATTATATAAAATTATAGCATTATCACAGTCAATCATAGTTGTCGATATAGTGGTCAAGGGATTTCTATGCGCAGGCGCATAGAAACAAAACTAGAAAGTAGGTAGTACTTTGTTAGCGACGGGCCGTCTATTAGCTGGAAACTGTCTTCAACTCGTCAAATGTATTACAACTTGTGACATTCTTTGAAATCGATTTATTGCAACGTTGTCTCTACATAAGTATAACAATCTAACATCGATACTGTTTATTAATTCAGGTGATACAATATGAAAGAACTGGCTAATCAATATTACAGGCGAAGGCACCTAATGATGAGGTCGCATATTATATCAGCGTGTTGTCGACGAGGTCGTGTGACCTTCCGCTACTACATTTGGTTTCCTATCGATTTGTCTGGTCGTTTTATTGGAATTGTAAATTTAATTGTCTCTGTAACATAAATGGGTTATTATTGTGTCCGTATAACAAAAATCATTGAATGACAATAGGTATATTTAGAACGTGGTTTGTTCTACATTGTCTAAGGTATTTGAAAGCAACTAAGGTCCAAGACTGGAATTGATCATAATTTTTTAAATTATTTATTGAGCACAGTAGCAGATGGCTATATATAATAAATATTCTCCTGTCGTTTCATCCATCCGTGCTGTTGTTGTGGCATCCTTGAGCTAGATGTCGTTTGTGCAACACCGGAGCCGGCTGTGTGCCTCGGTGCCATTTATGATTGTCATGCAGAGAAATTTGTTAAAGCAGAAGACATATTCCACAGTAAGGTTCCTGCAGATCAGTTTGATCACAATGATTTCCTGCGGTTTGTGGTGATGTTCTCCAATGTAGGCTTCAGCTCTCTCTAGGCTTTGGAAACCACTTTCAATTGACCAACTTCTAAAGTCAACGACGTCCAAACGGTTCTTCTGATGCTAAGTCTTAAATGATGCCCATGGGTAGATTTGTATATTAAAATATGTCTAGAGGCGGTGCCAACCGTAAGGAACTGGTGTGAATATAAGTAAGAACGTTGAAAGAAAGGGACGGGATATTATCCGGCTCTCTCACTCATCATGTTTCGCGACTCTACCCCAATTTTCAAGAGCAGTATACGAGACAGCCAACGGAATTCTACGAGCCGCAGTCTTATTGAATTTAAATAAATGTAAAATAATTGTATGGTTCAACTACTAATAAAATTCTCAAATAATCAACAATATTAAACTTATCTTACAATTTCTTACACGTTTTTTGGGGACACAGCCAATCGTAGTAAATATTAAAATTTAACTTATAAATTAAATAATAGCTGAGATGAAACACAACACACGGTACTCGCCCATAGTTAAGGTGAGTAATCGAGTGACTGTCTGACCTCAACCTACTAATAATTCTATAAACCTAAATCTAAACTACCATTTACGTACAACTTAATAAACGACCTTTAAACATTGAAAACGTAAAAAACTAGATGGTTAATATGTAAGATTAAACACGCTATTGTTGTCGCAGGCCTTTTTTTTTAAGCATTCCTCATCGAAAGATAAACTTAAATATAAGAATATGTTTTGGAATATCCTTCCTTCCTAAAACGCTTAAAATAATATGATAATATCACCATGAAAACTATTGATATTTAATATATAAATCAGTATAAGTGCAAGTGACTCAAACGAAAGCATGAGCTCTCCCGAGCGCCGCTTACGTTTTATCATATAACAGCTACACGAGACCAATTTACAGACGGGTTTATGCAAGCCGTATTAATGTAATAAATATGAAGGTCTCTGTGTATTTACTGACCTGTCATGCTTTCAAATATTCTAACTCTATCAAGACAAAACCTTGTTCTTTAGCGGTATGGCCAACATTGCCATACAGTGACACACTGGTGCGATTGGTTCGAACTTAAAATATTGTAAGTCTATAATTTTTCTGATTTTGATATTTAGATTCAGATTCAGATATTAGATACTCAGTGAGATTGAACCTTCATATATTCTACAATTTCTTTTATTTGTTATTCGCTAATAGATTAATATAAAACTAAAATAAAATATATATATACATATAAAGTGAATTAAAAGTGATTTATTCTCGCATAACACTGCTCATGCGCAGATTACAAAGCAACAATTGTCCAATGATTGAATCAGTGACGTGTGTCCACTCCCCCTCCCCTCTCGACCCTCCTGACCCTCAGACTCTTCTAGAATGTGGTCTAGGAAATGGCAGGGCAAAAGACAAAGGTCAAAGTCAATCAAAAATCTTTCCAAAGGAACGAAATAACTTGCGTTATGGCTTTTCAAGATTTATTTGTGGTTTATTATATTAAGCAAGTTATCTACACGTCAGCATTTATCCAATATTCACGTGTTTCTCTTGAAGCCTGACAAGTGTGGTCACTAATGCTTTGGATTATACCGTTCAGTGGTAATGGAAGAGATACGGTAACTAAGTATTATTGAAAACGAAATTGACTTGGAAATAACTGTTTTCTGTTTTATATCTTAGTCTCTATCAATAAGCATTATTTAGAATTTTATGTCGTTAGTGACAGCCAAGTTCAACGATTTTTCATGTTCCAGGAATTATACGATAATTGCCACATCTCTTTATAAATTAATAAAACGCAATTCATAGTTATTAAGAAAAGTGTCTTGTATCTTTACGAAATATCTCCTAGCCTTCAAACTCAATTAGTATTCTATTCGGGTTCACAGAAGTTTAAAACATTAAAAACCACGATTGACTTGCAACCATGAGTCGCGGTCATTAGTCGTGGCTCATGAAGCAATTTCCATTCAATCATGTGTTTGATATACTTGGTTCTGGTTTACGATGACAGATAATGAGGTCTTAGTACTTCTTCAGCCGCGAGAATAATGATATTTTAAAACCTGCAGAACTATTTGTATGCTTGTGATATATGTATTATATATTTTCTTAAAGGTTCTATCTGCATTTTATAGAATATCGTCATGTCACAAACATATTATTGTATAAGAAAAGTTGTGTTGTGTTTAAGACCTACCTTCGAAGTTGGCCAAGAAACTATTGGGACATAACACTATTTTTCGACACATTGAATAATAAATATTTATTTTATAAGCTTATATATGGCGACAAAACTCTAAATATTTATGAAATTATTTATAATGAATTCATAAAATAATATTTATTTAATTCTAAATAAAGCCAATACTGGTGAAGACGTGAAAGATAACTGCGAAGGGGAAAACTCAAAACGTAATTTGTAGGTCTTCTTTACGTATCATAAAGACAAACGAGCTAACCTCTAGCTTACGTCACAGATCAAACAGTTTTTTAGTCCTTTTGACAGTAAAAAAGACAAAGATTTTGCAGTGAAAAATTAAAACTATGACTCGCTGTCTTTTTACTATAAATTAGTTCTGATAAGAAAATAGTTTCATTTGTTACATAAGTATTCGAATCGGAACTAAACATAAAATTAACTTTTGGAACTGTGTATTTAAACATCAACTTTTATAATCAAAGAGGGAAATGCAATAAACATTCCAATTTGTCTGCTTGACGATATAACCAGCTCAGTATTTGGGTGTTCCAAGACGCTGATCTTGCACATTTATGTTTGATTTTGACATGATGTAGTTACGTGCAGAGCTATGGAGGTTATTCGCGAACAATTGAACTGACGAGTGACACTGGACCCGCTATTGTCCGCATTGTGCGGTCATCCGACGCTCTGTCAATGGACCTGTACCGGGAATCTGGATTTGTGTAGCCAATATGTGACGTGAAGAGTGTCTTAGATTGTTTATGATTTTTAATATCTTTAACTGAATTCAGGAAACATATTTGTACGACACTGGCATCAAGATAAAATAAACTAATGATTCTATTTTTTTGTATAATAATAAATAGAAACCAATAGTCTCGTCGTCGACGTGATGAGTGACACACAAGACACTCGTAACGTGACCGTCTAGCGAAAGTAGAGAAAAGTAAATTTGAGACACATGTATTGATGAGACGCCTTCTCGAATTACCGAGTCTCTAAAAGCTCTATTAAATAATAACTTCATTTGAATTATAATTAATTATCCTACAAAAATGTATTTTATCCATTTCATGTCTTTCGTTTAAACAATACAGATGTTTCGAAAATATATGCTTTATTATGATGCTGTACAATAACAACAAACAATATACTCATAATAGCCGAAGATACCGTCAAGATCAACGCTCCGGAGTTATCATAATAGGGCAATGCAAAACAAAAGCTAATAATGCCATCGCGTGCGCATCTCTGGATCATCACTGTGAAATAAAATTAGATATACGACAGTTATTATGAATAGATAATTAAGATTGTTATATTTAGAATGTATTTTTCATGTTTTATCCAATAATAATTTTAGTATCACATGTTTATAATTAAAGTAAACAAGACCCTTGTATAACAGAAGCGAAGTAATATTGTCATCATAAAATTATATAAATATATATATATCGTAATACCATCTGAGGATGAATAACATTCAACTGTCACTCGCCTAATAGGTTCATCGTTATTTAAAAAAAAACATTAATTATGTATACAATAATACTGAACTGATTTCTATCTCACTTAATATCGATTTTTATAAAAATAATTCACTAAATTATTAATTATTATATATTTGTGAAATATTATATACAAGATATATTTTTTACGTCATTTTAGTTTTAGGAGTGGTCCTTGGCATCGATTAGATTTAATTCTCCTTTTAAAGTAATATCTACTCGAAAAACATGTTTTTCATGTTGTAGAATCAGCAATGTTAATAAATTCATTGATAGTAGCGGCGCGTGGACTGGACGACCGTGCGCGTGTCTCCATTAAGAATTCACATGCCCTCTACCTCAGGGCCCTTGGACTGCTAAGTGAGCCCTACTTAATGCACTTTCGGTACGGAACTTTAAAAAAAACAGAGAAAGACACCCATATGGAATTCAAACAATTTCAAAATATATTCACAAACTACTGACTGTCACTTCTACTTTGAACAGTATCGATCTAACAAACCAAGTATCTACTGCCGTCTTTATAAGCATAGATATATAAGTGAATGTATTGTGGAGCAATTAAAAGTTACCTTCAAACAGCCAGGTCATTACAGAAGTTACAGGAGAAGAGTCCATTATTATAAATTCAATTTAAAATCGAACACTAAAAGGAAAATCAATTTCTCTTACGATATAAAACTCGACCGGCGATAAACAGTCGTGGGAATATATTTACTCTACATTTATTACATAAAACTAAGGTTTCAGTTTAAAACAATTGACTTTCTTACACGATTGCTTGTGATAAAAAGTGGGTATGTTGTTTTAAAATTAAATGTACAAAAGACATGTAAATTTTCGCATGCGATTTTATAATTATCGTAAAGGTTCGGGTTCCTATAGTCACGATATAAAGCCCGTTTTATTAGATTTTTATTGAAACCGATGTCATTCCGACTGAACGAGCGTAGTTAATTATGAAAAATGCATCACTCATTAATAATTCGTATTATATTTATAGTTTGAATTAATTTTTAAATTACAATAAACAAGATACATAATTAGTTTTCAATAATTAAAATAAACGGTTAAATTAATATTTTGTATGTTTTTTGTCGATTAATTGATATGACTTATTTTTTATATATTTATCCAAAATCAGACAAATGAATAACCTTCTTCCTATATTCTTATGACCTTAAAATATAGATCTAGTTAAATATATAATCAATCATATCATAATAACTGAAAGAAAAATCACAATTGTTTTTTTGTATATAAAAGTAAAATCGAGACCATAGGCAGATGTTTACTTTTATTTGGCGATTAAACATGACATAGAATAAATTATTTTTTAACTTTCTCTATATTTATAAGTTTTCGCACTAGAACAGTAATAGTGTTAAGCGGTTTTTTAATTATTAAATGTCCTATTGAAAGAATAATAAAATTATTCATAAATATCGTCAGTCTCCGCGGCCATCTAGCCGTTTCCAGTCAATCTTAATCCGAACATCCGCTATATATTTGCGAACCGACAAATGCGCAAATTTTAAATATATGTGTTCTCATACAAAATTTACGTCCTTATAACTATATATATAAGGCTTAGAATACTTGCACTCGAACCTTCAATTGAAGCATTCAATACTTTTCGGCGCGAATAAGGAACGACAGGGCGAAGACCTTCTGAATTACGAGAGAATTATCGCAAACAATATATCATATACAAAATATTTTGTAATTAATTATCCAATATTTAAGTACAAAAAACCTAAATTAAATATAATATTACTACTTTGCCACAAGTATTTGAATGTTCCAACGATTTGAATTTTAAAAAATGACGAGTTTAAAATATAGTAACATCTTAAGACGCTGGTTCTTACGGTAAGGATCGGGATAGTTGACGGACATTTGATCCCCGACTTACGAAAACTTTCCGTTTATTAATATGTGGACCCATCCACTAACAATCCGGTCCAAGATAAATCATAATATCCCTAGACCGTTTAAACATCACAGAAATCAAATATATGCACTAGTGTATTTACTATTCCCATATTTTACCATGATTAATTTGATCCTAATAAAAAAGTAGATATTTAATTATTGATTTAAATCAGTTGATATTGAAATATTCTAATAAAATTTATCTTAATATTTAAATTGAAGTAGAGCTAATACCCAATACCTCTTTAAATGTTTCATATAAATGACTCTAATCATTTTAAAATAACTACAAGCTCAAAAGAAAATACAAGAATTGGTATAAAATTAATTTCAATAACTCACTAAGTCTCGATGAGCTCGCAATTGAGCAGAAGCTTGTCTAGCCCCAGCTCTACCACCGCGACCGTTTGGTCGTGGAAGTAGATCATGCGGAGAGTATCATTGGCGACTCTCCTCCCCGTGTAGGGCTTCACTCCCGCCGGCTCCCTCCTGTCCGCATCCTCGGACCTGGCACCCACGCTCCCAACGAGCCCAGCTAGAGACCAGCTAGCGGGGAAGCTGAACGCAAACGGTTTTGCAGAAGCCGACTGTGGAGACGATACCGCAATGCAAAGGATCACGACAACCGATACGAGTGATTTGACGAGGCCGTCCGCCAGCGGAGCACCCCGGGTGAGGGCCTCACGCGCTGAGCGCACCGCACTGAGGAGCCTTCGGAACGCCATCACGCCTCGTCCATCGCGCGTCCGCCTCGCCGGTGTGCCGCGGACTGAGCGAGCCGCGAGGAGCGGGTACTGCACCGTGCCGCCGCGACGACACCTTCGTCGACACTTTCTTCACTCTGACGTCATGTAATTTCACTTTATAATATTATCCAATGTCTTTGGACTTAGTTTGTGTTTTGGTATGACGTATTATTAGATTTTATTAATATTTATTTAAGTACTTCAGTATTCATTAGTCAAGTATTAAGTAAAAGTGCAGAGGGAGAGTTTTTTGGATACAATAATATGAAAACGATAACTTAGCTTTGTTATCGAATGCTAAATGAAATGAGTCAACGCTCATTTAGACTAGTATTCATTTTTAATTATTACTTATTACCTATCATGAAGGCATTTCAACTAATAAGGTAACTCGAGCAAAAGTATTATTTTTTATATAAAACTTACGACGTGCTTTATCACTATTTGACATTGACCTTGACAGTTCGAAGTATGACTACAGATACATTAGTGAATACAATATTCATACATTACAATATTGAAAATATGTCATCTGGATAAAACATATGACCGAGGCTACATTCATTTTCTTATAGCAACTTATATTTTAAAAATAATATCCTTATTAACTATAATTCCTACCTACCTAACGTTACGCCCATTATCTCTCTTCTGTGGACTGTTTAATACTTTTTCACTTATAAGTACGTATAATTGATGTATACTAGATTCGTAAAAATAAGTATTTTCCAAACAGTATAATTACATACTTGTGTAATGAGACAATGGATTAAGTCGTGAAAATCATTAAGTAGTTACGAAGTAAGTGCTGTCGTTTTACAATATTGGTAATTAGTTAAGTAAGTTTAGGATTAATAAATAAAAGTAAATTAAACATACATGTCATCACAATTATTTATTCACTAATTATTTTCAGTATCCAAGAATAATGCGGGTGCAGTAAATAGCCAACGAATTTAGAGTGTGAGTCGAATTGCGCGACGGCCGCCATAAGTAACTTATTCCCGACAGAAACTACCACAGGTCCTCCTGAACTCAACTATACAGTACAGAAAATAAACCGAGAAACATTTATTATATGATTTTGCATTAGTTATATAAGCATAAGCATATTTGCATAAGTATATTTCTAAATAAGTATATCATGAATAATTTTTGAGAAATTTTACCTGGTGTTTTTCCACATCAATAGCATTATATACGGACAGACAAATTAAGGAATCATCCTCTATAAAGCTGTAATTTACTCTACATTCATTCGATTCTAAAGTAATTGCTTCAAAAGTCCTAACAGTCATGGTATCTTGTTTTGTTGAAGAGTTCTGAAATATGACAAGTTTCAATAAGCGTCATCTCTTGTCGAAAGAAAGATTTACAAGTTTTAGTCTAGTAGCTAGTAGCTCTATCTGGTGTCGAGTAGAAACAGTTTTTGAATAATTTCTACTCTGCTTAGTTTGCGCAATAAGATAATTTTTTTATTTTTAAAAAGTTATACTATGTGAGTTTGAAATTTAGTAACCTTAGTCAATCCCCAACTGTAAATATCCACTTCAAGACCAGGTCTTATGCTTTCGCTTTCAATTCCAATAAAAGTATCATTCACCGGCGGTTCGATTCTTAGTAACGCCAAACTAGGTATTTTTATTCGAGATCTTAAATATAATGGTGATTTTGTGATAATTTCAGACTTTACATAATGTTTAGGTTGGAATATTATTTCAGTTACATTGTGCACAGTGCCATCTATGAGTGGGTTGACGGCGTTCGCAATAATGGAGTAGTAATGACTATCGAGAATATTTGAATTTCTGAAAAAAAATATACTCAGTTAATTTCTTACATATATTCATAAAATGCAAACAAATAAGTATATAACAATTACTTACTTGTTTTCATACACATTAGACAATAAATCCACACAGGTAGCAGCTGTCAGCACCCAGTGCGGTGACACCAAGGTCCCTCCGCAAGTTTGCGCGGTTATGTTTAAAAAGGACTCGAAAATAGCCACCAAAAATGTACTGTTTTTGATATTATCAACACCACTTTCCTCATCTGGTTCTATTATGTTATTTTTTATATTTTCACTTATATCGTCTGGTTGCACCAAATTATTTACGTAATTATCTTCATATCTTAATGTGTCGAACTTCAATTGTTTTCTATTTATGTTTTGCCATAACATTTCTCCCAAAACAGGATCGCATTGTGACACAGATGCACTAATAATGCTATCATTCGATATGTCATGCAAAGTTGAATTCAGAACATGTTCAAAACCTAAAAAAAGGCGTTTAATGCAATTTGATACTTTATTGTATTAGCCACGCATTTACATAAATCTTAATTACCTGGCACATTTTCTAAAAGAAACACGAACACTGTAAGAGTCGCCATTACTCGAACTGTTATCAGAGCGTAAGTTTGTTGATGAAAAACAACCTTTCGAAATTACGTCAACTAACTAGTAAGTATACTGTATACAATTTCGACAAATATTTTTTTTAGTAAAACATATTTTCAAATCGCTGAAAAATTACTGGGAAATAAAAACTCATTGTTTATTGAAATTAAGTTTATTTCAAAACGCAATCACAACCTTTGTACAAGTCAAATTTAATTATTTTTCTACTCAAAAAAGTTTATTACCACCAGTAAGGTTAAGTTAGGTTATTGTTAAAATATTAAGTTATTATAAAAATATTAGTAAAACTATCCAGGATCAAATTCAATTTACACAGATATTGTTATAATTTGTTTACTTTCATAATATATACTATTGGATAGATTGTGCTTATCAATTTAAAACTAAATACATTTATATAGGAAGTTAGACAAAATATTCTTAGAGCATTATATGAATAGTGTTATAATAAATGTATTGGTATATTTCAACCAAATTTGTTAGTGACTAGAATTATTTACTTAATAGACATAGAACATACAACACCAATAGCATTTTCAAGTAATATATTATAAAAAAACATGTATATTGTTTCAAAGGAAAAAAAATATTGGGCAGCTGAGAAGTTGCTCAGTGTAGTTAAAGTTTCATGTGCTGGAACTTGTAGCACATCATGGTTCATAATCATCAATAAACAATTTAAATACAACAGGTAAATAAATAACAGGATATAGATAAGTTTCTTTATAGTAAATGCATTTGAGATCAACATGTCTAAATGCAAAATAATCGTCATAAAAGTTGATAATATTATTTTTCATGTCTATATTCATGATTAACTTTTTTTATTACATTAGTAAATGTGTCCCAAAGTAAATCAAAACTTTAGTTAAGACTAACAAGGGTCATTCTAGCCCAATCAAATCAATGCCGTGCCTCATAAAGTCAACCTCAACAACAATGAAAACATGAAGATGTTTATAGGTTGGCTTTATAGGACAACTGTTCTGTTTTTAAAGTTCATCCCAATTTCTATCTGAATTGACTATCAATATCCATTGTCACCCCCTTGATGAACGGCAGACCGGTGCCCACTTTCTTCTGATACTCCAAATATTGGTTACCAAAGAAGGATATGAGAAACATTTCCTCAGCATATATACGCTCATTGAAGAACATCCATGATACCACCGTGTAGATTGTCACACAAAATGGGTTTAAAAGAATTATCTGTAAGTAATTACAGTAGAATTATATTTATTAAATTATATGAATCAATTCTAATGTATGTAATGGTATGGACAAAGTGAGATAGACTGGACAAAATTATAGTTTTTTTCTGATATTTATCCATTGAACCCTAATAAAGTAGGTACAAAAAAATGCAGCAAGTTTTGGTAAAAAACCAAAACTTGCTGCATTTTTTTTATCTTGTAAAGACAAATTGTAGTATACCTGTGTGCCAATAGACCAGTAGAACCAGCCCACATAACTGGGATGCCGACAAAGAGAGTACACCCCACCTGTCACAAGCTTGTGATCCGGCCTCTTTACTGTTTGAACCTACCAGTATCAAATCGGAAAAGGAAATTACAAATATGTGCACATTTTAAAGAAATATTATATATATACTATGCTATAATTAACATATATAGACATTTTTTTATAGTATGTTCACAAAACAATAAATAGTATATTTGACATTGTTTTTCAAAATCTTGGAACATACTAGGCAGGAAAAACTTGCCATTAAAATATACATATGATTTTAATTGAATATATCATTATTACTGACACCAACCAACTAAGTGAACAAAATATATTCCTACTGGAGAACTAAAAAAATTTTACTTACATGATGATTAAAGTTTGTTTTAGCAGTGAACATGGCCATCTTCCTCATCACCTCACCAACAATACATATCACCACACCAATGTGGGAGAGCCAGAACACTGACTTCATGCCTAAAAGTTTAATAACAATATATTTTTTAGGTTTTTGAAAAAATTAGGTTAAAATGTATCAAGTATTAAAATACTTAACAACCACTTACTTGGAAAGAAGTAACATTCTATGGTTGCCTCCACCCAGCTGGCCACGGCAGCCACCCAGTACTGTACACTATGGTTTAATATAAATGAATCTATTGTCAGAGTCTGAGGGTTTGTGAGTGCCACTGATAGAAACTCTGAGAAGTGAAACATTGAGAATGCCATTGCATAGAGTCCAAAGATGTGGATATTGTTATCAAATGTAGCAAAGTAGAGCCCTGTTGCAAACACTGAACCTAAGAATGCTGCTCTTATGGCTACCTAGAAAAAAAGTAATTAGATAACCTTGATAGGAATATTGTTAATTAAATACATTTCTTTATTTTTTATTACATAAGGAGTATTGTTTTTTTTATACACAACCAAAGAAATCGATTGAAGAAAAATAATAACGATTGAATAAAACTATACCAGATACTTATGTATTGCACAAAAGGATACTGTTATTGAAATTCGTTGGTTTAGTATAACTTTAGACGAATTAAATTAACTTACCTCGTAAGTGAAGCCTTTTAAAGAGTACCGTAGTATCAAATTGATCAAGCAAAAATATAGAGCCGGTCCCCAGTATGTAAGAGCCCATAGTTCGGAAGTATAGCCTAAAACGCTGGCCGATGAGAGCGAAATTATAAACATTACACTAGACAAGGAAAAGTAAAATAATGATAGCTTAGCAGCTGGACAGACAATCTCCATTTTAGAATATTTTATCTCATTGGAAACAAATTCCTGAAAAAGTAAATACTTATGAATATAAATACGATTAGTTTGACATTTTGATATATTTAAAAAGCGCGTTTTGTTGCTGCTACGTTCTATATACTTGTCTAATAACTTCATTCTATCAAAACAAGAAACACTATAGTTTTCTTATACTAATGATTAATGAATACAAATAGGTATTTTATTATTTTTAAACTAAAAGCTCTTCACCAGGTTCAATTATAGTATATTTTTGTGTTCTATTTATAGGAATATTTTCAATTTGATTTATGTGAAATAACAAATCGCAATAGAGGTGGTCATAGCAACACTAACTGTTTTGTTTGATGTCATCGAAATTCCGCAAAAAATCTCGAGTAGTTTTTGCAAAAATGTTCGTTAATTTGGACGAAAAAAAAAGGACAAGAATTTAGAAATTATTATAAAATCAGCGCCAGGTTCTAAATTATACAAAATTAAAGTGAATTTTAAAATAAAGTGTTGTAGTTTTAAAGTTTCAAATTCATATTGAGTTCGGTAAGATTTAAGTTCAAATACATTTTTGAAATCCTGATTATATTTCTTGAATTAAAATTTATTACATGTATTGCCTTAAAATGTAAGTAAACATTATAGGAACTTATATTGTCCAACAGCTTGACGTAATCAGCCCATAACAACATTTTAGTGAAATTAGTTCGCAGCGGATGATATCACGAATGTTATAAAATTGGCCGTGATTTGCGAAATATGTACTCGTCTAAATAATTTCAAGAAAAATTGAAGTTTAGTACTTGTACGGTAATCGCCGCAATGAACGACCCGTGGGACGTCAAATCGGTGCGGCAGTCAAACCAATACTTGTCTTGTATGAAGATTAATGGAGTCCCACTTTTACCTCCCGTTGTAAGTTAATTTAATATATTGACAAAATTGTTCCTGTCCACTTGTTCTATCGTGTTAAATATAATTATAATTATATTTAATATTTTGGTAGTAGTTTGTTTTGCAATAATATCTATAATAGATACAAGATTTATAAGTATATCATACCTCATTTATTCAAGATTATATTTCTTTATGGTTTCCAGATTTAGAATGAGCCAAATCCTTACAATTTTAGAAGATATTTTTACATTGTTGTTTAAAGTTTATATAAAATTAAAGAATATTTTATTTTGCCATATTCCTGAGGTGATTTTCTTGTTTTTTCTTTTATATTCATACAATTGATATCCTATATAATAAATAATTTTTCAGCTATCCAAAGAATGTTATGTTGAAATGCAGTATTATAAACTTTTGGCCAAAGAGGTCGAAAAGAGAATTCAATCACTAAAGCCACTCATAGTGGATAGTGATTCTGAGTCTAGTGAAGATATAACGGACGCACCAGAGCTTCCAGAGTCAGAGCAAAGTTATGACATTTCGCCTGAAGCAATAAAAGCTGAAAATAAGGACTATGTGATTTGTATGGAAACAGAAAAATGTCTAGAAGATTGTTTCACTGAAAAGATACAGCACTTTAGCAATACATATGACAATATTACTTCTAATTTCTCTATCAATACCGACAGTGCTTCTTCCAAACTTTCATCTAAATTTGTGATAGATTTAAGTTTGAGCATCAATGAAAGTAGACATTTTGCTGACAGCATTAACACTTCTAACACTGTTGATATTCCTGAAAGAGACTATGATTATCCAAAAAGAGAACAGAAGGAACTTCTAATGGATATTGAAAAGGATTGTAAAGCTGCAGACAAACTCAATTTCAATGTAAATATTAAAAAAGATTTACCTTTGGACCCTTTGAATTTAGGTCAAGATGGCCCTTCTTCCTTGACTTGTAAGAGTTTTACGGGTTCTCTCAATAACATTCACAGGGAGAGTGTCAAAGAAGTACAAGAAATACCTTTAACCAGACAAAGATCATACACAGTTTTGATACCAAGTCCAATGCTACTTGCTCATTTAGAGGTGCAGTCAATAAATACTGGAATGGATATAACATCAATCTCAATGAGTGAATCTATGTCTAACATTAGTAATAGCAATAAAAAACGAAGAAGCTGGGATTTAGAAACAGCTAAAGTTAAATGGTCCTCTATGGCCTTAGAGTTGAAAGAAAAGAATATAGCTAACAATAGTAAATCTATACACCCCAAGAGTGTGCCGGTTAAACCTACCACGAGAAAAGCGACGCAAGTTATTATGCAAAGACCAAGATCACTTGCACAGGATAAAGTGAAAATTAGCCCTCCCAAAGTAAATATCAAGTCAGAACCCATTCAAAAACCGAGAAAAGGGATTAGTCCTGTTAGAAACTCCACTCCCCAGAGCACTGGCAAACCAGTAGTTTGCCCTAAAAGTGCTCAAAAGAAGAAGGAAGATGCTGAAACAACCAAACAAAATAATGTTACAGAAACAGAGGATCCAGCCACTCGAGTTCGTGAACTGTACGATAAGATACAAAAGCAGCAGCTCGTACAGATGGCCAATCTAGTTGAGAAACAAAAGAAGGAGCAACAGTTACTGCAGCAAGTTTTCGAAGAACAGAATAATTTATTGATTACACAACTAAAAACAATACGTCCAAAGTCACCCAATGACGGAAAAGAAGCATGTAAAAATCAGAAAAATGAAATAGGAAGTCGAGGTCCGGTTAGTTTGAGCCAACTTATCAATCAAAAGCAACCAGAAAACCCTGCACATAACAGCCCGGTCCTCTCGACTTTAACCGACACAAACAATTATATAAACTATTGCGATGACGTCCTCAAGAAATCCAGGTTTATAACGGGAAGTATGAAAAAAACAGAAACAAAGATAATCAGTGATAAGAGCCAGTCCCCTCAGCAGCTAGAGGGCAGCAGAACGCGGTCTCATTCTCCAACTCACAGAAATACCCCCACGTCGAGAAAACTAACGTACGAAAACAGCGTATGGTCGGATCGTGATAACGATCAAATATTGACCGATCGAACGAACGACACAATGGCCGATATCTTGAATGTAACATTTCCATCTGACTACAGCGACGAATGTCCGCCATATCTTCATAAAACTGTTATAAACAATTGTGGTTCAGATTCCGTAAGCGCCGTGTCAGCGCCGACCATGGCAGCCTCCTGTAGGTCTGCAAGTACACTCAACCGGAGCGTGGAACAAACTAAGCAGATCTCTGTTAACAGCAGCATTTGCCACAGAATGGTGAAATCAAACCTCTCCCGAACGCCAACTGCTCAAGAGGTATGTCGGTGTTATAGTTATGTTATTGTAGATTATTGTGTTGGTGAAGTGATCTAAATTACTACGAAATTACTGTATTCATATAGTTTTTATTATTATCTATCATAAGTAGCTACTTACATTGCGACATCATTCAAATGTTTGAGTAGTTTTTTTTATATATGGAGTGTTAAAAGCTTTCCTAACAAATTTCGTAAATTTAAATAACTTCTTTGTGTCTTGCTTCCGTTAGTCTTGAGTTAATTTTTTGTTTTGAGTTTCTTCCTAAATGATATCCTATATTTTTAGTTCCAGAGCCAAAAAATGTTTGTATGTAATTGGCATTGTACAGCTTCTTTAGAGATTCGCAGAGTTCGAGACAGTTTCTGTTTGAAAGCCGGTTCAATCGATGGATGATTCTTAGCATAATTGCATATTCAAAGAGATTTTGCCGATGTTTTTTTAATTACACAATTTTATGTACAACCCCAGCGAGCGGCCGCAACAAAAATAGTGTCATTAGCGAAAGGCTACCTCGTCCGTCGTCTCTTAAGTACGGAGCGCGTGCAGGCCACGGTGCAGACCATCAAGGACGCACTGCTGTGCGCGCTGCAGCTGCACCAGGAGCGCGGCGGCATCCGCGGCGCAGACGTCGACCTGCACCGACGACTCATCCAGCAGGTGGGCCGTAAATGGGGGAACCAGATTCCGAGTGGTGTTTGAATCCTGTGATCCTTATGGCTGATGATATTAGGATATGTCGTTTTGATAAATTAAGCATTTTTTAGTATAATTTTCCTTGTATAGCTACAAGCATTTATATTAAATCTTACAAATTACAACTTCATAATAAATTATATAATAGTTCAACATTTCATCCTCATCATGAAAATTAAATATGTTCAAGAAATGACCTTTTCTCTTGTAGATAATAGTGCTAGGAGATATCGTAAATGTAAATTGTATAAAAAATTACGATGGGAAAGGTGTTGATGGAAAATATAAAGAAAAGGATATAAAAGAGAAATGGAAGGATTATTTTGAAAGGTTGTTGAATGAAGGAAATAATCTGAGTGAGGAGATGAATAGTGCAATAGTTCTCTCGCGCTCATTTATGGAAATAAAGGTGATGTAGAAGACCAACAATTATAGGGGATATGGCTCATGTATTATGTATGGATGTGAGTGCGGGGCTTTAAAGGCGTGGATGAAAACGTATGTATGCAGGTAGATTCTAAGGTGGACGTGTAATGTTGAAACAAGAAATAATAAGATAAGAAATTAGCGTATTAGAGGAAGCTTGGGAGTCGCGTCGGTAACCGAATAAAAAATGAGGATGTCGTCTGTCATGGTATGGACTTGTTATGAGGAGGTGAAAGGCATGTCATTTGAAGTTTGTTTGATATGGAAGACGAGGGATGCAAGGGAATAGGACGGCAAAAAGAAAAGGTGGACACGAATTGCGTGAAGATCGAAATAGTGAAGGGATTGTGTGTAGTAATGACGAGTGGCAAGGAAGTATAGAAGAAAAAACATACCGCGTCGACTCTTAATATGGGATAAGGGCTGAGAGATGATGACGAGTCATAATTCAAATTAATTATCCAGTCCCCAACCCCCTTACTTCCACTAACTCTATTCTAGTCTCCATCCGACTCCCCGTTTCTGTAGGGATGTAATGCATTTGCAAATCCCTAGATAACGGCGGCGTGCTATACGCTGCACGACACGTTCATCGCCAGCTCCCCGGGCGAGCGATGCGCTCTGATCGCGGCCGACCGCAGTCGACGACAGTCGATCGCCGCTCGTCTCCCCACGCCCACGAGACACAGACCCACGTGAGTCGATATGGGCATAAATTAAACCAAACGACTTAATATTATTTATATCTATGTATTTCCTTCAAAAGACGTCCTAAAAATTACTGATTTACATTTTTATTTGTCGACACGTAATTCTCGTATTACTGTCAAAACAATTGTAGCAAAATTCGGAACGTGCCAAAATGAAAATGAAAATCTATATCTATATATTTAAGTAACATAAATATTAACAAAAGAAATAAATATAAGGTGTTGGTGGTAATATCGCAGGGACGTAATGTCACAAAGTCACAGCGGCGCGTTCCCGCCGCGTGTCAAGCGACCGCCGGCGTCCATAATGACTCAGTCCAATCATGGTAACGGTTCATAACGGACTCTTTGATTCATTCATTATTCAAAATTCTAATAATCATTTTTTATAAGGTTGGCAGTTTGCTAAACGCTTTGTCCATATTTCAATGTTGGCTGTTGGCTTTACCGTTTATACCGGGAGTTACTCTTATAAAATATTGAATATCATTCATTTTTCTAATAGTTCTTTTTTCATACATGGATATGTACAGCGCCTTCTTTATCTATAATAGAAGTTGCATGTTACTATGTATATATATGTACATTGTTTTTAGGATTTTATTTGCTTATGCTATTTTGATATTATAGTAGCCATAGTCCGTCTGAAATAAGAGGTATTGTTTGACGTTCATAATTTTGAAGTCGAAACTACTTTGTTTAGAAAAATGTCTATTCAGTCACATTTTTTTTTTATTTGTATTAATTCTAATACCGGTTGTCTCATTTAAATATTCTTAAAATAATATTCTAAACTGAAATAAATATTGAATACGAAGAATTGGTATTGATATCTCATAACAATCGTATAATGTAGTAATCGATTTATACGTTCCCTATTATTCTGTCAAACCATACTTCGTAGATTATATAGTCCATGGGTATTATGAGCACGTGAGCAACTATTTTTATTATATTGAGCACATTATTTATTGTGTAGAGTAAAATGTATATTGTAATATAAAAATGTTTATTTTATATATTTACTATATATATATGTACATATATTTTAAATATATAAACACTTTATTCAATGTTTATATTATTGCATATTTTCATTGTACTATATTGCCTTAGTAACATTTCTTCATCAACAGTTACTATATACATTTCAGAGACATTTAGTGGTGACAAGAGTGTGCGTCGCTACATGCCCAGCCCGCGGCGTCGTCCGTGGCGCTGACTCAACCGTGCCTGAAGAAATTATTTCTTTCCAAAAAGTTCAAGAAAGAGGTAGTTATAGTTTTAAACTGTCTTCTCTTTCAGTCTGATGAGTAATAGCAATAGTAATAAGTTCAAATTTTATAAAGAATATATATAACATATTTTATTAGCATAAGTTTATTAAGAAAACGACGAGAAAAACAACTGTTTGACAATCCCTCCCTCGTCAGCTTTTATGTCAATGACTTCGCCTAAAATTGATGAACACCCGAAATGTATTTATTAGTAACCAATAACAACACCGATGTCAACGAATGTGACCACACGATTGACTGACCATGTTATATACACATATGATGGACGTATATACGACGTAATATTACAAAAAATATTGTTAAGCAAATGAAATGCCAGTTTTATAAAGATGAGACGGCTTTGAACTTTTATTTTTAATACAAATAACCCAAAACATGGTATAAGTGTCATAATGACCGTACAATAACTTATTGTTAGATAAATGAAGGTTGTAACCTGGCTTCAGAAGCTCTGGTGTCTGTTCGTTTTGTATTGTTAAGATGTTGTAACCACGAAAGTCTGATATTTATTTTAATTATTTTTTGATAATATTTAGGCACAAGTTTCAGTTTGGTTTATAAATTAATTTTGTACTATCATATGTTTTTAATCAGAACGTAACTTTTGTAATTCCTTTGTTTTTTTAGTTATTTGCTAGCTGTATTAGTCTTATTATTGTTTATATTGATTACTCGGTACTACGCTTTTAATAATTTAACTAACTAAAAAATATGTAAAATATTTTAATGGAAGCATAAATAAAAACGCAACATCGAATTCATTGTTTATTTCTCCATATACATAACCCTTCGATTTAAACATTAAAATTATCGTATAATCTGGGTGTAAAATCAATCGATGCAGAATCACGAAATAATTAGCGCAATCCGTGACAGTACGTGAGCAAACAAACTACCATAAATATATGAAAGATATCGATAGACAGTAGAAGCGTGTCTTAAGCACAAAGTATAAAAACACACGGTAACACTATCACTGCACCGCCGTCACTGGAGCCGTCACTGGAGCCGCCACTGGAGCCGACCTTCGCCGCAGCGGCCGACCGGATGGACGGCTCTTTGTCCAGTAAACGAAATTAAAAAAATACCTTCTGTAAGTGAAATTCGTGTACAAACACTTTAAATGCCAGAAAAATGCGCCGACGAGTGCGAACTTGGCGAAAATGAATAATTTCGGCTCGTGACTTTTCTGACGATGTTATTTACTTTTCTATGTGTGGTCGTGTTGTTAAGGCAGAGTGTACTTGACGTAGGGCACCTCGATGTCGTTGTCGTCCTCGTCGTTGCAGCACACCTCGAACACCAGCGCTTTGACGTGAGGTTCCAGTTTTTTCTTAGACACTTTCATCACAACCTCGGACATTGGCAAGTTCAGTCTCTCCTGACGCTTGGCTTTCGGCATGAAGAATGAATACAGCATGCACACCCCCTGTGACAACATCGTGATCTCGAGTTTGTGCTCGTTTTTGAAATAATCAATAAACTCTTGCAAAGTCACCTCTCCCCTGATTTCAAATCTGTCCCAGAGTGTCCACGTCTTATCATAGTACGTGTTGACCGGAGCCGAGATGGGTTCAGAGAAACCGAAAAATGGAAGGGCCAAATTCACGAAGCCATTCTTAAAGGCTTCCAGAGTATTGAAGCCCTGTGCAAGTTTGTACAGTTCGAGGCACACGAGGCCGGCGACCACGGAGGTGGTTGTGGCGATGGCGGGTATGATCTTCCCGGCGATGAGCTTGGAGCGATGGCGGTCCGCGGGCGGAATCTTGTAATTGGCGGCGCGAAGGTTGGAAGCGGCCACGATGAAGTCCATGTGGAAATTGGTGTCGTCGTCCTTCTCAAACTCCAGCGGCGTTATCTTCAAGCTGCCAAGTTTGCCGGCCGGAGGGAGGTCGGCCACTATGTTTTTCACCCTATCCTGATCCATCTCGTCGTTGTTTTGTTGTAGCTGAGCATCCGTTACCGCGATTTTCACACCCGACTTCGGTTTGAATTTGGGCACCTGTCAAGAGTATACAGTGTTGGTAAATTAATAAAATTCAATATAACTTATTATTTTTAGCCCTCTATACTAACCTGTACTCCAACGGCAACTTTGGCAATTCTTTCTCTGTCCACACACGGTGGTATTCCATACACATGCGCCTTAAGATTGGCAGCCGCCACAATATAGTCCAAGTGCAAATTATCCTCGGGGTCGAAGTCCAGTGGGGCGGGGCAACGCTTAGGGCCCGACCAGAACGGGGTGCCGCTGGTGGTGGTTTGGCTCGGGGGGAAGTTGTACAGCAATTGCCGGATCTGGTTGGAGTACTGGGCCTCCCAGTGCATGCGAGCCCAAGTCACGCAGTCGTCGAAATTGAGAGGACGATCGACTATCGCATTCTGATAATAGCAGTACAAACAACTAATAAACATTTATACTAATAGACAATATAGAAGAGTTAGAACTCTGCTTCAAAAAGAATATTGATTATGTACTTTGTATGTAAAAAAATTAAATTATCTTATTGTTAGTATGTGTGTATATACGATATAACTAGTAGTAAGTAGTTACTCGACCAGCCGACGAGTGCTAGTCGTCACTCGCTCCCCGCGACCGCAGCGCGCGCTCTACAGTTACTAATTAGTAGTATAACAACTACTACTATATCCACTACTAACAACTAGTTTCAACAATCGAATGATTCGATTGTTTTTAGTAGTTATCGCCCATCGCTAGTCGGTATACACTTCACGTCCTATGAAACTTAATATGTTGGTCTTTAAATTAGAAGGCCTCAAATTGTGTGGGTGGAACGCTGAGCACTTGTAAATTCTTTTTAAAATTTGATTGTTTAAATTAACAACTAATTTGTTTCAAATTATTTTTTTTCTATTTATTTTTCATTATGAGGGTTCATTTAGTGTGTCAGTTATTTTCGTTATTATTTTTACGACTTCAAGTCCAATCAGCTTTTATGAATAAGACTCCTTACAAAGAACACAGATTCTCTCTGTGAGGTGTCTTGTTATTGCTGGTATAGTGTAATTGAATAATTTAAACAATTTACTATCATTTCCCTTGATTGTTAACGTCTCTATCATAACTTTATGACAGAAGATGAGAACTTACTCGCACGCTTTCTAAGGCCTCCAAAGGCTGGTTGCCGGGTAGCTTCATGGTCCTCTCCAAGAAGTGAGGATCTCTGAGATACTGGGCAGCGTGTTCTGCAGCCTGACGGAAAAGACCCTCGAACTCATCACGCGCCCACTGCAGTGTGTGCTCGATAGCGTTGGGGAAGTTCTTGAGGGTGCAAATAGGAATACTTTTTTCAGGAGGGTCTTGAGAAGAGCTGTACGACTCAGTGAGGTATGGAACTACGACCTGAAATGTAAAAAAAATAAATATTACTCCTAATGTCATATCTTGAGAATGGTTAGTTCACCAGACACGACAGAAATGTAATAAAAACTTGTATTAAATACCTGTGTATTGCCTTTAGTCCCTAGAGTGCCACTCTCAAGTAACGGCTTCTTGTAGTACACACAGCGTCTGTCCATGTATATCCTGGCATCTACGTTATCGAGCGCATTGGCTACTCCATCCAGCG
Organism: Dircenna loreta; assembly: GCA_963555665.1. NCBI lineage: Eukaryota > Metazoa > Arthropoda > Insecta > Lepidoptera > Nymphalidae > Dircenna > Dircenna loreta. Next base: position 15,950,916 of record OY743096.1, read on the forward strand.
CCTCGAAGAACGCATCGTCATACACCGATTCGGTCTCCGGGCAAACACGGTTCTCTTGCGCTATGACGTTCATTGATGGGTTCATTTGTTTTATAACCTGAAATAAGTTAATACTTTTATAATGAGCATGAATTCCAGGACCTAAAAAAGGAAATTGTACTATTAAACCCTACAAAAGATTTAATAAGTTTAAAATTGAAATCTGTACCTTAGCAGCAGTACTGGACTTAGGCTTCTGGACGTCATGAGGACGGAACAAAAACTGCCTGTTGAGGTTTGACTTCTCAATGAGGTCCATGTCGGTGACTGTGACGGAGCCCCCGTCCGCGCCTACGCCCATCATCGCAAAGTTCTTTAGCAGCTCGCAGCCGATGGCGCCCGCACCTAGTTTGGAAGTTATTTTTTTTAAATATTCTAGATTCATCAGTGAAAGACATTGATTCTTTAAAAAATGTTGATGTGATTCTGTATTTCTAATATCAGTAAAATCAGAAACAGATATAATTTTAATTAGATCTTATCTAAGGAAAATAAAAAAATGTATTAGTTTTAAAGTTCGTCACTCCACCAAAATCATTTATACATCTTCGTATCATGCTGGTCAGACGCATATAGACAAAACAATTGTCAATGACCAAATTTGGTTATTGGCCATATTTTTGGCAAAACAGGAAATAAATAATAGACACAAAGGATGCACAGACTGCAAAGCATAATTGTCAGATGTAGTAATCAAACTGAAGGTACCAGTCAGGGTAATAAGCATTCAATAACTTGATATATTTGAATGTAAACATACTTACCAACAATGAAATACTTAAGCTGCCCAATCTTCTTCTGGATATCTTGTCCAAATACTGCAATCTGGCCATCATATCTGGAGCCAGTAGGCTTACAATTATCCTCATTAAGCTTGGAGCGGTCTTCGGGAAGGCACTCAAGGGCATCAAGGTACAGCCACTGAACTATTGGATGGAACTTGCCTGAACTCGCCTTCATTACTTCCTGGGCAACTATACCTCCTATTGCTGCATTCATTGGATTTAGATCACCAGCTGCAGTCTGGAAAACAGTTTTTTATAATTACACTCATTATTTTTTTTACACTTAAACTAAGATGTTGCTTCACTACACTCCACCTGATGGAAATGTTGTTGTAGGTGGTAAAGCACATCAACTTAGTAAAAGCCTATTCACTCTTGCCTTGAAGACACCCACATTGTACTTGGACGGAAAAACATGTATACATAATAATACATAATCTTCTTGCTACTGTAAGCAGCAATCACTATGGATAGATTTTTAGGAAGCACTCACCTTACAGAATGTTTCCAGTAGTCCAGTGTTGATTTCCATTTCGCCACTTTTGAAATACTCTATGCCTTGTTTGATATTGTCAACATATTGCATGAAAATACGAACATCATCTTCACACCACGGTTTTGGAAGTCTACCCTCTTCGGCTTTGAACTTGTGAAGAGCAGAAAATGCTACATGAAGTTGTGGAGGATAGTTCATCTTAGCAAAATCTGTGACTAGGAACTCTGGATTTTTGATAGATTCCTCCAAAGGCTTGAAACTCAGTTTCTTTGGCATCTTCACTTGGGTGACAATACCACCTCGGATGTACTTAGAAAAGTTTGTTGTGTCACCAATGCTGAAGGTGTATGGTCCCAGCACTTTGATTGGACGCACTTCACAACCATTTAATTCTGACATACCTTGCACCTGAAGTAAAATTAAATGATTTATTATTATTATTATAATAAATATAGTAAATTATACAAAACACAGTAGAAGACTACTAAAAAATTAAAAAAAGTTTTGTTGCCCTTAAGCCTCAATACCAGGATTATTCAAATTCAAAGCTTCTATAAGTCAAAATGATCAGCAAAACATTTTAAGTAATTTTGGAACATATACATGATAGAATTATAAAACTGATCTGATCTCTCTGTATCTTGAAAATATCCATATATGTAATGTAACCTTTATAACATCAAATAATAATAATAAATTCATACATAAATCATGTAAATTATCTCAAATTACTTCCATAGTTTGAAGAGAAGTAAAGTTTACAACGTTGAACAATTTCGTGTTCTTTATGCTTTAGTCACAGATCATTTAGTCATAAATAGTCATGATATCTGGAGCAGAACTATTTCATTTTTAACAAATTTGTTTTAATTTTATGTTGCTATTTAAATTACTTTACTTGTGATGCTTAACTTTTAATTAAAGAACAAATGTTTAAAATGAAGGTATGTTTATAAAAGATTTTTTATTTATTTTAGCTCTCATATATCTCTCTATTATGTACAATTTGTATTTGCAAACAAATATTTGTATGAAAATTAAAGTATTTCATCTTAATATTTAAAATTGTTTCTGGCATTGTAGTTCAAGCTCAAACATCATGTTATGAGCTCTATGTACACTAACAAGATTATGGTATGGAAATAATGTGATAAAACCTAATATAATAACCTTCCATGTACAAAGAATTATTTTTTGTCTACTAGAATGATTTCTTCAACCTACCTACACAATATATTAACTTGTCTTTTATATTTTAAAAAATGCTTATAACTTCTACAAATAAAGATAAAGATTGTTACACTTGAAGCTTGAATCACTAACCTGCTATGAATCATTATAAAAATACAAGTAATTCTTGAAAAATATATAATTAAATTATTTGATCAAATGTTGTGATATAATATAAAAATAAAATGGTAAGTTAAAGATAATATAAAACTTGCAGGATACAAAGCTTTTTATATATATTGATATACTCACCACATTTAAAATTAATATTGCATGGCTATTGATAGACCGTTTTTAAGACACAGTTCAACACTAGGAATAAATATTTAAATATATATTTTTTACACTATAAATAATTAAGTTGGTTTTCTTTAATATTAATAACAATTAAATTTTATCTTAGATATACAAACCTCACTAAATGTAACATAATCTCCATCTTCAAGTCCATGTCGGGTATCATCCAAGCAGGTCACTACAGCATCATACTCACGAGTGATGTCAGCTACCATGGCTGATACAGGGTTCTCCCCCGTAACATCTAGCACCTTAAAATCTGGTCCAAAATCACAGAAAACTTGAGCAAATAATCCTCTAGTATCAGCAATAACTAATGCAATGTTATTAGCATGAGTAATGGCTGCAACTTGTTCTTGTTCTGCCAAAGTAGCGCCAGTCAAAACCACAACTCGAAATTTTTTCAGGAAATCCTCATTTAGTGGTCCAGTGTATGCTGTAGTTGGGACATAGCGATTTAGTTCTGAGAGTTGTTCACAAGATGCTTCCGCCCTGTTTTGGCCGATGGTTTTCTCCGAGAGGTAGAACTGAGATGATAAATCGGCAATAGTGCATGTATGAGTATCATGCAGAGTTACTGACTTGACGCCGCCAAGTATTACATTTTTTGCAATTTCTACACCTAAACCTCCAAGGCCAGAGATCAAGACATCCGAACTTGCCATTCGGCGCATAGCATCGTGACCAAGTACATATAACTGTCTTGAATATAAGCTTTCGTCGATTTCATCCTCAACACGCGTTCCATTGTTCGCCATTGCTGAGGATTTGCAACTCGCCTCTCCTGTATTTAGCTTCCGCTTTTTCGCCGGGGGGTCAACGGAATTATCGGCGACTTCAGCACTAGACATCGGGCACGAACGCGCACAATTTTGACGGAATTTTGCTTTGCTTTTCTGCGGCCACAATCAAGAAAAAATCTTCATATAATTGCGGACGACATTCGCAATTCGCTGTTCGCTTCGTTAAAACTTGAAGGCCCGCTTACTCACTGTCTTGAAGTTAGCAGCAATCAACGTGGAAACTGGAAATGTAGTCGACGGATTAAGGAAGTCTGTAATTTTATTTATACTTTTTACTTCATTTTTGAATGATTTACAGTATTTTTAAATATTGTAAGAGCCATTATTCAACTTTTTCGTTGTGACATTATAAAAAATTAAAGAGAAAAACAAGTTATAATAATAATATCAAAATACATTTTATATTTTAGTAGGTTCGAATCTGGAATTATAATATACTTCTATCGATTAAATAATAAAATAAAAATTACTCGTAATAAAAATGTCTTCTAATGGTTTAAATACTTGAGAACGTGTCAAAATTAAAGTATATTTTGATACATAGCAATAATATAAACAAACTGTCACCTTTGACAGTATCTTGTTGCCAACTTCAAATCACTTAACAGCAATGTCCAATGAGCAATCCATTTTGTGAACGTCGTCGAATTGGTTGTCGTTCGTCGCGGACTTTGTGATTTATCTTATTTTGACATTCCATAATTCGTTTACTCGATTATTTTTATGTCACGTTTGATATGAAGTGAGAAGGAAACGTTAATGTAATCATACTTTTACGAAAAGTGCTTTTTATAACACAATGACTGTAGTGTGAAATCTCACTTTAGAGGATCTAGAATCCTTTTTGTATCCAAAAGACATTTGTTGTTCGTCTAATATTTTGTCACCATGGTTCAGGAATACGTATCTCCGGTGAGGGTACACAAATACCCCTTCGAAATGGTCATGGCTGTAAGTAAACTTTAAATTATTCTAATAAACAAATTCTGTTCAACATCTTTAAGTCAATTATTATAACTGAATATACATGATATATCTAACAGGATAAATTATTTTATGTCTCTAAAATATCATAGTTAATAATGAAAAGTATGATTTTATTTATATGTATAATGTTAAATGTAATTATTGCATGTTGTTTAATCAATTTTGTTGTCATGAGTGTCATCTATATGGAATATGTATAGAGGGTTTTAAAAAAAAAGGTAACATGTGCTACTTATAAAGAATACACTGTACATTAAAACTCCTTTTGTTGCACAAAAACAAAAAAAATATTGTACATATTATATATAGTATAATATATATTGCTTCACACATTATAAACACAATTATTATTTTAATATTTAAATGAAAATATTTAGATTGAACTGTCAATATAAATTCATATGCTTAGTTAGTTTAATAAAATAATAACATTTTTTATTTTTAAAATTGGAATAAAAAAAGTTTTGTTAATGTTCTCATTTATCCATTTTACTTTATTTGAAAAAAAAAAACTTTTATCAGTACAATTCAAATAGACATGTTTTACATTAAACTAGGTTTGGTGTTTTGTTAGTTAATCATCAAATATTTCTATGGCAGAAACTATAAATCTTTATAGTCCAGCCATATTTAGCAAACAAATGCTCACTAAACGAAATCTGATAAGTATTACTAGACAAATAAAGCAATGCACATACATGATTGTCCATCAAAATTTATACTCCATCGTCAGAAACTTTATGGCTTATTTAAATTATTTAATGTTATGTCTGACTATTATACTATCTCATAGTAGCATCAAGTCTTTAGCTTTTAATAACCACAAATTATTAATTTTAATTATTGCAATCCTTAATTATCATTCATATTATATATATATACTGCAATATCCTAGTAACTTTAGACTTGTATGAAGTAAAATAGGAAATTTGTAAAACATTCTTTAGCTTACTAATTGTTGTACTTTTTTTTTCGGCTGAGAAGTATTCTTATAATGGCTACAGAAAAAAAAGACAGATAATGGTAAACCTAACACTAGCTTGTTGTTTTTTAAAATAGCCTGAAAATAAGATTGTGGGTATTTTCACAAAAAATTATGACAAAATGTAGCACTTTTATGACATTGATTCATTCTAAGACTTGTGAGAATGATAAAGCTTCATCATTAATTTAAGTAAGTACTTTGTAACTTTGGATTTTTCACTCATGTTCGTTAATCACTAGACTTCAAGACAGGTTTTTAAATTATTTTGCATCAACTCAACAACATTTACAAACTTTCAAAACACCATTTTAAACACATAGCGCTTTTATTACTGTTAAATATGCTGTAACTATATTATACTGTTAAAAATGCAGTATAAACATATAAAAAAATAATGTTTTAACTGGTATTCATACAAAAAAGGTTAGTACCAATCACCATATTGCTTGATTTTTTTACCATTGATGAAACTGTCGATACCACTATAATTGTCCCAAAAAAAAATAGAATAAATTTGTCCACACATAATGTGGTGCTATGCCTTATATAGTCTTATTTTTTTTACTATAAGACTAAAAACACAATCCGCGTCACAGGTAGATAAAACGTTTCGCACTTTTAGAATTAGAAATCTTTAAATGGATTATCATTAATCACGCAGTACATGGTTTATTTGTGTCACTCAATTTCTAACTGGAAATGAATATTTTCAATAATATATTTTATAAATGTAAGTTGTTTTCGCTTCATAAAGCTGGCCTACATTGGAATACAAAAGATTGTAGTGTGGTTCGTCGACCTCAACTTTCGTGAATATAACTCAAGCAGACCAAAACAACAACTGACTGATAAATTATTTTTCTATTACGTTGACAATTTTGTTTTGTAATATTAAATTTCAAAATGTGTCTTTTCGATACTGCCGAGTTGATATAAATAAATAAATGTTTTTAAATTATCGCGACTATCAATGTACACATTGATTGATTGATTGGATGAGTCATCCCGTGACCACGGTTGGTGAAATTCGGCCGAAACGTCTGGAATTAAAAAGGTATTTTTCACCTTAATTAATTTTTATCGCGAAGTCAACACGATATTAGTTTTAAATAAATAAATAAATATCATCGTGTATTTTCGTCATTGAATCGTTCGTTCATTTTATGCCGTCCCCTAGGTGCCAACATCCTCAATTTTTTATCGAGTGTTATTTGTGCTTCCTTTTTGGATAATGGAAACATACATTACTTATCAAAGTACTTGGGGGGCGTAAAATAGGTGTTGTTATTTTTATACTGTGTTATAGAAGGTACTTAATGACTATCAACATATATTATTCGTCTAAGAGCACCAGATTTTTTTACAACTATTATTACTTATTAGATTCACAGTCACGCCAACTAAGTATTATCTCACGACGTCTTATCACGCTTATATAAACAAAACAATAATCTATATTTTGTCAACGTTTTTGAAATCAGTTTTCATCGTGTCAAGCTCGGGTCTCTAGCACACCGCAGTAACTGCTGGCAGCTGCTAAATATATATTACTTACTTCTTAACGCGCCCATTTCATTATCCAATCCAATTTAAGCGGAACTGTTTGAAAAATAGCGAGTAGGATTCTTCAATCAGAGAGAAGCACTAACTCACTAACAGCCATTGCACTATTCGATGCGATGTACGCTAGTTGAGATAGTGTCGCTTAGATTGTTAAATGAAATGGGCCAGTAAGTAATATCGTAGTCGGTTTGTTATTTGAACAATAACGTCACAATATCTGTGTTATTTACGACGGATTGAACGGCCGTCGTAATGTAATTGATATTTATCTCCTTTTTTATTGACAAATCATCTTGACCGTATCGATCATCCACATGACGGTACGCGATTAATCATTTTTTTAAGTAAACAAAAACAAACAAATAGCTCTTATCAGTGCAATCTATACCGTCGTGTATACATACATTTTATTTTAGCATTTCTATAAGTGGAGTACGCTAATAAGCTTATTGCTACATTACAGTACTGATGAATTTAGTATTTTTTTATGCTGAGAACACTTGTGGGTTTTTTAAAACGTTTTAATGCTGTAATATTATTATAGGTTAACTTTAATCTCGTAGGATTCTAGAAGTCTAGTCTTTGTAGTAGCAATACGCTTGGTTTGTTTTTGTTACTCAGTTGAGAGGAAAACAAAATTTGAAAAAATGATATTTATGTACAATAAGAGGTTTAAATAATTATGTAATTATTGTCATTTTCTTTATTTTGTAATAGTAATTGTGCAACAATGGCGGCGTATTTGTATGAAGACAAAAGAAGTCATGTGTCATGATCTAATGGTTTTCCTGTTTTTGTTTGTTTCATGTATAAGTGTTTAAAATTATGGAAAACATGATTTCATTGTCAGAGGCGGGAAAAATTTACCAAACAACATAATATTTAACTCAGTTTTCATAGTTGATTTTTAACATAGCATTCACGAGCTCAAATCAAATCAGTATGTGTAACGACATCATTTGACACATAAACCGAAATCGCAAAGATAAGAGGTCAACTCCTTATCAGTTGAGAACAGCAATAGTTCCAATTTAAGCTTCAATGAAATGTATTTGGTTATTATATCACTATCCATATATTTTGTAAATATTAATTTTATTAGAATGTAATAAAGAATATTTAAAAAAAATAGTAATGTGTCAACCCTTAAAGTATTTATATAAATTTTCATTTATAGTACTTATATCAAATTTGTAATTCTAAATAACTAATACCTACCATTTGTTTCCTCAAAGAAAATAAATCTATATAACAAACTGAATGAATATGGGTAACACGCTTAGATACGAAATGATGATATGATATGATTTCTTTTTGCGGGTAGTTTCAACACTTATATAACAATTGTTATATAATGAAGATTATAATATTATTTGTCATTAATGACAGGGTTATCACTTATCAGTTTTGATATAAATTTAGGTTATCTTTAAATTAGGTTTTTTTATTTGAATATCACAATAAATATCATTGTTCAGTTGTACCAGTTGGTTTTATTATTTGAAAGGTTGATCCCGCTGGTGCATGCATTAAGTCTCTCGTACAGGAAAACCGTGATTTGAACGTGTTTAATCAATGATTTTCCTTGTATAATATTTTTTATAAAAAGTTTGGCTGTAGGCTATAAACTATTATAATATGTTTTTTTTTTATATTTGAAAATTAATTATAAGTACATGTACTAGACAAATTACTAAATAAATGTTTGTTTTTTTATTGGAAGATATATTATTACTTGCCACTTCAATTTATTTCAAGTAATGAAGGCATTACCTTGAAATTGCAGAACAGATTTTGACCAGATCTATCGAAGTGCCGGATTTAGACACCCGTCAAACAACAAATAAAAATAGAAATATGAGAGCACATAAAGACCAACAGATATTTTTTATCTTACCGTTTAAAGGTTACCTTTTTATAATATACTTTTTACAAGTTGAGTTTATTGATCTTTCTTGTATAAAGTATACTTAGTTACTCACTTACAGCCTGAATTTAATTAAGTAACAACGCGACGAAGCCTCAAGCTGTACTTTAAACGGTAAAACAATTCTGATCCTCTTAAGTTCTCAGCCGGCGCTGAGGATTGGTTTGAGCTGGAGTACTCTGAGGAATAAGCTTTTAATTCAACAGTGCGATGACTTTGTACAAGAATACAAACGCTATTCTAGATTTACTTATTTATATTGTGTTGTACTGCTATTTCAAAGATAATTCTTCTTCCAAATCGTGAAAATAGATAAATAGATACATAGATATAGAATAGATAGTAGAAATAAAGTTCATATTAGATTATTACATCTACGGGTTATAAATCTAGTATTGATTCGCAATTTACTTGAAAGTCGATTAAGTATAATTAGCTTGCCTCATCCTTCGAGAAGATACTTCTGACCTCTTACAAAACCTAATGACCCGTCTAGAAGTGATGATATAATATCTAACTCGGTGCTTCAAATGGTTTGATTTTGTCGAGTCCCGTATTCAACCTCCACTTCAACCGATACTTATATTTGTCTGGGATTAGTAGATATCTTTTTTTTAAAGGTATGGGTATGTAGACTATAAATCATTAGTGGAGCAACCAGCTGGTTAAAATTCTGCACTGGTTGCATATATGTACATGGATTTTTCCAAGATTTTGTATCTGCTAATATTTTGCAAGATACCAATACTGATTCAATTTTGTTTATAAAAGAAAAACAAGGAATGCCACATTTTATTTGTAAAAAGAGAACGAGGAATGCCACATATTATTTGTAAAAAGAAAACGAGGAATGCCACATAATTTGTTAGGCAAATATAATTCCTTTTGTGGCTCTCCTATCCAATACTGTCCTCATGCCACCGGGGTTGTTCCATTGGAAATCAATATTATCGCTGTTTGTAGCAAAGGTCACTGAAGTATCATAAAAATATATAGTTTTAGTTTTTGTTATCTTTGTGCAGTTTTTTATTATATTTCTTTTATTCAAGAAATTAAGTTTGTTGGAATTATATTTTATGTTCTATTAAATTGAAATGACAGTCTTGTTATATGACTTGTTTATTACATTCTTAAATATATTTTATTTGTCTAATATATGTATATAATGTAACTAATTTATTTTCCACAAGGCTCCTAATTGAATTTCATGATTTTGACTTATGATCTTTATAACCAATTCGGTTTCTAGGTGTTCTTCAGCGTGTACTTCATACATGTCTGAATCGAGACTTCAAACCGGTAAGAAGTAATTATTCCGGGTCGACCCGAAATGTTTTAAATGATAACAGAATTTAATAATCCATTAAAGGTCAGGTTTTATTTAAACCAGCGTCACAATAATGTCATTTATAATTTTACTTCATTTTCATTCCAAAACGTATTTTTTCATTAATGTATGTTACAATATCTTTGTAATTAAGAAATAAGCTCTTTCATGATCTCAGCGTTATTGATCTTCTTTCATGTTTGATCGTCTTAACTCCGTCAAAACCTTTTCATTCATTAATCATTATATTAATATATCGAAAATTAATGTAAAGTCAATTATCTGACATCGTTTGTGTTTGTGACATTGATAACTTTTAAATTAATTTTTAAATTTGTAAAACTGACAAATAAAAGTTTGACGACCTGTTAGTCTAGTGGTTAGTGGTTCTTATTACTACCAAAGGCCGTGGGTTCGATAAGAATACTATCTCTTGTGTGAATTTGGGTCGGAGTCGGGATGTTTTTTTGTATACGTCTTATGTATGTGAAATCTTCGCAGTATTATAAACGGAAATTATTTTCTAATGCGCAAGTTGAGAAAGAGTAAATGTTTTGAACTGCAAAACCTATTAACAACATTTTTATATAAATGTCGTGCCCAGAAACATTCCAAGTTTAATTAAATAGTTTTGTACAAACATTTTCTTACAAAATAGAGTGGAGTACTTGGGATGCTATTTGCTAACTTTTGGTAAGACAGAACAAAACATGTTTGTCAAAGTCCCAAGTTGAATATGGAGTGTAGAGTGTGGAGTGCAAAAGTTAGTACGACAATGAACTTAGAAGCAATTTAAATTGTTTTATTTTCGTGAACAGAGACTTCGCCCAGACTGCAAACCGCCCGTTCTCAGTTCTGTTTTAATCGACGAAAACGATAGCATAGTGTAGACTTATGTCAAACAGTAACCCCAGAACGAGTTTTTACGTTTTTACCGTTACAATACGTTGATAGTTTTCGAGCAGTCACGAAACGAGTTCTTGGTTGTGATTGGATATTTTTTTAACTCGTTTTGTGATTGCTCGAAAATTATTAACCTTTTCTAATATCAAAACTCGTACTAGAAGTGTTACATTTGTCATTCTATTCGACAAGCATAATATCACTTGTCTATCCAAGAAACGCCAAATGAAATTCAATATTAAATTGATAATATATTTAAGTTCCATGTTAAAAGTATTTACTATTACATCTCAATAGAAGTACAGTAATTATAATATCCAGTAATATCACACACGCAGTGTGAGGTCACGCAGAATCTAACCCAAATAGTACCGCGAATTCCAATTAAGATTTCCTCTCACGGAATATACGACACAAGCACTTCCTGTACACTTTCTACTATAGATGATTTATATTCAATATTACATTTTAGTCTGTCTGTCCTCTTTAAAATTTTACAATTGATATTAAGTAACTATAATTAGGTGCAAACAATCATTAAATAAATATTATTATCATATACAAACAGAGCTGCTACTCTAATACAAACATACACACACACACACATACACATTCTGAACAGGTGTGTGTAAACAGAATTCGCTTAACAATAAGGCCTCAATCAAGTTGTTCCTTACAATGCCAAGGTTCTTGTCTTTGTAAGACTCGACGTCCATGTTTATCCGCACCGTTGAATTAATGAAATGCAGTTTGTTTTATGAAAATGGTTCATAATATACGTGGTAGATATATATATTATAATATTGATTATGTGAACAAAATTAAAAATTAAAATTCAAGTAAGTTTACCTATGGTAATTACACTTCCTTAGCTGTTCTAAATCTCTACATTAGAGCTATGCAGCGAGCATTGCTCAACGCGATTTCATATCCGGCGCGCGCGCAGCCGAGGTCGCGTTGCCAAACATCGCCGAAGGTTCAACATTTAGGGAGAGAGAGCTAGATTTTTATCTGTTTTAGACTTAAACGATAAACTTTTTAAAATAATTGATTTTTGGTAAATAGTCCAAAAATCAATTAAGTCTTTCTAGTAATTTCAATAAATTAATTATTTATATTATTTTATATTTTAAATTTTTAATGTAATTGTTTGTGGGAAAATTTAAGTTGTAAATAATGCAGAACGGTACCAAAATGAAGGTGTAAACAACAAAGTATTTATTCAGTGGCATAATAAAACTTGTTAATTGTATGCTTTTTAAACATCATTAAAAGGTCAATTAGTCCAATATGCATACAATGACATCAGACTGCTGATTGTGAATTCTGTTTGAGTTCATTTATTATATTTATTGTTATGTTACCTTCAGTTATTAACCTTCGACCTAAAAGGGGAGGCTTGCAAACCTAAAGATTTTCTGTCTGTTTGTCTGCCATTACAAATACATATTCTACATACATGTGTTATATACTATGTTTCATTGACACTGTGTAGCTATTTATATATATATATATATATATATATATATACATATATATATTTATAATTATTTACTTGCGAACAGTGCAAAATAAAAGTAACATGGTATTAAAATATTCTTTAAATTTTTGTCTCCAGGCATACGAGAGGCGGTTTCCCAGCTGTCCGCAAATTCCAATAGTGATTGATTGCGCGATCACAGAAGACACTTGGTCGGCGGACGACTCACAGAGACACACCACTAGACGATGCCAGCTAAATGTGGACGCTCCTTATCTGCTGAAAAAGGTGAGACTTACTATCATTACATTTTATGTTAGAGGATGACCTGAACGACTGCCGTCGCCCATGGACATCAGCAACTCAGGAACTACAAGTGCGTTAAATGAGAAGATCTGTCTAAACTGCAGAATATTTATTGCACATGGATTTTTTACTTTACTTTTGTTGTAGATGATCGGTGTAGATTACATCTACTTCATCCAGAAGAACCACCTGGACCTCAGAAACCGTGTACTGGATATTGAAGCCACCAACGAGACTTTTGCCTCCAGGGTGTCTGTAATTGAAAAATGCCGATACTTTGTAAGTTTTTTATTCTGAACTTATTCTGAATAAATATAAACTGCTTGATCCAATTTTTTATAATAAAACTTAAATTAAACATTTCTGGAGCACCGTTATTTCAATCAGTTCCAAGTTCTAAGTTAATTAGGTAGGTATTATACTAATTCAAAATTATAAATAATGAAGTAGTAATTCTTCATAAGTTGTAATAAATGCTTGGCGTTGTTCAATCGATTCTCCAACACTCAGTGACCCCAAATAACGTACGATAATATGTTGACACGTGTAAGTTATAAATAGAAAATAAACAAACAGTTTTTAAAAGTACTACTTCGCCTTTCATATATTATTTATTAAACAAAGGTCCCATTAGCAAACCCTAGAACACGCTCGATTACAACAATGACAACAGTTGTCGTAATTTCACAGAATCTTACAATGCGTTGAATTGTCTTTAAACATGTTTATCCATAGCGAGAAGCGTGCTTCTTTCTGATTGGTAGAGATTTTTTTTCAACACTTTACTTACACATCTTTAAGGTCAAATAAATCGTATTATGAAATGTTGTCACTAAGCTTTTAAATAAAACTATTTTTAATAGATTGAACTCGTTTACCACAACATTTATCTTAACTTTTATTTTAACCCGAGTTCTGGAATGCTTTGCAGAAATCGTGTTTAAAGATGCGAAATATCGGTGACTGTGATATGTTAAGTTTATTTAAAATAGAATATATCGACACGGGCAGGAATCAAACCTGCGGCCTCCAAGGTGTTGTTTATTCTAATGGAAAATTTAATGAAATTATTTCCTGTTACAAGTTTGTAATCAGTATTTAAAGCCAAAAAGATTGCGTGATATCAGATAGTGATAAATAGATAACCTTTATAAAGTGATGGCTTTCAAAAACGGTTTTTATTTAAATCTTTACCGAAATATCAAATGTAACGAATATATAAATAAAGCCGGTTGAACATCTCTTTTATTGACGAGTCCATTAGAACCTAGAGTCATCTAGGGCCTAGGCATCTAATGACATGGTAGATCAATAAGCAGAGCGACGGGATTGTATCGCAGAGGTTCCAAGTTCGAGTCCTGTCCGTCTTGATTAATTTTTCATGTTCTTCTTTTTGTTTTTAAAGTTACGTACTTACTAGATGTTCAATACATATATAGTGGTAACACGAGTTCCTCACACGCGCGAAGGCTATTTATAAACATTGTAGTTTATACAATTTAATTATAGGATACATTTTCAGTGCTTTTCAAAGTCTAAGATTTTATCTATTAAATGATAAACGTAAACAGACAGACGTTTAAAAAAACAGGTAATGTCAATAATTATAACAGATAATATATTTATATTACAATGATGAAATTTAAAGATAATATATTTTATAATAATTACATATGATATTTTAGTTCAAAGTTACATTCAATTATGTATAGGAAATCTATGATAACTTGTGCCATATATATTGAAAATGAGATTGTTTGTTTGTTTGAGTTATAAAAATCTGTGAACTTTCCTATAATTTATTTTAAAATTAATTTATTATTTTTTAGTAAATTAATAATTGATATATATTTATTTAAAATTATTCAATCAAAGATTGATCCAACTACCTGACCAAGAACTGGTCAAAAATTCCATCAACCTGACATCCAAATTCTCACACCTAGTTTCGGTGTCGTATTCTGTGTCCTAGAAATAGGGAGTTAAAAATACCAATTTTGCCGTTAGCCCCAAGTCAACCTTTCAAGTTGGACATAGCCCATTTCCTTGTTCGCTGTCTTATTTTTTTATCGAACACTTCCTTCCAAAAACAAGCCGTTAATTAAGTTTATTATGGTTTATAGAATTGGCGACTTCATTTAATCTGTGTTTTCTTTTATTTTTCAGTTTAAAATGAATTCTTTGTGTTGGTTAAAAATATATTGGAATGTTGTCAAAAAAAAAAAACAAACGAGCCTAATTGCTGTCTGTGTTAATTTGCCATTCTTTTATGTCCAAGTAATTGTTTTTTATCAGATTGTCTGTTTGTTACGTCGCAATACTTTTATCATTTATTTAAATACATTGCCAGTGCATATAAGTACTTCGATCAATAATCCATATCTATCATATTTATGGACTCTGTCCGTTACGGAACATCGCCGTGGTGGCAGAGAGCAATCACATATCAAATTATAGATTTAATCAGTACATGTTCTTTTTTAGCTAACTTATTTATGTTAGGATGTTTTTTTTTAGACATTTAAACATGTAAAATCTCATTAAAACCAACACGTGCAATCCAACCTCTGTAATAATTCATTTGGGTTGGCCTTAACTTCATTAGAAAAACAACATTTTCATTTAGATAATGAGGCTGGTACAAAAAAATTGCTAATAGTAAAATTGGATTTGTTTGAATCTTATCACGTGCTCCTAATAAGGGTGTTGAAGTGTGCGTGAAATTGTATGTGTGTGCGTAGTGAACAGGATCTCCAGAAGCCGTAAAACTCGACGGTAATCGAGTACCAGTATATCAAGTTTCGACTTGTTTATTTACCTACATACAATGTTTTTTTTATGTTTTAATATATTTTTTATTAAATAAGAACAGATTTTTTTTGTTGGACCGATCGCTTTTAAATATCAAATTGAATTTCAATGTATATTTTTTTTACAATAATTTATAAAATTAATTATGTAATCGACTAGACTTCCATCAATTTAGTCTGGGATGAGGTTATTGACCGTTGATTTGATGGATTTCATGTTCAAATCCAGGTCTTCATTATATATGAAAAACACAAATTTTTCATGAACATAGCCATCTGAGTTAAAAACGAAAATATTAGATGTAAAATATGTGTCGTAAAAGAATCTATATTTAAGTGTTTTCAGCGTCTAGCAGTAGGACATATATAGACAACTAATGTATACTTTGGAGTGTGGGATATGTGTAGGTATTCCAAATATATATGAATTTCTAATAGGATTGGACCGATTCGATTACATTTATTAAAGGAAATTGACCTTGATGTTTCAACTACGCCGCCAGTTAATAACATATTACTAGGAACATATTGCATTATGTTATAAAATGTACACACACCTTGGCTGTAACATTTAGTATCGTGTTCACTTTAACTTTAGGTTTATTTTACATTGCCGTGTCGAACATATGTTGGTGTTCACAGGTTACATATAAAGCCGCTAATTAAGTCTAATAGGTGGAGCTTCTCTATGGTTAAAGTATTATTATACATCTTGTCTGTGATACCGAAAAATAATATTTTAATATTTATGTAGAATGTAAAATTATCATACATATTTACATGAGAATTCTGTTCAAAAACTCAAGGCTATAAATGCAAAAATATATTTTCAATTTATTTTCATTTCGAGTTCCTTGGTGCAGTATATATACGTATATTGTCAATTAATTATAACTAAACCTTCATCAGGTACATCCCGAAAATCCAGAATGGACTTCCTTCGAACAGAGCGCGTTACTCGACGTCAAGAATTTCTTCGGTCTAGAAAATACAGTTGAGAAGATCGCCATGAAGCAGTACGCCGCTAACATTGCCAAGGGTGAGCCATACAAATTAACAGAGTTGTAACTCTCTTTTCTCAATTAGTTTGCTCAATCATCTTCCAAAAATTCTCTCAAAACGCTACGACATAATTGAGCACAAGTTGTCATATGTGACCGTCTACAGGCAAGGAACTGATCGAAGTGTTCATGCAAGGAGTATTCGACGAGGGTACCAAGGAGCTGCATCCCTGGTCTGCTTCAGAGACTCGACAGAACCGCGAACTGCGTCGGATCGTGTCGCGTGGTTCTGAGCCTCTGTCGCCGCGACCCCTCGCCGAGACCAGGAAGCTCTCGCTACCAGGTAACTCAACTTACCCTTACTTGTTTTTTTTTCTCAATTTCCTTAACATCCCATGATGTCAAATCTATTAGGGCTTATTATTATTAGCTGATATTTTCCAATATATTTTAACAAAAAGATTATTAAGATATTTGTTATCGGATTAATTTTTTTTTTAATATTTTAAAGAAAAAATCTTAAAGGTTAATTAATTTGCCATCCTCGAAAACTGTTTTTTTATGAAGGAAGTCAATTAAATTCTTAATACAAATTGTAAAAATATTCAAGTATTAAATTTATGAAATGTATAGAAATGGAGTTACAGATATAATTTTATCGTAGTCGTAGGAAATTGGTTATCTGGAGAACTCGGAACTTATATCCGTTTGACGTTCAACAGATTGGTTTTATTTTATCAAAGGAAATGTGATTTTTACGAGACAAATAATATTATTAATCATTTGAAAAAAAAACAGTCAATAAATATTGTCTTTGCTATGTTGTATACAATGTCTTCAAATATTATATCGTTCATAAAAACTAAATTGATCAAGACTTTGTCTAAATAACATATTTATATATATAGATATAACATCATTAAAACTACGAATTTAATTTAATTCGAAATAAACAATCGTTTTTGTTGTAAAAAAAAATATATATATTATAACTTCAATTTGATAATTTTGGGAGTTAACGAGAGCCTCTGTGCATTCTCTACGTGTAAGTTCACGTGTAAATATATATATACATATTATATTTCTGGTGAATGTAAGCTTTCAGCCACTGTAACAAATGTTCTTCAGTGTGTATGTTATTCTATTTATGGTGAGTTTATTATAGATGGCTCTGCTCTTGGAAGGCGCCAATGATTTTGTTTTCTTTGAATTGATTACTTGTCAAAGTCAGAGTCATTCACTGATACTATTTTTGTAAAATGATAAGGAACAGATATCTATATTTTTCTTTATTGTATTTTTTAGGTCAATGTTTCTAAGAAACCCAAATATCAATGAGTAATATAATAATATTATTTTTAAACCCAGACTTAAATACGTTCTTATTAGTTTAACGTAAGTATCTTTGTGCCTATTTATGTCTGTCTGTACCATCACAGCTCCCAAACGAATGAACCGATTTGAGTGTAGTTTTTTTAAAAAGGAGCCTTCTGTCGAGATGGTGCTTAGTTATGTCGACTCCAAGATATTCAGCTGCCACTGATACTAGTGACAAGATCTCAGACAAAACCAAGACAATCTCAGCAAATAATTCCGAATTTTGATTAAATATTTCAAATTTCATATAATATTATATTTCTACGAAATAAATTCGTGTTTTGTTCCGAAATGTGTTTGTGGAGGTAATGTTGTTCGTACAGTGTCCGCCGGTAACTATCAGTTTAAAAAGTGATTAAATAAATTAAAAATCCCTTCACAACACGACAAAATAATAATACGTATTGAGCCTTAACATTTAATATAAGAACAGGCTGAGAAAATAAATCAGTAGGAGATGCGAAGCTAGTATGTTAGGGATACGATTGGCGCTCCATCCTCTGAAGATATGTCAAAGATAGATAGATAAAAAATTGTAATCCAAGCTCTCCGACGAACTGTAATAAAACAATATATCACCATGATATCGAATATTCTTACAAATATAAAAAGTCAACACATCATTTTTATTGCCTTTTTAGGGTTATTCTATTTATTATATTCCGACTTTTAAAGTGGATATTCAAATGGACGGTCTTTATTTAAGTTATTTTTAGTATTATTTAATACTATATGTACGCCCGGTACTCAGGTTTCTTTGAATTGACAATCTTCCAGTGACAACTGTAAAGTTCCATCGAAATCGGTTCGCTGTTTCCCAGAGTAGTCTATATTTAAAAGTAACCATAACCGAATAAGTCCAGATTGAAGCGGTTATTGATATCTCATACGACAGTTTTGCAATAAATAATAATCTGTTTCAATAAGTCCTATCACTATTGACCTTCACTAAATGAGAGCCGAAAAGCCTTGAAACTTATTTACTATATTCAAAAGTCTTATGTACTTGTAATGATAATTTTATTTTGAAGAGTAGTTTTTATCTGTCTGTGGTATCACGGCGCTCAAACGGATGAACCAATTTGATTGTTTTTTCTTAATAACATCTTGTTTTTTGTGACTATTCTTAGCTCTACAAATAAAAGCTCTAAATATTCAGTTCTTATACTGACGGTAATATTATGAAGGGTTATTGTTTTTAAATAAATTAAATTTCAACTTGTTTTGTGTTAAGGAAAAAGGATAATGGACTTTGACCATCAAATATGTAGAAGCTTTTAGTTTTATAAGCACGTGCTGGAATCGCGCCAACACTTACGAATTGACTCGTATACTTTCATTGAATATAGAGATACCCTCAGAACTGAGACATTATTTTTATTGATTCCGGAGTAGGAGTTAGTTTTATCGTGTTATCTTGTTAGACAATACTAGTTTCCTTTGATAATATTCAAACGTTACTTCCATAGTAAACAATACGGTCAGTTTAAATTTGATTGATTAATATTGAATATTAATCATAACTAGATACTTTTTATATAGATATCATTATTTCTAATGTTATCATCACTATTGGCCTTTAATATAACAAGAGGTGGAGGAAAAAAGAGGAGAAAAAGAGACAGATGGTAGGTTAATCAAGCCATTCAGATTTAATTATATATATATTACATTTATTACAGGAATTACTTAAATAAGCAGAAATAATTATTTATTATTAAATTTTTGATTTATATTAAAATACATAGGAATATATATTTGAGAGAAATTCTTGAATATATATAAATGAATAGTCCGTACAGCGGTTTATCAAACATTCTAAATATAGACGTACATTGTTACTTGAATGCAAAATGTCACACACGGGCGTGAAATTCATAGCTAAATATTTCAGTGTTATGGAAATGTATAATTTTTCCAGTAACATGCCACGAGATACAGTACGTAGTATACTCAGGTCGGATTATAATCCAGGAACATCCTTCACAAAGCGTATCGTGTATTATTCAAATGTGGCATTCTCAATCCTCTCGCGTTTTTCTCGCAGCCAACATTTACAGCGAATATGTACCTTCTAGTATACAAATACATATTTATTTTTAGAAAAAGTTATTAACAATATAAAGGAAAGCAAGGCATTTAATATATTATTTTTTTCTCGAAACCGTTATATAAATATACGGTTTGGAAATATGTATTTAAATATTGAACAGTCGATCGAGGTGTTTTATTTGACATTAAAAAAATAAAGGCTTATTATTCCATATTTCGGGTTAATTCACAGAAAACCCTTCAGACTACCAACCCTTAATTAAGGGTTTAATTAACGGCCTTTGTGATTTATACGCAGACACAAATATTTTGTCAGGATCCAATTATAGAACATTTTACAATTATTTTACCTCAACAATAAACAATGAAATGTTTTGACTTATTTTGATAATCAACTATTTAATAGCTTTTATAAAAATAAGAGATAACACATTAAAAAACTAATTTGTTATAATAAATAATAAGGAAAAATCTTTCATCGTTCAGTACCTTTAAAAAAATATGTTTTTAAATATCCTCTTAATTTCTGACAAGATATTTAATATAATAACTCTCAGGCTGACATAATTAAATAACAATAACTTAACCAACACTATTATTGGAATAAGTTTTATAATCAAATTTTCTAGACTAAAAGTAACCAAAATAACCTGTTTCCTCCTATAACCTTAACATAACCCCATTTTTCTATCCCTGACCCACCCTAATCCAACCCTCCTTTCAGGTACTTCCCAAAATGGCAACTGGAGCAGTCTAGCTCTAAAGAAATCTTCCCAAAAAATATTTAGAAACAGAAGTAAATCTGCGATGTCGTTAAAAGATCAAAAGCCAAAATCTAATCGATCACCCGAAAGAAAAAAATCAGGTTTACTGTCCAGTTTGAATCTCCATAGAAGTAGACAAAGAGTGGACTCCCAGCCATCTAACGTCATACTTCTAAGAAACGACGACCAGTGCAAGAAAGAGGAAGAGAAACGAAAGAGAGTGACCATTAGTAACCCCGACTTGAGCAACCTCTGTGGTTCAGATATTTCTCTAGATGATTTAAAACAAATCCGACCAGTATTTAAATCTTGCAACTGTGAACCCCCCCTCCCCCAGGTGAATGTTTCCCAATTCTTCTCCAGGTGGGATAGTCTAGTAACCGTTCTTATTTGCGCCATGTTTGCCGTTTTACTTTTCTCTGCGCCTGCCTCGTTTTTTTTTGGGAGAAGACGAGAGACTAGTTAAGAGTAAGATTTCATTATACGCGTGTACAATTAATTGTGTTTGTTTTATTTTTTTTTATTATTGTTTATCATCAAACTTATCCGTAATCTTAGATTCAAAGATATATGTAAGTTGTTCTATAGAATTAAATTCAGAGAATATCCAAAGTACTCGGCACCTCCATCATCGTGTGTGACGTACTCGTTGTCACGAGCCCATTGTTATTGTATGTCGTTATTGTATGCAAATATACGTCGTATTCATAACTTCTGTTGCGAAGGTGTCCAGTATGTATTGTATGTCACATAATGACACTACCCACCACTAGATGGTTTCCAAGTAGGTTAGCGATACACGGAGGCAGGGTCAGAAGCCCTGGGCACATGGGGTTATGAACTCCCTAAGTACTTATTTCTTAAAATAGGTAAAGACAGTAAATAAGCATTATTTTAAATGTATCCAACCGTAACCGTTATTTTTTTTATATGATTACGCAAATAAAAAAAATAGATAATGAATAACCGAAGATCGTAAGTAACACTTTTACTGGTTATCTATAAAAAAAGTAGATTGTATAGTTACTGTTAGTAAGCTCAGCAGTTAAACAGATCCAGATTTCCATAAACGCTACACATTGAGTTTCAAAAGTTACTTGCCTGGTACCAGAATTAATAAACAAATTCTAGCGCTCTCTTGGGCTAGGTTTAAAGTGAATTTTGACAGATACTCTCGTATTCCGTACTCTCGTATCATGTCGGTATACTCCCCGTGTACCCTTATGGACAAAGCGGTACTGTTTTGTGACAAACTTTCGTATGGCGTATAATTTTAAAGATTGTATATCAAAGTATAAATCACCGTGAGAAATTACACAGATGCCTTTCGTGTAAACAGTTTTGTGAACGAATATGGTTAGTAATATTTCTTCTATTTTCATCTTAATGTTTCTATTGTGTAGGTATTTTAAAGCTCTCTAAATCTGTACTCAGTAAATGAGGTACATTGTCAGTGGGTGTCTCGGGGAAACCTAATGTTCCTGGCGAGTGGGCGTTCAGTCCTCCCACGCTTACGAAGAATTGCGTCACTGTTGGATAAACTTGGATAAAGTGTGAAAAATTGTAACTGTGACTTGGATATTTACTCTCTAGTAGTCTACACTTATAAGAAATGGAGCTGGCCTGAATAATTATTGCGAGATTCCATTAAAATATAAATATACTAGAGAAATGAAAATTGTCAGTAGAGTCCCTCTTAAAAGTTTAGGTTACAAATTAAAAATATTAAACCAGCCTTCGTCAGTATCAAAAATATTTCGTTAAAAATATACATACATATAAATTGAAATAAACTACGTTATTTTCATATACATAACAGTTACGTATATTAATGTACACACGAGGCGCACATTACATATGGATTATATAAATATTGTGTTCTATTTATACTGTTGCCTTGTATACTTTTTAATATTTGTTACATACTAGTATCAAGATTAGTTGTAACTTGTATTTGACACGGGAACTGAATATATAATGTGTCTATCGTCAGGCGTATTTGTATCAAGTCTTGCCCTTAATTAGACGAGTACTGGATCGATGTACATACGAACCTTGGCATACTGTTGATCAGCCGTGTCCAACCTGCGCTTGTCTTGGAAATCTACTATACACATTCTCAATGAGGAGTCTTGATACTATTTGGACTGATTCTTCACTTTTACCCAAAATTTGGTAAATTTTGAACACTTACTTCCTCTCTATTGTATATATAGACACTAAATATGTTATCAAAGCATTCCTTTGTTGCAAATTTGCAAAGAGCGATTAGAAATGACCCTGTTCCTTAAAGCGACCTTGACCTCGGTTGGAAAAGTCCTTCGTGCATGTAGCTTCGTCTGATAAATGGAACCTTGTCGCAGTCTCGCTGATATTCAATGTAAATTAAGCCTTATTTTGTTGACTATAAGATCACATTTCTGAGCTATGCACTATTTGAATAAATGTCGCCAAACGTGAATTCTTGTCGTATTTTATCTGTAATTTGCTTGCGATTTATGTAAAGTTTTTTAGTTGTTGGATTTATTTTTTTATTGGTTTTTGAAGCAATAGATATTATTTTTTGTGCATTTTTTGAAGCACAAAAAATTTAGTCAATCTTTATTAATGTGTCAGTATGTTATAACTGACACTTTAATAAAGTTTACTAAGATTATATTTTGGTGAATTGAATAAATAAAGATTTTTAGCTGAAACCTTTGAAAAGTACAAAATTTCTGTAGTGAAGAAATCTAGAGACTGGACACCTAACTAGAAATAGGGAATTAATGAATTTTTTCATTTAACCTGTGGCTAGAATTTAGGTCAGCTGCGGCAAATCTGGGGTCACGAGATATTGGAGCTTCGAGTAGAACAAGTTTGACTTCAGCGCAAATATAGTATCCTTATTAGATAAAGATGGATACTAGAAGTGGAATTATAATGCAAATTATAAATATAAATTCAAAATAGGCGACGGATAACACGATCTCCTAATATTAATATATTACACAGATTTTTTTAAATAAAACGAAAATATATGCTGTCCAATTTTATATTACATTTTTAAACATCCGCTTCAAAGTAACGTCCTCCATTGACATGAGGTCAATGACTCGACGCTCTTATGAATGTAATATATGAAGTATTTATTTTAAAAGGCGATAATCGACTATATTCTGATTATAGAGCATTTAAATCCAACAGTAAGTATTTCCAGATGAGTACCCGCTGGACAGCGAGTTCAGCAAGTGGTACCTGAGCGAGCTGACTCCGATGCAGGAGTCGCGACTGCTGCAGCTGCGGAAGTGCATCGCTGACTTACAGAAGGGAAAGGTAATTATTACGTATGAATGAACGTCTGGAAATAATAAAATGGTGATAACGTCATAAAAACAATTCTTACAGATGTCATATTATTTTGTTATTCAAATTGTTATTGACTATTAAATATTCAAAGTAATATAAAAACTTGCCAGAGTACAAACTGGTCAAGTTATGTCTTATATTATAAATGGTGTTTTTTATATATTTAAAAAACAGTTTGTATTTTTACCAGTTGTCTAGTATTCTTAGTGCAAGCATTGATTATATTGGAGCTAGATAGCCTTACGTCTGAATATATTATAATATTTGTAATCATTTTGTAATATTTAAGAAGGCAGTGTCAACAATTACAATTTGCTTATTAACATAAGTGTTAAAAATGTTAAGTATATTTAATAAAAGATATAGACACCTCTGGTGTACTTTACGACCTCGTCTTACATATCTACATATACGTATCTGAGGTCAGTCTAATATTCAATTATTGATGAGTGCGATCGTCACATTAACGGTGGTGTCTCCTCGACCCTGAATTCTAAACTAGTTGACCATTGAATTATTGAAATACCATTTTAGAACATCCTCTGTGAGAACCATACACTGCTATAGTTAGAAAGTTTACCTCATGCCAAGGTTATATGAGAACAATTCAGAGTATTAATATAACATATTGTACACATGTTTTATTCATAATTCATACAAAATATACACTTTGTTTCATATTGAAGCTACGTATTCATTCATCTTTGGTTAATTTTAAATTCCATTTGGAAATTACAAAATGTAAAAGTAGGTTATCTTATTTCCATTTCCGTTGTTTGAAATTTGTATAAATATAATGTAAATATGTTCATGGCTTTGTGTGCGGACTATTTCTCGAGATGAAATTATTCCAGGAAAATAAATACACTGTTTGGCTACCTCTGACAATTAAATGATTTAAAACTAATATCGGGTCTACTTCGCGATAAAAATTAATTAAGGTGAAATACCTTTTTATTTTTTGACGTTTCGGCCGAATTTCACCAGCCGTGGTCACGGGATGAATAAAATGATTACTTATATATAAAAATAAAATACTAAGAAAATGAAACAAACAAGACAGTAGTTTTAAAATAATTTTAAAAGTATAATTTGAATGTAATTTCCATCGCTCTGTCAGATACGACGCTCGTTCATTTCCGCGACTCCGCAAGGCTGGCGGACTATTTTAATCTCAAACGCATATTCTATGCCTACTTCCTGCTTTACTTGTCGCGCCTGTCACATGAAATAACACTTTCTTTGTAGTTAATTTAATAAAAGAACTTTAACAATATATTAGATTTGTTTTGACATAAATATTAAATAGTATATTACATTAGACATTTAAGATATATGAGTGTATTGATGAACCACTACAGGTTGTTAATATTAAATTATAACACAATAAGTTAAAGAAAGTGTTATATAAATAATATCATAATCAATTTATTATCTGTAATACATTACTCGTACATCTCAGGTACCAAGCGACACGACACTTCTCCGTTTCCTACGAGCTCGTGAGTTCAGCGTGGAGAAGGCTCGGGAGATGCTCTCGCAGTCCCTGCTGTGGCGCAAGAAGCACCAGGTGGACAGGATACTGTCGGAGTATGAAACACCTGACGTCGTGAAGCAGTACTTCCCCGGCGGCTGGCATCATCATGACAAGGGTAAGGTATTACTTAAATTATTTTCATCTTGTAAATAAAATATTAAATATATACCACAAGCAAATTTATTTATTTTTAAAGAGTGTTTTCAGACATTTTCTTGTCTGTAATGTTAAATACGTAGTATTTTAATTTATTAATTGCTCTTTCCAGACGGACGTCCGCTTTATATTCTTAGACTTGGACAAATGGATGTAAAAGGATTATTAAAATCTATCGGAGAAGATGGGCTCTTAAAATTAGTAAGTGCGAGTCAACATTATTTAATGAACAATATTATTAAAAATAGTCAAAAATAGTGTTTAAATAAACTATGAACTATACATACCTACTACTTAACCTTTGAGACCCAAATATTAATGAAAATAATTGTCATGTTTGTCTGTTTGCGCATCACGTCAATACTAACTGATTTTAACATTTTTTGAGATGATATAAACGTAATATATTATTTTCACAACCTGTGAGTCTGTCATTTAAAATAAACTAGTACTGTGAGTAGTGCAACTTTGATAAAATAAGAGAGTACATATTACTTAGGTTCTGCAGGTGAAGGTGTTTGCACCGGCCGGCTGATAACATCTACATGTCCACTTGCAGACGCTGCACGTGTGCGAGGAGGGTCTGAAGCTGGTGGAGGAGGCGCACCGCTCGTGGTGCCTGCTGGTGGACCTGGACGGCCTCAACATGCGGCACCTGTGGCGGCCGGGCGTGCGGGCGCTGCTGAGGATCATCCGCGTCGTGGAGGACAACTACCCGGAGACCATGGGCCGCGTGCTCATCGTCAGAGCGCCCAGGGTGTTCCCCATTTTGTGGACCATCGTTAGCACTTTTATAGGTGAGCATTTATTCTGAGAAAAAAATATTAGTTTTTTTTATAATACTGAATCTATCTATGTCACCTCTGTAGATGAAAATACTCGCAGTAAGTTCTTGTTCTACGGCGGTAAGGACTACTTGCAGCCCGGAGGCCTGCTGGACTACATCTCCAGGGACCTTATCCCGGACTTCCTCGGGGGACCCTGCAAGGTACTGTTCTGGGCCCACTGTTCTTGTCGGGTTATATCGTTAATAACATGTTCAATATTGAATACGGTCTTAATGATTATGAAATATCTACTTGAGAAATAAATATCACGTCAAAGTCTCGTGATCGAGTCGTGGCGGTATCAATTATATTCCATGTATAATTTTTAGCGGTGAGATAATTATAAAATTCCATTTCAGTCGCTATTCACCTAAGCGTTTCGCAAATACTGGTTATATTTGTTAATATTTTTAATGGTATTGCAACTAAGCATATTAATTTAGAGATAAGATGAAGAATCTAGATATACTTACATATACATACGAAAATGGTCCATTAAATTACAAAAGTTAAACATCAACAAAAATATTTAAAAATTATTGATATATATTTACTCGTCTGTACTCACATCAATTATATCATAATTTTGCCCGACTAGTAGACTAGTTTCGACCCCATTCCGGGTTCTTATTCTTCAGCTCGAGGCATGGCGGACTCCGGTGTAATTGAGGTGACTAGAGCCGGGTAAATATATATATATATATATATATGTATATAATAGGAATAATGGATCACGAAAGTAGACAGTTATTTATTTTTTGTTTGTTTTAAAGTTAATTCCGTATCCAAAACCAAGTTAATCTAGTC
Source organism: Dircenna loreta (assembly GCA_963555665.1). Lineage (NCBI taxonomy): Eukaryota > Metazoa > Arthropoda > Insecta > Lepidoptera > Nymphalidae > Dircenna > Dircenna loreta. The sequence goes on from OY743096.1 coordinate 15,978,723, forward strand.
TTTTGTCGCTTCCCCGGCAGTCGGACATAGTGGACGCGTCCCTGAACGTGCCGTCCCACTATTACGACTACGTACGAGTGAGCTCTGCGCTGTTTGCGCTCTCGTGCTACTGTGGCGTGCTACATCGCACTCTCATACTAAATATCAAATGTTGTTCGATAAAACTATTTAAAGACTCCGGCTATATTTTACATTTTATTTCCATTTAACGTTTCGCTTCTAGACGAATACAAATATTTAACTAGTTTTTTTTCACACAGAGGTTGCTAATATTGTACCGCTCTTACAATGGAATGAAAGAGAATGCTTAAGATATTCGAGAAATATTTCTTACAAACTTTAAATCTGTAGAACCTCGGCCTGAGCTGCCGTCAGTTGTTAGACAGCGACTCTTATTGTAATCGTATTGATGTTCGAAACATTAAATATAATGTAAAATATACAAGTGAGAAAATCTTTTAAAATAGATTTATTTAAACATTTAAAAAACCTAAAATTGTACTGTCTTGCATTTTATTACATATAAAGCTAACACGCACACATATTAAACTATGTATGTGGTAAATAAGCACTATTCGTTCAACAATATGTTCTGGCACATTAGTGAATGTGCTCCAAAGACGTGCAAACACACATACATGTTCAATCGAGGTCAAGTATGGAATCTCATACCATATGCTATTGTAGAGTTTCGTGCACGAGGGAGGCCTGGTGCCCAAGAGTCTGTACGTCAGCGGCGCCTTCACAGAGAGAGACGGGGACCCTCTCAGCGAGGACAGCATCTATAAATGTGTCAGCCTGGCCAAGGGACAGGTTCGTACCATAGACCAGCTGCTGGGGTCTTCTTGATATGAGTGACTGAGGTTTCTTGTATGGTGTCTGAATCACGACGGTACTGGTACAGCAAACTTATTAATGAGTCATTAAGTAGTGATACAAGAACAGATGTGCAAGTGTCAAATTAAATATCAAAGATGACCAAATAACTATTTTTATGATTAGAAAGTGATGTTAGCGCTCAGTGACGCAGTGGTGTATCGTGGTGTGTCCTCAGCTGCACGAGGTGGTGGTGCACAACCGCGACCCGCACAGCGTGCTGACGTGGGACTTCGACGTGCTGCGGCACGACGTGCAGTTCACCGTGTACAAGACCGACCTGGAGCTGCAGCCGGCCGACCCCGCCGCCGGTGAGACCTGATTTATTTAATGTTTATTGACTAAACAATGGGCAGACTTAATGCTACAGCGCATTCTCTACCAGTAAACTAGTAGAAAAAACAAAATACATTAAAAAAGCGTAACGGTCAACACAATATTACTAAATAGTTTCTTAAAATGTCGCTGCTGATAAATGTATTTTTGTTATATTATTTTCGGGGGAGGCAAATTTATACCATACAAATACCGGGGATAATGAATTGCTTCATGTGAGAATGAAGTCTTGACCTTCCTCTCAACGAGCGAGGCTTAACTGACCACTAGACCAACGACGCTAACTGTCCCGCAGCGTCCCCGGGCGAGGAGTCCCGCTCCGTGCTGGAGGGCGCCCGCCACGAGCGCGCCGAGCCTGCGCTGCCGTGTCACCACGGGGAGAGCATACAGGTACTGGAGAGCAGATAGCTACAGGACAGCGGACAGGTACAGGAGAGCGGACAGGTACAGGAGAGCGTACAGGAACAGGAGAGCGGACAGGCGCAGGAGAGCGGCCAGGTACAGGAGAGCGGACAGGCGCAGGAGAGCGGACAGGTACAGGAGAGCGGACAGGCGCAGGAGAGCGGACAGGTACAGGAGAGCGGACAGGCGCAGGAGAGCGGACAGGTACAGGAGAGCGGACAGGCGCAAGAGAGCGGACAGATACAGGAGAGTGGACAGGCGCAAGAGAGCGGACAGGTACAGGAGAGCGGACAGGCGCAGGAGAGCGGACAGGTACAGGAGAGCGGACAGGCGCAGGAGAGCGGACAGGTACAGGAGAGCGGACAGGCGCAAGAGAGCGGACAGATACAGGAGAGTGGACAGGCGCAAGAGAGCGGACAGGTACAGGAGAGCGGACAGGCGCAGGAGAGCGGACAGGTACAGGAGAGCGGACAGGCGCAGGAGAGTGGACAGGTACAGGAGAGCGGACAGGCGCCAGAGATAGGCAGACTCAAAGATTTTTTATATTGCCTGTAGACATACATTGCACTTATGAAACGTTAGACTAGAACTGCACGGTTCCAAGTTGTCGTTCCATGCAGAAGAATCCGTTCGAGACTTCATCGATACTCTCCCAACGTATTTATAAAATTACAATTATCCATAGTATTGAATACTTTAGTCACAGTCATAACTGATTTGAAATATATTATAATTCAAGTACAGCGTGGAACCGAAAAGAAGACTTTAATGGTTAGTTCCTCACTCCGCTACTAGTTCTATAATGCTCTTATATTTGCATGGACTTAAAGGATACTTGAACCTTAAACATTCAAAACAAAAGCCATTCTTCTCATCTTCGACGGACTACTCCCTGGAAGTAAATACAATTGCAAGAACTGTCAACAAGTAGTTGGTCTATCCCATGGTAACGGCCTGTTCTTGTGTCCGCAGGGGTCGCACGTGATGTCGTCGTGCGGCAGCTACGTGCTGCAGTGGCGCTGCGGGGGGTCACGGGACGGAGCGCAGCTCATGTACTTCCACGAGACACTCGCCAGCCACCACTACCGGTGAGGACGCACTGGGCTCCTTATACAGAGATATCCAGCCGGAGAAACGGGAGAGATGGTCCACATTTTGAATACGGTTGTAATACACTCTCCTTGCAGTGGGTCCATGTCCAGCCTGCAGTCGGCCACCAGCGGCTTCTCCTGTCTCAGCGGTAACAGCTCCTGTCCGTCCCGGTGATGCGCCCCCCTCCCCCCGCCGCTCCCCCCGCCGCCGGACACCTAGCCCGCGACGCTGAGATTCCTGCGTCTGATTGGCTGCGCCCTGTCGCCTCGCGTGATTTTAACGTTTTTGATTGGTGAATTTATAATGTCGCTGACGAATGTGATATTGTGATTTTAAATTCGTATGTATTGTGGGGGGGGGGACCTGTGGGAGTGAGCTGACTGACCAAGTGATATTGATAGATCTGAAGAGACATCTTACACTCGACGTCGAAGAGCAGTCGAAGTTAACGAAATATATTTTATTGAATATGTTTAATCATGGATGTAGAATTAAGATTAAGTGTATGATGACTATCGACGGGATGAAATTTATGCTAAAAAATAATAATAATTTATTTCTAATAAACATTTTAGATAGCGAGATAAATATGAACGAGAACAATGTATTTTCTCCTTATTTAAACTTATAATAATTATATATTAGCAAATCTATTACAAGAATAACTGTTAATTCGATATTTGGTATCGAGTACAAATATCGGTATTATAGTTGAATTTGTAAGTACATATATATTAATGTGTAGAGTTCGCAAAAAAAAAATATCAATGTATGACGCAAGTAGCCTGCCTCGTATTTAAAATTTATCAACTCCTATAGAAAATAATAAGATATAAGTGAAAAATACATTAATAGCTGGTTATTTAAAATACTTTATAGTATTTTCAACAGTTTTGTCAATTGTAGGAAATTTTAAAATATTCAATGTTTCTAAGAACTCTTATTTAATATGTCATCGACCGTTATATTAAAAACTCATTTGCTACGAAAACGAATTACAATTGAAATTCACACACAATTGAAATTTAATTCCATTCAATAAAAAAAAAACAATATTATTTTGTACAGATTTGAAAATATAGCTCGTTAGTATATTCATCACTCGTAAAAGTAAATATACAATATATACATTTCTTATTTACCGAGTGGCAATACTAGTATATGGCAAAAGGGAAGAAAATGTGGTACAAAGTTTTATATTGGACAGATATTTTTTTAACATGGCAACAAATAAATATTCGACACTGATTTGATGTTATTTGCTATTCTGTCATATTTTTGTAAATACGCGGGAAAGAATACGTAACAGTTTTATGGGCGGCAGCAATCATGTTAGTTTTGAGTTTGTTTGGACAGTTCGCTCATAAAATATAAATGTACGTAATATAAGTAACTCAATATTTGAGTGTTATGTGTAAGATAACTTGGTCCTGAGGAATTCAACTAACACGTACTTTTCATATTACTACCGATTTCGTCACTTTTAAGACATACCTGACTTCGGTATTTATTGTTATGACGAAAGTATATCGGATAATTAATAGATATTAAATATTTTAACAATCTGCATATTGTTCATGAGTTTATTTCTAAAACATTAATTTTTTCGTAGTTTTAAAAAATAAAATTTTAATTTCCGTCTTATCATATTGGATAAAAAATATCAAAATGTATCTTAAGTCTAGATAACAATATTTTTGTAATAATTCTAATATAAGAACTCAGAAATCTTTAAATAAATCATATATAAAATAACTCATATTTTCTTATAGAGTCATTAATAGATCAATATATGAACTAAATCATTTAATATTGTAAATACAAACTGTCCAATGTCTTACTCAATATATATTACAATTTAGTTATTTTACTAGCTAATAATTGTATCTTAGTGCTCATTAAATCGTTTAGTTTTCTTTAAGTTCCTGTGTTTGTAATAAATTGAGTTGTGAACAAGCAATTTATCTAATAAAAATCTAACGAAGTCCTATCGAATGTTAAAATAGTCCTATACTAGAATGTTATTAGATTATATTGACTATTAAAATATATAATTTATCCGTCTGTTTTTTATTTATATTCCCGTATTTAATAAAACCTAATGAACGTATCGAAACAATTATCAATAAACTTAATGAAACAAGTGTGTGGTTGTATTATTTCCATAACTAATTTAATATACCCGAAAGCTCGATAAGGGACCTCATTTCTATCGTATATTTGATTGCGGAGATTTATTGCCAAAGCAGTTATTTTTTATACTTTAATCTTTTATAGTCAAGATAAGAAGTACAATTTTACGGTTTGGAAATTCGCGTTCTATTATAGCCCTGTGTTGCAATGATAGATTAAAATTCTTTGTATGCTTCTATTTTACTGCCATTTCCAGTCAGGCTGATAATATATTCGGCTATCAATTCCATTGATTTCAGTGTGATTATGAATCAGATCTAGTGAAACACACATGATTATTTAAACATTGTTATTTATCAGACAAACCGTTGCCAATTCAAACATTTTATTTATTTCATAGATTTAATGAAATTAGCAAATCCGGTAGTTACTCTAAGGTTAAATCATGATTTTTTTTGGACTTGATTTATAAAATATTTCTTTGTTTTACTATAATATCCATCCGTCAAGTATTTAGGTATATATACATTTAATATCAACTTTATGTAAAATATATTCGTATGGTAAAAGATTTATAACGGTTGGTCGTATGTTAGAAATAAATCCATCATATAACATTGAGTTTAGGCAGGATTATTGATATCAAACTAAACATTTACAGCGTCAGTATAACGGTTGAAATAATCAAATATGACAAGAAATTGCTCACTAACCGACCTGGGGCTTGGTAACAAACTTACAAACCATCTAAGGTTGATTTCAATCACGAATTGTAGATTCATTTTTAATTGCGGTCACTTATTCGAGTAACAGAACAACATATAAATGATTTAGCATCATTGATGCTTTGTTTGCCAAGGAAGCGTTAGATTAGTGGTCCATACAGAATGCAACTTGTCCGATGGCCATCTATACTCATAAGTAAAGATTGTTTATAAACTTTCACAGACTTGAGTTATTAACATTATTTATTTAAACCTAGCATCTTTAAGCGTATCCAATAAAAATCATTCCGTCACTTTATCATCGATAACAATCGATTGTTCTCGATGAAAAAGGACGGCTTTTATGAATTCTTTTACTAAATTATATGACTTCTATGCTTCACTCAGGCCTGTCGCAGTGTCAGAAACACTTCACTTTGGCTTACCTCGGTAATCAAGTAATTTTAGTGAGATGTTTTTATACATTGGACGTTGTGACCCATATTCTTAATTTGTCACTAACCTCCAGTACTTTTCCTACAGCTTAGGACAAAGCCTATGTTATTCCTATAAACAATTGTAACAATCCATCTTCTCCAGTAACATTTCGTCCTATATTTACATTACTAGTACTATCTTATATTCCTTGGACATGTTTTAAGAGCTCATATATTACACCCAAAACCTTATTAATTTTATTCCTGTTATCGCAACTTTCTTAGTACTACTACACCATTACTCAAAGTCACTGAGAATATTCGTTTTGCTATGGATAGTAAAACGCTCACCATTCTGCTTTTTCTTAATATATCTTCACCCGTAATTGATTGGTTTAAGACATATTTTCATCGCCGTTGGCAATTATACGCTCTAAGAAACGATTGGTTTATTCTCTCTGCCGGTGTTCTACAAGGCGGCGTTATATATCCTTTTATTTTCTCCATGTTTATTAATGAAATTCCTAAAAGCATGCCATCTCAATACAGACATGCTTAATTAAACGAACGTGATGCAAAAATAGAGGCCGGAAGTAACGATCTAAGCTGCATAAATAAATTTACAAATTGCTTTGATTCGTTTGATTAACCCTAATAATACTCACTCACAGTTGTCTACTATATTAACTATATTATACACCATATATGTGATTCTACTACAATGTCTTTATCTGAAACACCGAAAAATTTAGGTTTAACAAATGACTGCCTTAAACTTTAGTACTACCTCTTCTCGACAATGCTGATGTATGGTGCTTAGCCTTCTACAGAGAAGCTACTAAACAAACTAAATATTATTCAGAATTGATGTATTCATTTTATATACTTGTATATGTTTGTCTATTTTTCACAACTATTGTAGCTCCCTATTTTCCTCCGCCGGAATACTTTAGTACTATACTTTTTAAAATATTGGCTAAATGCATGGAGTTCACACTTCCTAATGTAAAAAGTCAAAATTGTAGTCTGGTCCTTCGCTAAGAAGTGTTGGAACTAACTCACTCAACAGTTTTCCTACGTATAACTCTAGATCAAAAGCTCCAGTAGAACCCCCATCTCTCAACACTCTCAGGCAAAACCCAGCTCCGCCGTACATGCAATTAAAAAAGTAAGACAATTAACGGATGTTAATACCCTCGATTAGTTTATTTTAGTTATTTCCATAGTAGTTTGTCTAACGGCATTTAACTATGGGGCCGTGCTGCTGAAATAAATTTTGTATTTATTTTTCAAAAAAGAGCTGTTCGGGCTATTTTTAACTTAAAAGCTAGAGATTCCCTGAGAGATGTTTTTAAAGAAATTGGTATTCTTACGATCGTTTCTCAATACATATTTAATAACATATTATTTGTACGTCACAATTTGGATATATATGTAAAAAATAGTGACAGACACGCTTTAAATACAAGAAATAAAAATAAACTCTCAACGCGGAAATATCTTCTTCAAAAAGTTAAGAAATCCTTTATGGGTTTGAGTGTACGCATATATAATAAGGTTCCACAAGATATCTTAGACCTTCCTTTTCTTACTTTTAAATGTAAAATTAAAAGTATACTGTTAAAAAAGCTTATTATAGCATGCAAGAGTTTTTAGTTGATCGTAGTTCGATCAACTAAATGGTTAGGTTGTGGAGCTTTGCTTGTTGACTCATTTGTAGGATATTCTTATGTTTACATCAAACATTGTTAAATTGTTTTTAAAAGAGCAACTGTTGAGTTTCTGGCCAGCTCTTCTCAGCAGAGCCGCATTCCGAGCTGTTGGTAGCTTACTCACGGACTGACATACTGACATACTATACTAACATTTTTTAATGTAATGTAATGTAATTGACGATTCAAATTGCATGTATATGCCTACTTGAATAAAGATATTTTTGATTTTGATTTTGATCTTTATCTACTACAATGTTTCTAACACATATTACCTACTAACATATCGAAGCATTCGTGTGTAATTTTTAAACCTCTCCACTTTCGCTGCTATAATTCTACAATTTTTTATAGATTAAGCAGCACACTTCGGCACTTAGATTTCCCTGAAATTTATAACACCATTAATTCCATTTCTTGAAAGTTTAGATAGAAACAACACTCTATCTCTACCTCTTACTTTATATTTTTGCTTATATTATGTAATCAATGACGTTTATTATTATATATATTTATTCCTGTGTATTAAAAAAAAAATAAGTACATTGATATAAAAATGAATTTAGTTTCAGTTTTCTATATTATTTTTCAATTGTTTGTGTATACGAGTATGTAATAATGTACCAATCAATGTTTTTTTAATAGATTTTTTCGCACGTTATATTACGGATAGCTACAAAAGATCTCTTTATAGGATGCTATTTAATACTAAAATTTTTAATTTTCAAATCAAATATCTTTATTGAAAGTAAGTTTTATACAAAATATTTTTTCATTGTCAAAGCTACCACCACCTCGGAAAATTAATTGCCACTGACCTGAGAAGAGCTGGCGAAAGAAACTCAGCGGGCTTGTCATATGATTTTTTTCATCATTGTCAATTATATAATTACATTACATAGAAATACTCTAAATAAATCTTGAAACAGCCTGACAACGATCGCTTTATGCCCACGGTGCATCATCCTCTAAATATTCGGAAACATTGTAATATCCGTTAGCACATAAACGTTCCTTAGTTACTTTCTTAAATTTATGAAATGGTAATACTTGAACGTTTGCTGGGAGTTTGTTGAAGGTTTGTAAACATGGTACCTAGGTAAATGGTAAATTAATAAATTAATCGTTGTCTTAATATCAAGTACCTACGTGTGAATAAAATTGACAAGATTTTGATTGATTTCCGCCAATCTAGTTATCTGAAACTTTGCAAAGACCTTTGTTCTGATGGCAATGCACGTGAAATTCGTGGATGTATGTTATAACAAAATGGCGGCCGAATGGTTTTCATATAGCAGTATATATAGATGTTTCTTCAAAAGTTCTACTTCTAGTTACGTCATCGGCGAATCTGAAGTTGTTTAGGAATTCCATAAAATTTACCAGCTGTTGCCCGCGACTTTAGAACACAGAGCTCATAAGAAATTATTTTCTACGAGCTTCTTTTGGTCATCTTTATTTTAAAAATTGCTCTCCACGAAAAGCCCTATTAATATTTTAAGGGTATAATATTATGTATGTTAAATAAAACGTGAACGCTATTTATAAATATTGGTTGAGATATTTTTGGATTTGGATACGTTACTTTGAAGATTTCCTCCAACAAATAAACTTATAAAGTTCACATATTCATGTGGCATCAAAGCACCAAAGCGTTACCCGTTTATGTGGCGCGGGGCCTCCTGCACCACATTATTTTACTATTTAATTGTTTTCTTTTGATTGACATTTTTAAATTCCTTATATCTTTTGAATAGAATGTCTGATTTTAATAATTTGACAGGTATTGAAACGGTCTTTAACCAAATATTTAATGGGATAAGAATTAATACAGAGGTATCAATAATATAACTGCAGTAGTAAGACATATGGTATCGCGGAATTTATTGTAGATATACGTTCTATAATACTGTTAAACATATTTTTCTATCATCCATAGTCTCCGCAGTGATTTTTTTGATTAATTACCTTATAACTTCTTTATAACATTAGTAAAGATTACGCTGTTTCTCATTTTTTGATTCTTTACGGTGCTTTTAAAGCCACTGTCTAATTATTAAGTACTAAGTGTGCCTCTATGTCTGATGCTTCTGCTGATTTTACTTCCAGACTTTCATTTCTATTATTATACGACTAAAACATTTTTATAATTAAGCTTTCGTGAACCATGACTATTATATTTATATGTACGCGGTTGTATTCACGCAAAAATTAAATCGCCACGCTTCGAGCTCATGAATTAGAACCCCGAATGGGTTCGGAAGTAGTCGGGCACATTCCAATTTAATTTCTGCGTGAATACAGCCGGGTAATATACATATGACTAAAACATTATTACAATTTCCATGGACAATGCCACAATAGCTTAGACTTGTACATGTCGCTTGTGATTCAATTGTATCTATTATATACCTAGCATTAGGTATTTCATTCTACAAATGAGTGAAGTGTGCGTCTGGGTCTGGGATTGGCAGATTTTATCCTAAAATGAACCTCAGTTTGGTTGTAGACCATTTAGACTATAATTAATTTTTAATGAAATATATGGGGAGGGTGGCCATCGAGTAAACTATTCACCTGTGGTACGTGGTATCGTCGCATTTATTATCTATTTCGCGTGGTATCGGTAATTTTGTCTGAACTATGATTTTGAACGTGGCAGTTATAGGCTGAAATTAAAAACCTTTCATAACTTTCGGAATGAAATTCGGTCCATAGCTTACGTCTCTGTTAGGTTAATATAAGGTTCTTGTCTTTGTTTCAATATAATAGCAACAAAATTATACATTATCCTCAATTGATGACTACGTATTATTTCTATTGTTTCTGCAAGGTATAGTACATTTTGATATTGCTTGAGTAAAATAATTTTTCTCGTTGTTATTTTATTATTATTTAGTTACCTTAATATGTATGTAATGCAATAAAATATATTACTCATGATAAATTCGTAAAGAAGGTAAAGGAAACCTTAACTAGTCATTTAAGTTTCGATCGTTGCAACTTGTAAGGTATTTCACTTACTGTGATATATAGGTCGTTATTGTCAAGAGTACGTTTGAATGATGGCTCGCTGTAACGTTTACAATGCCTTATTGTGTCCATTAACGCACTTACGTTATGAATTTCTGAAGAAAATTCATATTATTATGGTGGGTTGGCATGCTTTTTAATTTTTACTTTTAAATCTATTTAACTAAAGTCGACATTCCTATAATTGGTGTTACACACGCCCTAGTTATAACATAAGTTTACGACTGCATTGTTTCTAAGCAGAATTTTCGAAATAACGACCCGATAACGCTTGTAGAACGGCTGAATTAAAAATCATGACTGAGTAATTAAAGGGCATATGACCTGATGAATAGTTCTGTCACCGCTATGAATAAAATCTTCTCGAAGGTTCCGTACCTTACCATCCTTCAACACCGATTCTGAAAGAAATTTAACCAATAAGCGTCCCCAAGGAGGGTTTAACGTCAAGACGACAGCATCCGCCGTCCTGAAAAATTGCCAAATATCTTGCAATATGCTAGACATATTCTGCCGACCCCAAAAAAATTGCATAAGGACAGTGAGTGCAAATGATGATGAAGATGATGATCTAACGAATTAACTAGTTACTTAAGTTCTTAAGGTTTAGTTTATATTTGTTAACTGTATATTTTTATACGTGAAGGTTGGCAAGCGAGCAATTGGTAAGTACACGTCTGAAAAAAGACGGGCGTTATAATCTCAGGGTCAACAATGTGGAAGAGTCGAGCTGTTGTTGGCTAATTGACGGCAGCTTGTATGTCCTGAGTAGACCTTTCCGACGAAGACTCCACTGGGATATTGCAATCATGTTACAGAAGAACGACGGGACGGGACGTAGCTAAAGATTGGTTTGCAAGATGATTACGAATGGCAAATACCAAACAACCCCTTCTCCTTCCATGTATCCAATCCAGATAGATGCCATCAAAAGAACTCTCTGCTCATTTGCCCCTATCAATACTTATATAAAAAAATAAGATGCCCACATACGGAAACATTAATAGAAAGAAAGTTAGGCTTTTAAATTTCTCATCGTACTACGTCTTCTATAAAATATTGTTTGAAAAAGATGCCTTTATATTTTTCTAAGCATCTAAAACCTCCCTTTTGTAACAAAATAAGTAAGATAATATTCCTGATACGGGTTAGAAAATTTTGCAATAATAACAATTATGTATTTGTAAATAAATGTGTTAAAATGGGAAATAATTGGAGAAATGACATCTTCAAACCTGCGGAATAGAAGAACAGGTAAAAATTTACCCTGAAGACTAACAATAGAAGCAATTGGTAAGAGTGAAATAGTTTTGATAACGATATGGTATGCAACGTTTTTGCGAATTAAATTGCGACAAGGGTTGAACTAAGAACGAACTTCACAAAAAAGAAAAACTCATGTAAAACTTCGTGCAAAGTACAAAAAACTATTTAAAAATCATATTATATACTTATAATACACTTACAATATTAGACTGACGTAAACACATCATCAGATCAATTGTTGCCGGATAATTTTGTAACCACAAATTTCGTGGGTATTTTAGTTTCTTCGTAGGTAGATAGGAGGTCCTGATGATAAAAAGGTACCCCACATATTTTGAGAGAAGTTTTTTAAGTGTATAAAATATTTATATTATATATTTCTAATACTGGCGTATTTAATGAAAGTGAATAGGAAAATTTTACTTGCTGATTATAAATTTTATTAATATTGTACCTGATAAAGTTTCCATTCTTTTTTTAATAAATGATATATTAATATTATTATGTATAATTATATTAAAATCGATAATTTTTCTATCCTTTAAAAAAGTCTTAAAAATAAGGTATCTGATGCATACTTAATATGAAAAATTTATCACAATGACTAATAAAATTGGTTTATTCAATAGGTTGATAGCATCTGCATAAAGTTTTACCATATTTTAGCAGCTTTGATCCAAATCTAGGCTACATAAAAAAAAAAACATAATACCTAAGAACAATGGTTCAAAGGGTATTACAACTCCGTGTTCCCAAAAACGATTGTTTTGTCGAATTATATAAATATACTGCTTAATGCATCAAAAGAAGTAAAACGTCTCAAAACCAAGCAAAATGAATTTACTTAAAGTAAGTATAGAAGTAACAGTAACAATATAATCTCACCTAGAAGTACCGATGGAACCAATCAGACATTGGGACGTGTCCTCGGCACCCTTTAGTCACGCTGATACTGTGAGCCACAACGACACGAGCCGGGGCGAACAAACTAGCTAGAACACAGTTTGCTCATCCGCTCGGGTCGTCTTTGTCACATTACAATATTCACCAAAATATATTTTTGATTCGCGGCCATTTTGAGACGCGCTAGACGCGCGCGTGCAGGGCACACTAGCTGAGAAGCTAATGCTGTTTGTACAAGTGTTTTTCAGTAACAATTGTAAAGAACTTTTCTACTATTGCCTATATGCTGCGGTGATAACGCACAATCGATTGTTCCATAAAAGTCTACGTCAACTCACTATTTCTAGACGGCAGAGTGTTTTACAATTATTGGCCATACCTACAGGGCATTTAGCGATGTGCTGAAATATTTCCTGGACAACTGGGACATCCAAAATATTTGGAGGAACAAAATAATTTGTTAAGAATTTTGGCGTTTGCATGTTTGTGTGTTTATTATAATATCAAGCCATAGCCACATTGGTCTTGAAAGTTTTATCGGGCAACGATAGACAAGAAATTTGAAAAATGTTTATTTTACTGTAACGCAGCAAAACCTTATGTTTATTGATAGAACAATACCTTGTAGGCAACTGATAACTGTTTGGAAGTACATCAGTAAACCAGGCATTTTATAAAATACCCAAAAACAAATAGGTAAGACAAATACAAGTGTAGAGGCGACCTACATTACTTGCCTATGTTAATGTTGATAAACTCAACAGCTCAGCTCCACCGTGAAATCGTACACAATCTTGTAATTAGTATTTTATCATATATTTTTCATTTAAAATACATATTTGTTTATATTTTGAAGACGGTATCTATACAACTAATAAAAATAATAATAGATAGGCATTAAATATTTTAGCATAAAAACTACTTAACTCAGATTTCACGAATTGATTTACATTGTGTATTAAGAGGCGCCTACACGGTCGTTATAGCAAAAACATATACCCATATATGTTTCTCAGTTTTATACTAGTGATTTTTTTTTAATGTGATGTCTTTGGTGGATGGTCCAGATGGATAGTCAGCTTATTGTCTTTGATTTTTATAAAAAAATTGAATAGATTGCGCTATCATTATCTTACGGCGTTTCTCTTTAGTGCTTAAATTTTAAGGTATTGTAACCAATGTTAGAGCCTTACCTAGCTACTAAATTCTGAAAACATTTCGTGTGCCAGGAACTGAGGTTGTTTTCATAGAATATAACATCACCAAAAATGTGAATTGTTTACTTTCATTGACTTTTACAGGACTAACACCAGCAGAAAAATATTCAAAGTTCTTGTATAATTATTATGAAGGTATTTTTTAAAACAGATTTTTTTCTCTTCCATGTTTTTTACCATTAAGCACATCCTGTATACAAATTAGTATTTTTTTTGGTAAACCCTTGTCTTGCTTGCCTCTATTTGATATCATTATTAAATGTTTTAAACTGTGTATTCTTTTAACGCCAATCCAGGTGTTGGCTTATCCAAACTGTAATCTTAATAAATATAAAAAAACAAACATCAGTGAATTGGATAAGAATACCGTTGTTAGTAAACGATAGTTATTTAAATTCTGCCTTATGTACTGAGTAATGTTGGCGTAGACATTTAAACAGCTGAAGGTTAGAGCAGGAGAGATAAAACACCTGTTTCCAGCTTTTAGAACAAACTACTGAACTGATCGGATGGTTTGGTCTGAGAAGTACTCAGTTATTTTATTACAAAACTAACAAAGTGTAAAGTCTGTAAGTTAAGAATTAGGAGATTAGCTCTACATGAAATCTGACGACTCTTGAACAGCGGAAACGTTACAAGAATCTTGGTAATCTAAATTATACACAATTGTTGGTAGGACGTCTCAAGGATTTTGTCGGCGGCTTGCTCCGCGTTTCTTACAGCACTATTTCCTTTTTTGAAACGGAATATCTTCCTACATACATGCCTCCAATAACATAGTCTTATATGACACAGAATTGCCTAAATGAGATAGATATCTTTGTGAAAAAGTCATATGAAAGTCATCGAGATACGAAAATTAAATTAGAAACAATAATAAAAAATGGACGACACTTAAAAATACGGATCAAGACAGCGTTTAGTAAATGCCTGATTGAAGTTTGATTTAATAAAATGTAATATATAAATTTTCTTTTTTTTTATTTATGTACCGTTAAATTTACAAAAACATTAAAATTAAAAAACTAAATTAAGCGGTACAAAAGATTACTTGTCATTTTTAGAGTTCTCTCCCAGTTAGCCTTTGGTGTGTGATATTTTGCGATCAGTACAACAAGTACAAGTAGAAGAAAATAACGAAATATTATACATAATATATATTATACATGTGTTGTAATAATTAAATTCGACCCCCCGCGAAGTGTTTAATCATTCTCTACAAAAACATTACAAACAGATAACATCTTTTAAAACATTTTGTGACTTGGAATTAACAAACTATATACTTAGAATAAACTGCCTATTTGAAAACTAACGGTATTTTTATCATATAACTGTATATATACAAATCTTACATCATACAGACATTCGATATTGGTAATTTGTGGTCAGTGTAGTGAAGTGCGTCGCTTTTATCGATAGGTTTTTTTTTACAATTGGCACAGATTTTTAGTTATGTATACTCATAATGTATATATCTTAAGTTAATATAGTTTATTTATATTTCGTTATTAAGTAAAACATGTCTCGTACTATAAATATCTCGTCTATATATAGACAGCTATTTCAATGCTGATTTAACTGTAGGCGCCGTTAAGTATAAGTTTATTAATTTAGCATAAGCAATAGGCTCAATGGTTGGTCTCAATACATTGTTGTATACTCAACACGCACACAAACATGCCAATAGCCGTTGAGATGAAAACTTAAACTTTATTTATACTTGTAGATAATATATAGAGGTCAGCTGTTGACCAGGCGTTATCGTTAGCTATACACCTCACAAAACATACAAATTCTCAAACAGGAATACCGGATACTGAATCCGTGGCTGTTAAAAATCTACCCGTCTCTTTTTCGACCCTGGTGAAGTCAGTCTTTCGGGCTGATAACCGATTTGCTATCCTTGTCTCGCTTGAAAAGTAAGCTATAGTTATACGGTTGTAGCATACGCATCAGTGGTAAACTATTCACTTTTGTGTTTTGCCAAGTCGGAGTATAGTCGAAGTAGTTGTGAGTTAAACTCGCATGTGTCCAGTGCCTGAGAGATACAGGTCGACAATTTTACGACTTACGAAGTGCTACTGTTAATATATTTTCCATAATTAAATCGAAAAATGAATCGGTCGCTCGGACAGCGCCGTTTGTGGCGCGTAAATGCATTTATTAAATACCGATAGACTTTGAAAGTTGTAAATAGTTTGCGGCCAGTGAGGTTTAGTTTAAAACTCGGGTTGCAGCGGAACAAAATCAAAATGATTTCAAGAAATCGTATCATTGATGTAAGTTATAATAAAATAACTTAAATTTATATTCAATATAAATAATATTTTTAAATAGAACATATACTAATAGTAGCTATTTTATCATATATTACTTTATTGATGACTTGCAAGTTATAAATTATTGTTAGTTATTGAATTTATTTCGTTTTCCTTATAAGAAAACAATCAGAGCGTTCAGCAATTCAAAGAAAATGAGATGATTCATCTCCCAGGGAAGAGAATAATTATCAATTTAGTTATGTATTATATGTGTTATATGGAAACCCGTCTTAGAAAGTAAATAAGCTGAGCTAGAAAGTTTTTTCTATTTTTCCACTGTATGAGCACACAAAGAACTGGCGAGATCCCAGCATCGTCGACTTTTGTTTTATTTATAACCGACGCTTATCTCGCTGTAATATATTAATTTATGTAATAAAAACACATTTAATATTTTTATTACATTATATTTTAAAACAATACATATGTCTATATGTAATTAATTTATATAAATTCTAATGTATTGACGTAATTCTTAATTATAAGTAAGTAAATCTTAAATTTATATCCAAATTATCTGACAGACATAAATCGTTCAGTCAATTAATTTAAACAAATGGTATAACTTAACGTAATCTTCACAAAATATCACACAAACCAACAGTCAAATAAATATACCCTACTTTTATTATATCACATTGGTTATTATAATCAAATCGTTAAAACTAAACAGAGGACACATGGTGATGAGACAAATTCTGGTTATATCTAAAAATAGTATCTTCATTTCGTCATAATTTTTCGTGCAATGATATACAAACTTATTCATTTGTTTTTATTTTGTTTTAATTTTTTTCTGTCTTGTCTTGTCTTCCATCTCTTATCTATTGATCATTTGAATTTCCTTTAATTCCTCTATGGACCAAACAGTCGATTAACTTGACTGAAGGTTTGGTCCCATGTAATTTTTTTTTTATCTGAAACTAAGATAAAATAATAATTTACAACAATTCTAAATACATATCATGTAATTGATTACTAATATTAGTATTATAAATCCCTTCGAATACTTTAGTGATGCACTATCACTAGAAATAGTATCGATAAATTGAGACATAAAAGTTCGATTAACTATTTAATATAGTTACGTTCTAATTATTAACAGTAACGTGTAATTTAATTCTAATCACTGTTGCGTTTCAGTTTCACAATGTTTCAAAATATACTAACAGAGGCTAAATCTGTTTGAGGTGACTAAATAAGATGTAAATGTACATTCTGTTATCTCAAAATTACTTGCAATGTTTTGAAAATGTCTAATACATTTAATAAAGATTTTAAAAACTCTTAACTGTATATTTCGAAACATGAGTGGTTACATTCTTACTATTTTAACAGTATCTTAAACAGTTTGAAGTAAAATTACCAACTTCCCTGTTTACCGCCAAGATATGACGTCATTAGTTTCGTAAAAATATCACCAAATCATCATCATCCTAATCATCTGTATACAGACGAGCTGGTGATGAATCATTTATAAAAATAATATTTAATACTTCTAAGCCTGAATCAGTGTTTTGTTTTTAAATTAATCAAATTTTAACATGTGCAAGTTTAGTTTCGAGCTGGAATGGTAACTTAAGTCGCTCGTGACAAGTGACAGGTCATAAGGGTTCAATTGAGTTATCGTGTTTGATTGAATTATTTGTGCTTCACTAGCGGCGGCACAACACCTAATTGCCGCACAGCGCGGCACTTAGTAGATGAATGATCAACGCTGATTAATTTACTTATTTAACTATTAATAGAGAAGTGACAACTGGAATATCTATTCACGAATTACATGTATTCTCATGAATTTGATAGTCTTATTATGTCGTTAAATTGTAATTAAAATTGTAAAAGATTTTATATTATAGTTGCTAAGTGACAGTAGCGTAAAGACGATACAAAAATATTTATTAGTACATATTTAATTTATATAGAATGTGTTTATTAATAGTACGTCTTAATATGTATGTGAACGCTAAATAATAAATACTCCTTGCATTCCAATGTATCGTTTATGCAGATTAATCGCAAATACAACGAACAGACGACTTACGTAAACAAATGTATTACATAATAAATGTTAATTCAATACATTAATTGTGTTATAATTGTATTAATAATGTTTAATATTCATATCCAAAATTAATAAAGATGATCAATTCAAATGTAAACGAAAACATATATTTTCCAGAATTTGAATCATTTAAATGCATGCGTCATATTCAAAATATAAACATATGTGGGTGCAAACATACATTTACGCATTCAGCACTAATTCGAGCATAGTTTGTAACTAAAACAGTACACGAATACTTATTTTCGCATTTTGTGGCATTCGATGAGAAACTTCGCAAATGTTAATGATTAATTTCAAGTCAAGTTTCCTTATGTTGCGTTTTTTTGGATAATACCAATATCAATATTTTAATCTGTTGATATCAGATGTCTATTTTTAAATTGCATTCCTCTTCGAATAAAAAATCTAAACATCGCATTTGAAATTTACGAAGCCGGTTTGGATATATTTAAATATACAACTTACGTTTTGTATTATAATTTATTGTATTATACTTTTTTCATCCAGAACAAGTTTGTATCTAGCCACTTGTGAATGGTAATAATTACTTTGACGTGTAAATTAAAACGTCAATGTTTGACGTTGACGTTCTGTCAATGTATTTGCTTGTTTTTTTTTAATATCACATTACTTAATGTCCTACAAAAAATAATTGATGAGACAAAATAAGTGGTACTTGAAGATTAAATAATATTCTTTGTAAAAAATAATAACCCGAGGAGTACACTCTCCATTCTTACATAAAACTTGTACAATATCCGTGTTTGTTGTTTTGTTGTAATTATAATTTATAATCTAAACGAGTTTTTATAATTTATATTCTAAGTTAGATTTTCTCGCATAAATGAGAAAATTATTAACAAATAAATAATACATTTCTATCATATATTTTATTTTTATTCACCTTATAAAGAAACGTCCATTAGTCCATTATTAATTAAGCTTTCAAATCATCGATAAAATTAATAGGTTGCGACACGAACATCACAAATTCATGAGTTTTTATTATATCTTGTTAAATAATATTAGTTTAAATATAAATTCCAAAGCGCTATTTCAAGCTAAGCTTATATATGAATTGAGTTTATAAATGCCTGACGCAAAAGTGAAAATCTTCATTTATTTCCTCAAGGACGTAATAAGCAGACAACACTTACACGGGTATTTTCGATACAAATACGTCCAGTTTTGCAATGATGAGGTCGTTGAACATAAAACTGACATTTAGCCAGCTTTACTGTTTTGCTTAAATGCTTGCTGCGACCTCTGGGAAACCGTCCCGTCGCTCTATCAATTGAGCTACCGTATCGTTATAATAAATATTTAAAATAAAGTAAGCTTAACTTGGTTACACATGTTTCTAAATATTATCAAACATTGCTTAAATGTTTTATTAACTTCTAAAACCAGTAGCAAAAATATTGGTTAAATTCGTTTCTGGTAAAGTTCATTTTATTTTCGCATCAAACCAAGACAAAATTGATCGAAGCGCTTACAAAAAACAAAATAAACGCAAGTCTTATTTATAATAATAAATAAATAAATAAATAAAATATAAGTAGTAAAAACTCTTTGATTATTTAGTTTTTTTTGCTACTGATTATTATTTGATAGTTAAAATATCTCCAAAAATATGTAATACACATATATGCGGCATAGTGTGCTCTCTTGAAAATTAGGTATTTTATATTGTGTTGTGAAAATTGTGAGAAAAAAAAATGTAAGGACAGTACCTTTTTTATTTATTTTGTGTTTTCAAACCTATTTTATAAATATATATTGAGGACAAATTGCTAATTTCTGTCCCTTCATATTTCAATTAATAATGACACCTATAAGGCTTGTTTTATTTGCACCCGCTATATCTTGTAATGTAACGTTCCTTGATAATTCTGACGTAAGTCTAGATATATTAGGAATATTTATGACAAGTTTACAAGTTAGAGGGAGAGTCAACAAGTGTACCAGCAGGGGGCGAGTTCATACTAATCGGTGACATTATTTACGAGCGGCCCACCCCTGGAGGCCATACAGACATACCCAGTCCATTTTAGCTGCTATGAGCAACTAATATTGACTAACTGGTGGTGTTGACGAAATTTTTTCGATATCGCTAATCGGATATCGAAAAAATGTAAGAGTAAAGTGTTTGGTTCGTATTGTATGTCCATCGGTAAGGTAAAGCTGTGGCGATATGTCGGGCTCCAATCGACTAAAACCCAACGGTGTACCTCGCGCTGTTCTGAATGTTAATTGCCATCTACCTGAGTGTGTAAATAAAAAATATTTAAGGGCCGCTTTCATATCCTTGAGTAACTATAAACTACGGAGTATTTTTTAAGTAGATATTCTATTATTCTCAAATTTATTCCTTGAACCTATCCCAGGATACCAAGATGTAAAAAGAATTACAAACTTCCTTTTTATTAAAATGACGAAAATTATTTGTTATTTTAATTTTAAGTTCAGGAGTTTCGATAAGTATGGTATCAAAATAGGTCGTCCTGACACCTCTATTTGACGTACACAAGTGATCACTGAGAATGATTCAAAGTGGAAAAGATATAGACAAACTACTATATAATTACCTTGTATGTAAAGACACAACTAAATCTTACATAAAGATTAGACATATGAATAAGTATATTAATTTAAATGTTATAATAATAAAGCTAGGTCGGTCAACAGTTATCAGGATCTCGGAGGCAACTGTTTATTCACCTCTTATCAATAACATTGAGTTGTGTAAATAATGTCACTGCATATAAATGAAAAACAATATAATTATAAAGCTAATATATTTTAATGTAACTTGTCGAAATATGTTCAAGTTATTATTTTAATTTGAATTGACATACATTACACTTATGACATGTAGACTCTAAGACTTCTAAAGTATAGGTTCATAGAGAAGAACTAGCAAGAAAATTTTAACTAATTTATTTAATTTATGTTTTCATATTATAGATTATTTGATATTACGGTAGGTAAATATCTCTCCTTCCTAGTTTAGTTAAAAAATTAATTACTTTTCCTATGAGATATAAATATAAATTTATTAAGTATACTATTTTATTTCGTCAAAATTGCACCTGTTTTAAATTCAAAATATTATTATTAAAATTAATGACTTTAATTATATTCCGCTACACGACATCCACTTTGACATTTCACTAAAAAAAGGTCACAATTTAATAAATTGGCTTATAAAGTAAGTAAACAAATAATAAATAATTAAAAGTAATTAAGATATTAATAATACTAACAAAGCTAAAGAAACTAAAAACAATATCCTTGAAAGTCGATTTCTCTGAGTGTAATTTTAGTGTCCACTTGCGTTTTACGTTTGACAATTAAAAGGTGCTATTAAAATAACTACTTACTTACCTGTTCAATCGTTTATTTATGAGGAAGTTTTTTAAAAAAAATAGTAGGATTCCCCAGATTCTAAGAAGTCGCAATAGTAAGATGTTACTTTGATCATACATTTACTAAATAATTCGTAGCAATATTCCAGTAACATTTTTACTGAAAGTTAAACTCTTCATTGAATCGTCCTTTATTTGTTTAACAGCACAAACCAAATATTTAACCAATGTTGTTTATTATAGAATATGTTATATCAATATTATTTACATTTTTGGAGGACTTATGTAAGAAGCACGGCCTTCCAAAGTTATATGTCTACTAGGTATATTTAATTTGTAAACATGGCACAAGTTTATTAAGAGATAAAAAACAAAAAAAAAATTAGCTCTCAAAGCAGATAGGGTTTACATTTCAGAACTAGTCATACAAAGTAATTCATGCAGTACCAATTGTCTTTCGCCTCAGATTACATATGTTATACCTACTTTATGAAAGAAACACATATATATTATGAATTTTAACTTCCAGTACTTACTGGTAATACTTATTAGGTTGTAAAAAATAATGTTTTATAACATTTCTCAATCAATAACTTTTTAATACCAGAGAATAGCAACGAAGTTAACACGTTTAAACCAACAAAAAATAATATTTTATATTATTATATATTTTATATGAGTTCGTAATAATTATGTATAAATATTTAGCTACATAATGTATTTTAAATTAATTAATATATTGTTTTATATAAGACATACAGACGGACGTACAGAAATGGTACAGCGGGTTAGGTTAGATTGTTTTTATATAAATATTTCTTTTCTATATTGGATATTTAAATTAGAACGTATACTATAAATATTAAATACATTTACGTGGTTGGTAGAGGTGGTGGCTGTAGTTAGAAAGCCGTATATCCAAGAACCCACCATTCCCCTCCCCTTCCTAGCTTCCTTCATCTCTAATACTGGTGGCAACGTATGTATGCGAGTGTACATGACTGAGATCACCACTTATCATCAGGTGGACTGTCGGCTCGTAACCAGGCACAAGAAAAAAATATTTTTTATATGCATATGTTTCAGTAAATTGGTTACAATATAATATATCTTTCCTGGCTACATGTCTAAAAATCCAACATTCGTGAAGTTCCTACTGATAAGCTTGTCATTTGATGTTATCAATTTCGAATTAGTGTCCGATCAATCAATCGATATCACCAAAATTAGCATTCGTGGATCATAAATGTGTCATTATTACCAAAGAGGTCAAACTCATCAGACAATCTTAGTTCATTGAGGTCACATAATTAATCATCTTGGTAAAAATATCTACCTGTCCGTCGGAGTTACTTTCTGATTATTATTTGCTACGGTGTTGCTTTTATAATTCTGTGTCAATTTTGGCCAGTTGCTGTATAATTTTCAAGATTAAACATCGTGTCAGCGTCCACTTGTCTTGCAAGTTCATCTTCCACCGCCCTGGACCGGGAGAGCTCAATTATCTAATATCCTATTTCCTTTCTTACTAAACTGGTTATCATTATGGGCTTTATATGTTCTACATTAAGAAGTATATTCTTTTGCAGGTTTTTCGTGTTTTAATTTTTTTTATACATACCATGATATTTGATACTAATCCAACTCGTGTATTGGTATGACAAAATACTGACAGTGACATGACATTTGATTATATTATTATTGGAAAATTAATGAAAAAACCTATTAAATATAAAATAAAGGTGGTATACATTGAGTATTAAATAATAAAATCAATTACTCGTCTTAAGGTCACTTAAATTTGCTGATATAGTGTATAGTGTAGTAAAATGAATACATTATAAAAGGTAACGAAGTTTAATCGACGTCCTCACGTATTCTAAAAGTCTATGTAATGCCATGAATGCCAATGTGGTGGGTATCTACTTACTATGTACATAATATAATATGACTCTTTCTAAACTGCAGTCTGCATTGGAAACTTGGTGTTAAATGCAAATCTACTTTTTTAAAGTTTGTGAAAATTATAACCTAAGACAGTTTTAAAAACCATACAAGAGTTGACTTCAACAAAAATTACATAATAAATGACGGTTTAATGAATTGTCGTTAATTTGAAATAAAACATAATGTTAAGCAAAATGAAATAAATAGAAATTATGTAGTGATTTTCCATTTCAGATTGCAATCTGGTATCATTGCAGCTTTTAAGAAAATACTGTTTAATCAAAATATAGTTTAAATGTTCAGTTTAAGTACAAAAGATAAAAGTTTCTGAATAATAAGTAATAACTTAGATTCCTCATAAGTGGAGGTATAAAGTTGCTAAGTTTAGTTACATTGATTAATTCATTTGTTAATTACTTAGACTTGTTTATGGTTTGTAGAACATTTACCGCCCACGGCTCGGTAGGATCATTTCGTTCATAATAAAGACGTCGACCCACTCGTTGGATAAAAATAGTTAGTAGTCGAAAGGAGAACAACTTGCAGTTTTGATACCTACCAATTGAACGATATATGTAGGTATATTATTGTAATTTAATAATAAGTGAAAAGAATATCCATGGACTTTTTTGCGATTATTCTTCATTGACCTACCTTGGAGCTGTGAATGTAGAGTCGGAACTTTCATAAGTAAAATGTGTGTTTATGTGAAATAAAATAATTAGATTATCGATATATATAAATATAATAAAATTTAACAGTGTGGAGAGTGATGCTGTGTGTCCCTTTTAGTTGTGTATATTCACTGGGTCCTTCGAATTCACTAGTACTCTTATGTAGTTAGCAGCAGAACACTTGTATGCCATTATGACATACAGGCCGACAGTGAGCATTGTCAATCGGTACGCTGAAATTGACTTATATATGAGTTATATATGACTCTAGGTTTACCACACATATATTTCACAATATGTTTTACGTAATTATGAGGTATATATGACCTCAATATGACATCCGTGTTACATAAAAGTGGAGTAAAAAATAATAGACGCAAACCAGTTAAATGCGTGTATTTATCTAGTTTAATTTATTCGAGAAATAGCGCCATTCACAGTATGTAATAACTTACTATCTATCTTCCTTATTAGGTATACAAACTAAACGTGTTACATAAAAACTTCTATAGCATGACTTAGTATTGCATAAAGTTATTCTCAGGTCATTAGTACATCATGACATGACTTCGATATTCGAACATGAAAAAATAACTAACATTAAAAACATGATAACACATGATGTATATATTACATTTATATGATACCTTTTCACTAACAGTTTAGTGACCCATATATGACATATTTGTGATCAACGTAATAGGAAGAGATTAATAAATATGGCTTTAGAGACAAACTAGGTGCAGTTTGTCATTAGCACGTATATATATGTTTTTTTTGTTACAGATAACAGTGTGGTGCTTACTGGGGTTGATGGCATTTAATTTGGAACTGACAGAAACGAGGATGGAGGAAGTTGATTCCAAATATAAAAGCAAGGAGGTAATTTGTTGATTGTTTAAAAAGAAAACCCAAAAAACTACTACGGAATCTAGATAAGAATAATCTAGACTAGAACTTCTGACATCAGCGTTTTATCAAAACAAAGGCGCAGTCTGTAATCTTTAGTGTAATCTTTTCAATAGGCTTCTCGATTACAGCGCCTTTGTTAGACGAGGTCAACAACCTCCCCCAAGACCCTTCGCTCGATGGAACTATTAATAATATATAAGAAGGGTAGTCTAATAACTGGCTTCATTTATTGAGCGAAGGGAATGATATACCTATATAAAAATCGCACAATAGTGGCAAAGATTTTAATGATTTAGTAACCGAGCTGCTATGGACTGGATATAGATAGAGCTATTTTATTATAAATGAATGATATATGCTAAGCCTACGGTTTAGTCTTTCAGTATGTCAGCCAACATTGCTCCTATCCTGAATTCCACCGATAACATTAATCAATAACCATCTAAAGATATTGTTTTGAAACGTCTAACTCAAAACTAGTAATTTTATTGAAATAGTTTCATTATTTATTTATTATATCGTTTTCCTCAGCCAAACCTCCCTTCAACGGAGAAGCCAAAGCCAGAACCGCGCGTGGAGCTGAAGATGGGGAAGTGCTTCCACATGTCCAGGGAGCACTGTCCCAAGGAGACCAAGTGTGTCCACGTGGACCCTGTCTCCGTGTTCTGCTGTGACGTAGACAGCATCCGACTAAAAGATGCTATAGCCAGTAAGATCATTCATCTTTTATATGTCACCTCTAGAATCTTCAGGGTTTATAAAAATTAAATATCTACCTTTTTCTAACTAATAAAACAGCCTCTCGTGAAATGGTTATGTTAGATCGAACTTTTTAAAGTCAAACTTATATTATTTTAAATTTAAAATATATATACATTTTTAGTCTGTTTCTTTGTCTTGATTTTGAAATTAAAAACAACAGCTACTAAAGAATCTAATCTAAGAAATCACAGTGGTTTTCCCGGTGATCGGTTAAGTAAAATTGACACGCCGGTTTGTATGTGGATTGACAGTTGGGTGTATATTTAAAAGGTCTATAATATAGCAGACTGGCTACACTATATTTTGGAAGGTTTAACCTCGAAGATAGTTGAAAAGTAGGTACCTAACATTTAAACACCATTCAATATCTGCTTAGAATCCTTAATAATCAATTTGAAAGCGTTGTTTTTGTGTTTTCAACAAAATAACGACGTTACAATTTTGATGAAATCGAGTCAACGAATATAGTACTTCAATAATTATTCTCATGCTCGATAAAAATTTATGCTCTGTGTGTTTTAAAAAATAAAATTTGAAATGCAAATTTAAAATGTGTTTTAACGGTTATTACTCTACATATGAATATATAAGTCACGCGGTAATAATACCTAAATGAATATTATTAGAATGAACTAGAATACAATAAAGTAATTATATAAACATTAATGACTGTATTCTTACATCTCGTAATCTCTCAGTAGACGTACCGGCGGCTTCGTTGTTATTTAATGTATTTTTCCTGTTTGAATTATGTTTATTGAGTATCTTTTAAAGAAATAATTATTGAGTTTGTCTTAGAGTATTAGTTTTATGAGCTTATCTTTATGTATGTTTTGAAATATATCATCTTGTCTTTGTGAAAATTTGTAACAAAGGAATAATTATATATTACATATAAGACGTAAAGATAAGAATATCTTGGAATTTATATTTTCAGTTTAAATAATCATGCTCTGATAACATTATTTATTTAATAGCGCTGATATTCTATTAATAGCTGTAATATAAAACATGCTAACGAAACTAAATCGCAGTGAAACAATAGCGTCTCTTCATACGTCGGCTATTTCTGTCCAAGGCTGCGACATTTGTTCCATAAAACTACACTTCATAATTAATCCGTAACATTTAACACCTAAATTTAGAGAATGTTATTTATTTTTATACCGAAATAAGAGTTTGTTATTACTTTCGATTAGCAAATATGTAGCAATACATAGGAACAAACGACGAATCAGATTTATTTTTTGCAGGCAAACCAGATTCATTACAAATTCGTACATATGCTATAGGAATGCACACATCACCTTATTTTTTTATCGATATTAGGTAAATTCATATCTACAAATATTTAATTGATACATGTTTAGTATACGCAGAACTCAGACAATATTTATTACAATTATTGTTTGTTGTTTTGTTTGTTCTCGAACCATGAAATACTACTGCACCGATATGGATGCAATTTTGTATGGTAAGGTCTTATAGCCCCGATCAAAATAAAAATTCTATTTATTCAGGAAAATTCTCTTATTTTCAGAGTAAAAAACATAAATTTGAATAAATTGGAAGGGATGATAGATTGTTTATAATTTTATGATTTGAGTCTGGAGGGCTCGGGGGAAAAGGGTAAGACGGAGTCAAAGCTAAAAAAGCAAAGTAAATTAGTAAACCATTTTAATACGTTTTTGTAATTAGTAATAAACAACTCGTGTCTATTTATAAATATGTATTTGTCAGAAGTTTACAACGATATAAATAGGAATTTATTATGTTTTTACCATTTGCATATAATATGCTCGTAAATACACGAGTTGGAATACATACGTGCCATTCCTTGTGTAAGAACTTACCTGTTTATGTGCGCGTGTGCATTCCGATATTTTTTAGAATCGATTTCAGTTAGTTTTACTGAAACATTACTATCATATATAATAATAATCCCATTTAAATTATTTATATGCATATTTAGACTGCAATTTTAATATTTGCTGTTGCTAATTAATTCTTAATTGAATAATAAGATATAAAAAGAACATCTTTTATAATACTTAATGACCTTCCATTATATAACCTAAGGATTGTGAGAGAGGGTGGTTGGCTTGCGTGCCAACGAAACCGCACGCACGCTTATAAAAACATCTTATACAGTAATAATGTAACATATTTATTATAAGAGTATCCTTAAAGTTTCTCGCTGCAATATTTCAATTTTGGCATTAGGTTTGGGAAAAGTTTTCAGGGCCGACTTGAAGGTCAATCACCACCTTTTCCGCCACCTTTCGGATAAGTGGTGAAGGATGATTCCCAAATGAATTCTGTCCCTTAAGCAACTTTTACGGCCCCCTCGGGAAGATATGGCAGTAGTATTCTAGTACATAATTAACACAAATAATATTTTCTCCTAACACCAGAGACTCAGAACATTACGAACCTTCACGTCCTGAACGCCACCATCGAAGAGTTGGATGTATCTCAGCCTATCTTCCGTCGTCTCACCTCGATGGCGCTCACTGACGGGAACATCGGGAAGATTGTCGGTATGTATGTACCCTTGTATGGAAACCATACTAACCTATAGTCGATGTATGTTCATGTTTGGTTGTTTTTCAATTGAACAAGTTTTCACGTTTTTATAAATATTCTTCAATTTGTTATTTTTACTGCAAGCCGAGGAATACTTGTCGCTAGTCGGGTATAACGACAGTGAGTATTACGTTTATTGTAATTTTAATTATCACATTAGGCACCTACCTATATAAGATTAAAAAAGACATCGATTATTATTACGTTTTAAGTATTGTATAGATTTTCACGATGTTATCCACATAAACATTTTTTATGCATAAATAGTATTTACGACCACTAATTTGGCCTAAGAATGAAGGAATTCGTGAAAGGTTGAGGCAGCTTTCGGATCTTGACCTTCAACAAACCATCATATTAACAGAAACAACAAAAACAACATTTGCAATGTATAATAAATTTGAAAACCAAATTTTTATTAATTTATTTGGTACAACATCTAGGCATGTTCCCGAAGCACTCGTCCATCGCGTGCCTGAACATTTCCAACAACAACCTGAGTTCTGCGACGCTGCAGCGGCAGGAACGCCAATTTGCGTATCTGTTCCAGCTGACGGTGCTGGATGCTTCTGCCAACAACCTTACCGAGTTCCCACTGAGCTTGGTGCAGAGCAATCGAATGATATACGTGGATCTGTCCGGTGGGTGGCTTTTGGTATTAGATTGAAACAGAAATATCATCGTCATAAGAGTTACGAAAGTTAAATATTTAGTTCAGATGTAGGTCCCATCATTTCAACTCATTTCTAAAAAAACAATAAAATATATAGTATTAAGCAAAAAAGTTTAAAAGGTAAATTAAATGTTCGATGTCGTATGAACTGACACACTTAAATGCGTATTCCAGGTAATAACTATCTTCCTTGCAAGCACTTCCAGTACGCGATGGAGACGAGCAACAATTCGCTGGTGAATTTTCTTAACTACAATCGCACATTTTGTACGCTCGAAATGCTTTTCAACTGGTTCACGGAACTGCAGATCGTTCCAATCGACCATCTCCGAGTACAGAAGGAGGTAGAGTAACATACTGAAGTTTAGTTTAGTTCTACTTTACAACAAGCTACGAAATAAATACAACTACTAAAATATTACCTAATATATGTACAAATGAAAATATTAGATGTTGTAATTTATGAGTATCAAGATAAAGTATGTATTTGTCTCCCGCAGGTGAACGCCAGCTGTCTGAAGATCCGTCCGTCGTGGGCGCGGTGCTCGTGCTCCCCGGACCGACTGGAGCTGCTGGAGGGCGCCGTCACCAACGTGGTGGCGGTGGACTGCTCGCGCCGCCGCCTGCGGGAGATGCCCACCAACCTGCCACCCAACACCGTCAAGCTCAACGTGTCTTATAATAACGTGAGGATCTAATGGAGATGTGAAAGTAACGTGCTCTATGAGGCTCGTTAAACAGACTAATGTTTAAAATGACGATTGTTTTTATAGAATTAGGTCCGTTCGTTGTTCAGGTAAATTAAAAAATTACAGTTTACACACATCATCTCGGCTTAATGGATGATGGATAACAGTTGAAATTTCCGGTAGAATCAGATTTATTGATGATTATTAGAAAGCATTTTTTGACGAGTGATATGTATTTACTAGTTTTAAGTTCACGTCCTTTATGTCTATATTTAGATAACCTCTCTCCAAGCGGTGTCGGACGACCCCACGTACGAGCACCTCCGCAATCTGCTGGTGGACCACAACGACATCGCCAGCATCGTGGACCTCGAGGGCACTAAATTTATCGACAACTTCATGGTCTTCTCCATCACTAGTAACAAGCTTAAAAGCGTGAGTTGTATTTTATATTTAATTTTATTTAAAATATGTTCCTAACAAGATAAACAATACTTTCCATGTGTCTAGTGTAAATATTAAAGTTTATACTCTGAATAAAATTTTCAAAATTCAATTTCAGACTTCATCATTTCAAAGTATTTAAACCATTTCTCTTATTTATTCATAATTTTGAAGATACAGAACAGATGTTTCTGATGAATTTTATATTTCAGATCCACACGTACGTATTGTCGAATCGCTTCGACACGACCGGACCCTCATTCCTGATTGCGAACAACTACATTCACTGTGACTGTAACACTGAAAAAGTACTGAAGGTAAATATTTTTACTCAAAACCATGTAAGTAGTATGATGTTAACAGTTCTAGCGCCAGATTAGGAACAGCACTTTTTTCTATATAGATAGTTATATATAGATAGTTGTTTCTATAACTACCTGAGATTTTTTTTTGTTGGTAAAAATCTAGCCGATTTATCTTTTAAATATTTACAGCCATGGCTGCTAGAAAACCTAAGAAGCATTCCCGACTACAAGGGTCTAGAATGCGAGGACAACATGGGTCCCGTGGTGGACCTCAAGGAGTTCCAAGTGTGTCACACGCCCAGAGACTGGACGGACTACATCTACTACATCATTGGGCTGGAGGTGCTGGTGCTGGTGTTGTTAATCAGCAAAGTGTCGTACGACTACTGGGTGTTCAAGACGGCGGGCTACCTGCCCTGGCCGGCCAATAAGATGCCGCGCCTGCCCTGCGACTGGCTCTGCGAGTGAGCGCCGCCCTGCTCGCTGCAGCGGACTGATATACGAGTGAAGTGACTTTTGATTGTTTTCATAGTGCAATTAATTTAATGACTATACAGTAACAACTAATTTTAGAGATCCAGAATTTAAGCCTATTTTCATATGCTCTTTAGTCTAATAATAAATGTAATATAAAATTTATTGTTTTAAAAGTTATATATAGGATAGTGTGAAGATTTAATTTAAAATATAATTAAGTACAAAATATAGATATATATAATGAACTATTGGACGCAAGTGTACTATATATACCAAAAAAGTAATTTAAATAACAATATTTTTAACCTATGCTTTTTTGTGTGTCAGCTGTCATAAAACTAATATCGCCAGAGGAAACTCTCGCAAAGAGGCTGACGTGAGGTTTATATCTGTAAATATTTTTGAATCAAAAGAGAGCAAATGTGAAAATGCGAGGTTTCCTTTATCTTTATTTACTGTGTGATAACGTTACGATGGTAGCTTTGTTTGTGTAAACGATGTTGAGTAATTTGGACATGATAAGATGAATATGTTTTGCCTTATGTAATATATCACAAATTATTATTATACATAATATAATGAAGAGAAAGGACATTGAATTTTAATTCAAGTAACTTATATTGATATGGTAAATGTTTTAAGTTTGAATTATTTTATTTATTTTTTGTAAAATCTACATAAACTAAAATTATTATTATTTACTAGCAACTATATATTGAAATAATATTCCACATCGAGGCTTCAACGAGTGCCATAATAATGGCTTAATTTAAAATGTCCGGTAAATTCAAATAGTTTAAATATGTTTGTATATAATGCACTGAAGACTGTATATTATCATTTAAGTAACTTAGTAAAGGGATCAATACTTATTTATATTTTTATTTTCCTTTAAGGTCCTTAAACAAAATAATTAAAGTTAGTGTAATATAACTTTATTTTAATAGTTATACATTTGGTTTAACAAATTTCTTCTTTTTTCTCTTATTGTTTCCTAATTTATTTGATTTATTCACATTTTCCTTTTGCTTATTATTCTGTACTTTTCTTTGTTTCTTGTTTTTTCCGTCTTTGATGTTTCCTGTATCTTTAGTCTTTTCGGGTTTGTTTTCAGTATCATCATCCAGTTTTCGTCTAAAAATATTTGTTAATATGATTTATAATTGCAATAACAATAAAGATAGTATATTTATTTTAGATGACACATTGTAGAAGAGATCAACATGTAATGTGACACATATTATAATATTTCTAGACAGTGCCCTGGATTTAATGCAAGAAATAAAGCTGTTTATAATAACATACTAAATCTTTTAGTGGAAATCCAAGTTATATTTGTATTGTAATTATATTCTAAAACATTTTTCATATTTTAACTTAGTGATGAGATATTTTGTCCTACAATTCAAAAATCCTATGTTACTACTTGTTGCTTAATGTTAAAAGTTGTAGATGTCAAGATGGCGATATATGTATATATTTATATCGCCAGTTGATCGTTGATCCTTATTTGTATATTTAGTTCAGGTTCTTTAACAAGTTTTTTAACACTTTTATTGAAATGAACGATAATTATTAATCCATTAAAAATAAACAAACTTCTCAGGTTTCTGAACGATGGTAGATATGTTGTCCCTGTGGGGGGCCTTCTTTACTAAGATCTTCCGCTTGTTGGGGTTTTGTTTTAGCTTCAGCATATACTCCGGGACGTCGCAGCCGGACTGCTTCATCACCGCTGCGATACTAGGAAGTATTATCGATCACTAACAACATTTGATTAAAGATATGAATTAGAAATTATCCACAAATACACTGAAATAATATTGATTCTTTCAGATTTTCTATATGTTTACGACATCATTTCCTAAACTAGCGAATATAATTACTATTTTAGGTAATATATGGTTGTGAGCAAGTTCTAGATGAAGGCACGAGAGATGTGTGTGTGAGTGAAGTGAGTGTAGTAGAAAGTAGTAGAATGTAGTGGTAGTGGTATGCAGTAGTATGCAGTGGTATGCAGTGGTATGCAGTGGTATGCAGTGGTATGCAGTGGTATGCAGTACTATGTAGTAGTATGCAGTAGTATGCAGTAGTACGTAGTAGTTACCTCCGCAGGTTGCCGACGTCGTCGAGCGTGAAGAAGGTGACGGCCCGTCCCGCCGCGCCCGCCCGCCCCGCGCGCCCAACCCTGCACGCCAATATACACCTTACACACTAGCACCGAGAGGCGGGGATGCGGTAACCGCACCACACCAGTGTGTTGTTCGTACAGTTGTAGCTCAGTGCACTTATTACAATGTTTACTGTTCCGAGTGAACTGGCCGTGAGCATGTCCACTGCTACATTATAAAACTGTCAGTATGTCAGTACGTGAGTAAGCTACCACCAGCTCGGAATGCTGTTCTGCCGAGATAAGCTCGCCAGAAACTCAATAGTTGCTCTTTTAAATTAATTAAATAATGTTGATGTATACATTAGGATTCCGACCTGTGTATGTAGGAGATGGCGGAGGGCGGCAGGTCGTAGTTGACTACGAGGTTGACTCCCCTGAAGTCGATCCCTCTGGCCATGAGCTCGGTGCAGAGGAGCACCCACACGCGGCCCACGCGG
Organism: Dircenna loreta; assembly: GCA_963555665.1. NCBI lineage: Eukaryota > Metazoa > Arthropoda > Insecta > Lepidoptera > Nymphalidae > Dircenna > Dircenna loreta. The sequence goes on from OY743096.1 coordinate 16,012,673, forward strand.
AAACTACGAACCACCTTGTCACGCTGGGAGGAAAACAACATCACTCAATGAATATTCAACATTCATTCATCAAATTCACGGAGAGGTCAATCCTTAGATCCTAAAGGACAGATATTCTATAGAAAAAGGGTCAAATCATGAAACCTACTGTCAAGGAATGAAATATGAATTTTAGTGCAAAATTTCTTATCAGTTTCGTCATTCTTTAGGATAGTGAATTTGATTATATATTGTATTATTATTGTATCACCATTAACATGTACACAGTACCTGCGCCTGGGTGCGGTCGGCGTGGATGACGTCCACCTGCACCCCGTCGTACAGCAGCTCCTTGAACAGCTGCTTGGCGCGCTCCTTGCTCTGCACGAACACTGACACACTACTGTTATAATCGAAACCACCTTGTGGTACTGATCTACCACAAGATGTGGTCGGTGGTCGGTACCATTTACCATCTCAGAGCAAGCTTCCGTTTCAAACATATCATCATTCACACCCATCCATACATTCTTCTCGTATCTCTTTTTTACACTCCAAGTTTTTATGTCTCACTTTTTAGTTATATTACTTTCATCTCTCCTCTTTCCTCTTGGCATTCAGTCTTTCCTTCACCAGCGCAACTTTTAGACTTCTACTTCCAATGTTATTCGTCCCTGTCACCCCGCAACATCCTCTCATCTCATCATCAACCGTCCTCTTCTATCGTCTCTCATTCATTTTGGTAGAGGTTGGGTAAATAAAGATATTAATAATAAACAGATATTAGCGATGGCTATTAGAAGAAAAAAAAGGAAAAACAGAATAAGTTGTTTTATCAAATATTTTTCATAGATTTTGTGAGTTATCATCTGTCTCTCAGATTTTTTTTTAAGTCTTAGGTCCGTCCGGACCGTCCTTTCTTTTTTCGAAATAAATACAAAAATATACAAAATCATCCATACTGACACTGGTACTCCAAAGGCACATCACATTTACCTATGGACAGTATAGGTAGGTAGTATTAAATAAATTTAGTTGAATTAATATTAACCTACCCAGTACAGGTGGTCTGAGTCCCTTCTGTACTAGTTGTCTGAAGGCCACCAGTTTCCCGCTCTCGTTGCCGCAGAACAGAAGCTCTTGTTCTACCGATGATGACGCTGCGTTCCTGAAAACAGAATATACGTCATTTAATTTAATGCATTTAAAAAAAATCTAATAATTCAAGAACAAGTAAAAAATATTGTTTAAATTGTGACAAACCAAATATTCTGTAAACTATTATTAACTCTATAACTATTTAAATCACATATATTGATCTACCCTCACCTATTCCCGACGGTGATGTTAACGAGTCCTCTCATGTTATGTCGCGCCCACTTGCCGATAGAGGGCGTGTGCGTGGCGCTGAACATTGCCACTCTGGACTTACAGCTATTCATGATAACATCCAGCTGCTGTCTGAATGTATCCACCTCCTCGGGGGAACCCTCAAATAACTTGTCCGCCTCGTCAATTACTAACCATTGGACTCTGAAATATGTAATAATTGATTTATTTTTAATTAAATGGCTTGATATAAATTTAAATAAATTTGACACTGATTGGACGAAGGATATAGTATATTAATATTTACAGGCTGACATTCAGGTAAATAAATATTAATTATTGGTACTTTTATGTAACAAAATTTATTATTAGAATTTAGGCCAAAAAAAATTGATTCTTTAGATGGTGTTCATGGACCTATGTCAATCCATTTATAATCCAATTATAATATGAAAACAAAGAAGATGAGTAATGACTACTATTCTAGATAAATTATCATAGTAGGGATATTTAGTTTCAGGACATGAAGGGATATTGTTTATGTACTTGATACGTGGTATAGTAATGGCATATCATTGATGAGTAATATATCAACTTACTTATCCAGAGTGATCCCAATAGTATCTTGGTTCAGTAAATAGCACAGACGGTTGGGTGTGCTTATTACTAGATCTGAAAAAAAACATCATTCTTAATATATATACTAAAAAAAACCAACCCACATAGGAGAAAATCCCTGTGTCACAGCTGGTTTAATAATGGACGCAAGGTACATCTAGACTTGGAACATCTGAGAATCATGGAAATATCTGGGAATAGAAACCACTACGCAGTCAGAGTCACTAAAGTAGACAAACTGGTCTTTACCATAATTTCAAACTAATTATTATTAGTTCTTGTCTGTTTGTCTGGTTTGTTCAGTCAATCTCATGTTTATTAATAAGCTTAGTAATAGTGAAAACATCTAATTACCACTCTTTCTTATTGTAGACTCTCTTTCCTTAATTTTACTCTCTTTAAGACTCCTGATGACAGAACACCGTAACTGTGTTGATGCTGAGAGTCGTAGTGCCTCTCGGTATATTTGGTTAGCAAGTTCTCTAGTAGGGCATAGCACTAGGGCTCTCGGACCACCTTGCGGAGCTCCCAGTATGTGTAAGAGTGGCACAAGAAAAGCTGCTGTTTTACCAGAACCGGTTGGAGCACAAGCAACTATTTGACGATTCTAGAAATGAGAAGGAAGCAATATTATCACATAGTTTGTGCTGAATACTTACAACATATAAAGAGAATCAGATTGATATAAATATTATATCACAGATTTATTGGTTTTGTGTTTTAGTAATTACAACCAATAAAACCAATCTCGTATAATGGTCTGTTAACACCAACCACCAGTTATTCTCACCTCTAATATGCATGGGATGGCCTGTCGTTGAATAGCTGTTGGTTCAGAGTAACCACACTGTATCACAGTGTCCACTAATGCTTGAGATAACTTGTGTTGTGTGACCAGATCGCTGAAGTCTTTTAGAGCATTGGGAATATGACGGCCAACTGTTTTAATTCCATGTTCATTGCGGAAACGATTTTGCTGAAACATTTTGAAATAATTAAAATAAATACAAATTTTAAAATTCAAAATAAATAACAACACAAATTTTAAAATCTATATATTACAACCATTTATCTCTGTAATTATTCTAGTTTTATCCTTATAGAATATACAAAAACTAATATAAATGTTTCTAAAACTATAAAATTTAAAATACTAAATACCTCTTCTATTTCTAACTTATTTTTCAACTCTTCTTTACTTAGTTTAGATTTCTTTTTCTTTTCTTTTTTCACCAACTCACTTTCTGAACCTTCAACTACTTGTATTTCCTCTTCACTTTCTTCTATTTCTGTGTCAGTTTGGGGGTCAATGAACTCATCTTCATCTTGGTTTACTTCTTCCTCTTTAAAATCACATTCTTGCTCAATTTTCTCTTTCTTTAATATTGATTTTGAAAGTTGGTCCTTTAATTATAACATTACAATTAATAAATAAAAAGGTGTATGGCATTGTGAAGGCAATAACAAAATTGTGTTATTTTTTTTTTACGAATGCCTGTAAATGACTGAATTCAATAGTAAATAAAATGTACAATTTGTTTTTAGCATACAATATCTCCAGGATGCAATAAGATACTGTACCATATATTACATACGTATAGAAAAGCATACAAATAATAATACTTAATTATTTTGCGTTAGTGTTTTAACGCATGAGGTTATGTAAACTTACTTTGTTTTTCACTCCTAAGACACGGTGTTTAAAAGTCAAGCCCTTAGTTAACTTCTTAAATATATCATACGCATCCATATTTAGCTTTATTCATTTGAAATAACTAATGAATCTTTAGAAATTACACGTGTTACTGTTTATATATTAGTTCGTAGTTGACGTTTGTGAAGTTTAGGTTGAAGCACAATTGACACTTGCCATTTCAATTTGACACTGACAGTACTAAAATATTACCTTACCATGGGTGCATTCCTCCAACGCTCACAAGGACCAAAATATTCCTATAGATGTTCCACATGGCGACCATGGTCGTTATAATTTATAGTAATTGCTAAAATTTTATTAAGGACTTCATAATTATCGCTCCCACTGAGTCCGCAACGACTTATCAAGAGAGCTGGGTCGTAATGGACACTGAGAAATTCAGTTTGCCTTGACTCTGTGAAAGTTTTGTGGAATTTGACGCGATGTGGACTTTGAAAAGTTAGATAAGTTTTTTAAGTAAAAGATGGCCACCGAAAATTCAGCATTCCACTCTTCAATTGAACTAGGAGAGGTACTTTCCAAAGCATTATAGCGGTGCATTATATTAAATATCAAACATTTAACTGTTTATATTGTTTAGGACATAACTCTCTAGTTATTAGTAGTAGTATTAAAAAGTTTATAAAATAATAAACATTTGTATCGTTCAAAACGCTCATATTCCATAGACCATTCCACTTGGGTTATTGACAGAAATATTTTTATGCACGTGGAATGAGAAAAACTGCTTTCGCAAGCGTGATCATTGTCAGCGTATAGTGGAACACACCATATACAAGACACACCACGTACGTCTACAAGTCATGCAAAAATTTCAGGATTGCCATAGAATTAATAAAATAAGAAGAAGAGTCATGAAAATGGACTGTATAGAGGCTTTCCACATTTTCAAACATGTACATATGTCGCACTCATGAACAGAACAGATATTGTCCACATAATTGTCCACTTACAACGATTGGTCAAAAAAATATTATTTTGGCTGTCATTTTTATAAATCTCATAAACGTTGAACGCTATCAATTTTCAATAAACAAATCAGTTTTACTAGTAATTTATTATAAAATGAATTGATTCAGTTAAAAGCCGCATTAATTTGATTCCTATATTACGAGAGAATCCTCGTGTGATGTGAAGTGCATTGTCTGTCTACAGTCTACGAAACCGCACACCATCTCTGCTGCCACTTGTTTCTAAATATGTAATCTTGTAATCTGCACGAAAATCGGAACTGGCTAAATTGGTTCAATTACACGCAGAACTGGGTGAACCAGAGAGAGAACCATTCTGTTTACTTTAAAAGCGTTAATTTACAAACTAAATTGGTTTTCCGTTTTCATATGCTACAAAACAGAAAAAACACAAAAACATTAAATTGTACTTATAATTATATGTCTATAGAAAAAAAGTTTCCTTGATAGCCTGTAAACGGCTCATTACTATATACGTTTTATTTAAAAACTATTTTCCTATGACATTTTAGCACATTTATTACTGCTACGACTTTTAACTTTCAAACTAAAAGTGCAGCAGAAACTAAAACGAAAATGATTTTTTTTTCATAAATGACTAGTTAATTAGTCATCAGTATCTATATTTCTAGAACGTGCTTCAAAGGCGGCATTGGTAGGTTCATTCCAAATTTGGTTAGGTAGGGAGAGGAGCGCAACCAGTTGATGGTGAGCGTGAATGCGCATTTTAAAGGGGCCCCTTAAACCTACACTTGGGTCGCAAGTCCCAGGAGCTGTTTGCATTCCTCTCCCTGCAACGCGATGGGTCCGGCACCCGCACGGTGAATCCATGGAATGCTAAGAAGCTTCGTCTCATACATGTATGTAATAGAAGTCTTAGCAATGACTTCTGGCTCTCTCAAGAAAGCTCTCTCACTCTCTCTCTCTTCTTGGCTCTGGGAGTAAGGAAGAAGGGAAACGCCAATCCAAACGAACATTGACTTTTTTGTAGTAACATATACATATATATATATATATATGTATTTATTTACTTAAATATAGCTAAAAGTTTAACTTTTGGTTAACATTATTAAAAGCTGAGGATATCCAGTTTGTACAAATCATACTTCAGCTATTTTCATGCAGGACAATGATAGAACGATGGCCGGCAATGCACCGTTATATTTCGGTTACCAAACGTCACAGCAAAACGCCCCTCACTTCAGTCCACATTATCCTTTTTTTTGTAACCCAGTCTTTACTTTTAAAAGTTTTTTGTTTTATATTTCTTTAAGATAATTTTATTTAAATATGTTTAAGTTATTCAATTATAAAATACGTCACTAAGTCTAAAGTACCTGCTTATATTTTTAGTATATATTGTTGGATACAGTTATCGTCAAACTACATTTTTAAACCTCGATTTTTATAACAATTTTAACATTTTTAAAATGTCGAAAAAATTTTATGCTTGATAATCTTAAAATCTTGGATTTAATAATCAAATTTAAACAATGTCTAGCAGGTTATATGTAATTTATTGTTTGTCTTATAATATAAAGGATCGGAATTGGGGGGATAATAAAAATACGCATCATCAATGGAATCACTGCGAGTTTATTAAATTTTACGCTTTCATTACATCCAACTGTTATATTTTCCATGATTATTCAAAACGCAGATTTCGACATATTAAGTACTGTTATTACAACTCAATAAAAGTAATTTTCTGATTGTCAGACTCAGATACTTAGAGTACTAGTTATCCAACTTTGATATGTACCTACTACGCAGCCCGATTGATTCCTTATTCACAAATATCAACAACATCAAAACAAGTAAAGACATCACCATCAAAGACACAAAAATCATAAAATGTGTTTATCAAAATAAAGATAACCATTAAAATTTTTAATAAGTTCATTTTCAGAACGATTTTACTAGTGTCAAAAAAAAAAAAACAGCCCGCGAAATGGTTATAAATACAAGTGTCGAAAAACAAACTTTACATCTTCAGATTTGTGTTAAACATATTTATTTATATTCAATTTTATATGTAAGTACATAATTGTAATTTATTTACAGTAATATTTTTCATAGAATGTTTTTCTATGATTTGTGTGTCTTTTTAAACCCCCAATTATTTAAAGTCGACTTCATACATACAACAATAGTACTTTAAGTGTCTTGACTGAGGATGTTCCAACTTACAACAATATCCAAGAGGACCTAACTCTCTATGGGGCCGCTTACTCCGTCCCCAACTATTACCTTATCGAGCGATACACAGTACTATGAAACATTTTTGTACACCCCACTCCCTCTGAACTTTCCGAACGTTTAACAAAACTCACTAACTTAATGTATTAAAAACATGTTTTCACTTCGATCAACGATGGCAAACTATAACTTTTACAATAGTAACACAATATTAGTTAGCGCATATTGAACGGTCGTAAATGTCACATACGCTCGATTGCAGTACGTGCTCAGTAAAAATAAAATAAATTAATAAAATGTGTATATCTTCACAATGAATCGAGGGTACGTATCACTTAACACGAAAAATCTTAAAAAAAAAGGTCGATTCTAATAAAAACGCAGATCGTGCATACATTAAATTACGAAAAAAAAAGAAAAAATCTAAACCTAGACGTGTCAGCAAAAATATAGTGCAGTTAAAATTAGAATTGCCACTTAATTAACATTGACATATAAATTGATTTTCTTAAAAAAATATTTCTGTGTATAAAATGTGTCACCCAAGCATAACAAGTTACAGTTGTGCAATTCTGCTAAAAAATCGACTGCGACGGCTCGATAACAATAAATATTATACCAATTCGATATAAAGTATCGAATATTATATAAAATAAATCGATAAATTGATGATTATTAAAAATAAATTCACGCCATAAGGCCACGCCACACAAAAATATTCGTTTGGCGCTATGGCGTAGAACTTGCGTAGAGGAATAAAGATAGACGCACGAGTCGTTTTTTAGCGCAATCGGACGACTGTTTTACTTTCATCTGTAGATAAAAAGTTACTTCTAGCAATATATTGTATGTCATAATTGGGTATATTGTAAATACTTTTATATAGTTACTGCAAGACGGGCTATCAACGACCTTTGCTCGACAGGGGAGGCGCGACTGAACTATATAGTATAATATCTTACTTTTATATAAGTAATAAGACTTAAGTGCACTTCGAGTTATGGAACTATGATTGTAAACTAGGTAGTTAAGGGATCAGCAGACGCGGCGGTAGTTCTTGCACCCCGCTATAGTATTACTTAATTATTATTTATAAATCTTTATCCAGATAAAGTCCTCTATTAACAAGATCGCTAAGAATAGGAACAGATTGCAAAAGGTATATAATATGGGTAATTCAGAGGACAAATACGAAGAACATTCGGCAAAGTGACGACCTTTTTTCAAAACATCCTCAAATTGCCTCGCTTAGAAATTGATCTGCTGTCGATCTCTTTACTTAGATAAGCTATATATGTATAATTACTGAGGTACTATGGCAGATTGGGAACTATTGCTATAACTGTATTATAATTAGATTAAAGTGGAAGATACTGTATATTAAAGCTATCGGCTTAAGAATATAACGACTTATGTATAGACTTCTTACACTCGACCACAGATAGAAACACCAACGACTTACGTGTCGAGTCAAAATAACAACGAACAAACACCACATACGGTTTGCTCTTGAAAAATCTGTATAAAAATAACTAGAATATAAAGTATTGTCCAAAGAAAACAAGTTGCACAGTCGACAGTGACTTCGAACTATAAGTCGGTGAGATTTCATCCTAAGCTAGGTTAGATAATAGTCGATTTATTCTCAAAAACGGCTTTGCGTCCCCGGTCGAGCAAATCTAAATTATTTTAAATAATTAACTATTGTGATCTGGAACGTCGCCCTAATTCCCGACAGTTCCCGACAGCTCTTACTATCCAGAATTAAGACGACGCGTAATAAACTATTGCATTTTAAAATGGATACGGATAACAAAAATAATGTATGTATGGAAATAACTATGTAACAACTGTTATAGTTTAGTTTGACAATATCTATAATTACTGTATTTATAAATATAAAATCACGTTTTATTGACTTGTCCTGGTTAAAAAACGTAAACACAAGCCTGGCCCCTGCACCGCTACTTGTTCCGAATAACTCTTCTGTAAAACCTACTCTAACGTATACAATTGTTAATATTCAAACCAAAATAATTAAAATATTTCATTCATGTTTAACAAATATCAGATAAGTCTCATAACTATGGTAGGCGGTGATTTTTAAAAAGATACGCATCGGGGATGTCCCAATGACATCAGGATGGTTTGAATATTATTTTATAGAAGCAAATATTTGTCCCAAGTAGTGATCCACGGACAGATTCTCGCTACATTAATATTAAAAATTATAAGATTTATCGAAGATAATACTTAACATTATTGGAGGTAATACTTAAATTTAAGAAGCAAGATTGTTTGTGAAACTGTTTTGTGAACATATTATTGTAATCGTCGTTTACATTAGGTACTATTTACATAAGCTTTAATAACTTTTTAATGACGAATATTTTGACCTTCACCAACAAATGCTGTTATGTACCTAGTGGCAGTATATAATTGGACAGGAATTTGCAAAAGAAAGTAAAACTCGAAATGACAATATATTAATAAAACACGAGATGCTACAGTAGCTATATTCCAATAAAATTCAACTCTAAAATAAAAGAGCGCTACTGAGGTCATATTTTGTTGATTTGATGAATATATTGTCACGTCGTACCTTATATTTACTTATTGTAGGCTATTGTTAATAGTTGTACTGTTACGAAGGCATCCCGTTGTTGATTATTTTGTGCATCACCTACCTTAGTAACACAGTCGGTTTATTAAACATACTCGTTAGTAAACTTAAAATAAATTATCTGGCGACGAAGCAAAATGAATTAAAAGTTAATTAATCGAGACGATGAAATAATTTATAAAAAAAAGTTTTCTCACTTATCTTCTTACCCTTTAAAAAATGCATTATTTTGGTATACATTGCAAAATAATATGTTTTCATTTGTTCCGCTGTTTTTATGCTTTGGGCTGTTGTTTTTTTAATTTTATTGCTGCGATTGTTTTTTTTTTTGCCGACACCAAACTTAACGCGTAAATTACCTTATGCCTAACAACAATCACCAACGGCTGTCTCCGAAATTTGATGTAGTTCGCAGCTGTCTACTGAGATCAAAAATTTAGAATTACAAAATATTTTTACGAATAAAATTGGTGGGAAAACAATCCAAAAGTAAATTTAACAAGCAGTCAACAAGAAGCTTCCAAACGACCGAACCAATGAAGTAATTGCACAGCGAAAACATTAAACGCAAACACTAAAAAACTTTATAGAAAGACTAAGTCTAAGTTTCACTATTAATAAATCCATTAGTAGAATATATATAAAAATCCTTTCCATTAATGATTTTATCTATTTACTATTTAGTTAATATCACGAGGCTTTATTCCCAAATGATGCCACGATACTTCAATTATGTACTAACGCTAACTTATAACATATTTACAATTACAATTCAAACTACCCGCTTGTTTTACCTTCTAAGCTCCCTAAGATGATCCTAAGCTTGATTTCCCGAACCGATATCGTCCTTTCAGTTAACATTCAAATAAAAATTAGTAAATATAAAAACAAACGTGAGGTATTAGAAATGTGGAGGTACGCGTCTTACCGGGGATACACGTTCAACTAAATAAAAGAAATGCTTTGAATATCAGAAAATTATTTGTTTAACAAATTAATTTAAGCTGAATAAAAAAAACTTATTAAAAATATATTTGGAATTGTCCCAAATAACATTATATTAAAACTCATATCACAAAGTCCGAAAATGTAACATTCCGAAAAAGAAAATAATAAAACTTAAATATTCTTATCTTTTACCTTAACATTGGAAAATAAATGCAAAAATAATGTTATATCCCTTTAAACTAAATTGATATTTGATAAATTGCATTGAAATAAACATGACTGTGGATAATCTTGCATTGTTGAGTTTTAAACGTTACGTTACGAGTTACGATATGATTTTGTAGGTTTTTCTTTAAAAATTTGAATCAGATATGGCACAGTGCAATTAAGTCAATATTTTGATTTCAGACTGTATTTATTTATTTAATCTATTCGTAATAAATGCGTATTGGCAAATTATCCCCTTTATTTTCTTTGGCTTGTGAAATATCACGGCGTATAAATACTTTGATTTCTGTCTCTATTTCTCATAGATATCTGTGTGATATGTTGGTTTATACTTATGGATAAATGGTGATTTCTTTTTAATAAGATATCAAAACGAATTCGTCAGTTACACCCTGAAAAGATATGTATATCGCAAGTTTCAGCCGAATGCGGTACCCAAGCAATTTCCTATAATATAAGTAAATAATATATTTTTACATCTGCAGCCATCTTATGGTTGATCCTAAGACTTTAAGAATTTTGAGAATATAATAATAATAATAATCTAATAAATTTTTAATAACGAGACGTCCGCTACGTTGGTCGACATTTAAATTAGAAACCACTATACACTCATAGAGAGAAATCCGAAAATGGATACAGATTAAATATAATTATGTTAATGAATACCTAATAACTACGTTATCTATACAGACGAAACGATTTTATGTCTCATGATTTGAAATCATGCACGTATACGATCGTCGAACATATTACTGCTTGCCGAAGACCCGCACACTCTGGCCAGCGCTTCATGACCTTCCTCAACCCTGTATTCAAGGATCCTGTCTGATGGCGACACCGTGCTTTTCCTCTCGTCATCACCGACCGTTACTTTCCGTTCGCCATCTTGTCGCTCATTCTTTGTCAGTTCGGAAATTCTCAAACCATCGCGTAAAGACAAACGAAGGCACGGCTACTTATACATTGATCAAAATGTTTATATTGAAGCCAAAACACATATAGAATACACATTGTTCAATTAGACGTAACACTTTTGTACTTTCAAAATCAGATTCTAAGTAGTCTTTTATTTTATTTATCAACATCAACATTTTTTTTAATTATTTTTCTTTTATCTAAAAATTTTTGGTAATTAACTCCTAAATAATCTGTATTTAAATTTAGATTTTGGCGATCCGAAAAAAGTTTCTTTAAAAAATATTTTCTTTCAATATTTAATAATAACTGTTTAAAATTTGTACGATTTCTTTTGTACAGTTACCGAATCTAATTTGACACTAGACATTTATCGAACATTGACAATAAAAATGTTATATCCTCTTTAAAATACAGTTGGCATTATTTTGGCAGTACTAGATATATTAATACTTTAGTATTGCTCTGAATTACATTGTCATATCGAACACTGTTTGCCATTTTACTAGAACGCTCGTCACCCTTGCGGTGTGGTCACAAAGCAAAGTCCGATCCTCGAAGCGTAACACTAAGCGACATCTAAGTCGCGTGCGTCAATACTGTTCATTTTTAAAACTAACGTCAATATTTTACTACCATTATAATACACAATTTACCATTAAAATGCGGCAGAGTCCTGCATAGTTTTGGCATTGTCCGTATATTGCACACGTATGCTATCCCTATCGTGTCCGAGTCCATTGCCATATTTCAAATACGCCCGGCGCTGGGTGCGGGGGGCGTATTCGGAATAGGGAGCGCGTGTCGAGCGATTGCGATTCAGGCCATCGTCTGTGGTCATTGGAGGCCGGGCGGCAGCTGCGGGCCGCGGTCGGCGCCCAGGTCGAACAGGTGGTGCGGCGCCGGCGCCAGCGCACTGTGCAGTGCGGACGTCTTCAGCAGCCGCTTGAGCATCCCGCTCGAGCCTCGGTGCTGCAGGCTCTTATGCGTGGTCAGCGAGTTCTTGGTCCGGTACCTCCGGTGGCAGAACTCACAGACGTACAGCGTGTCGGACTGCTCGTGCTTGTCTTGGAAGTGTCGTTTCAGGGAATAGTAACAAGAGAATGTCCTGCGGCAATAAGGACATTCTTGGGGCTCGTTGATACCGCCTGCTGTCGGCGGTGGCATACGGAGGGGCGGAACAGCTGGAAATCGAAACGGTATCGTATATTGATCATCTTTTGAATTATATTTTCATGATCATTTCATTAGCTAGCCGGCATATTAATTGAAATAGTCCATGAAAATAAGAATTCAAACGCAATTGTGTTAAATTGTATAGCATTTACATAGATTGTATGTATGAGGTATTAAAAATTAATAATACTAATAATACGCACTGTACACATCGACTAACTACACAGTAATCACGAGTTTTATATAATTAAAATTTAGGAAATTCTTTCAACCACAATGACACAGAAACACGTGATAACAAAAATGATAGAAGCATGCTCCAAGCAACACAACAACGTCAAAACTGCGAAACCCGCTGGGAGGGGGTCTTTTGGGGATTAAATCAGAAATAAAGAAAAATTATAAAAAAAACGAAATCTAACTGAACTAAATATAAAAGGACCCTTAAACCTATTGTCTATCAGAATAGAGAATGTTGTTAATGAGTCAGCGGTCAGTTAGCCCTAGCGTCTATAAACGGATTCTAACCTTTGTGCGTGATGTTAAGTACGGCTGTTGGATGATTGGCCTCGTGAAGGTTTTCTTTGCTAGATGAATGCCGCACGCCGCGCCAACTCCGTCCAAGTAGTCACTAAAAAAACCGGATTTGATCCGTCTCCCCGGGCCTGGACTTGTGGTAGGTGTATATGTGAGTCATGAGGGAGTTCCTGGAGCAGTATACTCGCTCGCACACAGTGCATCTGTACTCCTCCTGTCTCTCTGCGTGTTTGTCCGCGATGTGCCGTTTCAAAGACGCCTTTGAGCACAATACTTTCGCGCATAGATTGCAGGAGAATAATTTTTTACCTGGAAACAAATTGAAAACAAAACAAATATGGGGTTGGTCCCCGAACCCGGTAACATAAAATAACTTTACAACCTAGCTGTTATTTCTTTGCTAAATTGTGATTTTTATTTGGTGAACTAAAACATTGGAAAAAATATAAAGGAGTGAAAAAAGTGATTGAAAACATTAGTAAAATAAATTGTAAATTAAAAGAAAATAAATATAAATGATTGCGAAGCTACAGTGGCCAATGAGTTGTTAGAGCACACACACATGCAGATGGCGGGAAAATATTCGTAAAACGGGTATGAGAAGCGCTTAAACAGAAAACGATGCACTACACTCTACTACTTACAAACTAAAACCGCTATTGTGTCTGTGTGTGAGGATTCAAATAAAACTAACAGCATATTTTTTTGTATATTTGTTTTTATTAAAAACGCCATTATCATCAATATTAGGATTTATGAAGTTCGGTTTAACGATTACAATTACACTTTATGAGTAATATGTCAAGGTTTAATTTAAAAGTAAGAAAAGAACTATTTGTAAATATAAAGTGACATGAATTATTAATAAACTTAAAAATACAAACTATGGATGGTTGCAGCCCATTCAGTCGGCGGTGGCACAGACATTTCATCGCCCTATTCAAAAATAGCCTTTACATGGAAGACGAACTTAAAACAATAATTTTTGGCACCATTCTCCAATAGTCACGCAATGGGCTGCATTACATAGATGCCAATTACCAACAAAAACAAGATCCAAGGAGTAGAATAATAATTTAAGAAGAAAAAAATAAAATTTCAATACAACAACCAATAAATTAATTTAGATTCCTTATAAAATAAGTAAAAATGCCAACAAGAAGTATAAGAACACATCAAATAAGGTCGTCACGTTTCCACGTGCGGTAAGAAAATATACCTTAACATGTTAGAAAGATAAAAAACTTAAACAGGTCACAGAAACAGTCTTAAACTTGCTAAGATCCTAACTAATGTAGTTTAGACAGGGATGTGTTCTGCTCCTTAGAACACGGTGTAGTTTCGCCCTTAAACACAGACCGCTTAGATCTTCTGAGATCCCCAAAACTTAGCGACTACGAACATAAATATATAAAAGATCCTCGAATCACGATAATTTAGATTCTTTACCGAACCGAAACGAATTACGCTTCTGACTTGTTTTTTTTTATAAAATTATCAATTTAGTAAATAATTGTACATTTAATTCTAGATAATACGCCTAATAGTGTACAATTGAAACGCGTACTTAGTCTAATCAGTCTATAGCGCTTATTAATTTTGGCATAATTTTTGAATAATTTCTCTAAATAAAATTCACAAGATCTTTAGTCTCGTGTACTTCGTGACACTCGAAGTGTTTCTGCCATACTTAGCAGGCACATCCCTGTAATCGTAAATTAAACATGTATATACTATTACTTCTATGAATTCAGATAAATCTTACTGCTAAGTAGTCAACTAACTTAATTCCCAAACCCAAATTAACAATTAAAACTACCACTAAATTACTACACAAAAACAACAACTACGTCTTATTTTCAAAAACTTGCAATTTTTGCAAAAAAACTTAACATTTTTTGTCATCGTGCACGGAATGTTGCGAATTTTTAATGAATTTAAATTTCATTTATCCCTTTTCCCTAAAATTTTCTAACACGAACATCGTTCCAATTAGCACCAAATCACTAGTCTTCCAATTAGTTAAAAGTATCGTAATAAAGCTTAAAGAACTAAACAAATTGTAATGGCTAAGCGTTTATGCATCTCGTAATAACAACATAATCTTATAACGTATACTATTAAAATTTACTTTAGGAAGCCTCTTTTGTTTGTTAAAGTAGCAATTACCTTAAAGGTGACGTGTTCCAACACTACTCCTAACTTTAAGAAGTTACTCAAAATATGTCTTTTTTTCGAATAAAAACAATTATGTAAAGCAGGCACTAATCATTACTTACGTGTATATTGTTACAATAAATTATGTGTTTACACTTAGATAAGGTTTTCTTATTTCTATAAAAAAGAATATAACATTTTGGCGACATTAATCGCCGAAAAATAGTGATGTTTTTGAACTAGAAAAAGTACACTGACGTCAAAAAATGTAGGATATGAATGTCTAGATCCAGAAAAAATAAGGATTTTACTGGAAGTCTAGAGTTTAAAAAGTCAGGGCTATTTATAACAACTATTATAAAACAAATCGACCTCTAACGTCGCTACATATAACTGCTGACTATTTCATTGATACGATTAAGAAAAAATAGACGAGACCCAGAAAAGCATCTGAATCTAGACCGCAATACAAAATCTAAAAATTAGTTGCCTAAAGAAAAATATTTTTCGTTTATGACTATGTATGGCAAGCTGAACGTTTTATAAAAAAATTCACATTGTTGAAATTTAGGAACATTTAACACTGAGAATTATTAAGATTTAATAGTTTATTACCTATTAAGTATTTATTTTTATTATTAAACGTTTAATTAGTTTACTAACATTGTAGTATATTGAAATTAACATTAAAAAATATAGAAAACCGTCGATTAGAAATGATATCGACAAAACAATAAAACGATAATAGAACACAAGATGTGATAAAATTACCTTTTGATAGAAACTAAATTAGGCTAAACTAAATATATATAATAGCCATGATGGTTCGCTAAATGGCACCTTGCGATTCACTTTGCACATGTGCATTGACAATTTAAAGTTACTTGTGAAAATAAATGAAAATTAAGAGAGTAAATGAACAGTCGACTAGATAGAGTAACAGTATTATAAAGTATAAATAGTCGACTTTAGAGAAAGTGGTGTGATGTATTTGGTTGTGTTTGTTTGTGTGTGGTCCTGAGTCGGTGGTTGTGAAACCTGTTTATGTATTGTATGTCTGTATGACAGTGCGGGTTGCTGTTGATTTCGGTTGCCGGTTGCCGGTTATCGGTCTATTGGTGCTAAGTGTTCTTTCTTTCAGTCTTACAGTCAATGAACAAAATCATTTAAATAAAATAATAAATTTGAAAAGCCTCATTAGCCAATTATATAATCGTGTATATAATTTTATTTACTTTTAAATAGATTTTTAGTAATCTCGTATAAATATCTAAGTGTGAGATCATGAAGGTAAAAGTACAGAATAAATAAAAATTGCAAAACGCCGAAAAATGAACACAATGTTGAAAACAATATGCCTCTTTTGTTACTTACAACGAACACTGTTCCATTTTATAAATTTAAGCCTAATATATAAATTTACAGCACCAAGATTTTTCTCTTTTTCTCAAAATATTTTTCTCTTCGCCTTATTGTCACACATTTAACATAGTGTAAAATTCAGGAATCCTCATACCGCAGTATTGCACTTAGCGGGCGTATGTCAATTTTTGTAACAGAACATTTAAAAATTTCAATCAAAAGTCGCCCTCCCTTGTTAGACTGGAACGTTATTTTGTCAAAGAATCTATTAAAACATTCTATCGTGATAAGTCAGCGCCGTCGCCGATCACAACATCGCCCAACAAGTTCAAAGATAAATATTTAAAAGAGAAATGTAAATAAAATTAATGACGACAATAAAACGTCAATAATCTCTCAGAGAGATAAAAAATATAAATCATCTACTATACATAGAACGTACGGTACGGCTCGAAGGGAGCAGCTTAGACGTTAAACTGATCCTTGAACTTGTAGAAGTCGATGGCGTGCGGCGGCGGCGCCAGCTTGGCGTCGACGCCGGTGGAGAGGTTCTGCGGCTGCGCCTGCGGGGCGAGCGGGGCGTGCGGGGCGAGTGGGGCCAGCGCGGCCAGCGGGGTTGGGGCGGGCGCGGCGGTCTGCGCGTGCTGCGGCAGCCCGCGCTGGCGCCGGTGGTAGATGCTCTTGTGGTTGTTGAGCGAGTTGAGGGTGCGGAACACCTTGTGGCAGAGGCTGCAACGCGCCGAATGCAGCGGCTGCAGGTGCTGCTGTTCCGTGTGCCGCTTGAGCGTGAGCCGCGTGGACAGCAGCTTCCCGCACACCTCGCATCGGTGGCCCGCCCCCAGGGGGCCCACTGCGCCACACATAACAACCAACATTAGCGCATTAGTCAATAAAACACCCCTCACCCCCAGGGAATAGGGCATACCAACACCACAGCGACCGCTCGCATCCAACGGGTCCCATTTCGAAGGAACCAATTGGCACAATACAATGCCGCCAAATTTTTGTCGGGTGGCAATTTTGTGAACCTGGGTTGTAGAGGCAATTCAACGTGATCTCTTTTAAGAAAATTTGACTAATGCGCTTTTTTGTAAAATTAGCGTTGGTGGTTATGCGTGTACCGATCATAGATGTTCCAATTGGTTCCAGAAAGGCGAGGTCGTGTAAGCGTGTCGCCGTCGGATCTCTGATTGATCTGATCCAGACGCCCGACGACGGCGCACGCTTACACGCAAGCATACATTTTTAGTGACAATATTTTATAGATACATAATAATTATAATAGAGTCTGGCGATGCGCATGCAAAAGTACACGTAAAACTATGCTATGTACAAATGTTAGGAACATATCGCGTTACATTTTTATTAAACTTAACAAAGGTCTACGGGCAAGAGTATGGCTATGTTTTAGGTGGTCGGGATGGCAGCTTTGATTCTTCGAATGGCAACGTATATGGCAACGGGTTCGTCGGGCGTCAATTGACGGGGTAGAAGGGGCCCTGGCCGGTGGAGGGCGGTTGCTGCTTGCGGTGGTAGATTGACTTGTGGTTTCTCAGACTATTGAGGCTGGAGTATACCCGTCGACAAATGTTACACACGGGCTCCCTGGATGGTCGCATGTGAACGTTTTGAATATGTCGTTTGAGCCGCGTCAGGGAAGACAAGCTCTTGTTACAGGGCTCGCATCGGTACTCTTCCTGGGGGGTGCGGGCGCCACCTGGTCACAACACAAGCAGTTAGCCCCATCGAAGCTTCCGAACGCACTTTTAATGCACTCACTATCGTAGCCTCTCGTTTTATTTCAAGCACCGCCACCCCCCTTTACATTGTGATGATAGCCATCCGACGCGTCGATAGGCAATGCCAAGCGGTATTAGTAACGCAATTATTTTTTTCCTAACTTGACCTATTTCTTAATTAAGCTGAGCGATGATTGTATGAAAAATAAATCAGCTGTTCTCATAACAACTTGCGGGACGCGCTACGACGAGTGCAGTTTCAAATTTCTCGAACAAAAGCGTTAGTATTCTTCAATGAAATATATATATATTTTTTTAAATAAACCGAGATTCGTAATCGTTACTAAAATTCCATTGTCCAATCTCGTGCGTCCCCAGCGTTATAATTCTCAAGACAATAATGATTAAGGGTAATGCGAGACTGTTTTTAGAAACATGAATGATTCATGAGATCTTTTATTTCGGAAAGTAAATAACCGATCGGATTGGTTCCAGATTTACATACTCTTCAATTTGTCGGAAGCTAAAAGCGGATAATCTTCTTTTATAATTTCTTCTTTTAACCGTTTTTTTTAAATATTAATGCCAATGTTATAATGTTTTGTGCATTTTCACGCTCACGATAAGGAATAACTGTTTTTTTTTTCAAATAAAAAACAAGAAAAGTAGAATATTAAAAAAAATGTGAACTAAAATAGGATAATTTGGAGGAGGGATTTCCTAGCGTACTTGTCAAGACACATCTATAAAGCTAGCAATGTTCATCATAGTATACATTAAACTATAGTAACAATACAGTAACATGCACGCCACGTTGCGTTTTGGTTCAATGATCAATTCTCATTTCCACAGAACGGTCTACAGTCTGACAAATGAAAAAAGATACTACACACGGAACACCATCGAACCATAACACAAAAAGCTAACATTAATATTGAATACAAAACACAGAGCACATAATGAAGATATATACAGGTTAGGAGTAGATATAATTAAAATACATATAATATATGTCACGTGATAATTGCCTCATACATTTTTAAAAATATAAAACCTAATGATAATATATAAACCTAATAATGACAGAGCAGAGAGGAAGCGGTGATGGTGGCATACGACAGACAGTGCATTAAAAATATCGTTTGTTTCAATATGTAGGTATGCATAAAATAAACTTGTCGCTAAACAAGTCGCAACTCACCTTGAGACGTGCTGGCCATGCCGTCCGGGGCCAGGGGGCTCGGCAGACCTGGAAAGAGCGTACGGCTCTCAGTCATTCCAAGATTTTCGCTATGCCATGATTTATAATCCTAATCCTATTTTACCGCCACCGTATATGATATTTGAAAAGAACTATCTTTTCAATACTAATTCTAAGTTATCTTAACAATAAAACAAAAACAAAAAACACATCACAGAAGCGTTATTTACCGGCCAACGCAGAGGGGTCGGTGAGCGCCAAGTTGTAGTTGTAGTTGTGCGCGGGCGGGAACAGCTTGGTGTCGGGCGAGATGAAGGGCGAGGGCAGCTGCGGCGGCGGCGTGCGGTCGTCCGCCTCGGCCGAGCTGGCGCGCGACGGCGGCCCGCCTCCCTGCGCACGGACACCTCGTTACGGTTATAGTCCTCGGTTGATCACACGCGGATGAAAACATTGTCGCATCTTAAGCACAGTTGGAAACTAATAGTGTCTTTTCTAATATTTGCGTATGTCGGCCAATAAGACGGAATCGTAATCTTTGTGTGATCTCAAAATGTTGGAATAAGCACTATTTAAAATCCTATGTAAAGTTTGAGACGTTAAAGATTCATATTGTGTTTTAATATTTAAATATATTGGTACGGAATCGTTTTCGAGAAGCGCTTGCCTATTTAAAGTATAAAACGATCTTAAAGGTATGGTGGCCTTCTACCGCGCTTCGCCTCTCCGAGACGGATAGATTCATGTACCTTCGGTTACAATTTCTAGTCTTTGGCTAAATAAATATTTAAATGGAATCGTTTTCAGGAGACAGTTTTCGTGAATGTACTTAATGAAACTATTTTTGAGGTTCAGTTTAAATTAATGAATGCAATAAAACATTTTTATATCTAAAGTTATATGAATTTTGAGGAAGGTACTTTTGTAAAATTCTATTTCGGTCAACTAAGAACACTTTAAAAAGTACGACATAAGTTGCGCGTTCCTCGGCTGTAATGAAATAAACTCAACTATGAAGTTAGAATGCCAATCTAACTTTGTAATAACGAATCTCTTATCTTTATGAATAACAGTAGCTTTATATGACAGCTGATAAATTATAATTACTTCAGACTGAATTATGTGAATTTGAATCTTTTTATCAATTAAGAACAAAATAAAGCCTCAACTCCTGGATAGTGCTTAGCTTATTTTTTATATTTTAATTAAATAGTGAACACTTTTTTTTAAATCGAAGAACCAAAATGGCGGTGTTATGTGAGCGATGCCTCAATTGTCACGACATACGACCCTCACTGTTCCGGGTATAGATTCTAGTCTAATACTCGGTAATAGTGTAACCGAGTGTTTTTATTAATCATTCTATCACAATCGTTTATTCTAATATTTAATCGCTTTATTCGACGAGCTGTCTCTCGGTAGACTTAATCTGGTTGTACAATAAGATAAGCAATTTCCGTTCAATAGTAATTTGTATTCTAAAATTTGTTTTAAACAGACATAATTTGTCTGTGATTTTGAATCGTTTGATTTTTACCAACTCACAAGTGGTCTGTGATGGTGCGGAGGAGTGTCGTCGGCGCTCCGGTCAATGTCCGGGTTCGAGGGGCAGATCATATCAAGGGGCTCGTTCTTGACCTCGTCCATCAGACGCGGGGAGGGAGACGAGCTCGAGTTGGAGATGCCGTTCCCATTGCCTTGCTCATTGTGGGCGCGCGTGTTGTTCACCATCGTGCTGTTCTTAGAAAAGTCGTGGACTTGTGGCTGGTCGTTATTGTTGTCGTGGCGGACGCGCTTGATGACGTCGGGGGAGTTGTCTGCGGAGCGGGACATGCGGCGTGGGGGGAGGGGGATGCGGCGCATGATGGGGTGCGGGTGCATGAGGGCTTCTTCCAGCTTCTCATTGTAGTTGGTGGTATGTGGGGTGTGGGGGGTGTGCGCGGGGTGGGGTGGCGTGCGGGGGGAGGAGGAAGCCGCGGCGGCGGCGCGGGCGATGCTCTGTACTAGCGGCTGTCGAAGAAATCATCATATAAGAAGGCAGCTAGATACTGTAACTTAGTTAATACGATGTTTTATTTTGTTTACATTACACATTCAAGAATACAGCGGCATTAATGAAGAAACTTGATTCAAACTCAAATACTTACAAATATTTGCATATAAATAATAGCTTCATGGCCGATGTATTGAATTAGACAAAAGAATACGTCTAGACGAATAATAAACTAATTTGCACAAAAAACGTACACCTAAGTAAATAGTATGCAATTTAACTGAAAATAACCTTCAGGTGATATGATTTATTAATCCAGAAAATAAAAATAGTTTTCACCAGATACAGTACGTCCTGTCTTCAATTAGGATTAAGATTTTTTTTAAAACCTGATAGCAATTTAAAGAAAATAACCTTGAATACCTTATAACAAATGAATTTATTTGTATATAACATTATTGGGTTAATAAATAATATATAACCATTAGAATAATTTAATTTCTATTATTAGATACATATAAAAGGAAATATATTTCAGTTACGTGTTTCTATGAATTAATAAACTTACCCCTTGCGCATCGTCATTCTGTGTGAGTCCAGACACGCGTAGTACCTCGGCAGTCTTGAGGAAGGAGGACAGGCTCCGCTGGTGCACGTTCACCTCTCCATGGTAGATGAACTCCACCAGAGCGTGTAAGTCCGTGAAGGCGACGTCTTGTAGCACTATCACAGGGTGCTTGCATGGTGTGGACTGGTGACAAAAGTCAAATGTCACATGTATGTTGTTTTAAAACAGGAACAATTTCGAATAGATCTAAATTTTTCCTGTTCTTAATAATAAGTCGATATGTAGTTTGTTTAAATATTTATTATCCTCTAAACGCTGTATAAGAATTTAGGTAAATATAGAAAAAAGTATATATTTTACGGTACTTGAATTGTTGTTAAAAAATAAAAATGGAGTAAAGTGTCAAATGTTCACACACATCTGCAATCTGAATATTTCATATGTTTACATTCAATTGATAAACATTCATCATTATAACAACCTATAGCTAGAAACAATGTATATACATGCGTAATTTCGAGATTGATTCATATGTCAGGTTGGCCGAGTGGTCTAAGGCGCCAGATTTAAGCTCTGGTTCCCGAGAGGGAGCGTGGGTTCGAACCCCACACCTGACAAACTTTTTTAGAAGATATTTTTATTTTTTATTCACATGGCATTGTTTTATTTTTTGTTCTGCTTGTTTTCCGTGAATCTTTAAAGTATTTCGTGCCATGAGTCAGGTACGCTAAAGTTATGAAATGCTGAGTACGAAATATGATTGTTTTGAAATCGGAACATGAATGAATATTCTCAGGAGAGCTATTTAATTAATATGAATTTGTATTGTTTATTGTCATATAGATATCGTATGTGCAATTAAAAAAATCCATTCGGTTCTCTTCGAACGATAGCCACAAGAGGTCTGAATAGGCTTATTTTTCAGAATTTCGTGAGATATATACCGTAAAATAAAAAACTGTTGTTCTTAAATAAAATATTGAAGTGCTATGACAATGGGATACAGTTTGTTAGGCATAATATTTTATATAATTATTAAGTGTATGATTAATTGCTTTGTTTTGTATCTACTATTTATTAATAGTAGGTATCAGGAGATTAATTAAAGCACCACGGGACAGAATATGAGTATAAAAAATATAAAAATTAAGTAAAGTCGAAACTGAAATCTCATTTCATCAATGTTTTAAATCTCACACTAAAAAAACGTCAACAGAGCAGTTTTTGATTTTGAAGTCTAAATTAACTTACTTTTAAAAGCTCGCGAAAGTATGGGCTACAGGCTGATAGAACGACTCTGTGCGCCTTAAGACTCTTCCCGTCGCAGGCCAGGGTGACGTCCACGAAGTCCTCGTCATCTCGAAGGTTCTCAAAGGCGCTGGTGATGCTGCTTTGATAGTTGTTCCACCGGAGGCAGAAGTGCTGTGTGTCGACCATCTTGACTGTGTTCCGCGAATTATCGAGTCATGTGTTCTTGTCTGTGGGTGACAAAAGTATTAGAATGTATATAAATAATATCTTCATATATTTGATCAATAAAAACAATATTAAAACATAAAGCGAACGTATTTTGTACGTCTCGGATGCGTTTGCGCAGCTGTAGATATTATAACAGCTATTACGAATCTTTAAATAGAAATTGCATTGATAGTAATAATTGTGTAAAAAATGGGCCACAAGTGCAATAATTTAAAGATGTCATAAACAAGACATATTGTCCTCTATCTCCTGACCTGCTTTTTTATCTTTGTATTTGTTTGTTGTTTCAACTTCTATGTTTTTTATATGTTTTGAATAGAGCGGTCTCTTTAAACAACCTCTGACGGACACAGCCGAAACCTAAACCGATGGACTTGGAGATGTGGAGACATTTGAATTAGGGGAAAAGTATTCCTTGGACTAAAAGAACTTTTTCAAAAGATTTTTTTAATCAAAAATCATTATGAAGTTGTGAGCAGTTTTTAAAAAGTGACTTATGAAAAATGAAACCGGGCACAGGAATATTATTTATATAAAAGACATCATTTTGTATTATGAAATATATTTTATCTAGTTATGTATGTGTGCGTTCACGTAAGACTAAAACAAAGGAAGTATTACGTGAATTCTTAATTTTGGCTTCCGTTTTCTATGGTTTCTTTTAAAAAATATTTCCCCAAAATTAAAGCAAACAATGCGTTTCAGCCATTTAAATACACCATTGTTTGAGTATGGCTTTGTATTTAAGAACTTAAGTTTCGGGGACAAATGAAACAAAGTTTAGGATATTATTGTAATATTTAAAGACTGTATTGTTCTTAATTAAACTTTCCAAGGTGAATAGCTACTATTTTGTTATAAAATGAAGCTTTAAATGTGTAATTTGTTCTAAATTATATTCTTATTTATTTCTATGTACCGCTATTTGAACATATATATGTCGGGGAAGCCTAATGATGTCGGAAATTCCGTTTTTTATTCATTGTTATAGCCATTTTAGTGATAATTTATTGCCTATTTTCCCAGATTATAAAATTAATAGAGATATTATTGCTCAAAGTAATTAATTGCTGAAACAATGTTATTTTATAAGCTAGCGAAAATGAAATTTCTTGTTTGATGTATTTAGAAAATTTTAAGTTGACTAAGTGTCCATGACACTGTGTCATTGTGTGCAATAATGTCACTTAGATTGTGGTGAGGTTTATATAACACTTATAATATAATATTGAATTGATTTATTTAAAATATTCAATTACTACTTAACGACTAAAAAACACTAAAACATATCTAGATTTTTATATCAAGTCTAGTTTTTCTACTAACGAGGTGAAATATGTCATGAAATGTAAATAAATAATAAAAAAGGCTAATTCGCGGTAATCTAGCAACACTATAACCTACAAAACAAGACTCAGAACTGTAAAGTAACAACACCAGCCATCACTTTGAACCTTACTGCCCGGTGATAAGGGTGAGGGATACTTGGTTTTTCAAAGTTTTTAAACAATCTTAGACAATAACCCAGTGGCATAGCAGTGGCGGTAACAATGATGATCAGGTTACTGGTATGTGAGGTGTTTTGGAGTAAGAACGTATTACAAGACTACTGAAACTGTTACAGTAATATAACGACCGGCAGGGAACTGCTCTCACATACATATTATATTATATGCTTATATTATCTCACTATTGAAGACAAACATCCGGAGAAACTTTAAAAGATATTATTTTATATATTTTTTTTATAAATTCAAAGAAATTAAATTATACCTAAATCAAAGGCTATAGTGATCATGAAATAGCAGTAAATTCAGTTGATTCAAAATCAATGTTTTATTTCTAATTTGTGAATAGTTTTGTTGAATTTGATTTATTAATATCTGAAACTAACCCCTTATTAAACACAAGGGCAGGGTCACACTAGTACATAGACGCTAAGTCAGTCAGTGATCAGTCCCTAATGTAGTAGATATGTAGCCATTTGTAATTTCCACCTCAGAGACAGAGACAAGAGAACATTTTACAAATCCTTCGCCATTCACCTCTATCAAAAGACGCACTCCCTTTTAGTAAACGGCCCATATCATGAGATACAGCGTCTGTTAAAGGAACATTTTAAACACTTGAAGAACATAAAGACAATTTTGTTTTCTTATAATATTTTTAAGTCTACGATAGTAACATTTTTCTAAAATCATAACATTGTATATATGTTAAATAAATATTTATATATATGTAGCAATTAAGACGTACAATTTATAGAATTAAAATAATAAATCGCTTCAGTTTCAAACTTTAGACTCCATTATAAAATCCGTTTAGTCGTTTTAAAAAAAGACACATCCATCTATATGTTTCAATCAAAAGAGTTTTTATATATTTGTCACCTTTTGAAGCACAACATTATATATAATTAAATCACCCTACTTTAGAACTTAAACTATATGTAATAGAGTTCAAAATTCCTTTACAACTACCAGCAAATGCTTTCTATGTATAGAGGACTCCCGTTTTAGTTTTCATAACGAATGTCAGTTATCTTATCTGAATATTAATTTATTCAGATACTAAATATCAAAATGTACAAAATAATGCATTTTTCATAATTATCTGCTAATAACTTTAATAAGAATTGAAATATATAAAATGGACTATTTATAATCTTATATTTTTTGATAAATACTCGGTGTACATAGAATAAACTATTTTTAAAGTCTATATAAAATGAGTCTTAATACCGATACATTAGGTTTGTTTTTTCATAAATATTCGTTATCATGACGATAAAATTATATAACACATGCATTATATTATTTATCTATACATATAATAAAACTGTAGAAGAATTCAATTCGTACAATAAATAAAATTTTAAAAAAATACCCCTAGAGTCTTCATACAAGTAATATAAGCCAAAAAAAATTATTTTGAACTACCGGACCGATTTTGATTTTTTTTTATATATTATAGCTTTTAGTCTTCGGTGACTTATAGGCTAGAATTTATATTGAAGATCGGAATATCGGATTGAGGTTTATGTATGTCTGTCTGTCAAAGAACAATATAATATATACATATAACTTTTACTAAACATGTTACATGGTTTATTATTTGAGTCTCTCTGTACTCTGGGTGGGAGCTGACGAAGTCGCTGCCAACAATTAGAAGTAATTAATTACAGAGATCTGCATTGAAGTATGTGAAACTTGTCATTTAATTATAAAAAAAATGTGTAAAATAATATATAAATAAAATTGTCACAGAGAGTTTCTTAACGTCAATATGTTTTCTCTCGGTTATTCCTAGTTAGGCGCGAACACAAGAAATAACATCATAAACCATTTAAAAATA
The DNA here is from genome assembly GCA_963555665.1 of Dircenna loreta. Lineage (NCBI taxonomy): Eukaryota > Metazoa > Arthropoda > Insecta > Lepidoptera > Nymphalidae > Dircenna > Dircenna loreta. Next base: position 16,039,766 of record OY743096.1, read on the forward strand.
TGAAATAATACTTTTACTTTAGTTGTAAAATACTCAGTAATCAAATATTATTATGTATATAGTGTTTGTTAGTGTGAGATATCACGCACACATTGAACAGTATACGTGTAACATAGATAAAAAAAAAAATTAAATTGCATTTTTATCTAATATTAGATGTCCCTGATAGAAACTTATAAAGAAATCTGACAATTATTTAATATATAGATTAATCAAATTAAAAACAACATTTCAGAGAAATATAAATGATCTTACTATCTGTATTACAACGTACAAGTCTAAAATTAGGAATTGAAGATATATATTATATAGTGTATATTGACAATCGACTGATTAATGTATAAAAATAACGGTATTTAAGTAGAACTATAAAAATAAGTTTAATAAATGTGAATTAGAACGCGCAGGGCGTCGCTGATAGCCGGCCGTTATCTGTATTTTTTGTAAATTTAGCGTTTTATCAAAGACCTAGGAAAAATAATATCTTATCGGGCGTATAGTTTAGGTTTCTGAATATATCTAGTGTTATAAAAAATATATTTTATTTTATGAAACAGTATCTTGCTAGGAAACTTATTCCAATAAAAATGCTGAGACCTGTCTGAGATAAGGTTGATATAACGGCACGTTGTTATATAATGTATTGTGGTCTTATGTAGTAAGGAATTTAAGATGGTTTTAAGAAAAAAAATGAGAAATAATATAAGTCATACGCTCTATATCTTTGTCTCTATCAATCAGATCATATAGAAAGAGATCAATTTAACTAATTCTATAAAAAAATTAGAATAGCTAAAGAAAGTATTATATACTAATATATAATAGTTATATTAAATACTGCTTGCTGACAATAATACTCTCAAACAGCGCACTTGTGTTTGTTCTGATACGTAGAGTTTACATTTTAGGAGCTCATTAGTTCAATTGAAATTATTGCATTTAACGTCAAGGTTATTTATAAATATAATATTAATATATCGATGTACAAAATTAAGGAAAAGCTCTATTTGGTAGGGAGGTTAAAAACAGAGCAATAATCTGAGAGGAAAATAAGTATTTATTAATAATTAATATATTGTTTTAGGATTATTATTTTTTTCATAGAATTACTGCAAAATGTGAATTCATATTATATATAAATATCATTGGTATTTTCTGTCTCTATTTCCGTTATTGATGTGACATACATTAAATACTTTATTCCAAAGTTGTTTGATATTATATTATTTTATAGAGCTTTCGCCCGTGGTTTTTGTCCGAATGAGACAAGTATATAGAATATTAAGTAGAGCCGTACACACTGATAGAGCCGTCTTGCGATGAATGATAGATTGATTCGATAAGTTTAAAAGAATCGAATCTTTTAATAACCAAAAAACGAATAATATATGACCTCTACGAAATAATCGATAAGTGTCTTTACAATACTGATATTAAAAAAATAAATAATGTTACTTTATAACGTTATCACAAAAAAAGAACTAAAAACTTAGGCTTTATCTAGCTTAGTGTCAGAGCTCAGACGTCGCGACCTACCTACGTCTTATCAGAATATACTTAATAACTGCTTTGGTATAGGTTTTTAAATGATATATGTATGGACTGACATTGTGATGAAAATAATTGTATTTTTATAGCGTTCAAAGTACCTACAGTGACAACGTACTGTACATTTTTAATAATAGAGAGCTTCACGAAGGATATTCAAATAAAAACTTAAATAAAAATGTCCTAAAAAAAAATATGAAATGTCCCATCCATCAACGCGATAGCTCAGTTGGCGGAGTTATAACGCGGTGCGTTAAAAAGTCTCAGGTTTGAGCACATGTTGATTCTATCTTGATTCTATAATTGTAGAACAATATTTTTCTAATCAAACTATTGCAAATGGAAAAAAAATTGAAATATTGCTTTTCGCGGTTTATTTACAATGTACATTTTTATGTGCAGTCTTAGCAAGAAATAAAGTTTTTTCTTATTCTTTTCAATATATGAGCACGTACAAGGAGATAAAATACATATTTTTTTTTTTCACAAATTTTATTAAAATAATATACTCACAAATTTAACCCCCGAAGGTTTTAGTATTTTTATGTTCTTAAAAATAGCCTTATATTTAATAAAATTTTATCTATTTTTAATTTTTTTCTTACCTTTACGATGTCTGCCCTCTGATTACTACCGTTTGTTTAAATCTGTAACAAGGAAGAAATATATGTATTTTTTTATAGAAAAAGTTTTTAAATGAAAACAATTGATTCTGATAAAAATAACTTTGTACCAAACAATCTCTTATTTAATTAATTGTATGTTATGTGTTTTAAAAGTAGTTTTTTTCAGCTGAAAGACTCTTATTTAATTCATTTGTATAGTCCAGAAATCCTCAGCCCAGCAGTGGGAAAGATCAATGTTAGACAACAGGTGGTAAACCGTTTTGAGAACAAAATAAAATTATATTTTTAACAATATTCTTATATACTAGATGTAATTAGTAATAATTTCGTATTATATCATATTATAACTCATATAAAACATCATATATACATTTTATAACCGAGCTACTGAAACTGAAACACACGAGGCGCTCTGTATTCATTAAAGTTACGTAACAAAGGCAAAAGCTTCATTCACAACACACACATTCAACACTACCTATTTACATACGACCACACACGACACCCACACATAGAAACTAGACTCGCTATTCGCCAACTTTCACTTTCACACAGAGCCTACATAGTTCGAATTCCAAACGACCCGCTCCGGTTGGCTATTCAAAATTTGACCTTCATTCCGATTGGATGATTTTCGTTCATATACTAGCTGTTTACGGAAATAATGTATACAGCCTACGTGTTCCGGGCCCGGAGCCTTCGCCACGTATATACGAGGCGCTTAGATATTGGAGCGGGTTGGACCGCGCTACATACAAGAAACTGGCTCTTATATCTATCGTATATGAATGGTTAATATTATTATAAGAGCCTTTATTAAGTTTGTAGACTATTTATATGTCTATATTACATATTTTAAAGTTTTTCAAGAAGCTTTTTACTTTTTACTCACTAAACTATGTAACTAAAACGTAAAAATAAATACTTTATCTTAAAAAAATCACGTATATTTTAAATAAATATACAAATTAGTAAAAAATTACACATATATATTTTAGATATTTAGGTGTAAGTAAGACTCCAGGTCAAAGTCATTTCTACGTGTCATACTCGTAGAGCTGCTGGAGAGCCGCTCCTCGCTCCTGGTGACCGCGGCTACTGTTCTACGGCTCTTCACTACAAAGAGCTATTCATTTTTTTCTTAACGGTTCAAATGTTATCGAATTTAGAATTTTTATTAGAATTCTTGTACTCTATTTGAATATATATGGTAAATATATTATACAAATTTAATATTTGCAACATTTCAGAATTAATACAATATTTCTTGTTCATCCTGATAAGAAATGTTGATATTAAATAAACAAATCATCTGCTGTATTTCAAGATCATTTTTAAAACTATGATTCTTACCTTCTTATAGTAATGAGTTTTCAAATTAGAAGAAATATTTTGTATTAATATTAAATCTCTATGTCGATTGTCTTAAGACCAGTCTCATTCGTCAATCATTCGTCAATCAGTCAGTCAATGAGTCAGTCAATCAGTCAGTCAAAAAATGGTGACGATATATGTAACAAAATATTTGAATAACTAATATATTCTTCAAACAACAAGTTATTATTGGATTAATATAGAGTTATGTAAATAAACAGATAAAGGTACTCTTCCTTATGTCGTAGGGTTTTTGACCCGAACGTTGACTTTTTTACGATAAAATAAGGTCCGGACTTAAACACAGACAGACCTGTCTTGGGTTCATCTAATATAATATACATTATTTATTTAAACAAAAACATATACAATAAATAAAGAATTCCTCTATGTATTGTATTATATATCGATTCTTTGTCTGTTTCAAAGATGTAATGAATTTTATAAAAAAAAAATGCGTGTTTTATTTCATTGATGTCTGTTAAATATATTTGATATGTAAACTTATCTCAATAATAAGTCAGTTCAGTCGCTAGTGTGCGGAGAGCCTTATTATTACAGCCGTCTTGCAAATTAAATTAGGTTATTTTTCTAAGAATTCATGTCATAGAACTCTATGTTATCTATTGCATTTCATACAAATGATTTATCACTTCTATTTAATTTATAGAAGTCTTGAATACGTATATAATAAAAACAGTATGGAGAGTCGCTCTGTGTGTTGCATATGGATACTTGGGTTAAAGAATGGGTTTTTTAAAAGTATAATAAATAAATATAAATAATAACACAAATCCCCGAAATAATTAATTCACTGAACCAAATTATTCAATACATAATATATGCGTTTAGATTTTGTTCAAATTTTGCGGATAGACTCGCTCGTCTATATTTGTCGACTAATATTTAGACAGAGTATTAAAAACCTGATAACAGCTGCACTGCGGCTAGTGTTGTACCTAATTGTGTTATTTTATCGATACACTACATGTTTGTAGAGTGACCGCTACTATTGATAAATGGCATGCATTTTGGAAATTCGGTTATTTAGATCGGAAATAATATATATGCATTAAAAATTATTGAAAATGTATTATTATGTATTTTTAAATATATTTAAAAAAGTATGTTAAAATTTAAATGATAATAATTAAATAGTTTTAACACAAGATAACAATAAGATAACACCTTATCGATATCGACAGCACGTCACGTCACTAACCTAGGGCAGGGCCAGTTATCGTTGCAAGAGATTGCGAATATGAAAATATTTCAGAGATAAGACGTGCCGAATTATAGATTATACAGTATGAAACTAGTTTAAATAAAACCTTTTTTTTTTGCTATTTTGATAAGATTTATATGATAGAAATATAATCAAAATAGTTATTTAAGCAAGTTTTAGACATTAGGCGTTTTACAAATGTCTAATGCTGATAATATTTACCATTTTATTAAAAGCAGTATAATAATATATAAATATTTTAAATATACAATATTTTGTATTTATTATTATAATTTAGATATCTGATATTTTTTTCTAAGCTATATGATATTATGATATTTTTATTTTTCACTGATATCTTTACTTGTAACAGAAATGCAAATATTTAAAAAAGATAAAACTTAATAAATATTTAAAATGCAGTTTTTTGTGTCCATTTAAAAATAATTTACCGTCCGGTTAAATGTCTGAAGTGATTAATGATAAAAAAAACAAACTCCCAACTCCTGAAACTATTTCAACTTGGCGAATATTTAAAAAGCATTTATCTTAGATAAAGATTGATCTCCAATGAAAGATAATTTAATGAAGCATCTGCAGACTATTATAGGTATAGGCCTTGCTTTGATAATAATAAAATATTATAGTATTCTATGAAATTCAATACCTATCAACAAATCGGTCAGCAATGAGTCCGGACGAGCCAGTGTAAACAACACCTAAGTATCAAATAAAATAAACAACATATTAAAATTAGACAGGAAACTATGTTTATATTATTTATAAAATTTTTCAGTCATTTTTTCAGTATTTTTCATAACAATGTATAATGTTAGAGGTATTTTATTAATTTAAACTTCCTCATTAATCAATTTTGTATTTTATTATAATCACGTAAGGTTGGTTTTCTATTAACTACGGGTCAGTAAGTGATAGTGCGAAAACATACGGTTAAATTAATTAGTTAACTTTAACCGTTCTCGGAAACACACTGACCCTTATTGTATTACCAGTATTAGTTTCATCGTTCAATTTGGTCTACGAATATATAAACTTTATTAATATATATAATCCTATTTTATGTAGGTATTCTCCTCATAGACCTCCGTCCGAGGCATCTCGTTACAATAATTCTTAGAGTCAGTCACAGGACGTTGCGCAAGCGCATCCATGGAATTTCATTGTTTAATGTTGCTTAATGAATGGTAAGAACTTTTATTTTTATTGTTTAAATTCAGACTAAAGATATCCATGTGTTAAATTACCAATTACCGGTTAGTAATAACTAATATATATTATTTATTTATTTTCTTGCTTTCCTGAAAGTATATGTAAGCTGAAAACTACATGGCTGAAAAGATAACGATAAAGATTCTTAAACGACTATTTTGATACTTTATAATACAATATATTTTTTTTATAATATTTCTATAAAATAGATAAGAGTTTATATTTACTAGATAGTAGCTGCATAACACTTATATAAGTAATACACACACAGATATATCCTGTGTATGTGTGTTTTATTATATTTGTCTTATATGTTTCGTTAAAATATATTTGAGATATAACTGTGGTTTTTATTCATGTATCCTGTTGTGTTTCGTCTAGCCTGATAGAGCATGTACAGTTCTGCACAAAAGTGTCTACGTACTGTAGTTAATACGTTTATTAAAGTATTGTATTTAAACGTTTCTAGTTGACTGTACTTAAATGTTGATGAGTACTGAGGGTGCTGTGAAGGCCTCTATAACGAAATACTCATGTTGTTCCGTGACAAATGTACTTGTAGTGCAGTGAATGAGTGAGTGAGTGAGTGAGTCGCTCTCTGCGGTGAGGTACGTAATTGACTCAACAAACTTACTTATGACGAATAAAGTATAATAAAATGTTTAAAGCTTTAAAGTTTCTATGTGTGTTAATAAATATCTTCTATGTATATAAGGACTTAATGCATTTTTGATGCGATTGTACCGTAGAGGTCATTGTCGTATCTTTGAGGAAAATAATATTTGCACAAAAATTCAGTTAGTTCATGCAAATTATTATTATAGCTTAATTATTGAGTTTTAGTTAAAATTGTTACGTGAGTTGTTTGAAAAGTCTTAATAAAACTAAGCTAAACTACCGATTTATATTATTGGTGTAAAAAATATAGATATAATGTAAACGTTTAAATATAAGTACTTGGATTTATTATTCTTTTCCATAGCAATAATATTTTAGTAAAATGATAGGTTGTGTGTAATATGACGGTAGTGTTTAATCACTCATATATGCCTATTATATAAAAAACCATATAATAGGCATATATGAGTGTAATAATATAACCACAACATTAAACATATTATTTGGACCCAACTCTAGTTTTCTCTCCGCAGAAAATTTTTGGAGATGACGTGCCTTCTTAATTATAATAATTGTATTATAAAATTCTATTTCGTGTAAATATATCTATTAAGAAGGAACAAATTATTTAAATTGTTAACTAAATTTCGACAGCATTTCCGTATCATCTTAAATGATGCTTTGTTGCTAGTTAAAAATACTTTTGATTTTATATACTCTCCTCTTAAAAAAATAATTGTCTATAATGTTTCATAAGTTTGTTTCTCCGCATCAAAATATAATAAATTAAAAGTTGCAATTTATATTTAAAATTACATAAGCGAAATTAATTATGATTGTAAAATTATTATAAGACTTCAACAGTTTAGTTATTTTCCTCTGTTATATGTTGAGTCCATTTTAGAAAACTATTGCAAAAAAATAGTAATTTAAAAGTTATACTATGACGATTGAAAATCTTTAAACAGCCGGTATCAAGTACACTAATATCACAACGGCGCGTTGTCCCAAATGAGGTTATCCACAGCACTAGCAGAATTTTTGTGCAAATAATATTATCATCATGCCACGACCTTGCTCCCAGCTATCACCGAATTTGGCTATTTCTAACGTCACACACGATAAAAAAAAATAAAACTCACCAATATATAATAAAATAATAATAAATCAATTATCCCACACACAACACAGCACTAGGAGCTATCCGTCTCGTAAGAGTACGTCGGTCATGTCGTTCAGCGGGAGTGCGCTAGAGAGACGCGGGCGGCAGCAGTGCACATCGCGGGCTGGCCGGCTGTTGCCGACTGGCGGCGCGCACGCACTCCCCTCTCCGCGCCCAAAATATACCGCGAAAAATAATGGCGGGAGGAAACGCGTAAAAACTGAAGGGGTGCGCTCGACTGAGGCTGTATGCTAATCCATCGTGTGCTCGGGCCCTTTTTTCCGGGGGGTGGGGATGCAATTAAAAGCCGCGCGTGCGTGGGGGCGCGATTAGAACGGAGACGCCGGACGGAATGAGCCTGTCAACGTTTTTTACTTTTTCCTAGTCTGGGCTCTGTAGAATTGTTTCGTAGATATATGCGTCGAATCGATGGCTCGTCTGGCGAAGATGGAAGTAGAGAGATTTGGAATCATTTTTATTTAGATAAGTTTTATCAGCGCATTTGCTCATTAGGACAATGATAGTATTGATAACCGGAGTATGATACTAGAGGCATAAAGAAATGTCTCTAAGATTAGATAAAACGTAATTAGGTGACGTGCGAGTAGGAAATTAAAAATTATAGTTCTGCAAATGTTATTAATAAGATACAACCGCCAGAGTTGTTTGAAATGATTTAAATGCGATGTCGGTAGTTGTCTAGGGCACAATGGGCCGAAGGGAGCGTGCAGCGATGCTGCAGGCCGGCTCCGAGCTCGTGCAGCTAACGATCTGTTTAAGAACCCAATTGGTGAACACCCTTTAAAAGGGTAAATGATATTGTAGTTTGTCTCATATTATCACTAAGTGAGGTTCTGTTTCGGGTAGTTTTATTATTTGAGTTTTATAATAAAATATAATGTATGTAACAAATAATATAAGTTTTATTAAAGGTTTGATTGACGCTGAAACTTAGTTCATACCTATTTAAATATGTATATAATTTAGATATTCCTGCTTATGTATTCTAGACAAATTCTCATAATATAGATATTTTAAAGTATATAATCAACATTATGTATAATAAATACAATCCTTGTAATAGATTTTACACATATCAACCTATATACTTAATAATGTAATATAGAATTTATCTTTAACGTAAATATAAAGTACATGTAAAAAATATAAATTAACAAGGATAGTCGAAAAGAATAATTAACATTATATATAAAAGAAACGTCGGTGTTGTCCGTTGGTCCTGCATCGGTTATTACTCTCAATACAATTATTTATGCAAAAAATGTCTAATATCGAGCTCGGCGCGCACTTGCACGCTAGCTAGGCCCTTGTGTCGTCCGTGCGTCTGTCAACTTGTATTTACATCATAATAACTTACAAAGGGTTGATTCTAATTGTTAGGGATAGATTAAAAATCAAGTTCAACGAGATACACCTATCGTAAATAAAAAAATATTCTTTATCTAAAAATACTATTATTAATTGAAAAATATTAGCACTTACCTGTGCTACGGCTCGGCGTCGCAGCGTCAAACGTAACTCAACAAAAACAATCAAGAAACATCAACAACTACACGAGTCAGTGTCCGGTCGCCGATCACAGAATAAACAAACTTAACCCGACTGTTGACAAATACACGATTTAAGACTAGAAATATTCGGATATAGTAATTCTGAATTCAAATTTGTAGTGTCCAATGAGATCGGGCGGGCGGCAGTCCGGCCAATCCGTCACGCCCGCGTCCACACACGTGAGAAACTTTACCCAAAGTTCGACCGAAAGTTTACCGACACGCGTCCGAATAGTTGGCCCGACGCGCTCTATTCTAAACTTGAAAATTTAAGCTCCGAACCCTATTAGTTAAATATAATAACGGCTGTTTATATATTTGTTAATTGTTTTTTTTTTTGAAGCGTCCACCCGTCCGGTCGGGTCCGGCCGGTCTGCAATATTAACACGAGCCGCGTCCACCTTTTGTAATGAAACGTTCACACATGCTTCCGCATTACCGTCCCGATGCCATCAATAATGAAGCCGGGCGGGAAAAAACAAAACGGGGCACCTCTCCCGGCGAGGCGCCCGCCGACACTACAGCCTCCTCGTCAAAGATCAGAATTGCATATCTGGGTTGCGTTAATGAGCGGGGGGAGTGGGTCGGTGGGGGGGTCGAAAAAGTGGCACCGCTCGCGCGCGAATATAAATTCATCGCCAAAAAATCATTACGCGGGGGTGGTATTACGGCTCTCTGCGCGAGTTCGTTCGTATAGTTTTTAAATCGGGCGCTCACTCGTCGACGAGGCGCCGCGGCGCTTGGCCGCGCTCCACTGTTCCACTGAGCCGCTATGACAACTAACACGCATGCACTCACCTAGAGCACTTCTTACAGCGCACGTGGCCGCCCACCGCCTCCACGCAATTCTACAATAACTTAGCAACATGTCACGAAAAACTAACTTTAAAACTAATGACACTCTACTAGCTGTATATTTATTACTTAAATATATGCAGACTCGTCTTTTGGCGACGATCGCAATCAATTTGTGCGTAGAAAGCACACTTCCGCACTCATCACAGTAGGTAGTGTGGTGGTGTGCGAGTCAAATTAAATCTAATACAAAATTGCGTTTTATGTTCGCGCTAGTGCGTGTATGTGTGCGTGTAGGGCGCACAATACGAGCTAGAGGTACACTCGAGCTGATTATTGCATTATATTTTAATTTCTTAATTACAAAAAATGTTTTAAAAAAAATAATCTTCAACAATTTATAAATGAATTACAGGTTTAATGAAAAAAGGTTGTATATTTTTTTTAAGAATATATTTTTACGAATTGATTTATAAATTTGTAAACACTGTGATCATTAAAATCTATTCATAAAGTTTAAATATTTCTACAGTAGAACATTAAACCTAAAATCGCGATGACAATAAACTTAAAGAGACACTACGAAGCGTAGGCGTCTACGAGTTAGACCGAGCTGCTACGAGCGACTCATTTGTTTCCGTAAACAAGTCAAATATATAAAAAATATTTTAAAATATTCATATTAAAAAGATTTCCCAAGTAACAGATTTATCATTAAAGATAATATAAACACTAATTTAAATTAATTAACTCTAATTATTTCAGTTTATGCAAAATAACACAATGCCGTCTGTTTCTTGTGTAAAAAAGAGATATTATTAAAAAAATTACTAATTACATAATTAATGATGTAATTACAGGCTAATTAATGTCATTCAGCGTCCAACACGTTAAGAACCAACTTCAGGATAGAGAATATCTTTTTTTCTGAACTACACATTAGCATAATGCGATCGACTGTACTTTAAAAACTCACACAGACTTAATGTTAAAAATGAATTACCAACACAGACTCCCTGCCTCCCTGCTACACTCATTTTCATTTCGATGTTTTTGGGTTTTTGCGCAGGAGGGGGGTGCCCCCACCCCGGAGGGGGTAACCACCCTCGCCCTATGAAAATAGGATATATTTTTATGTTTTATTTGCCCGGAAGCCCAAGCTTAGTTGCATGTTTATTAGAAGTTTTTATTAGTAGAAACAATACGGGTATTTCGCGTTTTTCCGTTACACTATCGGTTGATGATTTGCGATGACAACGCCGCCTCGTCACGGCATGTTTGTTTGTTTTTGTTTTTCATTAGAGATTAACTTTGTACCGTGCCGTAGTACCCGCGGCTTGATACCTACCTAGCTCTAGGTACTATCATTTAAATGTCGAAGGGCCACTAATTTATAATCTACATTATTCGCGTCGTATACTTTAACAATGGATTAATTATTAATTAGAGTATGTAGAGTCATAAAGGAAATTAATTGAAACAAGCTCTACCATCTTATAGAAACATCTCTGAGACTCGTATGTCACCTGATTTAAAATTTATGAATTTGTACCGATTTATTTTGAAAAAGGCTTCATGTTTAGTTTGTCCATTAATGAAACAAAAATCAGTAATAAGTAACATAAATTATTATAATATATATAAATATCAGTATAATTCTATATTAGTTAGAAAAGAATGTCTATTAGTTATTAAAAAATAATGAATAAATATATCGAGATATTTACACATCATTAGGTTACTGAATAGTCACTTTTAATCATAAGGTGGCCAATATTAAAACTGACATACTCGTATAAAAGAAGTGGTTTTAGGCTTTGTTTTACCCAAAACTAAGATTTTTTAAGTGGATAGTCAAATTGATATAAGATAAAAATATTGATTTTGAAATTTTAAATAGAAAAATAAATAGAAAGAAATATTCATCAACACGAGTTGGACTTGAACCTGAGTCTACTGCGTGTCCGTTGCTCTAACAACTGCACGTGTCTAATTACTCTTCATGATGAATTTAGAATTCCATAATATATAATCGTTATAAACGAGACGGAGGTGACATCTACCAAGTTTAATTCGAAAATCTTTACCAATATGTCTAACTTTACGGAATAAAATAAAGTACAAAAGATGCCAATATCAAAATAAATGATAGAAATGTTCTAAAACATGTTAGTGATATAATACTCACTAATGCTTTTAATAAATATCGAATGATGTTCAACAAACTTTAATTCTAAATATAAACTTTCGTTAAAAACGTTACATAAAATAAAACTTTATTAATCCATTTCATTGGACTGCTATTTTCCTTACTAGTTTGCTCTCGTAGACTATCTGGTCTCAGGGACCCTTCACCTATACCAACATCAGGCTTACTTCCTTGAAAGCAGCCGCAATGTTTAGGTGCTTGCTCTGCGACATGAAAAATCTTTTAACTAAAATGTTTTTGATGGTAACCTAGGTTATCTTGTGTAACTAAACCTGAAATAAAATATATTCAAATAATATATTTCCATATTAGAACAAAAATTATTGAAATCTGACAAGTACTTTCTAAATTATCAACTTAAAAATAGACGAGCAGACGCTTTTTATTAAAGATATATAAAAGTAAATACAATTTAATTTTACTTCCTAAAACTTCTAATTCCACATTATCAATATCAACGATCAGTATTCAATAATTTGAATCTATAGTTATACTTAAATAATATACTATTTTTCTAACAGTGCAAAGTATGCTAGAGAAACGTCTGTAGAATGAAATATTCTACGTAAGTAACAGATCCCTCTACGAAGAGCCAGCAGTTGTTCTACGAGAGAGTCGCTACATCTTAGTGACACGTGTTTCAGACCGAACTGTATATATAATTGTATTATTATTATATCATTAATCAAAATAAATATACATTATCTTTTTCTGATTCGAACCCTTGATTTAATATCTATCTAATATTATAAGCTCCACCATCGCTCTTTAAAATAAACTATCTTGTCTGTTCATTGTATTGATGAGTTTAGTATAATATATATTTACACTAGCTACTTTGAGGTTTCAGTATAAATAATAAATAAATATATCTTTTTTATAAAATAAATTATAAAAAACCGAGTCGTACTTGTAAGGTTTATAAGCTGTAAATCCAAAGTGTAAAATAAGCTATAGAGTCGCTACTAGAATTAACGAGATTAGTATTCCTTTTATGCTACTTTGAGACTTTAGAACACACTACTCTATATATATATATATATATATATATATATATATATATATATATATACAGTAGTGTGTTAAGAAAATTGACCTATATTATATTTATTATATAGCTTTGTAAGATGTTCTAAAATATAATTTCTTTTAACTTTATGGTATTAAGGCTTTATAGTTCTATTTCATACTCTTACATAGATCTCTTCGATACTCTTACTGAAATCTTTAGCTTTAATTTCGGCAACCATTATCATTTAAACAAGAGCCAATAAAATAGAAGTTTGCTTTACTATATGTATTACGTTAAATAACATTAGGTACATATATACAGGTATATTAATAGAACGAAAGAATATTGTAAAATGTTCATTTGATACGAGAGAAACCACAGCAAGCCGTTTACTTGGTGCTTATATTCATATATTAGGTATAAATGAATTTTATGTGTAATATTTCGGGCAAAGGTCCGATTGAACGAATTAGATTTAAACCCACCATGCTGTTACTTTGGTTTGATGGGTTATATATAATATATTTTCTTCTAGAATATAGGTTTCCTGAATTATTTTTTCACCGAACAGATTGATTTAAACAAGTTCAGTATCAAATTTTATTACTGTTGGCAATCGAACTGGAGACATCTTAATTTAAAGAAAATTTACTTTAATACTTATTTACATGTTACAATTTTCTTTTAAACTTTTTTTAAATATTACTGGAGCTATTCTGAGGTTCAAGATTGTCTTGTATTTTTAATACTAGATCGTACTTAAAATACATGTCACCTTGTTTTAAAATATTTAGCATTTCTATTGTATTCTATTGTATATAAATAAAAAACGAATGCATCTTTTTCTCAGACAGGTGAGTCATCTTGTAAGCACGTTTGCTTTAAAGCTTTTGAGACGACGTAAAAATAAAAAACCGATAAAATTACGAGACTTTTATCCTGAAAGAAGAGCTTTTTAATTTAAAAAAATCGACGCGTTAATATGTTTCCTTTCCTTATAATAGTCTGTATTAAAAAATTATTTTATAGTCTTCATGAATTCTCTTGAGTAGTTTCATATTAATCGTACTAGAAGAATAGTTACTTATTTTTGGGAATTTTTATAAGACATAGATTAACCTTTAACTTTCTTGTGATATCACGTGTCAATGTAACATTCAAAATATATGTTTAAGTTACTTTAAACCTCAAGTTTTCAACAAATAATATAATTTTAGGTGAGTGAGTAAAATAATCAATTTAAATTAAACAAAAAACTAGAGTAACTTTCTTTTAATATACCATTTTTTTAATACACACTAAAAGACAAACTTATTTTATTTTATTTATAAGATGGATATAATATGTTCTTAATCTCATTGTTTTTATTAAACAGTTAAATATCTTCGAAATAATTCCAAGCTGCCTGATGCGTACTCTAACTTGACTAAAGACACGCCAAAGCAATACTAGGACAACAAAAGAAAGGGTAAACTCCTGCTAAAAATATTAGCTGCCATAACTAGAACATCATTCCAATTAAGATAAAATTCCACAAGATTTCCTTAAGCAGTTGATCTCATTTTGTCCCAGGCTAAGCCGCGTGCACACGGTAGTATAATAAAATTCACAAAAATATGCATTTTCGTTGTAAAAATGGAATAACCCTTATATTCGTAATGAGTACCGTGCGAGGGTGGCGGGAGGTTCACGGTGGGCATAATAAATTCATTTGCTAGTTTTTCCAATAATTCTCGCGATTGGTGGAAAAATGGTCTGCTTTTCATATAGAATTGGCCGGCCATCGTTTTATCTCTTTTTATCGCGGGGTGGTTTTGTATATATTTATTTGTGACGTGTCATTTTCCTGACAATGTCCAAATTAATGTCCATTAATCTATGCAGGAAATACGCCTCGCTGGTACCGTTCTTCACAACTTTAAGAAAACATTAGTTTCGTATAATAATGTACAATAACATATTTGCAATTAAAAATAAATAAAAATACTACTTAATATATTAAATATGTTCTAAAAGACTTACCACTGCCCTACTCAATCAGTTTCACGGATCCTGAAACAAAAAAAAATATCTTTTAAAACCTGAATATTACTAGAATTAAAAATCGACTCAATACAAGTTATACCTAATGATATTTTTGATTTAAAAAAAATACAAAATATTGCTCACATTATAAGGAGTTGAAAATATTTACAAAGATATACTTAAAAGTAATATAACTGTATTAAGGGTAGCTCCAAAAAACTTAAAATGTACACAGGGCCGAGGAACAGTTAATAAAACATTACCAGGTTGAGCACAGATCAGTCAAGATTCCTTAGTTAAATAAATGTATACTGTTGCTAAGCTCAGTTTAAGTCAAATCTATCCCTAAATGTATACTAAGTACACCCTGTCGTCTGAGGTACCCGTCTCATCATTATCCTCGCCAGATATCTTATATGTGGTATCTTTACTGAACTGCGCCCTTGGACCGTCGCTCTATTAAAAAAAGATAAAGATAAAAGATGTAAAAGTTATAAGTAATAGATAATATACCACTTATGAATAACCAACAATTGATGGAAGAATGAATTGAATTAATACTTTTTATTGTTAATATTATAAATAAGTATAAAATATTCTTAAAACAAAATCAAGAAAATAGTAACGCGACCTTGTCTACTGATGATGCAAGTAGCATGTTTGTCTAAAACATATTTATATAGACATGCAAACAATAAAACTATTCGTAAATTAAAACATCTGTATCAACACATGAATAAAATATGAATTCTAAAATGTCACAAGATAACCTAACATTTCATTGAAAAAGTATTAAATTAAGGTAAAGACTTTGCACGCGGAGATATTTGGGTGGGTTCCTGGATCTAAGCCCTTCTCTTTCACACCTTTCTATCTAAAACCTAACCATTCTTACGTTGTTAACTAAAATTTGAGTCAGAATCTATGCTTGAAGAATGATTTGTCCTAACTGACTCTAACCAACTCTATAATACACGTATATTATCTACAAATACCGCTATAATCTGCATATAACCTAAGATATTGAGACAATCAAGCATATTTTGTTTACAAATTAACGTCCATACAGATTTATTTAGGAACATCCGCTAAAGAAATAGATCTTTAAAGAGTTTCATAGGGATGAAAGTTGACATTAAATTTTGGTATTTTCTTAAAAAAAAAGAAATTTAATTCGAACAAAGTCGGGCTAAAAACAAATATGTATCGACTGGTTAGAGCACAAACGAACAGACTGAGACAGCTTCGGTCTTATAATATATGAGGATAAATGAACTGAGCCGTGTTTAAACAGCGGTTGAAAGGTGACTACAGCTGTAAGTTACTGAAAATGTTTCAGGTGCTAACTTGCTGACTTACAATGTAGATTTATTGAAACGTAATCCTACTTCAGTATTTGTTAGGTTACGAATTACTAGAAGCGTTTTGAAGGGACGTGTTTAATGTATATTTTACATACATACCTATTTTATTTATTTACATGGCAATAGTCTTGTTAATAGACAGACAGAAACATACGTCTTTATTTAATTGCTTATAAATGCTTGTTATATTAGTAAGAAGACGATAATGTAATTGTTAAAATACCTTAAATATATTATATTATATAACTCTATGAATATATTTATTCTACAAGAGTAGGAGGAAAATATGCTTCAAATGTATCGTTTTATTCGCCTGTAAAATGTTTTTATAAGGACGGTATAAGAAATAAGAAGAGTCAAGCCGCTAGGGTCGCGGAAATATATTTGATAGTGTTTATTTACGAATGATGCGATAAAAATAACATGCTCATATATTTGTTTCATAGTTTTCGTATTTTGGTGAAGATACGAATAAAAATATAGTATTTTTGAAAAATAAGTAACTGAATGTTGTTTTTGATTCGAATTCGTGAGCTCTGAATGTGTGCACATTTATGGTAATTTTTTTTTAAATAGTTTATTTGTACATTTTTCTTACATGTCTTATCAATACTGTTTTTTTTAACATCAGAGTAAGTTGTACGTTAGGTACTTCTAAATGCTTGATCGATTATACTTGTTGAAATTAAGACAGAGAAAAAAATAGCCTCGTGTTCAATTATTATTTTAATTAAACATAGTAAAGAAAACCTATCATATGTTACACAATTCAAATACGTTATTTAGAGGCAATAACTGAAAAATAAAATTATTAAATAATATGAAAAGTTAATTCTTGCAGATTTGTTGAAATGAAAAAAACATACGAAAAGGCACATGAGACAATGTAGCCTCCAACGAATGTTGAAAGAGGAATTTAAATATGTAAGGAATTAGGAGAAGGGGGCAGTGGGGTGCGGCGGGAGCGGGGAGGGGGGGTTTTTTCAAAACTAGAAAGAGATGAACACGCTTAGTATCGCGATCTGAGCCACGTATGGTTTTTTTGGTAATGAGGTTGAGTTAGAGAGATAAGTCTTAAGATTTCATAATTATTTATATTTATTTGGTTAAGACTACGGATTAAATATACTGAAAGATAAAACAGATTGCGATAAATAAAGTTTAATTATTATGAATTAATGAAGTCATATCTATTAATCCAATAGGTAGGTTACTTTAAAAAAAATCGGTTTTCAAATATCTAGTTAAGAGACACATTATTTCCAATTAAAACTATAATTTCTGCATATTTTAAACTAAATGAAGCTTGTAACTTTTCGGACCGAGTGATTCGAGATTCAATGGTTTCTATTCAAACAAAAATAATTCGCTAAATCTAAGAGTCAATAGTTATATTACTCTGATAGTAAAGTCAAGTTTTTTTTATAATAACCTAATGTTAATATTTATCTCAAGACTGGTCCATCGACCTACAAGGAGTGTGAGCAGACGCACGCGCCGTAATGAGCGCGCGCGGGGCGGGTAGTTAGACAATTTTACTGCGCCGCTCCGTTTTTTGGGAGATTCGCGTCGCTAGGTGTGTTTTGAAGATTAGAAAACACAGATGTGCCAACTGTTCATAGTTCAGATTTATGTTAAAACTACAATTCAAAAAAACTTTCTTAACACTCATTTTGTGTGTATATTTTCCTCTGAAACATTATTGATAAATAGTTACCTTTGCTATTGCCGGGCAAAACTACTATATTTGTTTAAAAAATATAATATATGTCTATAAATAAATCTAAAATATTTTAATCTATAACATAACATACTTAATCTTTATTTTGTATAAACATCCCCAATCTAATTTAAAAGTAAAACAAAACAAACAATGCTGTATTTAATAAAACAAACTACTCGTAATATACTAGACCGTTGTCTCGTCTACGGCACATAGTCTGGGACAACATCTGTAGGTGAGTACAAATTTGCATATGTCGAAATAATTTAGGGGGTAACTCCACACATGCATAGCGTGCTAATGTGTGCCAACTAAGAATAAGAAAACGTATAGATACCAAGGGGAAGTGAACGATCAATGGAAAAATACACGCGAGATTATTTAACTCTCGTGCAATGTTTTTAATATTTACCTTAGTTGGTTATATAATATATGTATACTGATGTATTCATCAAGTCATATTTTATAATTTTATTTGATAGACAAGCTTCAGTTGACTTTAGTAAGATTTGTATACCTAAGTTAGTACGAATATTATTTTCCTATTCGTCTACATATGTTCAATAAGAGATGGGACTTATTACTTACGAGATTAGTGAAGTATGGCGAGTTATTAATAGAGATGTTCTTTTATCAGATAATAATTAAGACCAGGATTGACTTAAACAGTAGAAGAATCGACTAAAATGAAGATATTAAAGAAAATTATAGATTTATTTGTACTGAAGGATAAGAAATAACAAAGAAATCATTTTTTTATGTATTGAATTAATATTTCAGAAAAATTAATGGCTTAATTCTTTAAGCTATTTTATAAACTTCGTTACTTTATTACAACATAAATGATATAAGAATAATATTAATAAACTTTTAAATATTTATATTGTATGTTACATTGTTTATTTTAATATAAAGTATTTGTATTGAAGTTATTCGTATTAACTTAGGTTTAATAGTTGAGAGTTAATCTTCAAAGCTCGTTCGTAAACAGTTCTAAGCCAGTTGGAATTTTTAGCTTTATTCAAAATCCTCATACTATTTATAATAGGAAATAAACTATTTATGTATACACTTTGTTTTTGAAAACATTCCATTTCTTTGAATTCTTTTAATAATTTAAACTTGATATGAAAGTACAACAATTTAGATACTTTTTTGAAAGATATAAATGGTCGATAAAACTAAAAGTTTTATTTAGTGTTTTAAATATGTAAATATCGTCAAAAAACTAAATTATATCAAGACACTGTAGCGCTTTTAATAAAAATTCTGTTTCGCCATGCTTTTATTATTTATTATATTTACTAACATTTGCGATTGTCTTCGTCAATAAATTGAAATAAATTGTTTCCATGAAGTAAGTCACGTAGTTGTAAGTATAGTTTATAGAACGCATGTCTTCATATATAAGATATCTCGCTCTATTCATTGTATAATTAACGGTCTTAATGTATCTGATATAAAAATATAATTTAAAAACGAAAAAAAATACAATTAAATCTAACAGCTTCCGTCATCTAGGGCTCGAGATAAATCATTGTAGCACCATCGTCATAATTATGGTCTAAAGCTCTAGAAACGTCCCCAGCTAGACTGTTTGATGCAAGTAGCGTGGATCATAGAGTCCATGATCTGGTTATAGTCTAAATGATTTAAATCACGTACACACAGCGCTGTAGATGTTTTCATCTTATAAAATGCGAGTGAAGTCACGAGGCCTGCGCCCTACATTCAGCGGCCTTGAAAAAATTCATACGTTGAAATAGATTTTAAAACGTCCGGATATTTTTATTTGAGCGACACGAAAAGCGAAAGTGGCAAGAATTTGAGCACTTTTTTATTCGAACAAATGAATGAAAATATTTTTAGGCGTCCGCTACGCGTCCATTCGAAATTTTAGAGATCGGATTCTAAAAAAAATAAAAAAAAACCCGCCCTCGCGTTACTTTTTTATTCCACTATACCCGGATAAAAGTGAAAGGGTTCCGATTTTTCGTTCACATTTTTATGATTCTAAATATTCACCGCTTGTAATCGATAGTGTTTGTAAACAAATAGTTTTAAAACTGTACCTCCATTTATAGGATATACGAGTAGGTGTCAGCCATCTGCTTTGTAACATTTAGGTGATATAATAATGATATTAGTACACTATTATTTAGTTAAACGAATAAATTGATTGTTAATCTAAATCTATATCTCAATTTACGAATCGAGGTACATAGTACTCTTGTCTCTGTTTCAGTCGTACTATTCTTACATAACTTGGCATAAATTTCTCTCTCGAACTTACATATTAATGAGCAATTAAAAACTAAAAACTAATTTGGAGTTCCTAATTAGAGGAAGTAATTATCGAGTGCTGAGCCTCAACGTTTTGTTATACATTTTGACAACTCGAATGAGCTCATACGACAGGGCCGTAATAAAAATTATATGCTTCAATTTACGATGGTGTGGGACGTGGGGGGAACCAAAAAATGCCCCCCTCCCCCCTGATTGCGGGATCGAATCTCGCTAAACGAGGGAGGGTGAAAAATTTCGCGGCAGTGTGAGGGACCCCCCGCAGTACATTTTTTCCAACATTATCCGTGCCTTGCGAACTATACGCTGCTTTGTAATTATTAAATTTTATTTTCCTGTGCGCTTGTTTGTGTTAGTTATCAGTTTTCTTGATTCTATGATTTACGATTTATTATATATTATTTACGATTTATTTATGAGGATTTCTTTTATTTATCTACATGTCCTTGGACTAAGAATATCTTAGTTTTCAAAATTAGATCTTGAATTATAATGTAATCACTGGTTTCCTTCTTTAATTTTGTAATTTTTTTAATTATTGAAAAATGACTAAAATTATAAGATAAACCGCTTTTATAATTATATTTTAACGAATTAATTTACTTCAAATATAGGTTACTTTATTGTCATAATAATGTTAATTATATTAATGTTAATTGGTTAGATAAGTATCCAATGAAATGTTTTCCAGTATTAATTAGAATTTCTATATCTATGAAAAAAAGGAGACACGTCAAACAAACTCGTCGACATCATTATTTTTATAAAAATAACACAGAATACCTCATTTACTATATTTAGAAGGAATTCAAATATTCCTTGAGAAACAACGTCAACATTACAAATAGCGTCGTAGCTCGTAGCTCGTAGTACTACGACGTAGCGCCTACGTAAAATAAATAATTTCTTCGTGGCCCTAATTATGTCGTAGAAAGGACGATTCATGAAAATTCACTAAGAAAATATCTTCTGAGGAAATGCTTTGAATCTTTTGAGTAATTAACAAATATTTTTATTATTTAATTATATATTTTTTATATACTTAGGAATTAGTTTTCCTTCTAATCAACTGTACAATATACATTGTTTTAAATAGTTGGGTGTACATGTTTAGTATATAACATTATATAATACGGTATCCTTTATTTAAATATATTAATAATCCTATAAAAAAGTCCAGTGAGCTCTAAGAATGATTCAAATATTCAATCTCAGTTTGAATATCAAGAATCATGTTGATATAAATATTTATTATATATTCATATTGTTAATGGCTAAACAATGTATTCTTAATAGTAATTATGAATGCGTTCAAACATGCAATATTTGTTAAATGTAGGAAAAATAATTGTACAAACAGATATTGTAAGAAAAACTTATAAGAATTAGAATACTTTTTAGTAAATAGAATAGAAAATACTAAATGCTGCTATGAGTCCTAAGTTCGATACCCGGTTGTAACAAAAATGTATATTATAAGTGACTATTTATTTCTCACGTTTGAATTTTTAATAATAGATCATCTTATAAATTCTGAAGCCGGGTCTAAATATTAAGTAAATATGAAAAGACATAGCCAAGAAAATAAATTGAAGAAAGTAAAAGTATCGAAAACATTCGTTTAATGTATGCTTAGTTGTAAAAAATAACATAATATATTCCAAGAGCGAACCCGTCGCATTTCGATAGAAAAATAAAATATGGCAACCATACCATTAAATATTGATAGGGAATCAAATGCGGCCACAACCTACTACTTTATTTATAATGAAAATAAGGAAATACAGTTTTACATCTTTATAGGAAATTAGAAACACAATAATTTTATAGATATATGTTGTACAATAGACTCCAAGAAATATATTTGTCTTATCAATATCTGGGAGTAGAATGTCGCTTAGAAAAGCAAGGAAGATATATTTTTCTTAATATGCAGTTAAGTATTTTTTGATTTGTAAATTATTAATTTATACAGATCTAGTTTAACATATAAGTTCATACGTTATGATATTTGGTACTTAGTTTTAGAAAAATGGTTAGTAATTGATACTAAAGAAATATACAAAGATAAATAATGGAGTACCAGCACTCTTGTGGGTTAGAAAACGATGGTATATCTTAAGACGTTCTAGAACATGTTTTGATTAGTATTCTTACTTTATTTTTTTTTATTATTATTAATTTATACATATAATAGTGATTAAGGATGTAAGTTATAAAGTTGTATTCGAATATTAAGACAAGTTTTCTTTAAAAGCTCAAATTATTTACATGTCAATATGTGGCGGATAATTTGTTACGTTTCTAATAATCATTTTCATTATTTATTTTTCTTCTTGTCATATTTATTTTAATTGTATTTTTCTAATAAAATAATGGACATTCCATTTGAGCCATCATTTTCACAACTTTTCAGTGTTCCCTCCCCCCACTCCCTCATTCCTCAGCCCTCTCCCCCCTGTCTAATCTCTTCCTATTGACGTCATCTCTCTATTTATTATTTTCATTGTAGTCACATTGTTTAACTCATATTTGATTCTGTTTTAGTACATTTAGTAAGTTAAGAAGAAGAAATATCGTGTTTCAATAAGCATTTAATACGATAAGATAGAATTAGTAAGAGTTTGAGTCTTTAGTGTGAGTATATTTTTTCTAATGAGTATATTGTATTAATAGCTGAAGTCAGAGTAATTAAAAGCTCAATCATATAATTAAATGTAAAATCGATGGGCGCCATAATGTAAAATTTCCCTCACACCAAAAATTTCAAGCAAAAAACGTTGTCCAATCGAACGGTTGAAAAAAAAACCAATTGTATAATGACATCACATTTAAACATACACAGCGCGTGTGTGAGTCGGTCTGTAGGCGTCACGGGGGGGCTGATTAAAAATCATGACATGCGCAGAGTAATTTAAAAACTACCGGAGGCTGGGTTAATTTTTAAGTATTGATCAAAAATTGCGTGTGTCAGGGAGGGGGGAGGGGGGAGGCAGCGTGTGTTAGAATATATTCCGTTGATAATTTGATGGTTATTTTAATGTCATTATTTGTTTTATTTTTTGGGTTTTGTTTGTCGTTACCTGTGTTCAACACTTTGATTATTATAAATATTAGTTTCTAGTTTGTATCTTATTTTGTATGGGATTAACGCTCAAATGAAAATAAAATGTATTTTTTAGATATTTACATAATTGTTACATATTTATTAATTACGATAATGTTAGTGTAGATTTTCTACAAAGAGTTCTAATTTTTATTATAGTAGATATAATTGGAACGAAGTTTAAAAAATAAATAATACATGACATAAAGATATATGGAATGCTAAAATCATAAATGCAGCTTAGTTTGTAAAGCAACGAGGAAGGAAACCAAAGATCGCAGGTTCAAAACAGACTTCTGTTGAAGACTTTTTCATCTTATAATAATAATTTAAAAAATATATTTCAGCAAAACACTGTTAGCATGTTTATAGTAAATTTATAATCGAATGTTTAATGAACGAATGAATCATTGAACGATATATAATAAAACTAAATCAAATCTGATGCAAGAAAAGGCGTATTTTATTCTTAAACGAATGCAAAAATCGGGAATGATTTAACTTAAATCTAACAATAACTCTTCTTACTAAATAATCTGTCCCGTCTGCTTTCCGCACAGATTTCTCTGAGCTCGTGTTTTAATATGAAAACATTAGTTTATTAGAAGGAATTTTAAATTAACATTTTTATTCATTTAAATACAACTAGTAAAGATACGATTATAATAATTATGTATATAATCAAACATTTTTCTTTTCATATGGCAATAAAATTTAGGACAAATATGATATGTAGACTTATAGATATTCAGGTCACAGGTGAGCTCTGTCTCTGTTAAGAGTACTGTCACGTTTTTCCCTAATTTCCTGCTCTGGAATCACTAAAGATATTTTAATTTATAAAACTTTTTAAAATATAAGTATAATGCAAGTAAAACAGTTCAGAATATATTCCAGAGTCGATCTAAAACGAATCAGAACACCAAGTAAAGGGCTTCATAAAGGCAGAAATCTGTACAGATACACCCCCCGTAACACAATATTACTGTAACATCACACCAGTGTCATACAAGTGAGATGGAGTCAGTCAGTCAATCAATCAGTCAGTCAGTGAGTCAGGATACGTCAAGTCACTCATCTCCGTTAACAATGTTGTTATCCATCCCGAGTTTAGTATTTTTTTCCATTATTTACGTTTGACATGGAAAATTCTAAATAAGTAATTACCGTCAATTGCAAAATCAAATTTAATTTAAGAATATAAAAATAATCAAAGTATATTGTATATAATAGTCTCTTAACTCTTAAATGATTCAAATTTTAATGCTAATTAATTAATGAATCCAAGTGTCAAAGTACTGGAAGCCGGCACTCTGCATTAAAATGACATCCCAATCACAAACATAAACATAAAGACAGATATATATATATATATATATATATATATATATATAGAATTAGAAAACGCGGAGGGAAAATTTTACGAACTAAACAGCTAACACCCGCATGTGGGGTATAATTTAAAAATACGCAAAATACGGCCACTTCTAACCGGGGGGGCGCCCCACCCCCGGTTTTGCGTATTTTTCGGTATGCGTGGCAGGTGGCGCCCCCTCGCGGGGGGTTCGTTAAAAAGCACCCGAGTACGTAGTATTATAAAAGTTGCGCCTACCGCGTGTAAGTAGTGGCGTGGGGAGGGGGCCGCCCCCCCCCACCTAGTTAGACAGTTAAAAGTATGCGGTATTAACGGAACGGAAATGAATATAGGAGTAGGTAGGTACGAGTTTTTGGGAGGCTGTGTGACGCCGCGGGTTAGATTACGAGAATACTTGTGCCTTTATTTTGTTTTTTTTCGTTTGGGTCTTTTTGTGCCGGCTCGTGGAGGGTTTAGGGTTTGTTTAGAGTTCTATCTACTTCGTTATGCGTTGATAGGCTGCTTTGAGAGGGTAGTTGGGTTGCAGTCACTTTGTCTTTGATCGTTCGTTATTACTTTTATATCTAGTGATACATTACAACTTATTTATATTTTTGTAATTAATCAAACTATTTTATAATAGTCATGTAAAACCATATTATACATCTTATATATTATACCATCATATTTTCAATTTAAAATATATTATAAATGAATATCATTAACATAGCTAACATTTAAATGAACGCTGTGTAAAACGTAAAGTATTTCAATTGAATATTAACAATATTTCATAAAATAACGTCAAAATCCTAAGAGCAATGTTTTGCATGACAACACTAACAGAATTTAATCGCCTGTCAGTTTTATTGCCGCAACATATCGGTCGCGTATAAAGGAAATTGCAGCGAGATTTTTGTTAGGCGACGTCGGTCAAGACATCGATTTAAGCGATTGGCCCACTGCCCTCGGCGTTATACGGGGATTACACACTCACAGCATCGATGTATTAGACCTGTTACATTTAATTTTATTAGTAATACTATTTCGCAAATCTATATCTTATGCACCTTGCTAAACAAGGTAAAATATTTCGTGTATTTCTTAAAGCAGGTTTAGATATTGCTATTTATATTTAAAGGCATATATACTAATAACTAATATAATGTAGGATTCTTCATTATTGTGGGAAAATATCTAAATCATAAAATCATTTTATATATACTTGTTCTATTATCAGTCATTGTGGACGATCTTTAAAGTAAATATTGCTCGATAAATATAACGATTGAGTTCTTAGAAGAATCTGAATCAAAATATTCAAATCCATTTCCACAAACTAATCAATATGGCGGCATGTAGACAATAAAAAATGAAAAAAATTAGGCAAGAGGAGCCGTAAAAGAGGAACGCTTAATATTTTTACTTTACGATGGGCACACTAGATAGTAAACCGCGAATTTACTGTCGAAGCAATATCTATCTCGGCTGCCTAAATAATAAATGCGACGCACCGACGTTCAAGTAAAACAATTTATTACAAAATGTAAACAGGAAGTGCCGTATTTTCATTAAGAATACGAATCCAATAGCCCCCCTTCCCCCCTGGAATAGACCGAAAATACCCAGTTATGATTAATTCCGAATGCGCCTCGCATTGATCAAGGAACCAAGGCTTTTTACTTCAAACTACCCATCTCCCCCTTCCCCCTAGGAGCGAGCGAGACTAATGCAGCGTCCGTCGTCTCGCTCTAAAACAAAGATGCTAAAACTTCTTTCGCTAGTATGAAGATTTTAATTTCATATTTTTGACGAAACGGTTCTAATTTTACATCAGTTACATTCAAAAGTGGACTTTGACGGTTGTTATTAAAGCCTAAATTCGCCTGTGAGTACCGCGCACTTGCTTCCATCTTCTAATATCGAATTAGTTTTCGAAGTGAAAAGATACAGTCCCAAGACTGTGTGCGTTTTGATATATTTAGACTTTAGAAACATAACTATAAAGAATATATTCGCTTGGTTGTGTTCTCAAGAAATAATTCTTCAGTCGTACCCCGAAATTAGTCGAATAAGGGGAAAGGGGTTACGACGGGAGGTTTAAAAGAAGAAGGCAAAAAGGTGGGGGATAGAAAGATGCGCAAAGACTTAGTTTGAGAGGGTGGAGGGTGTTATAAAATATATAATTCTATACTTACAATACTTGTAAATACGCCACGCGGAAGTACTGCGATTGACGCGGTTTGAACTTTGACTGCTTCGACTGTTGGACTCAAAGTTTTGTGTTTCCTTTACACATTCTTAACTTATGAGACGTTTAACTTTGAATATACTTCAAGTAGTTTTAGTTTACGCTACGCTTACGTTTTTTACAATATTTATTATGTTTTAGGTGTCTTTAGTAAAAATACTATTTAAATCAGCTATTATCCACATCAAACAAACACTGATATAAAACAACCTATCCACCAACTGCCATCTAAGAATAAATGTTTGCTTAACATTTTTATTTAAAAAAGCCTGGTATTTTATACGAAATAAGGAAATTGTCTTAAAAGTATCATAATTCATCGCAAGTCTCAAGACTAGTCACGGCAGTACAGCAGTACATTCGCTGATATTTAGTCGCGAAACTGGGATGTATTATAAGGCGTAGTTGTTTAAAATAAGAGCGGGTGGTCCACGTGCTCAGATGTTAGCATCGCGTTAGATCAGGATTCGAATCTGCGTTGAGTCTAATAAAAAAAAAAGTATTATTTATTTCGGAGTTGAAGCAACTGTTTGGTGTTCTTTTATATTAATGTTTCAAGAATAAACTGATTACAAAAATCTCAAGCCACGCTTTATACCCGGCTTTATTTTCATAAAAAAAGTGTTTTAGTTCAAACAAACCACACTGTATATATAAAAACATTAGTATTACATATTATGTTATTTTATTTCTATAACTAAGAAAGACTGCCTGCTATTTGTAAATATAAATTTAAATTAATAAGTTCAAACTAAAATATTCAGCATAATAACTACATTATACAGACAGCCTAAAACATTATTTTGTTATGTTTTTTTTTGTATTTAAATTTTATTAATATTTGAATATAAAAACAATGAAGCTACGTATATTTATTCTCATTTCGCGCGGTCTTACTAAAAAGTTGTATAAGGGGGGACTGCACTAGCGCCTACGAGCCACGAGCTACGGGCTACGGCGTAGGCAGGGCTGTGTTCGATAATACATAATTAGATAATATTACTTATTATTACATTTTATACATAAATTAAAATAAACAGCCATTTTCGTAGGATCTTATCTTTTAAGATATTTTGACACTGAATATCAACGGAATAACAGACGATATATATTTCGATATAAAATATTCCTTAAATGTTCATTTCCAACGCATGGTGATATTAAAAACCCCCATCTTAAGAACGCCCCAAAACTTGAAAGTTCATTACCCCGGCACTATCTCCAAGGGGGCTCGGGGGACAGGGCCTCATTTATCAATATATGAAGGCTGTTTCTTTAAAGGAATTATTTTCTAAGAATCTTGAGGGGAACTCTCATTTCCGCGAGATGGTGCGTCCGTGTGTGTGTGTGTAAGGTAATATTTAAATTGTTTGTCTTGTTTTATGTAAATGTTAATGATTTGTTTTTTTTTGAGTACGTTGGGTTCATTAGTTTAAATGAAATGTTTTCTAGGTATGTAAATAAAGAGTTCCTGGAAATCTTAACAACGTTGTAACTTAGTAAAGCTTTCAGCGGTTTTGTTACTTTTTTAGCTAAACTTATAAAGATGTATATTGTTTTATTTACATAATATTTACAAACTATTTACTAAATTTATAATAAAGAAAATATTCTAAAATAGTACCTAATATTAATAAAACACAAGCATCAAAATGTTATTTGTTATAAAATCAGATATAAACCCTCACCAAAGCGCCAAAAAAAATCAAGCCCTAATCTTAAAAAAGTAATGGCGGACGCTAAAATAAATCTATAAAACCGTATCGGGTACTCGCAATAAAACATCTGCATAGACGCACTAACACAAATAAGCAATAAAGTAAGTAATATAAAACTAAGAAACATCAACATTTCACCCCCACCCACCCTGGGGGATAATTTCCCCCCGAACTTACTAAAATACTAAAAACGGAGATACGGTGGGAGCCTCCCCCGTCTTTTATGCAAGATGCTTATATTTTAACCTAAATGTTTGAGATTCGGCGCTGTTTGACTTGCTTTTTAAATCTTGCTTTGGATTCTTGGTTATGAGTAATGAGGTTTTATATGGAATTAATTATTTTATTTGGGTTATAGAATGTATATTAATTAATCGTTAATAATAAATATATTATCCTGTTTAAAGGTTGGAAGGTTAGTCAATTATAATGTTATTCAAATATAAGTAGATAAAATTTATAAATCAACATAAATGAGTTGAGAAGTGACATTTGGTTTAGTCTAATTAGTATAAAAATTTGCAAAATAAAACCATTGAAACGTGTACTAAAAAAATCAATATCATTCAAACACCGTGTGAAAATTCAACAGTTTTTTCCAATCTTAATTTGCTTTGCGAGAACTAGTGAAAGCGAAAGCCTGAAAAAAATACGTCACTATTTCTATCGTACGGCCGTGGAATAAAAAAAGAAAAAAAGGCGCCAACGAAAGCGAGAGTTCTATTTTCAAATTGCCCGCGCGCCGACTTTTTTATTTTTTTAATGCGTTTCGGACATGTGTTTGTGTTTACGAGTGAATGTTGATTTATATATTGAAACATTTAGGTTTTACATAAAAAGATAAACTAGTAAAAGAAATAATAAAGAGTAATAGTTTTACATAGAAAGAATAACCATTCGCTCCACTGAGCTGAATTTTTCGGCGTTTAATTATTATTTATAAATATATTAACAGAAGTATTTTTTCATATCAAGAAATTAAACATCTTTAAAAATATATTTTTTTTTATTTTAGTTTGACATTCCTTAACACAAACTAAAAGAAAATGACTGTCATCTATTTGAAAAAAATATATAAGTTTTCTTTGTGTTTTCAGTAAAACAAGTCCCGAAGCAAGTGTATTTTAAGTGTTCTTTCACTTTTATTAAAACTATTGATTTTATCGATGTTCCATGGGTCGTGTAATAAGACAGCGACACACGGACACGACGCACACATTATGTTACGTTACACACAGCACCTGCTCACGCAGCTTGTGACACGTAGCTTATAATTACTCTTTATTTGTTATTTTTTTATTAAATATACTTGGTTTCGCCGCGACTTCACGTAATTATTTATAATATTTTAACTAAAGATATCGATGGTGTATTTACGAATTTCCTGTTTTTATTCTATTCGTGAATATTTTAATTTCTTTACTTATTTCTATATATAAGACCAGAGCTATATTTTATAGTACAAATATAGTATTTGAATATGACATTGAAATTACTGGATCATGAACAGACAGCACCAATTATATATATATATACCTACATTAATTGCGTCAGATATGTTTTTCTTTTATAGGTACATAATAGGTATAACTATGAGCCAGTATGTTCTTATCAGAAAATGAATATTTAGAACAGAAGTATAAAGTATATATTAAACAATGTTACTAAAATTACTTCAGAGCTTTAAAATAATGTTAAAACGAAATTTAAAAGATAGGTACTTGACTCAAAATTAATTATAAATAAGTATGAAATAACAAATAAGATTAATTTTGGAAAAATTTAAAAAAAAATTTGGAAAAATTTCTTGACAGTTCTTATCCACCGAGCTAACCTTTGAAATCAAGCAACTAAAGTCTGATGTTTCAAAAATACATACTGTATATACATGTTACATTGTCGGTTTCTGCATTATTAATATGGTTTTAGAGTATTTGTGAGGAGTCGTGTCTGAGAGGATATCAACCAATCAGAACCAGAATTTGAAATCAAACGTCTTTATTTTTGTATTTATATAATAAACGAATATTTTCAGCATTTAAGTAAGCTGGTGTATGTCCGTGTAGTTGAAGGTTATTTTCCATTAAAAGTAAACTTAAAGAACACTGTGATACGGATATGTACATACGAGTATATTATTGAAAATGAATTTTTAAACATTCGTCATATTTTAAAAGTTTTTTTTTTAAGAAAATTATATTTGATTTAGTATATACAGGTACATATGATAATTTGTCGTCAAAATCTGTTTTTTTAAGAATATAAATAAATAATTTATTATATTTTAATAAGGTATGAAAGAATTTTGCTAAAATAGTCAAAAGGCTTTTATAATTTAGACACAGACAGACAGACATGTAAACATATCAACCGCGATTGATTCTAACGGATTTAGCGATCCAATTAAGAGCTTTAATGAATTAATAAAAAAGGGGACATTATCCGGTAGATCCAACATGGCCGCCGGGTAGGGAACGCCAGTGAGGGTAGTTATATCTAAATTTATACTTGTATTAAAGTTATAGTTTGCGGAAAATTTATAAATATATTTTTTATTAAAAACTAAAACACTTACATATTTATATTAGTAACTTTTGAATGTTTCTTAAAAAGTCGTCTAAAAGATATGATTTCATGAAATTTTAATATCTTAATGAAGGTGAGATTTAAGTTAAAATGCTTATAAATGTAGTTTCCGCTTTTAATCATAATATAAAACTTATTTTCAACTCGATATATAAAACAGCGCAGGCATGAACATTGATTACAACGCAATGAGCGCGCTATGTACAAGTATATAGAGATTAAAGCAATACATAGAAAAAAGTAAATAGTGATAAAAAAGCCGCATTTTATTATGAGCCGATCAGTTGGGAGGAAATTTCGTTTGTTTGTATTGGTGTGGACACAGGGTGCTGCGATTTTTTTGCCGGTTTTTTTTTTATTAAATGTCATAATTTATTTCATTGGTAATATAATGTATCATGTCTCTTATTAACATGGTCCTAGTGTACTCTTGTAGACAACAACAATTTTATAACTTAATAATCATAACTATATATAAATACTTTGTAATGAAGCTCAAAGAAAACGTCTAGAGATACACAAACTTTTCAAATACAAACTTTTTATAACAAACCTCATTGAAATTTAAAAATTTAAATTTCGAACATCCTTTAAAAGTTGCGCCTGTTTGAATCGGCAAGTCGATACACACACGTGCATTGTATGTGTGGGTGCACACATGTAGCATCGAGGTCACATCGCCTTTGTGATGCAACGAAAAAATAAATTACCAATCGACATTGGAAAGTTTAATATCTTGATTCGTTTTAGCCATCGAAGGCTTTTGACAACTTGCTGTAACATTATTAAGGATGACAGGTTTTTAATAAGCAATATCCGAAATGGAAACCGGTTGTTTGAACAAATTAATAATATTCATATAGAAATCAAATTAAAAAGTTGTACTATACACGTTTTAGGTTTTGATCTTTAAAATATCTTTAAAAAGGCATGTGCTGTGTGTGTGCTGATTGCATCTCATTCGTCTTGTTTAAGCATCGCCCCAAATACAGGAGCACTAAACATTTAGGTCACAGACTTTAGTGTTCATTGTTTGATTTAGGTGTCACGTGGTCTGTCCGTGGGGAGAGTGTGTGTATTTTAACATATTATAAAAGGATTTGAGTACTTTAACAGTCAAGTATTCTTTATTCACTATTCAATAACTTAAAATTATTCTTTTATTATTCTTAGCAAATAAGGCCTGAGGCAGAGGGAGCATAGTTTCCAACAGTTGAAAATAAAAGGAACGTCAGAGTATCCTATTACTTATTCCACGTTAAAAAGTAAATTAAATCAAGTCTATGTCCTCGCTAGTATACATTAAGTCTATTGCCAAAAATGCAGCTCCGCTCCTGACTACGCATTAAAAATCGACAATCAGTGTGCGATTTAACGGCACGACCACTTTCTAAACTGTTTATTTTTGTATCAAAATTTATTAATATAAAGGCTATAAAAACTTGAATTCTGAATGATGCCGTTTGAAGGTAAATTTCGATAAGTACATGTAATGAATTGATATTCATTGCATAAAATCGATTGCGCGTTGAAACTTGTTCTCTTCGACCTTTGTCTTTTATATACCGCCGTGTAATTTACAAACAAAAAATACTTATTTTTGAGAGGTCATAATGGATTTCAATCCGACATATATGGAATTGTTTTTGAAATCACATTTAATTTTAACTTAAATATCGTTTATTTATAATCTACATGATTTTATATTGATTTTGAACTCCGTTATTCTAAATGTAAATTTTGTACACGATAGATATAAAATAATTGTGATACAACTTTAATACGAATCTTGGCATTGAAGTAAATCGTAAATTTCGGTTTTATAGCATTTATTTGGTACCTTATTTAGACCGTCTGCGTAACTGTTGACATGAACTTAACAAATCTCAATAATTCGCTGTTAAACATTTGTATGTCAAAAAAGATGACGCTGACATTACTTAAATGCAATTTCAACTTAACCGGTTGCATGGCATTTTGGGATGTAATATTAGTTATTATTGTATACTGAGGTCAAGCTACTGATTACGAATCGTAGGACAATTAACTGTCAATTTAAAATGTCCTTATAATTCAACATGACCAGTCATGATCTCAATAATGTTATGACCATTTTTTTGTTTAAAAGTCAGAACGATTTATGTGAAGTATCAACATTTTTATTAGTTCCTTTCTATTTCATAAAATAATAGACATTAGAAAAATAATATTATTATAATAATTGTGTTGGGCTTGATTTCCATCTTTAAGTAATATTTAACTACACAAGAGCCGTGTGCAACAAAATGTGTGATGACATTTCTTATAACTCTCTTAAGTTAGCTCAGTATTAGTAACAAAACGACGAAGCTCGTTTATTTCTGCATTTGACCCAAATACGGCACATGGCCGCGACAGTGTAACGTACATCTCATGCACTTGAAGTTGTGTGCGTGTGGACATGCATGCAGGTTGTATTATGTACTGATCGCAAAATAATTTAGTTTAATTAGGTATTTATTAAAGCTGCAAAATTAACGGGTTTCTAGCATGATGGTACGATTTCTTAATTCTTTAAATTGTTGTAATTTAGAGTGTTTATTAAAAAATCTTTTAATCGTATTAATTACAATTTTAACACAACAAACAAAACCACAAATTTACTTTTATTTTATAATTTTCCTTTAAAAATAAACTTTTATTTATTAAAATTTAAGGATTATTTTAAATTATTACGCTATAAAAAATATTTAGATTAAATAGTACAATTAGCTAAATTATTGAATACCCAACAAAAACGGTAAAACTTTTACTAAGAGTTCTTCGCTTTTAAATATGACGTAATAAAATATTCCGCAAAATAATAAAACAAATATAATTATTTTAATTGTATGCGAACGCTACGCCAATGACAAGCGATATTGAATTGTGGATACCGTGTTTGTGTGCGTGATTCTTTCACACATTTTTAATCACAACATTTTTATTTGTCTTCGATGTGTGTGTGAGTTTATGCATGTGTGCACTAATTGCGATAGCTACTTCATTTAAATTTCGAATGTCAGCTCTCCTCTGGTAAAGCTATGTAAGATAAAAAATATATATATTTGATGAAAGTTTCGTACAGTTATTTATATCGTAATAGATTATTAAATACATTGCCTAATATGTATGTTTAAATTATGAATCTTTTTATACTTTTCGAATGCCTTTATATATTTTATTTAAAAAGGCACTGGATTTTTTTAGTTTTCATCTGATTGGACTTCTTGTCGCCGCACCTATATAAAAGTTGTAAGTTAAAAATAATAAAGTAGGCCGCGAAGCTTCAATTCAATGTTCAAAACATATTGCTATTGTAATTTAAAACACGTTACATTATATTCAATGCACTTAGGTCAATTGCCTTTCATTGTTGAAGCGGTTATACAAATGGGGTTTTGGCCTGAAAGTGGAACACGAGAAAAACTAATGATTTCAAATTTTATTTCGAAAGGATCACCAAAATAAAGTATTCCGCCCACACGACTCGCTCACAAGTTGAATTGTATATTTTTAAACTTACTAAGTTAGTTTCTTTTTCTGGTAAACCTCCAAAAACTAGTTTCCTTTTTAAATCCAATATGTATGGATTTACGCTAATTGATATTTTCGATAACTGTAAAAATCTACATTAAGAGTAAAATAATGATAATTGCAGGACGTGATCTCTATCTCTCAGACCGTGAAATTGATATTGGCGTCAAATTTAAGGTCTAAGTCGTTTAATTTATATTTAATTACGAACATATGTATTTTATGTTAAACATAAGTACACTTTAAAATCAAAAATAATGTATGTTAATTTTATTGATGTTATAAATAACACAATGGTTTAATGCTGACAATAACTGCTTTATAAGTCATAGACGGAAGCCATTAAAAGTATACCTATAATTATACTGTGAACGAACTACAATAAAATGTTAATGGATTTTTACAACAGCTGCAAAATAACAACTCGCTAATTTATTATATATTGAAAAAATGACAAAATTATCAACTAACCATCCGTTTCTCTATCATACATTAATATATTGAATAAAATCAAAAACATGAAATGCGTTCTTATCCTACTTTTGCCGACTGCGCGATAAACGGCCCATGCAACCGGACATTACGCCCTCATTTTTATTTGGCACATAGACAAAAACACCCTTTTTTCTTTATATAATACGCACACAACCAAAAAAAATATATTATATATCCGAAAGTATGTACACCGTTCAACGTAATATCAAAATTGCGCATACGATTATAGTTCTTTTATAATGGGTAAAAGGCTGTACAATAGCTTGTATTTCTCACTAATTGCATCGATACTTATTCGGCGATAGTACAGAGGCCGGACAGTACGTACATAGCCGCAACGTTCGATAATTAGCGAATGTTTTTTAAACAGAATTCGAAATTTGAAATGAAGTTTTATTCAGGCTGATTGCGATTTTTCAATTCGTAATTCGAAACGCATTCTTTTTTCAATTCGCATTCGTGTCCCGACGTATGCAATTAAAAATGGATTATTGCTTTTGTTTTTATTAATTCGGTACGTTTTGGTAATAATAAGGGCTTGCGAAAACTGATAACTGCGAATCTATGATACGGACGAGTATGTAGCCTCTTTGAAGCAGGTTTTGTTCTTTGCAATGCTCCCGATGTAATCCGCCCAGATTACGTTGGTCTCCGATGCGAATTAGTTCAGGCGAGAGGGGGTCTCCTGGTAGTTGGCTGTTCTTATAAAAAAGGCCAAGGGCTCTTAAAGACTTGT
This sequence comes from Dircenna loreta, assembly GCA_963555665.1. NCBI lineage: Eukaryota > Metazoa > Arthropoda > Insecta > Lepidoptera > Nymphalidae > Dircenna > Dircenna loreta. Next base: position 16,076,353 of record OY743096.1, read on the forward strand.
CGAGCTAGACTCGAAGGGCAGAGGGTCGAATGAACTGGATTGCGTTGGTATACTTAGATGCGTGTATAGAAACTTATATATTCCAAATTCATAATACAAGACTACTGTGAATAAAGCTACTTTTAAAGAAGAATTAAATTTTAGTTCAATATTACCTGAATTCTAAAGCATTTATAAAAATAAGTTAGGAATTTCAGCGTAACATTTTAGTTAAATAGATGAATAAAATATATTGAAATACGCAGAAGTCTGTGTTATCCGCGTCGTAATTCAAATATCGAATGCGACGTGGCAATGTGTGTGTACAGTACCTACATGATGTAGTGTGTGTAGTGTTAGTGAGATAACATTAGGATAGACGACCACTGACGCAGCTAGAGATATATTGTCGCCAAATAATATATTATGGTACTTTTTTCACACATAACGCTTATTTGAATAATACCATTTAAATATAATATAAATTATTGTATTTATTGTATTTCAACTATGTATTCACATGCATTTTTTAAATTTGTGATATTGGTAATTTTCAAGTCTTTTGGCTCAAATTATACTTACTAATATCAAGTGCTTAGATAATATGTATATTTGTTTAGATTTCCATATTAATAGCACTCTAATATTCTATTTTTAAAAGTGTTTACCAAGTTCTAGACTCCAATATTTTTTTTATATATTACAATCTAAAGCCAAAAGTTAATTACGTCTCTGCTAGTATATAGTGATCGTTTTCTTACTTAAATGTACAAATTTATTTTAACAAACAATGTAGTGTGCAGCGAACCTAACTCGATAGCTTGCATGTGTGCGTCTATCCTTCCTTGACCTAGAGCCACGACTATCGTCTCTAGGTCAGGACCACTACACACACTACACAGTTCGACCGATATAGCCTGGCCTCTCCCTCCTCCTACTCCATATAGAACCAGCGCACCAGTGAGGGCGCAGTATAGAATTCCAGAGCTCTCAACATTCTGGATGTGTGGATAGTCGACTAGACGACTCGTAGACGGCACGCAACCGCGATGAAGTTCGAATGTTGGTTAGATTTGAATTTAGAATGTTTAAGTTTTAATTGCGGTAAGGTGGCAACATGGGGCTTGTGGTTTTAGATGAGATTACAAGGGATGAGTCAAATACAAATTGTTTAAATGAAATATTATTGTAATATGTAATCATATTATTTATTACTGCAGGTTAGACTTAGATAGAATACCAATAACTACTGAATGATCTACATTATTCTAGATACTTCTAGCATTTTCTTTAAGATTGTGAAGCAATTTTAGTAATAAAAAAGTTTATTTGAAGATTGTTTTTTTTATGACGTATATATTTAGACAATGGTCTGACGTCGCGATACAAATACTTGTTTTTGAATACATTAGTCCCGCGTCCGATGTCTGGCTGTGACAATAATATTCTTACTATTAAAAACTTAAATTGCTTAAGTCTGGCTGTTGAACAAACATAATTATGTCACTATCTTAAAAGTAGAAAAACATTTAAAATAACCCGCCAAAATAAAGTGAATTATAGTTATTTTTACAGTTATAGTCCAGGTTTTATTATCATTTGTTAAAAATATAATTTTATTATTTGAAGATCATCAAAATTATTAACATAGTTATAACGGAAGAGTATTCTAGTTTCTTAAAAATTATTACAGTACTTGATGATATATTACAATGTTATTTAAAAAATAAAAGACTATTGCATATTTATTTATAAATTATATATAATGATATAAGTTATGTTTCTTTTCGATCCCAGAAGCCACAGGTTCTATTCTCGCTCGTGTATTTTTTTTTTGCGATGCGCCTTTGAAACTTTTTCTTATCATTATGTTGAAATAAAAAGTAATTCTTCTCAATTTCTTCAGATGTTATCGGAAATGGCTGCTAAGAGCCTTAAAATAAGGGTCATATTAGTGCATATAGTGCGTTAGATATAAATAGCGTTGCCAAAGTCAAGGGATGGGAATGCATTGGGGTGAACGACCGCCGAAACGCAGCGGCAAGGTCACGCACACTAGCACACATCGCCCGTGAAGTTAGACACGCTAGTGATGGGTGTATGGAGTATCGACTAAATATTTATTATTCTGCATATTTTTATTGTATAATCGTAATGCATTGCAAAAGGTAATACGTGCTTAAAAATGTAAATCTTGGATGTGTTTTTGAATACAAAGCGATCTTCACCTTTGTAATTATTTGTATCCGAGGTGTCGTAACATGTATCCTGACAGGCCGGATGAACATCTCCTGTTTTATTAAGCAGCCAAAAAAACTTAGGCACAAATTTTTACTACTTCTGGATATTCGGAGCAATGAACTTTTGTATTGTAGTTACAAAATAATATTTTAATGTTCGATGCGTTGTCTTTGCCAAAACTTTCAGTCATAGAAGAATAAAATTTTATTGTATGAGTATGGGATTTTTAATTACTAATATGACAACTCAAAGGTAACGTAAAATAATTATGAAATTATTAACTTACAACATTTCTTAAAATTAATTTTAATTATAAAGGAAGTTGTAATCTCAAGCACGTCATAAATAAAAACGTCAAATGTATAAAATAAAAATACAAACATTAATAAGTGTTCCTATGACGCCAGCCTTCACTACAAGGTGAACAGCTATTGAAGTAAATTGAAGCTTATTAAATATATAAACATTTAATATTAAGAACTTAATAATTTAACCTATCGATATCGATGAACTGGGCGCACATCACTAGAGTCGTTGCACTAGCACTAATTTCAGTTTCACTAGTGGTTTATTTTGGTATCGGTGCGTTGTGATGGTTTTGGTGGCGTCTACGTATCATATACCTACCACTATGAGTTATAACTCCTTTATAAGTAGTTTTTAAAATTCTAGCTTATATCTCACGGTTTATAATTTTAAAAAATAATGTTAAAAAATGTAAGTGGTGTATATCTCAATCGTTGTTATATATATATTTTTTTATATTTTCATAAATTGTTATAAACTACAAATAATGCCCTGGATGTCACCAGGTCTGCTCTTTTCTATTTGACATCTATCGTGTGTAGAATATGATATATATGTGTTATAAAAAACAGCTACTTATTTAAAAATATTAGAAAACAACTCAGTAATGTGTTGAAGAAACAATTAAGAATTTAAATTGTAAAACATACTGTAACTGTTTTTACAATGATGCTATGACACCCTGTTTCATAATTGTCTAGACACCGCTGTAGTCTATTACCTAGGTCATGCTTATGACGCACGGATGACAATGCAGACTTATATGGAGATTTTTTTTTACATTTCGTTTTAATGTATTTTTAAATAAATAAATCGTCTACAATGACTATTAATGGCTTCGAATGCTGTCCTTTTCTCAATTTGTAGTATATTCGTGGCTATACAGAGCACAAAGGTGTAGGAGGCATTGTTATAAATTATAAATGACAAGTAAATATATATATATATTGAAAGCGTTATCGACCTCCTCAGCTGCAGTATTGAGAACGCTTAGTTAATTTGTGTTTTTATCATATCTAGCAGACATTAACTATAAATATACCGATAAATGTAATTATGATATGACTTGAATTATTAAACAAGCGACGCGAACAGACTAAAACTGCTATCTCGTTAAAAATCTCTAATTATGTCGAAATAATACATGAAACGGCTTTTGTTTGTCCGAAAAAATATTTTAACAAAACCTTAAAATGCAAATGGCGTAATTAAAAAAGTCTTCCCGCGAAAAATGATGGCAAGATGGCGGCCCTATTTAGATCCTGCCTTCTATTGGCGCGCTAGCTTTAAATTTAAAAATGGAATGCACTGTCCTTGGCGGACGAGGTTCGTTGACCTTTCGATGCATTTTGGCGGTTCCTCGTTAATTTCGAATAGTCCTAACCACCGGTAAATGTGTTCTAGACCATTCTAAGTTAGTTTAAGAGGCACATTGGCGCGATGGCGTCGCTATATTCAAACAACTACTTCAAAATTGTCAAATGACTTTAAACTTTGATAGTTACGCTTAAGACTTAGTATTGAAATAAAGTTTTTTAGGATTATCCGTCGTTGTTAAGCAATTTGCATTCATATTCAATGGAGACAAGATGCAAATTAGATTGTAATGTATTTGTAAATGACTGAGTCTTATCATGCTTGCTGAAGGTGAGCTAGAAAGGCAACTTTTTATTTTGGTACAATTTTCAATACCTCATAATTTATTATTTTTGATAAATAATATTATACAATTCAATAATAAAATACAATTAAAATATATAGTTTATCGATTCTTATATATATATATTTATATAAGAATCGATAATCGACAAAAAATCCATCACTATCAAGCCTAGATGATTCATCGGGAATTATATTTTAAATTTATTCTGTTAAATAAGTAATACCAACATCAGAGACAAAAATATTTAAACGTCAAAATGCTAATTATGTCAGAGAAGACGCAAATAGTCGATAAATATGTATAAAACCAACAACCGTGTCGCTGTCCGTCTGCTCTTCAGGGTCTCGTGATGTTTTATACATCACTTTTTTGTGTAACTAAGCAACCAATTCAATCATTGCTATCAAAAGTTAGAACACTTAGACGATAACCTAGTGTGAGAGACACACACATACATACACGAACACAATACACACACATACATACATACAAGTACGAGCTCCATTTTGTTCAAGTATAAAATTTAATTTAACGAAACATGTGAGCCATTACCTTTTAAATGACAATTATAATCAATGAGAAATTTGTTCCAATCAGTAGGGCTCGAACCTGTGAATTGGAATAGCGTGTCGCCACTCTGTTAACTGAGCCATCGCTTCTCATGTTATACGTTGGTCTCTAACTTTTTATCCCATCTCTTACCCATATTTGGATTGTACTTCTTTTTAATAAATATATTACTTATTATTCGGCTTCATTTACAAATAAATTTCATATAAATAGATTCCATCTCCACTTCCTTCGGCATCAAATTATGTGGGAATACACTATATAATATATAATACATAGAAGTTTGTATAAAAGACCTTCCTCGTAAGTCGTCCTTCATAATGGTGGCCACGTCACATGTTAATGAATTAGAAAGTTACATACAGATGGCACTCTGATACATAAATATTAGTTGCCTAAGCAGAAATCGATGCAACTTGTCACTCTTGCAGCCACTTTTATGTAACATTTTCCTTACATTTCAATAGAGTTTCAAAACAGATGAATCTTTTATATAATTATAATGTTATTTTCTTGTAAAGTCGTATGTAGGTATATTAAATAAAAGTACAAATAAAAAAACTTGTGTTTATAATTTAACCACCGTTTTTATGTTTCTTAAAAATATACATTTTCTTTGGTTGATTTAATTTTTTATTTCAGTTTGAATTAAAATCTCTTAATAGTGATGTTGTGACGTGCGGTCACGGAAGATATTTGTATAAAGGTTAAAAGACAACGAGGGGGAGTTTCGTGGAATAGCATAAGTCAATTTCACGGAAAACACTAGTTACCAACCCTTGTAATTAAAACCAATCCCCTCGTCCTCGATGACGCGAGGGGTAAGAGTCGACAAACTGAAACTATCTAAATATATCTTCAGGGTCAATTATTATCCCCTCAAATCTTTTTCTTTGTTTCACGGATATATTTTTTAGCTTCTCTTAATTATGAAGTAGTAGAATGGACAGAGAGCTTGTACTTGACGTAACGGAATCGACTCTGGGACTCAACCCATGCACAAACAACGAAACCCTAAATGAAATTTATATCAGAATAAACTCGTTGAAACTTTCTTGTTTTAAAAAAAGTGATCCCAACGGAACTGTTCATTGAGTATTGCATAGCTGGCATTCCTCATACGACTCCGTCTTGGTTTTTTTAAACACATATTACAAACAGATCACAGTACTTCAGCGATGGAATATTGAGAGCACTAACATATAAAAATATCATTAAATATATTTTAAGAACATTTACATAAGATTGACTTTATTAAAATATAAGAGTTTCAAATCATTTCATCTCTATCATTTAAGTCGGACACGCAATGGTCACCGCAAAAAGTGCAATAATAGCATGCGCATACGCAGATCGAGGTCAAGGTGACGCGCAACTTTCGAAATCCCCCACTAAATCTACTTTGATGCACTTCATGTTGCTAAAACAGCGCTCCCTACTTGATAAGATATAAAATACTTTTTATTAAAGCTTAAATATATTTAACGTAGAAATAATTATTAGAAAATACAACTTAATTTATTTAAATGAACCCATTTTTTGTCTATATTTCTTTTTTACGTTAATTATGAATATCAACCATTCTTTTTATAATATTCAATGTAAAATATAATAATTATAATATTACAGATTTTTGTTTGTGTGTTACATATTATATGATATGTGTGAGAGGCTCACTCACACATATCTAGTATATCTAGTATATTATTTTAAGCTATGATAACTTAGTTGTTATTTTGTGAGGTTTCTGTTGTAATTTACAAGTCGGCATCAGATAAATAGGTTAACAAACTATGTCAATAGCGTGTGTGTATACCTTATCTAGCATCTACGTTAAAGATATTACATCTCCTAACCCGTCTGACCTTTTTGCATCTCAATAAATAATATATTGCTTACACGTTTTCCAAATTATATCATAATAATAAATAATAACCACTGAAAATGTAAATCCATCCAGACGCCGTACCATCGAGCGGTAGCTCAGTTATTAGAGCGACGGAACGCTTTTCCTCAGGTCTCGGACTCTAATACCTTTTCGTTTTATTCTTTCCCGAAATCTGGATTTAATTAAAATCTAAAAACAACCACTATTTAAGGGTGTATTTAAATTTGTAAGTTTATTATCTTTATAAAATTCAAACTAGCCCTAAAGTATAACATTCAAGTATAATGATAGTGGGTAAATAACACCTCACCGGTCAGCCTTGGAGTTGTTTTCTATTTAGGGAAATAAAAGTAAAGCCTATTATATGTTTGAATAGTCGATTAACCTTTAACATTTAAATATACTTAGCTGCTTGTATGAAGAATAATCCGGCTTTATGCGCGTGCGCATTTCAAATTTAATAATGTTACTCTCTCAATTATAACTAAACAATTATCTCCTATATTATAATGTAACTTATATTTCATTTATGCAATGCGTTTCGTAATTATTTTAATAAAAACTGGCAAATCAAGTGAAATTTATTAATTCATCTCAGCTGGACTTAATTATGATCAAAGAAAAACTACAGAAACTTGACAATTAAAATACTATTATGTATTTTATTAACAATTAAAATTAAACATAAATACACATATTACGCAAGAAAAGATTTTTACTTATGTTTTTGTTCTTCCACGTACTTTGAATTGAAGACGTTTAGAGTTGCATTGACAATTGGAGCCCTATAGTTCCCTACCTGACCTCCGTTAGCACACAGTACTCCTCCTCTTGCCGCACGCGGGATCCGACCCTGCGACCTCAGCGCTAAGGGCTACATTTCTACAACAATGCAGTAAGTCTCAAGGTTGTCTGCACTGAACAAGACAGACATGAGTTTTCCTTATTCCTTAACATGTATAGATGTAGACATATTGTTTGACACGGATATGCCTGCCCTTACGTTTGTTAAAGAACTAACAAAATAGTCGCAGGAGGACAAAAAACCAGGCATACATGATATATCTATGTTGATATATCATGTATGTCTGGTTAATTATGTAATATTTACTCTTTGTATTTTAAAAAAGTATATAATAATCTCTTTATATGTAATGGCCGCTATATTTCAGATACGATATATTTTTATAAATTATTTTTTCGTGATAATATCTCAACATCATTATATATAATTATATATATTAAATATATATAATTATATATATTTCGAACAAGTTATTAGAGCTGCGACAAAATTCTTAAAGCAGGAAATAATCGCTTCGTTGACTATTAAAATAATATAAAAAAACAAACACTTATCCAAAACTTGTGACAAAGAAAATTATACTTTACTAAGATTTAATAAGATTCAAATTCATGAAAGCTGCGGCGCCAACAAGGTTGCTTTCCAACTCTGAAACCATTTTAAATGTTCATCATTATATAAAACAAACCTCCTGTCTGTCTGTGTGTTTGAATTTATCTCAAAAACTACGGTTTAATGAGAGAAGTGATAGATAAAGATGCAGATGTATTATTTGTGTAAAGTGTCTAATAGCTGAAAGTTTAATCTTTCAGTGTACAGTTTCATATCCAGGTGAGGTGTGGACGGGCAGATCGGAACGTTTGTTTTAGTTGCGAGTGAGAAAGAAGGCATCTGAGCTTGTCTTTGATAAAGCCACGCCTTATACGGTGGTGGGTTCAATTTCCGGTTAAATAATGTTTGCTTTTTATATATTGTAAAGAAAGAGTCAGAGTTTATTCTTAATTTACCGACATTGTTTGATTTTAATTATTTTGGTACTAATTCGTAAGTAGGTCGATGAAGAATGTTCATCCAACTAACACACGACTACCCTCAATATACTTACTCGCTAAAATTATTACAACACCGTATATTCCGATTTTTTTAGTAAACCTAGAATCATTATCGAAATTTCCTAAAAAAAGGTGACACATAAAAGCAACATTTTTATGGTAGAAGCTGAACCGATTTTAATACAATTTTGTAATTACAATACAAATAACTGATATCCATCATTAGATAGACTTTTATAATACCTACCTAGGTATATTGAGAAACTAAATGTTGTCACTAAAAATATTGAAAAATATATATTTCGTAACTATATCTAGAAACATAATAAACTATATAAGTTCTTAAAACGTCCATTCACAATAATAATAATAAGGAATAGCCAATGAAAGTAGACAATATATATAAATATGATTTGATTGTGCTTAAACTGACGGTTCCCGAACCGAAAGTAATTGGGCATAGATAAAAGATACCCGCCATTTATTAGTCAAAGAAAATAACGCACAGGAAGTTACCTATTCGCAATGAGAAACCAACAACCAGAGAGTTCCCATTCAGAAACACACACACATACAAATATACATAAGCTATCAAGACAATTGTCTATGGTTATTTAGGACAGACCCAAATATTTTGATAAATTATTGTCTTTTCTTTTCTTTTCTCTAATAATTTAACGGTCTTACATTTTTTATACATAAATGAATCATTTAAATTAACACTACTGACAATGTCTTACCAATTTATTTAAATAAATATTATAAATTATTACTATTATTTTTAATTTAAAATATTATTCAATAACTTACATAATGATCACTAATTATAGATTTATTACTAAAGTGCTAATGTTTCTTTATTAGTATTCAGGTATTTCTTTGTCAATATGCCGTACCGTACTTTTACAGGCAAATTTTAGTTAAAACAGGCTCCAAAATTAAATATTATATTTTGAAAATGTTAATACATTTGTTATTCATATATTTCTTACAACTATTGTCTGTCAGTTTCCAACTCGGTAACACGCTCTCTATTGATTAAATTCAATGGCTTCAACTATATTTTCTATTGCACTTCATCAAAATTGATTCACCAACCAGACAAACCACAACCCACCGCTGTACTAACCTCCTCTACTTCAGGGTTCTTAATAGACTGGGCCTCTCCTGTGCCAGTTAAACTGCCGGATGTTTTGACTTAAATCAAATATATATTATAATACACGTATGAACTAAAATCATTTAAGTACATGAATGTTGTAATATTTCTCAATTATTATTATAACAAGATGAAATGTAACAATCGCGGTCTGAAAAAAAAATGGCGCCATCTACGTACTTACTTTGTTGCCTTTATATTTATCTTTTAACAAAGTAGGAGTTATAAGATTATTTAATGGATAAATATAAGTTTTAAAACATATATTTATTAATATTAATGTGTAATTTACCTCAAAGATAGATGAGATTGTAAATATGTAGAATAATGACTTTTAAAATATAATTTTAAATTTCCTTCACAAACATGAATAATATTTGCAATACAGGTAAATAAGTATTTTTTTAATATATATATTTTTTTAAACATTCAAATGTGCAGCAACATGGCGGTGTGCGCGCGCGCACTTCGTAGGCTTCGTAAAAAACACAAAATCAAGATGGCGGCCCTTCTCGGCAGTGCCTAGTGACGCTGACGTCACAGGACGACGTGTCCTTGTCTCTAGTGTCTAGCCAGCTTTTTATTTAACAATAAATTGTTTAGAAAACCTGTGTTTCAATACTTTTGTGCCACTATTTGTGAATCAAACAAAGCTTCCTCCCACGAGGACGTCGAAGCATTAAATCCTTTATTTAGTTAAGTTTAAATCAAAATATATTTTAAATAAGTCGATTAAATACGTAACGTGGAATAAATAGATAGCAAAAGTAAAGTTATTAAAAAAATAAAAAATAAATTCAAAATAAAATATGTACTTACCAAATAAAAGCAACCAAAAACACAAGAGTCCAAACAAAATTCTAAATAATTCATAAAGTACACAACACGGCACTAGTCACTGCAGCAGTCTTTTATGTGAAAAAGAAAAAAATCTTGATATATATTAAATAATTTTATGCCATCACGGGGTGCGTCTGTGGAAAAAAAATAACAATAAAACACTTCGCTCGCTCGAATTATTCAAACGCTCGTTGAAAATTAAAAAATAAATCAAATAAAATTTCTATTAGAATATTTAAAATCAAATTAGAATCTGACTAGAGACGCGTGTATCGAGTTCTTTATTATTCAAAAAATAGCGACGTACTGTGAGCCGCTAATAAAGCTGCAGGAAGGACGCCTATTTCTAGTGATGTGATAAATACTTTCAAAAAATCTCCAAGGAGCGTTTTGAGCCAAAAAATCTAACCTAACCTAACCCTGTCGGGCGGGCGACTGGCGGGCGCGTAGGGGCCGCATTGCCAAATATTTTTTTTGCATCTCGGCCGAATTATGCACTTGTATGCGACTTACGTCGTCCCTTGATTGTAGTGGTGCGTCATGTACCGATTGGGCATTTTTATGTCTTCTTCGTGTGTGTGTCACTCACACAGCGGGCACTCACGAAATTTTTGTATGTGTGCGTCGGTAGCCCTTTGGCGCGGAGTTTCTTTAAAATTTCGGCGTGTTATGTAAACATGGTAATTTTTTTTTTAGAATTAAAATATTTAGGTGTTGCCCTGAGGGGTCGACGGCCGTATTTTTCGGGAACTCTGACTAATTTCACCAAAAGGATTCTGTTTTGACGTATACTCTGCTAACAGAAGCCCGTGTTTAGTTAGTGTTCATTTCTCAGTTATTTGGTCTGCGCGGGCGCAAGTAAGAACGTTAAAAACACTTTTTGTATATTATTTCTCGCCATTATCGTTCACTTCCTCATACCATCAATTGCGTTCAGATTTTTATATCCAAGATATTTTAAATGCAATATTAAAATCAATTGCGTGTATTAAAACGGAAGGGCGTTATCTTCATACAATTCTCGTTCAAATACATTCTTATTAGACTAATTACTGAAATACATTATATTAAAAACAAAAGCTTAATTTATATTTTTAATAAAAGTAGTGTCGCATTTGTAATTAATATAATCATACATCACAATTAACCAGGAACGCTCTCCTCCCGACAGGGCCATTACGACGCTACAAGGGCTGTTACAAAAATGGCGAAGTAAAATACATTTTTACATTTTATGTAATATTTAGAGCGTAATTCTAATTATAATTTTATATTACGTATTTTATATTTCAAGTACCTCTTAATGTTTTTTTTATAAATATAGTTTCTTTTATTTAAATATAGTTTTTTTATCTTTGATAGTATTTCATACTTCAGTGAACTTTAAGCGTATTTTAAAAAACCCTTAAACAAATTGGAGCAAAAAAAATGCGGTAAAGGTCGCTAGGACACAGGTGCCCTAAAAATAGGAAAAAAGACCCTTCGAACTATTCCGCTGACCGAGCCGCGTAGATTATAGTGGCTCGTACACATTGTTGTATATTTTATATAAAATATGATGTACATAATATATTATGTATATTAGCAAAACTTTGTACATGTGCATAAAAGAATCTTTATAAAAATATCCTGTCAATAATGAACCTTATAAGTTAAAAAATAAGTGATATTTTACAAGTATTTCAAAATCAGTTGGCTGAATAACTAAGTAATTTACAAAACAAGCGACAACTATGTTTAAAATAAACATTCTAAAGTCCGCTAGCTGAATAATATATGGAGACCGCATCAAAGCGTTTAATTAAATTAATATGTTCCCAGTCTAATATAAAATAGTCTGTCAGTTTGTCTGTCAATTACTGTACTTCGTGGTAAGGCGGAAAAGAATTTAAATTTGCGTTGACTTTTGACAATTAAAATAAATTCTCATTGACGCATCGATTTCATAGTAATGATTAAATGTTTTTATCATAATTCATGTGAAATCGGCGCATCCTATGTAAGTATGTATAGATGCGCATGCGCATTAGATCGATAGCGCTGGGTTGTCGGCCGCACGCCCTTGTTAGAAAAAGGACGATTCATATAGCTATAGGTGACGAGTGAACGCGGTGCGGAGATCTCCCAACAATGTGTGTTGGTTTGTCTGCAATATATATTATACAATATAGTCACTCTTTTAGTTTATTTTGTACATTTTAGAACTAATTAATGTATAGATTGAAAACAACAACTGCTTTAAGGATTGTGATACCGATATACAACCTTTATGTATCAATTTCCTTTCCAAGTTTTTATTCGTAGATTTGATAACCGAATAAATACAACACTTGATTAAACCGAATGACCGCCATCTTTAAATAAAATATAAAGCTATAATTAACATGCCGTGATACTTTTAGGTTTCAAACTTATATTTTAGTTTGAAACTTCTTCATAATTACTCTATGATACTCACATGACACTCACACAGAGGCAGGCTGCGCTCGCGCAGGTTCGTAGACACCTTTTGTTTTGGGACACTCGGCCAAGGATTAGACCTTTTTATGCTCCAACATTTTAATTTAAGAACGATCTCAATGTATTATAAAACGATTCAGTCATTATTTTTAAATTTTCATACTAATCAAACTAAGTAACTTACTCAAAAATATAAATTTCATTCATCTATCAGAATTAATTTTCAAATGCTTGAATCAAATATTTTTGCCACATTATTAAATCAATGAAATAAATGCATATAAAGCCTCTCTCATTATTATATGCGCATATTAACTAAAATGGCCGCGCAATCAGTGAAATAGTACGGATGAAATTTTTGATGCATATTGCCAATGACCCATTCAATTAGGACTGAATCCGGGGTCTCCGGGGACCCCTATTAAAATACACATATATTTGATTAGTTTCTAAAAAATTTAACAATTTATTATAATGATATTTTAACGATGACCAGACAAACAGAATGAAATGAACAATATGATTATATTAATAAGGCTTTTCCAACATTTTTCTTTATGAATTGTCATTTTATAAAACAACTAGATTTATTTATTCCTCGGTCTTATGGAAAAAAAAATCTCATAGAGTGGTATATATGCTATATTTTTTATCGTCAAAGCCACCGGCGTCGCCACTCATAATATACCAACTTATTTGTTTCTTTTTTAACTCTAATTTACTTATAATATATATCCTCATCCTCAATTATATACAGAACTGATCTTATTTAGTAGCACACAGATAGAATCACAGAGCTTATATTAAATGTCATGTAAGACCGTCTCGCCGCACGTGGAGGTGCCGAGTTCACTTGCCTCTGAAACATGATGCCTTCAATAAACAACTGAGAATATTGACACCACTATACGTAACACACTGGAAAATAATATTTTTTGGCTTTCATGTTATAAATATATGTAGTAAAGAAAATGTTATTGATTTATCACAGCTCGATACCAGTTGGATATTTAGATTAAAATATGGCATATGCCTTTGCAGTGAATAGGTTTCGTTCATTGAACTATTGTATAAATAAGCAATCTTCTTCCAATTCCTCATATTTTTATTAAAAAACTGAAAACAATACATTACTAATATAAAATCATCTGAAAAACTAAAATGTTTTTTCTGTTTCCAAAACTTTTATAGAGCATTTGTTGAAAAATTAAGTATAGAAAATATTATTTAATATTTATATCATAAGGGAAGAAGTTAATCTAATTTATACAAATATAAAATATATATTGCAAAAAACAATCAGCAGACAGAAGGTAAAAAATAGAACTTAAATATTCCAAGCACTTAGCTGTAACCATATAACTAACTATACATATTTATAACTTATTTTGAATACTAGCTGACCCGACAGACGTTGCCTTCCTTAACTGTAATATTGAATTAAAATTGATGCGATAAATTTTAAATATACATATTTAATATAATTCCGATTGCTTCATCTGTTTAAGACGTATTTTGCAACGTGTAATTTATCTATCAAATGGCGCCAACTGTCAGAAGATTGACAGTTATGACAAAAGCGGTAAGGTTATATTTGAAAAAAAAAATGTTTTTCTCTTTATTTTCATTTTATATATAGAAAACCCAAAGAAGACCCACCACAACTATCAGCATGACATCACCACGAACCACATTCGGATCGTTATTAGACTCTTAACTAAATTTAATTCACCTTGCTAGCTCAATGACACACCAATGACATACCAATGACTAGCTGAATTGTCCAAATTGACTTTGTCTAGGACAGACACACACACACACACACACACAACTACCACCACCAAAAATAGAATATATGTGATAACTGTTCGGTCTTGTGGTATTCTACTACTTTTCAATATCGTCTTTTAATTTTTACCAAACAAATAAAAATGAATATTCCTAGTAAATATTTATACATTTGATTACTTTATATTTTAAATTGAGAAAATCATTTAATAATACAAATGGTTTGATCTGTTTTATAAAATACCGTTAGTCGACTGGACAAAATGATAGCTTATAATATATACAATTGATTTTCAAATAGTTTCGTTGCGCATAATAGATGCGCGGGCGCAGCAAGGTGACGAGTCAAGGGTAGTCACTGACCGCGCTCAGTGTCACTCAGCTTAGTGTAGATACACTATTGAAATATTTAGTGGAGTATAGTTCGTTGATCCCATCATTTAATTGTCTTGTTATTATATTTTTTTGTTTTATTTTTACTAATATTTAATTTCCCACAATAATATCATTTTATTAAGTTTATTTAGCTAAAGTATGAACATTTATAATCTCTGGCAATCTATGAAGCATCTCAGACAGACACACACACGTGCAAAGTGGCCTCATCTAACAAAATACCAAAACGTTAGGTCAGTAACAGCACACAGACACACCGACACACACATATATGTGTATAGTGTCTATTGCCAACCTACCGCAACGTCCACATCTAACCTTCAACTAGCGGTCGTTGACTTCCACACACGAATTTTTATCATTAAATATTTTAGTTTTATTTGTTTAAATGTAGTGTTTAACTGTCCGTAGAATATACTATATATTAGTAACAATATTTACACCTTAGTCTTTTACAAAAGTCTAGACTTCTTATAGAGATTATAAATTTAAAAAAAAAAATCGTTTTAATGCAAATTAATATTTTTTCCTAAGATACTCGTACTACTATTAGAATGTTATTCATTGACATCTATGTTAGAGTTAGAATACACTTATGTCTATATATAATAAAAATAATATCAATGTTAGTTTTTATTATTAATACACACACATATAACAATAAACAAACACACAACCAATTATCACGCACACAGTAATAACACACGACGCTAATAGCCGCTAGACAAGGTCATACGGACGGTCCATTTCCTAGAACTCCTAGGACATCACTTGAATACTAATCTGTTGGCCATTGTGTACGAATCATAACATTGGTTATGTTGTTATAGTTTTCATCACTAATAGAATACTGTATAAAAGAAATATATAATACAAGTCCTGACTCAGCTCAGGACTCACAACTCAAACACCTCTGGACTGAAGCTGAACTTCTTTTCTCTGTTCTCTCCGTGTTGTAGGTTTGTGTAAGGGCGGATTTTGGAAGATTCCACTTCTCAAACTGTTAAATAGGGTTTGTTAGTATTTATAAAGCCGATATATCGATGATTGATTTTCCATTTAGAAAAAAAAGAAAAGAAAACACCAGTGCTGGTTAGTTCAAGATCTGGCAACAATGGACGGTGTTCCCACTTTTTTAAACAGCATTTTTTAAACAGCCTTAGAACAGATGACAGAATATTTAGCCGGCTGTTATCTTTACATTAATAACAGGAGTTAAATTAAAATAGATGTTATATTAAAAAGTATTAAATATCAGAATAAAAAGAGTTATTATTTTGTTAGAAAATTTTTGAATAAACATGAGTTCCGAGAATTATTTTCACGAAAAATTAAATGATATTCAATAATAAAAACCGAATAATTATTTTTAAAGCTTCGCGTCTAAATAAATGTCCGTGAAAAAAAACAACAATGAAAGCGGAATGGATTCCGGGCCAAGAGTATTATTAGTTAGTTTTGGTAGAGTCATCGTCCGTAGACAAGGTGAGGTCACAGGTCTCTCTATTAACATAGGTCAGCTCTACTTCTGTCTTTTCATGGTCTTGACGTCAATACCCCAAGTAGGAAACTCTATTCAATGTATTGATTCACTTATAATATTTATTATTATAATCTACAAGTGCATCAACATTGATTCAGTTATTACAAACGTTTGATTTTTTTTCAAAGCCGGATCTTATTAAATTTTAATGTACTGTTTTTAGTTGAATACGAATCAATTTTAGTTTTGGGATATGTCTTTAGCATTTTTAAGTAATGAAGTGAAATACATATTATATTAGTATAATAAAAACAATGATTTTAATAAAAGTAATATTAAAATATAAAGAAAAAAGGTATCGAAAGCATGTCAAACAAAACATTCAGTACTGTTATTGATGACGTAGTATTTACGTTCCACCCGCGCACGTCAACTAGATGGAACGTAGACCTAGGTCGTGGAAGACCTTGGACTAGCTGACGACCAACCTTACAGACTTACTATACGTCAGATAAGCTGAATTTTACATATAAAGTACTTATATTACTATCAATGTTTTCTGTTTTTCATATTAAATGTTTTATAAATACATTTCATATATTTCTTAGAAGAATATTTAAACAGAAGTGAGTTTAAAATTCGTCCACGTTTTTGTTATTCTATCACAATAAATGTCATGTCAATAGGCCACTGTCTATAATAATAGTTTTAAGCTTTATTTCTTATCTACTGCATTGCTTTAACTGATTCAGCTCGTAGCAGCAACTCAAAATGCAATTTGTTTACTGTTTTTATTAGAATACAAGATGCTTATAGAATATTTTTGTGCTATTAAGAGACATATGTTTTTATGTTTTTTTTTTTGTTTAGATAAAAATATTTTTAGAAACGTGAACATTTTTTTTACACATTTCTTCACGAACCAATTCAAACGTAGTCCTAGGTCGTGGCCTAGACAGTGTTCTAAATACGGGTCGTTCATCTCAGTTAAGTCATCGGAATCGAGATAAACTTGTTACCTAGGATTTTTTATTTATAGAAAATAACAAACGATTTTGTTTTTGAGTAATTGCTATTTGAAAATAACCATCTGCCTTGTTAATATTTTTGGCTCCAATCAACAAATTTAATCAAAAGAACTAATGTTTATAAGTTCAGGATAAAGTTTTTACCGGATCTGTGTTTTAATTGTACAAAAATAATACACAAAAAGGCTTTGTAAGTAATTTAATTACTTTATGTATAATATATATTATAATATTACTGGTATAAAAAATATAATAATTGCATAAAGAGATAAAATCTAAATATAAGTGCATAGTGTGACACAGCGTCGGTTCAAGGCGACGCGACGCGCGGCCTCCGCACGAGGAAACGTTATAGCGAATGAACAATATTTATTATATATTAAATATTTATTTGCATATCTATTTAAAACAAGGTTTTATTTAAAAATGATAAGAATGTAAATTAGCTTCACACAAGTATTAAAACTTATTTGAATAGTGAATATATTCTATAAATACTATATGATAAGTATTTTATTAACATATAACCTCTGGCGGTTCCACTTCCTCAACGACCAATAACCCGGGACATAAACACTATAAAGCGAAACAAAAATATATTATAGGAACATTATTTATTATTAATATTCCCAATGAACGTTTCAGTTGTATGTTTGAAGTAAATATTCTATTTTTTATCCTTTATAATACAATCAGATCTATTTCTGCAGAGCTCTATACCTACGTCTTAGAGCGCTAACGACCGCCCGGCCGTGAACTGTTCGCTCGACCTTGACTGCGACTGGGGCGATCCTACTACCTAATTTATAATTCATATCCTCCTTATGTACTTATTTATGTATTCATATACTTATTAATTGAACATAGCCGTAGTTCAATTTACTACTACCCTACTCTAGGAGCCCTCGCGATACAAACCGACCCATAACTTAAGATAAAATACACGGAACAACTTTGAGGGTGTTGCTTTCAGATGAAAACTCCTATTGTAATAATATATAAGGACTAATACCATTTTCACGGATTTTATAATATAAAGCGAGTTTTTTTTAAACATTAGGAAATCTAAGTACCACAAACAAAGAAGAGCGGACGAGATATTATGTTCTTTGTCTATTATTGATGTTTATTGTTTCATTAATATTACGTTAAATATATAATAATGATAAAGATATAAAATTTAGAATTAAAAACTAGCGTCTTGTGTATATTGTCATATTTTCTTCTTAGATATAAAAGTAGGTTGGTATAACACACCTCAAACACAGATAGACAGACAGAAATAATATTGATTTTATTATATACTTACGCATACAAGGAAGAATCCTTCTATTAAGAATAGTGGAACCATCCTGGTGGCCGAAGACTTCACCCTACCATAAGATCACAAAACATAATATATTATACATGCATGTACATATATACGTCTATATATGTATATGTATGTACATGTATATATGTATATATTATTCCGAGTGTGTGTGCGAGCACATGTGTGTTGATAAACTTATAAAACTTAGAAGCAATTCTAACTTATTTTTTAGTTCAAAACTCAAAACCAATCGAACAACGTATTCATACAGAAATATTTTTAAATAGTATAGATTGCAATTTTTCATTAATATTATAAAGATGACTAAAACTGAATTATTATTTCATTTTCAAGAGAAAAAGCTCTATTTAATCTCTTTAACTTTAACTAACATACACGTGGTTATATAGCAAGCTAATATATAACATATTCTTGGCAATAACAATAATACCAACAGAACTTAGTATCCGTCGGACGTGATAAACTGTGAGCGTCGCATAGTCGTAGGTCATGTACCATTGTGTTCGCTTAAATGTATTGTTTTAGTGAGCTTAGAGTTATTTATTATTATTATTAAACAGTACTAATTCTACGGTTTTTATTAAAAATATTTGAGCCAGTTTTGAGATGACCGTTAGGAATGAGAGTACGATGACGAAGAAATAATGTCAAAACGAAATTCATAATTATTTTTGTAACACACATATTTGTCCACATTCTTTTATTATAGAGTACTTATTATTGGACAATTTGTTTAATAACATTTTGAAATTAGTCTCTATATTATTAACATATAACGAGTATATTAAAATAGAAATATCTTATACTTATGTAAATTATTTCAATATAACAAGCTGATACCGGTTTATAAAGTTTTTTAATCTCCATTTCATTTTGCATATTTTTCAAATAAATAAAATCTTATATATGTCTGAACTGCTTGGCCTAAACATTAGCTCCGAGGTCATTAGCCGACGATTGGGCGTCATCACAACTATACTATATAGAGACAGCAATCTAGATGCAACACAGATGTGTCTGTCTGTGTGTGTGAGGCTCCTGAAGCACATCTCTACGGGAGCTTTGATCTGTGGAGTCGAACCAAAATATTCACGCACATACTTTGATATTTTTCTCTATGTATTTAATATACATTTTTGTCAAATATTATTTATATATTACGTTAGTTAAATGTTTTCAGTGTACTTTCAGGAATCATTAATTAAAAAATTAAAACTAATATACATTTTAAATGTCGTATGAAATTCAATTATATTTTTATGTTTATATGATAATATATATAATTTGAATACAAAAGAATACAGTATAATAGTACGCTAGTGTACAGTGTACAGTGCATTGTACTGCGCATTTGCCAAATATTTTTTTCTAAATATGTAACGCCGTTCAATGACCTCGGTCATTATCGGCGAGTAGATGCGCCTGCGCACACATCTTTGGTACCTTTGCTTGTATTACTAATTTTTGGCCGTTTTATTTAAGGGTTTGTTTATTTTTATGTAATTATATATTTCTTTCGTTCGTTCACCTACTGAGCTGCATAAATAAAGTATTTTTATTGAATACCTCGTCTCTATGTAAATATTTATAAATAATTCAACTATTCTACATCCACTCAAACTTATATTTTTACTTTTAGTTTAGAGTTTCAGTTCCGTTTCAGATTTACTTATTATTAGAACAATATACGTAATATTTTTTAATTATTATTGATTTACACAAAAGAGATGAATACTTTCAGGAACCTTAATAACTTTATATAATATAATATATTACTAGTTTTTTATATTTTTTCATATCGAGTGGAAAATTTGTGTTATTGTGCAGTCGTCTAGGTAAGTTATGCAGTCGCACAGACACACGTCATGCAAGGACATAAGAGAAATAGTTAAGACTAGCGAGTTACGAGAGAAGGATTCACGGACAAGAAGAAAGGAATTTTGAGCATCTCACTCCCAACTCATCTTACGATGTGCTGATACAAAGCTAGATCAAAATGCGTCTGTGTGATGACACAGCAGCTGTTTTCAGGTGATTACAGCGAGACTCTACTTCTCTTATAACTATTTAAATTAACCTATTTGTAAAAGATTTAAATTATGTGTCTTGGTTATTTCGATTTTAAACAGTTTTTTTATTATTTGCAAAAATGGCAGGTTTGCCAACTGATGGTTTTAGTAAATATAACTAAATATAACTATATGACTGAAAACTAAGAAAACTCTTGGAGATATATTGAACGGACAAACCGACACACAACTTTATATTTTCTTCAGGATCACAATGGGAAAGCATTTGAAACTTAGTATGTTATGTTTCAAACAGATTTTTTAATATTTTATATCTCGTGTTTTAAGAATTGCCTAAAATATAAAAGTTTATATATTATAAAAAAAATAAATAGATAGTCTCAAACGGGTCAATCCTCAATGCATGTGTTCTCATGAACTTGACTACAACTATTGACCCTTCTTGACCTCGTCTCGGAGGGGTGGATGTAGGGTAGCGTGTTAGGGGATGGGTCGCCTAAGTGTACTCAATGGGGTGGACAACTTTATGTCGCTGACGTCATCGAGATTAAGTTTACTTTATAATCTTGATAAGACTTATTCTGTCAATACAATATTTACTAAATACAGTGAAAAATGTATATTACTCAAAAAGTAAATTAAATATATTAATATAATCTTAAAATGAATCCTGTCGTCAGTACACGTCCAGACAGACGTTTTATATGTCAATAATGTAGCGAGAATGCTGTTTCTAGTTTGTACATCAAACAAATACTCAAGTCTTATTTAATTAGCAATAAGGTACATAATCGCGTGTCAGCTGTCAACTCGTGTTGCTCTCTGTACAGACTATTGAGATCAGTAACAAAGGCTCACTGCTTTGTTTACTTCATTTTGCCTCCAACTCCGTCTATGCCTTTGTAATGATAAAAATATTTTAGCTTTTTAAGAGGATGTGACTTATTACACTTTTTGTGAAGTTCCATAACTACAAAATGGCGTCGCATTATTATGAAAGCAATCTCAAAAGGCGTAATATTGTAAAAATATGTTGAAATAAAGCACCTTATTCACACCAAACTTGTATTTAAATAATGAGATTCTAAAAGATCCCAAACAAATAACGTTGATCCCATACAAGCAAACTATTTCCCATAACTTCGACCTTGAGACGGCTTCCTATCAACCACGCATGGGAGAGACAGCGATAGTGTCCCATACGTGCGAGGGAGACGGAATAATAACATAAGAAAAGTAAGGTCTCCGGGCAGTAGGTCAGCGCGTCTAGGCAGTGTCTAGCACACACACACACACATACACACTGAGAGACGGTCAGCAGAAGAAATATAGATCAGATAACTTTACTTGACAGGATTTGTATCCAAACCTTAAAATAACAATAACTAAGTATTCAATGATATGGCTAAATCGATATCAGTAGGTATAAGTATCGCTTTACGAGATTCCACAGAGGAATGTTTATAGACAAACATTCACGTATCTTTAAGTATGGTTTCTATCTAGCAAGATTGTCTTTTAATTACACATTTTTATAATTTAACTTTAAAAAATATATAACAACCCATACACTTTAACTTATATGAGCTATTAGTTACAGATGCAATAAGAATATTTGCAAAAACGATAGGAAGATATCAAGCAAGTATAGTCTATGAATTCGTAGTCACATTCTAACCGTACTAGCTATTATGTGATAGTTCACACACACTCTGACACATAGACGTATCGACGTCACACACGTGCACACATGCACACTACACTACATTCTTGAGCGGGTTTGTGAAATACAGTGAAATAGAGACTGAACTATGAAGGAATATATATATACTGTGGAAATTATTTGAAACGGTCATACTAAGACCACTTTGTCTGTAGTTATGATGTGAGAATTAAGAGACGTTTCATTAAAAAAAAATGAAAACTCTGTTGCTTTTTCAGCGTTGTTTGAGAAAACATATAAAAATTGGATTTAAAGTAAAATAATAAGAATTTACACAAAAATAATATCATAGAAACGTAAATATGTTTCAATATCTTCAAGGTCGCCGTATAAGACTAAATTAATTACTTATACTAGAAAAAACAAAAAACATTATTTACTAATATTGATAGCAATATACATAATAAAGCAATAGAATATTAATAAAGTTATAAAAGTAATAAATAAACTAAATATTAGGTAAGTAAGTAATTGGTGGGTCGGGGAGGGTCCGTCATATTAGTGACAGGGTCGTTGACCCCACGGGGTTAGTCAACAGACTACTTTCAAACACTTATTCATATATCAATCATCTCATTAAATGACTCAATTTACTATTTAAATTTTATGAAGAAAACAATATAAAATTCAATAAAACTGAGTATTGTGCCCTATTACAAATATAATCCAAGTAAAAATGACTAAATGTTACAAAAAATGTTCAAACTGAACTAATAAAAAAACGAACTCATCTCTAACAATGTAAGTAAAATAAAATATGAATGAAGGAATTTATTTATAAGTAACAAGCTAAGAATCACTCTTAGCAGAAAAGAGCAAAGTATAATTGTATATATATATACAATACATATTATCTGTATTTCCCGGCAATATATAAATAATTTATAATAACATAGAAATTCTTTGAATAATTAATTATTACATTTCTTTTATCCAAAGATGTCTCGGTGTCCGTTCGCCGACGGCCGCTCAGCTTAAGTATTTTTTTTTACCGATTTAAAACTAAAAAGTTTAACAGACAGTTAGATGTAAACCCAATTAAAAATATTGTATTCATTTGAATATTATATATAACAGATATAATACACAATATATAATTAAAATAGTAAGAACAGTACGAGTATACCTGTTTCATTAGTCTCCTGGACTCCAGCACGCTGTGACACCTTCATGAGATGTACAGCTATCTTATCACATATTTTACCATTAGTATTTGATTTAAGCTTTACTCTATTAGCTACCGGTTGCCCATAATTAAAAAAATAAATATATTAAAAAAGAAAATCGCGGTCCGAAGTAAAAGAAACCTGCTCTACATACTTGAAACTTGCAACAGCTTTTATTTTTCAAAGGGAAGGACTTAAAGGTTTTAGAAAATTCAACTCTTTGGAACAAAATAATTTTAAATAAAAAATAAAATTATGTTAAGGACGTTCATTTTAAAGTAAAATAAATAAGTCTTTCAGTAAGTACCTGAGATACCACTGACGCCACGCGCTAACAGCTAGCTTACATTATAAAAACAGTAATAAGAAAGCTCCTGTAAATATTTTTATAAAAATCTTCACAATAAAATAAACTATTACATTGAAGAAAAGAAAGTTGGGAAAATGAAAATGAAACAATATTAGAAAATTCACCAAAATATTTTAAGTAAGACAATGAGGTCGCTACATGCCGCACTCCACCCTCCTTACTCTATTGTTTCTCTCCCTGTTCTTAAAGACCTAAGTAATTACGGTATTCGGGAGCTTCTAGACTCTACATCTAGATAGAGCACAAGTTAAAGTATATGTGTAAAGGGCCCACAGCTGGGCAAAAGATATTTTATATATCCAAAGAGTACTTATAGCATTTATTACAATGAATAATGATACAATCTAAGCGACACTATCCCAACTAGCTTACTAACATCGCTAGATGAAAATGTTGTTAGTGCTTCTCTCTGATTGGTGGAGACGCATAGTCACTATTCTACAAGGTTAAATAGTGTCACTTAAATTGCATAATGAAATAGACACATTAGGCTCACTGCTCTTCTGGGGTGTGGGTCACGTGTAGTACTTGTGGTAAAATTTGTAAATTTGTTTCAATAAGCATAGGTGGTAAACGAGCAGACAATTTGTGGTAAGTGGTGCCGTCGCCCATGCGTTGCAACTTTTGAGGACCAAGAAGACTAGAAGACGGAGAGGAAAGGGGGAGATTTGGGCATCAAGTTCTTTCAATCAGCGTTTATAACGAAGCTATTAGAGCTACTTCACAATGATCTTCTGTGAGAAGCTGGTACTGCCCCGGGCGAGCTGGTGCGTATACGAGCAACAGCTAAATGTCAACAGATTCACCCCTTTTTTCACATACCTAAACGAATAGTAGAAAATATTTTTTTTTCTGTTTAAAAAACGAACGAAACATTTTATGATAATTCTTAATATAAGCCTAATCTAATTTAATGAACAATACATACAGACATACAACAGAAAGATTCTCAAATTCCATTATTTCTTATTAGTTAATTAAGATTCGTAAGTTGTTCTGACTATAAGAGTTTTCTCCGTGAAGCACGAAGATACTCAATGCTAGCTGAAGCACGTCATCAGGAGCCCCCACGCCCACCGGAGCTAATTGCCAACGTAACCAATAATGACGACCCTGACGCACAACTTAACATGAGATTTCCGCGCAAACAATGAGTATTAATACAAAAATAAAATAAACACAAAATGGAAATACAAAACCGACGACATTTGTAATTTAAAAAAGTAATGACGTCCCATTTCGCGCGGGACAGAGAGCTCAAAAATTAAACACGCGCCGCAGTGTGCCAGTTAACATTATTTTTTAACGTCCTCTGTGTGCTCTCCGCGCGCAAAAAAAAACAAAAAGACACCAATACAAACGCGCGAATCCATCATGCGGACGACAATATCACGCACACAGATAAATCATAAGCAACACATTCACGTCTCGATCGTACCACACGCGTACAAGGAATGCATCAAATACTCACACATATCAAAACGTTATAGCACACATCGATAAAATTTCGGTGTTCCTATAATCAAAAATGAAGCACTAGTGTGCGTTCCATCATTCCCACGCATGCATAATGTGTTAACACGCTAGTTCTATAGACCCGAGCGTGCCAGTCAATATGAATCCTAAAACCGATGTGATAAAGTTGTTTTTTGATTGATTATCTTTAATGATTGGGTTGCATTTGTGTTTATGTGTGCGGCAATGCGATTCGTTCGTTTTGTTCCTTTTTTAAATTTCACCGTTTAGTTCAATCTATTTATTGGTTGTGGAGATGTGTGCGTGCGGTCACGTGTGTATACGCGTCGTGTGTGTGTGCCATCGCGAAAGTGCGTAGAAAAGTTGGTGGGTATAATTATATATGATCAACTATCTGCTTGCCCGCGGCTTGTTTCGTGTTATCATTAAATGGTAACTTTTAGTATCTTGAAACCAATTTATGCTATATTATTATAATATTAAAAACTTCTTTCAAAAACTAGTCCTTTAGTTGATAATATTTCTTACAATATTTATTTATCGATCGGTTGCTCTCATACAAATCATCACTCAAAGACAACTTTACAACTGTTTTGAGTAATTTAATTTCGAATTCTGTGTACGAAATTAAAATTAGTGATTTTTAGACCGTAAGCAGTTTAGTAGCAAACATTACTCCGCACTTACATCTTTATGATGTTACCGTTATTTGAGTTTCTAACGTTATTTCGTAGTCACCGCTACCGAGAAAATAACTTGTCTTTCAACAATTTATCACTAAAATAATTATACTTACACTGAAGTAAAACTGTTTGCGATCCAATTAAGATATTTTATTTTAATGAAAATAATCGCACACATATTCTTTTAATTCTGTTATTGTTTTAAACAGACAGTCTTGTAACATAGTATTCCTAAATGAAAAAGACAAATTTCTTGGATTATCCTAATTACGCTAGTAGCTACCGGCGGTAACTGGAACAGACCGGATCAGACCGGTTCTACGAGTACTAGTCCCGAATTCAGTTTGTTGTATATGTGTAGTGTATGTAACATTGTCCGTCTGTCATTAGGAGTCACTCGAACTATACTAGTTTTCCAAAGAATTATGTGAAAATTGAATTTTTTTTTTACTTGTAATAAAAGGGTTCTGAATTTAATAAATTGATACATTACCAAATTATTTTAATTTTAATTAGAATACAATTAGACAATTCTTAAGATTGTTTCTGAGATATTAGTTGTCATGACGTGACAGCGGTGGTTACTCAAGCAAACCCAGGCGTCGGAGTTAGCGAGTGCATGTGTGTGTCTGTGCGTGTGTGCGTGCCGGGTGAAATGCAACTTGTTCTAAGGAGTAGTCGCGGCAGAGATATCAAAACTCTGGTCCATATTTTTCCAAAATAATTTTTAATTGTTATTTTTGTATTATTAGAATATTATTATTTGTTTATCATATTACGTTACTTATCCATCTATGTTTATTTTATATTTATATTTCTAGTTGTTAAAATGTAAAAATCTATTAATGCTTTTGTTACTAGCATAGTCTCCACTGAGATGACGTATTACAGAAATATTTATTTCTAGCTGTTGTGATACAGCTCGTATACAGCTTTAAACCACTGGTGGTAGTAAGTTTCTATTATAGCTACGTTTCAGAGTGAGAGGAAATCTCCCCCTTCCTTTCCTAGTCTCCTGTATCTCTATCCATCTTTCAAAGATGGTCACTCATTTGCGTCTTTATTTGAAAATATCTTCTTATGCTGATACTACTTCCCATCCAACTGCTCGTTTGTAAAATATATATAATGGGACAGTATAATAATTGCAGATAATGGAAGAGACGACATATGTCGTCCAGCACATTTCTTAATTCATTTATGATAAGGACTTGTTGATGATGATGATTTTATGACTAAGTTGTGGATATATATGTCACCAGTTCCGCTCTGTCTACACCTTCAGCAGAACTGTGTATATGTTCTTTGACCACACGATAAATATAGAACCAAAAACGACACCAACTATCGCATCAGTACACCAGTCGGTTCAGAAATGTTTCTGCTGTCCAAAGATCCCTTTAAGCCAGAAGTTTGACCCAGTGACGACATACAACTCTAAAACATCTTAAACAAACATCTCACATTGTAATGGCTTATGATAGAGCCATGGTCAACTGCTTAGAACAGAACGTGTGCGCGAATTTAATAATATATTAAGCTCTAGAAGAAATAAAAAAATGAGTTGATCTCTAGGCTTCTTAGGATTTAGCTATTGCGTGCCAACGGTAAGGAATCGTATGTCATAGTCGACATCCATAGAGATAAAGAAATAGAGAGATATATATTATAGAGGCCCCAAGTAAAGCTGTTAGATTAATAATATTCGAATGAAAGAAAATAATTTTGAGGTTTTTTAAATGATTATTCCTATTTCATTCGTTTAAGAAGCTTCTAACAGACTTCTACGTTAATTATTTCAATAAAAACTGTTTGGTTTGTCTAACATTTGTTGCAGTGTACTAAGATTTTTATCGTTAAAAAATATTCAATAGTTGGAATAATAACTTTTTATAAGCGAAAAAATATTAATGAATATGTTTACGTGCTGATAACTAGTATACATCTTATAAATAGACTTTCTGGAAAAAAATAAAAATCTTATATATACGCCAACATCTTATAATGTATATGAAAACGAATGCAGCCCTTCCTGAAACATAACTTGCATTTGATACAGAATCAAGTATCAAAATGTGTTTGTCATCACCATTGCATTGTATCTGAGGGTGGAACTAAGAATTTACTTCTTTATTTTCATATTATCATGTATTGTTATTATTTTTTAAAGACTTTGCAGTATTTGTTATAACTTGATGACCATCTGGTGAAGAGATTTCAATGCCTTTGAGTTGAACTAAATTGGTGATGATTTATATTTGTACGTGTCTGGTCGAGACTGGAAAAGAATTGGAGAAAATCTCCAAATTTTAGGAAATTATATTTTCGATTGTATGACAGCCCCAATCCGCTGTGGTAGAACGATGTGGGTTCTCTTTTTATAATGATGACGGGCGTGTGTGCTGTGAGACAATTGGTGTCGCTTAATAACTTGTAATTTACAAAATCAGCGCCATCTGTTGTTAAGATCTCTTAAGTACGAAACATCTCTCTCACGTTTACAAACTTTAATAATAAGACAATAAACGTTGTTTGTTCGTTAATCTTTAATGGGAAAATGTTGTTTGAAATTACCAACATATTTATATTAATAATAGTTTGTTATTAATGATGATATAAAAATAAAAAACCTGTAACGGTTCTTTATTTTTATAATATCATATTTAACAGACAAAGAAAAAGATATAATTGTAATCCTATCTTTATCTTTCGAGATAAATGAAAATACAAAACACATTAAAAATGTCTCAAACCCCTGCCATAGAGTAATGTTACATGTAACAGGTCGGCAGCCATTTTGAAAAAGTTTTTTAGTGCTTTCGAATTTCGGGTACCTAGGCCGATGACCTCTCGCCGCCCTACAGGGCTTGTTCTGGGAAACAGAGCAATGCCTTCATACACAAAAGGTTTCTAATGCCCTGCTAACATATTCAAGGGCTCGCACCAGGTGTATTGCTGACTAAAGCTTAATTCCCACCCTAATAATACTAAGGAACCAAAATAGTTTGTCGTTAAATAAGAATTCTGATGAATTTCTATATTTATGGTACAATTTCACCGAATATGTACGTATAATTCATTAATCTTAATTACCAATTAATAAACATATTTAAATGAATAATAATTACACAATAATAACAATAAAGACACTAACGTAAATGAAGATAATATATTTAAATAATAAAAGACAAAGAAATGTCACAAAAAGTTATTTTATGACTTAATTCACGGAATCCGGTTCCCAAACATCTTACTCGCTTATTGATTCCACTTTATTTATATTAAAATGATGCAAAACTCACCCGTACTTGAATATAATAAAATGACATTGATATAAAATATATCTAAGTCATAATTATCTAGAAATTATTAATTATTTTAATTATTACATAGTTCATTACAATTTTTCTATTCATCTCTCGTCGAAGTGCTCTCGGCAGGACGTTTCAATGTCCACTTATATGACAACACTATTAATATTAAATCTATTAATATATTTTATTTCATTGAACGATGTTTCATAAAAATAAAAAATAAAAATGATTTATATTGAAATACTTACGTCCAATTATATCTAAAACTTTGACGCAGTATTTATTAGTCAATGAAATATTTATTATTTTAATAAAATAATTCATCCTTCTTTATGTGTTTGACTCTTGTTATTGTACGTGTGTGTGTGTGTGTGTTATATATATTAAAGCTATAATCATAAAGACTAACAACTCATTATATTTAACCGCCACAAGTTCAGCTAAAAATCATTACACAGATAATACAAAATAAAATCAAATTAGTCCGTCCTTTTCACGTATTTGTCCGGGTGACCGCGACCCGCCCCCTCCCGGGGGGGTCATCGAAAAAACCCTTTTAAAGTGAAAAGTTAGCCCCTAGACCCCCCCCTCACTCCCCCCAGGCACCATGTATATCTATTTGCATAATCACGAACCTAACTTGGGTCATTTGCAAATGGATTAATTTCACATTTTAATTAAATGTCGGTACTAGTTATTATGATTTCAACAAAAAATAATATGGTGTGTCCATATACACACGCACACTCACACACACTCACGCACACAAACACACGCACACACATTTAGTATAGGTGAAGTAATAGTCCAAATAGTATGTCTGTATGTATGTATGTATGTACTTAAGAGGAATTTAGGAATTTTAATTAAATTATTTTATCCACTACTTGTTGCTTTGTCCCTGTCTAATTCTAAGAATACAGAGTGATATTCTTATATATCGTCTTTAATCATGAAGTGAATGTAATCCGCTAGTTCTTAGTATGAAGATTAAAATAAAGAAATATACTGTTTTATTTCTAAATATATAAAAAATTCTAGCAAAACTAAATAATCCCTTTAAGGTATGTAACAATAAATCAAGTATGTCTGTCGGTAACTCACGAGCGATCTGCGTATGTAAAGGAATCCTGAAAAAATACATTATTGGCGTTTGTAACGACGCCTCGGGGCGACATCCGTTCCTACATATTGGGATCGCGGGTCGTGGCCTGTGTCATAGGCGGTAGCGTTTTAAATATAATGATTTTTATTAATTTATATTTGTCCTATTTTTTTTTTTGTTAGAGTTAACAAGGCTTTGACAATTTAAACTCAGTCAGTATTCTTGAGTTTCAAAAACAATTTAAAAGTAGTTTAATTTCAATGAATTATCTCACAATCATTTTAA
Source organism: Dircenna loreta (assembly GCA_963555665.1). Taxonomy (NCBI): domain Eukaryota; kingdom Metazoa; phylum Arthropoda; class Insecta; order Lepidoptera; family Nymphalidae; genus Dircenna; species Dircenna loreta. The sequence goes on from OY743096.1 coordinate 16,107,496, forward strand.
GTTTATTGAGTATAAAAACTAAGTTAATAGGGTCTGTATATGAAAGGTATACTGGATACAAATGAACTTTCAGTGTAAATAAATTGCTATTTTGTACATTCAAGATGGCGTCCTAATTTTGTAGTAAATTAATATAATTAATTCGCATCATTATATTAGGTATATTTATTCCTATTTTGTTAAATTTCTTTAAAATAAAAGGATAATAATTGTTAACAAGTAAATGGCTGATATTATGTTCTCCTATCTTAATTTAATAAAGGCGATTCACCTTTATAAAACAAATAGCTCAGTCCTATATTTATACCAAGGTAACGAGAGAACGAAGATTTTGAAATTTCTACTTTGTCTACTTCTTTATCTTAAACGGTTTTTTTTTGTTATTATATTAAACAGTAATTTGAACTTTTACTAATATTATAATATTATGAATATGTTTCAGTCAATATTCTTACACGAAAAGCGACTTAATAAAACACACTCTACAAAGTATTTTAGGTGATACTCGTCAATATAAATTGAGATGTTTTACTCAAAAATAGCAATATTTTTGTTTTTCGTATTTTTTGTACATTTATATATATAGTAATATATATTTCGCTCTCCGCTCTTAACTCAAGCGCAACCCTTATCCGAGCCGACCCCTATCTAAAAACGTTTTAGAAATAAAACGCGTAGAATACTCCTACAGGAATTAGAGGGTTCAGGGCAACTAATAAATCGGTAAATAATAACCGACCGGCACATACTAGTGAAGGACCTGGCTATGTCTGGGATATTTTATAGCTAGTTATATGTCTGTAAAAATGTATCTGAATAAAAAAAAATATGATACTCCTATTGTTATTATTTCCTGCAAAACAGAAATTATTTCTATTTATTTTTTGAACTAAATATATAAAGAACCTAAGAAATTTTTGCGAATCCTAAAACGTTTGAAACCTGGCAAGTGATCACAGAAGTCCGACGCGCTCCATAGTTAAATCACGAACATCTTAAAACGAGAAAGGTCTAATGATTTGTGTTCTAACCGTTTTAATGGCGGACATATTTAAAACGTAAACTTTTCCCTCTCTACCCACATTTCGGTAGTTAGAAGGGAGAAATGAGAAAAAAGGTCCTCCCGGTGTGGGGTAAAAATTGCGTAGTTTTAGCTAATCTGCATGAGGGGTTGTTTAAACTGGGACAGGGGGGTTTAGGCTTTTTAGCGCAAAAATGAGGGTGGGAGGGGTTCGGATGTATAATGCGTGGAATCTATTTATGTGTTGCGCGTCACGTGACCAGGCTTTTAGTAATGAAATGGAACTTAATAAAGACCTCACGTACTGGATACCTTGTTATATTTTTTAGTTAAACACTGGTTTCATTTTTATTTCTTAAACAAACTTGTTATGTCTTTTGAATTAAACTGTATTTAAAATATTCCTGTGCATTTTGTTTCACTTTCCAACCTGACACATTGCTAAGTAACGGCAAAAAAAAATAAGAATATTTTTACTTAAGGACTTACAAGAATGCAAGCGTAATAATATAATGAAGGGTTTTAATTTGGGTAAATTTTATTAAATTTGTTAATTAAATAAATAAATCAAGTTCTACTCATCACTTGTCCCATGGTCACCCTATTCCCCGTTAATATCGGTTGCTATAGTGACGCGATTACTGCATTTACCGATTTTTCGTAGCTTTTTCCGTTGTAATCAAATGAGGTGCGACGTGTGGACGGGGGGGGTGGTGGTGGGGGGTGACACGCGTGTACTCAATTATCTGCAGTGAATCAATAGAGATGAGGGTAGTTGAGGACGCCTTTATGTTTATTTGGATGGTAATTTTTCTGGGTTTTTTGGGCTTTGTTTTATTGAGGTATTGTTTGTTGGTATTATAGGTGGCATGATATTCGTGTTAAGGATTTTGTTTATATTTTTAATAAAACAACGACGATATATTTGTTTTTTTTTTGTATATTTTATTTTCCTGATTGTTAAATTTGCCTATTATCAAAATTAATAGAACTCTACAAATGTTTCACAGCTAAATATATCTATATCCAATTTAAAAAGAGTTATGAATTAACCTTACAAATCTAAGAATTCAATTAATAAGTGTATAAAATATTAAAAAGTTAAAAGAAAATCCAGTAACACTATAGCATAGATCAAAATAATATAATAACACCAGTTATTATTTCTAACATTATTCAATCATATCTCTCCAATATTTTGAAAAATACAGTTACAACTGAAAATACTTCGGAAAGCATTTAGCGCAATGACATCTGTGCAAGTTTTCATGTACTGTTGTTGCAAAGATTTTCAAAATATTTAAACGCAACCCTCATAAAGTGTACAAGCTTTTATATATTCTTTCACCACCCAAGAGATGGCGCTATTGATAATTACAAGCAAATCAAATAGAAGTATTTAACACACGTAACAACATCTATTGGAATTTAAATGAACTAGCTTTGACTTTATTTAAATTTAGAAAATGTACTGTCAATTGTGAATTTATAGTTTGTTTGTTTGTATCTGTAGTTACTTATATTTCATTAGTATAATTATTATCTACGTTTATTTTTTATCTGATAATCAAAAGAATTACACAGAGTACTGAAAGCTTGATCACATGAGAAAAACTTGATAGCGTAAAATACTCCGGGGAAATATTGACTATGAATATTACTGTTTTATTTTATTTTTACTGTTGATGATTTTATTTAAAACTTCATATGTTACGCTTACAATAATTCTAAATGTTTTTTTTTATATATTCTTTCAAATATTTCAGTGAAGGGTAGTTAATGAAACACAGAGGTACTTCGCAAATTACTTTAGTTACAAAAGTAATTACAAATAAAATAATTAACGCAAATTAATATATAATTTATACATTTAATATAATCTAATCTTCTTAACTTCACATTTACAATAGAATAGCACTTAATACAACGAGATAGAATTCAAATTTGCTTGGCACAATTTTCGTTTAATTTAGGACGGCACTAACTAGAACACAACAATATTGCCTTTAAAAGATATTGATAATAAATAAGAAAGGAAATATTACTTGAAAGATAAAAAAAAACATTACAAAATGTTAAGCCTTCTTAATGATCTATAATATTAACACTGGCTATTATGTTTAGAGTTTTTTAATTATCAGATACTCACTTTTCACTCAACCCAACTCAACTAAACTCAAACAAACCTACAATTTATATCCAACATCATCTTAAGAGGAACTTTTTATCATCAAAATAACCAAATAATATTAAATATAATTATTTCTATCAACTAAATTATTAAACGAATTATTAACAATTACTGTTTATCATTATTGGTGTTTTTTTTATATTTCAAATTAATAAACGACTTCTGGCATTTATCTTAGACATCTTTCACAAATATTGATCTTATTATAGTAATGCACAAAAACTAATATTAATAAAACATATACTAAACTCACTATGACTCTTTTTCGAAGTCGGGTAAAAATCTAAATAACAATTGTAATACTTATGGTAATATAAAGACATTTGAGCTTTTGTCCGAAATAATAATACATTGACAACTAACTTTTAATTTCCAGCAGACAGCGTTGAAATAATACTTTGATTTTATTCAAAATATAACAGAATAACATTACTACTGTATATTTAAAAAAATTCAATCCTATTTCAAGCACTAAAAATATTGTTGATTTAAATATATTTAAAAAACAGTCTATAAAAAAGAGAGAAAAAATTGAATTACATAATATAGTTACAAATATTTGTTTTTAGAGAGAAAACTTTGAAAAACGCCAAAAATATGGTTGAATAATAATTTATCAAAACTAATAATAATTATCAAAAGGTCAGTGAACTTTGTCCACTTGACTGTAATTGTTTTTATAACTACCCTCTACACCTACTGATAACAAACACTAGGGAACATTGACACTTGCCTAAATAAACTTAATACATTAACATACTGATAAATCGAAATTATATTCAAATGTAAATGAGTACATAGAAAATAGAAAAAGAAACTGTAACTTTCAAAATGTTAAGAATTTTTTCAGTATTATTATAAAATAGAAAAAATATACATACATATATTACTATATTTTGTCTATAACAATTAACAGAAGAATAATCCAACAAAAGCACACGGCGGGTCTACAACTTACTGAGATTTTACAGGATTATTATTTATACTATAAATAATGGCAGAAAATATGAGAAGAACTTAATATCTTTCATACTATTAACTAAGTTATACAATATTTTTTCATATTTTTTGAAAGACAATTTCCATCGGACATTTCCTGTCGTAATCTCCTACAGAATCAAAATACGGATTGAATCACATTTACTTACTATTTACAATAAAATGAGAAAGAATTAACTGGTGGTATCAGACTTGGTCTCACTCTCCTCCGTGATAGTGATCATAGGAGGAGAATCAAAACTGCTCTGTCCAGGAGACTTATCATTTGTAAAATCATACCTAGCTCCAATCTGTGCTGATTCATAGTTAGTGCATATAACAGGCAAGGAAGCCCGCTTCCCTTTCGCTCCTTCCCTGTGTACGTCTTCGGTTATGGTCTCCATCACTCGTATCTCTGTATCATCCTGAACACTAGAGGGTAAACTGTCCGCTCTACTAAATACCTTCGATATCACCTTCTCAACCTTTTCCAGAAGCGGTACAGCGACACCGTTTTCCAGTTTTTTTTCCTTCTGATCGTGCAGCTTCTGCAAGCTGACTTCTCTTGCTTGAACGTCGGAAAGTAAAGGCCCGTCTGTAGAACCCTCGAGGCAATATCCTGGGCCTTGCAAAGCATCGCTACCAATAATGGAGTCTTGTTTGAAAATTGCTGCAGTTACAACCGGTTTATCAGGATCCGTCGGAGTTTTGCCGATAAGTGGTTCCTGAGAGTTATCGTGTATTATCGCATCAGCGAGATCATCCTTTGACGTATCGTATCCAGCGTAAACTGGATATCCAAATGGACCCTGATCGTAGCCCATTTGACTGCTGTATGAGTAACTAACATTGTGCGAGCCAATTGATGACATACTGAGATCAGATATTGATAGTCCTGTACTAGACAGTGCTAACGCTCGCTTGTCAAACTTTCCACTACTTCTTTCGCTATCTTCTTCTATAATCACCTTCCTGTCTATTTCTTCTGGAACGCGATGAATGAGCGCCTGGTTGGTGGATATTTGAGGGTCATGAAGAGGGGAGCTAATGACTGTTTTATTAGGTCTATACGCAGCTGACTGCTGTACTTCAACGACAAATATACCATCATTATCAGGGGAATACTTCATTTTAGTTTCGCGACCGTTCTTTGTTATATCCTGGAATATTAAGTATTACTATTATTTTCATTTCGATGATTTTTTTAGCAATATTTTAAGCAAATAAAAAAAATCTGTACGACAATTAATTTATCCCTCAAAAAATACTTAAAAAAAATGGTTACTTACATTTCTCTCTTCAGTTTCCACTATGAGGTGGTTATTTTTCAGGGTCATAGTGAAGATAGAACCGTTGGCCGGTGGGGTGTCTCCGTCGGTGCCAGTGTCGTCTGGTGACTTCAACTAGAGCAAAATAAATATGATGATTAATAATTGTATGTTTTATTTGAAGTATAAGATATTGAACGCTACATTTTCATAAAATATGAATATAAATGAATTTATATTTTAAACACAAAACACATTTATTGGTGCCTTTGTCTAAGGACTTTACAAAAGAAAAACTAATCGTGGATATAAAAACTTAAATGATGAATATATTTTTAAATAATAATAATATTAATTGCTTTATTTTTAAGAATATTATAAATGAATTTGTTTATTTTTTGATGTTATAAAAGAATACAGTATTAATATTATTAGTAAACATTTGAATATGCAAACATTGAATGTCCATCATCTTAAGACACCTAGTTTCGCGATCTGTCTCTCGTCGCACGAGCGAGCACGAGGTGGATGTATTGTAAGAATATTATTGTATTTACAGACACAGTATAGCTTGGTTTATATGTTGATATGAGAATAATAATGACAGAAACGTACCAATTATTACGACACCGAGATGTAGTTGCGTGTTTGTACGTAATGATGTGTCCTAATTGGATTTTGGTTTGTGTAGTGATATTATAAATCTCGATGTTGCGTTGAGATACAAGGAATTGGACATTGACTAACCGCTCACGTCGCCCACGTCACAAACAAAACAATAATATTTATAACTGGTACATTAATTAAACGATTTCAAAAATTATTTATTGTTAAACCCAAAAAAGGAAATTGAAAAGCTTATAGAGCTCAACTACTCTGATATTTGTTCAACTACTAACCACGTGGTTAAGTATTAATAAAACTATAAATAATAAACTAAATGTATAAATAATAAACTATTAGAACATTTTTTGAGAACTTTTCTATTTGTCTAGTTTTTTAAATTGCGTACAGTCAACACTAATATGCCCTGACATATATAATTACGTAGATAATAAAAATAATTAAAACCGAACACGTAAATATAAATATTTCAAATGATATAGAGAATGATGCGTCATTAGATGTGAATCAGCATCAATATTAATAAATTCATTAGCTTAAAGTCACCTTCGCTAGTCCACCCGGGGTCACTGGCCGGTCGTCGCCCGCGCATTTCGGCCATTTTATGTTTCGGCCGCTTGCAGCCTCCCGATCGCGTTGCACTTTTTAGATGCACCTACTCTCACCACACGACTATCTAACGACAGGACAGCGGACCCGTGGAGACACTTCATTACGTATTATTTATTTAGAAATATTTCCATTGTATTGTAGAGGTGATCTACAAATATATTTTTGATACTTTATTTATTAACGCTATTATTTAATATATGTAGTGGTAAATAAATAATAATATCTTAGTGTATATAAAAGTAATAATAATTATACCATTTATTAATCATTTGTTTATATAATAGTTAAGTTAATTGAATCCTCCTGTCAGTCTGTCTGTCGGTCTGCACCTTAACCTTGACACGTGTCTTGTCTGTACTTTAACACTTGAGTACAGGTACTGTACAGTCAACGGTACAGTACCTGTACTCAAGTGGCTCTCATTTAAAGCTAGCTGTATCTAATTCTCTCCTACAGTTTATTTTGATATGTTTTTTCAACGGTACTTGACAACTTCTTCATTCGTATAAATTCTTATAAATAATACATTACTAAAACTATTTTCCTATTTTCTTTTAACAAGCTCTCATTATTTGATAACTGGTCATTAGAACTACAAAACAACAAAACAACAGATAATGAACATTTTCAAATATATAGTATTAATACTTTATTGTATCGTATGTTAATTATATAAGGTATAAGGATAAAATATTCAACAAGTAAATATTACACATTGCAACAGTTTTATTTATTTTATTTTCATACTTTTGTGGCTCCAAAAAGAGTTTTTTATATTCTTGAATAAATAGTTGTTTTTGTTTTTTATAATACTACGTAAGTCATGTTTTATTATTATGGAAATGTTTATAATTTTAACAATTACCTGACCTTCCTCTGATTGAAACACTGAAGGCTATTGATCTGCAGTACACACAAAAACTGCTATTACATTGCACTAAATGTCTGTCGTAGGTCAATGACCGACAAAATATAAACATAATGTACAGACCAGTCATATGTTTTTCACTAAATATTGCCGATATCTCAATCTGGAGACCACAATTGAGATGAACTAAAACGAGAATTAAAAAGAGAATTAAATAATACTTTTCGTAAAGGACCTGACACACGCTTCTTTTAAAGTAACTTCGAGTGTTCTATAATCTTTATCTGCTTGAATTATAGTAAAAATTGAAATATCAGAAGAATCAAAGCGAGCTTCAAGTACGATAATAATGACTTGTGATTGAAATTATAAACGTTAATATTATTTGTTTAAATATTTCTATACATTATTAGGGTTAATTAATATACAATTAAAGTTATTAATCAATACAGAAGTAAGACGTAGCTCGTCTAATACGTCTTCTTGTAAATCTTTTCATTCGTTACTCCACATATCAGAAGATAAATAATTTTAATTAACAACGCTCTATATCTTTCTTGTCCCGCGTGCATTCAACGCACAGTACATTGCACTATACAAGCCAGTCTGACTAGATTTTTGGCAGCCCTCCCCCTCCCCCTCCCCCGCACTCCTCTACCGAATTCTTTTATGAGTTTTTGACGACTTAGGCCTTTTTTTGGCCGTCAACTTGAATAGGCCTTAGGTTTTCTTTTGGTATCGCGTCTAAATAATGCTCAGGCCATTTTTTCTCATTAGTATTAATAAAAAGTTTGTTTTTAAGGACTTTAACTAACTGAATAGAGTATTGTAATTACTATTCTATAAACAATATTATAATAGAAATGTAATTATGTTTGGTGAAAGTGTAAATAGTTTGTTGTGATACTTATTAAAGCTCTTTAGAAACCACACAAAAATATATATATTTTCCCAAATTATATATTGTTGTTTTAGATATAGGAACTTGAAATTTAAGTATTATTTAAATTAAATATTAAATATTAATTTTTAAATAGTGGTTTTTACTTTTACTTCAATTATTTGTGTTTTTCATAATGTAAAGTAATTATAAAAGTCTCTGTCGTAAAGAGGAGATTCGAAAGCCGCGGCTAGTGACTTCTTACGTAACAGATTAAGCTATAATTCTCCTTTTGGATGCTGCATCGAAACACTAAATTGCGTCGAGCACGCCCTGCGCTTAAACAACGGTAGCGACAGCAAAAATAATAAAAAGAGAGCTATAAATATACAAACCAAAGCAGGACTAAATCTATAACCTTCAATCCTTTTCACCACTAATTTGTCAAGTCCAAACTCGGCATTCTATGAGTAAGTAAAACGTGATTTGCTGAATACAATAAATTAATTTAATTAAACACCAGTCTCAAATAACATAATTTATATTAATTTGAACTATATTACTAGAATATATCAAATACATACTATCCTGAAGATAAAATGAGAATAACTTTTACAGAAGAACTTTATCCGTATATTTTAATGATTCGTTTCTGCAGACCTTACATGAATTCCATAGGCCCTTGGATTATCGAACTCCATCGCAATACCACTACCCGGAAGGTATGACCGTAAATACCTTATGTACTTGTACGTGTACGTACTGTATGTACTCATTATATTACATACTAGCCTCCGCTCGTGACTCTGCCACATTACAACACATATAAATAACAAAATATAACGCGTATAAATATAATGTGTTCGGTCAACATGTGTTAATAGTATTTTTGTGACATTCCATTTATTTACAAATAAGAACACTTTGATCAAACAGTGCTATTTGTTTTCGTTTTGTCTTAAATCTTATTTTTTTAAATTAACAAACGTTTATGTAATTTTTTTATTCTGAGAAAGTTATTATTCGGTTATTATTCGGAATTCGGTTCAGTTATTTCAAAGGTTACTAATTAAAACACACAAACAAATTCATTCTCTTTATCATATTTTTATTCACTTGTCATAGTAATTTAATCGAGTCTAACTACGGACAGTTTTTCGGATTATATATTACTTTTCGAACATATAAGCTAAGCTTATATAAACTCTTTTACCTGAAATAGTTCTAATATTTTAACTGTTAGTAATTAATACATAGTCTCTGTGGCCATAATAGTCTATTACTTTACCTTTAAAATATAATTAATAATAATTTTAAATCACGAGAGGTCGCAGTTTACGACACACTGTAGATGTGATCGCTCGTAAATACACTTTACTCAGAATGTAAGGTTACACTTCCACTGCATAGTAGTAAGAGATAAACTAAATAACCAAAATTCGCTTTACAATATTCAAAGTATTTCTGTGTCTAACAAGGTTCTATGAGTAGAGTTTCTAGAAAATAAATGAACAAGATTGATTTAAAATAGGTTCACCTTCGGGTAATGATTTAAGATTCATTCTATCATAATCTAGGAAGACATTCAGAGTGTTCAAACAAACATCATGACAACATATTGTAATGTTCCATTATTATCAAATATTTTTTTGATGATTCGGGTAATATAATAAATATTAAAATGAAATAAGTGGATTCCAATCTTTTGAATATACAATACACATTAGACGCGACTCACAACAACATAAAGTTATATTATTTATATCACCCGTAAATCATTAAGATATGTTTGAACATTCTTAACAAAGGCGGAATAATAGCTTTTTAATGTTTTTTCGAGGTCATTCACCTCGCATTTGTGATTTAATCTTGGTCAAATTATTGAACTTTAAGTTTAGTATAAGTTATCTTATGGTATTATTTGTTATAGTATTCTGACTATTTCCATGAAATATCTAAAAAATAAGTAATCATATTTAATTCTCAAAAATAGTTCATGTCACTAAAGCTTATTAAAAACTGTTTATTGACACATTTTACAAATAAAATTTTAAAAGCTTGCCCGATATAATTCTCTCTGCATTCAGTAATATCTTCTAAGCCCGTATGTTAAAAGCTGACACACCTATATTGGACAGATATAAGATGTCGTTATACTGACGCCACTATTTTCCACGTGCACATTTTGAAATATATAAATCTTATTACTTTTATTAAAACAGTATTATATAAACTGACTCATTTAATTAACTATAGTTTTTTAATGACAAGCATCGTTATGAACTTCAAATAGAATGTAACATAAAATACACTTCAAACGAAAAGAATATTATTTTTGGAGTTTTACAAGGAACCGTCTTAGAACTAATATTGTTTTTCGTCTATATAAATGACATTGGTTTCAAAAACTAAAATAGCCATGTATGTATTATATGAAAGTGACGCTGATAAATTATATTTATATTTGTATTTTTATACAAATGTATACACAGAATCTAAGAGCGAAATTAGAAGATTTAATTAGTCTAATTTCCAAAGTTTATTATTTATGTCGAAATTGAAAGCTATATTCACTTTGTCATTATAGCATAAATCAAAATTAAATTTGGCTAAATCTCTATAATTCATTCAAAAAACTAGAAACAACGAATAGTCGTAGACAGCTCCTACGTATTTTTCTAGGACTACGGCGTAGTAAAGCAACTTCTACGACGCGTCTACGTCTATTTCTTCATAGTTGAAAAATAATTATCGTTGTTTTTGCATTAAAATATTTCTAAATAAGTTATTTAGTGGCAACAATATTTCAAATAGTTTATAATGTAAGTTTGATCTCTATTAATTAACATTATTCAAGATTTCCTTACAGATATCCTTAAGAATACACTGAATACAACAAATGTAAGGTGATTCATACATATATTCGTATATATAAACCTTTTTGATATTTATGAACAGGTAATGAAGGTATTAAGATAATGAGTAGTCACCCGGAGGAGGAATTTAGTCAGATCATTGAGAAAGTAACTTAAATTAGCGGAGAAAGCTAATTAATAACGACACGAGCAAATTACAAGCAGGTGAAAATAGGACAGATATATATATATATATATATATATATATATATATATATATACATTTATTTCACATAAAACTTTTGTACGTATTTACTCGTCATATATACACACATGTCGATTTCGGTTAAAAATGAAACTTAAGCTGCCGTAAAAGTAATATTCTAGTAAGCACCATTTCTGGAAACTATTATGTAACCCTGAAAACCATTTATTTCATCTTTATTTTACACGTTAATAATAATAATTTAATAATTGTATTGTTTTTTTATTAGTTTTGACCTCGCAAGAATAGTTTTTAACAGTTTAAACAATACATAGAGATGTCTCTAGAGAACATACATAGAGACTAGGCGGATGTTGATGTGTTTGAAGCTTATATGACTGAAAATTCTATCATTTTGCTTAAATAAGAAATATTCGTCCTCAAACCAAACAATTATCATACTTTTAAAATGACCTACAATAATATTTAAAACAAACAGAAAGTACAGCTACTGTCATACAAATGTCAACAATACCAATAGAAGCGAGAGATACTGAATCACTCAGAGCAATCCTCAGCTCTCACAGCTTCCGAGAAGGGGCGCGGTCGCTTTCTCTCGTTAACGCTCTAACAAGAATACACAACAGATATCCAAATGTTGAACCCTGTCGATAAAAGGTCAAAACATTTAAGATACAATGTAGTCTTATTGATATTAAAGTTCTTTATAGTTTTTTACTTTCTATTTATCGTTAGCCTTTTCTTGTACCTTTATTGAAATAGATATATTCTTAAAATAAAGGTTCGCTATCCCACTTTAGACTTTAAAATGTTTCGTTTCAAAATCATCGAGTTAATTGGCGACCTTTCACCAGATTGAATTTAAAAAGAAAATAATATCACATTATAATGTCGGTTAAGAAGTTGTGCTGTTTTATTTCTTTAATAATAATTAAAAGATTTTAACAAAACATTCATTTTTATAATATTATTATAAGACTATATTTCAAACAAAATACTCCGAAATAATATTTGCAGAGAGTTGATATAATAAAAAATTCTTACGTCTATTGAACAAAATTTAGAGTATATTAATATATTCCTAAATTCAGACTTTGCTAACAGTTTTGAAAAATATGTTTGTATGAAATTTAAAAATGCAACCCACTACAAAACCCCAGTTGCCTGTCGAGACAGACTCGTAACGTTGAACGTCTAAATATGATTTAAGGTCAACATATTCGCACCTCAGCATTCAAGCCACATACACTATAGACATGGCTTTCCAAACCAGATCTACCGTTAGTTCTCCAACTGCATGTAACAAAGATGCTGTGGTGAGCTGCAAAGTACCGAAGCTGGGAAATCATTGTTAATAATAAACATCAACCTTGTTGCACAGGACTTAGAGTAGTTTATTATGTATAAGCAATTTTCAGCTGAATGCGAGACTTTGTCGAGAATTCGGGCATGTATTGAAATCGAGACAATGCGCAAATGACTTTAGCGAGAAGCTAAATTCAAAGAAAAACAATAGCTTTGGAGTTATTCATCCTCAACTGCGCTTTGGTAACGGCCTACAATATTAACAACCTTTTGTCATTTATTTTCTGGCTCATTTAGTGTCAACACTTCGTTTACTACAATTAACATAGTAAGGTTAGATTTTTTTATTATATACTTATTTAAATATAAATTATTCTTATTCTGAATACATTTAATTCTTTGCCTCCTAAAACTATTCACAATTATACTGTCGATAGATTCTACTGTCGATAGATCTATTTATATAAAAGCTATAAGATTAGGCGGCGCGAATAAAAATAATATTCAAACGGCGACCTGCATGTATTTATAAAAAATAATATTTATACTCAATTTACTCCAACAATGTAACATGTTTGTATGTATATATACTGAGTTATCATTTAAGTATATGATAATAAGAATATTATTATTAATTATTAATTCCAGATTGTGTTTTGCGAAATTGTAATTGACGTACGTGAAAATATATAATTCATTTGTTTTAAATTCTTAAACGTATCTTAATTGAACTCTAAAATCTGATATAGGATTAATTAAACGAACGAACTATGGTATATAATTAATAAATAATACATTAAGAAATAGAGACAAAAAGGTATTTAACCATCAAACCAGATAATTATATTAGAGACGTCGTCAATTAAACTTATTTTCAGTAGATATTCGAATTTTATTATTTTCATGACAAGATTGAGAACAAATACTTTTTGAAAATGTTTTAAATTTATAAAATACGCAAAGGTTTTATTGTGTTTTACTCGTAAAAAGCCGAAGTTGATTGACTATCGTGTTTTTTACGAATAAATATCGTGGATAAACGTCAATTATGTCAAAATATTACCAAAAACGAAGCTTAAACGATTACTGAAACATAATCCTGAGCAATTCGAAGTAATATGTTGATATTTATACACACTATTATATATAAACTTCAAACGTAAATGTGTTTGTTTGTCCTTCTTTTTGTCGGAGTAACGTACCGATATATTTTTTGCGTCAACACAATTGTCCGGTCAATGATACATCTACAACCGCTGAAGCAAAGAAGCTGTTAAAAGGTAGTAAAAAATTAAGCTGAGGTTTATTTGCTTATTCCTCTTTTTTATTACATAAAGTTACACACTTTTATGTCATAAAAATATAATAAACCTACTTGAATGTACAGAGGAATAGTTTCACGGCTTAAGTTTAGTCATGCATCAAAACGAATATTCCAACAAAGAACTCACTCACGATTTTATATATGGTAGGAGTGAGTTAAAAGGTTACAACGTCATTTACAGTGAAATAAATAATTACAAAATAAGTACTCATATAATATTATAGCAACATTGAAAACAAATTATTATTTAAGCCAATTTAAAACGACTTCAAAAACGAGTGCCCAAAAATGGCTACCTATCTATAAATAGCAGCTTTCCAGCTTTAGGTACCCTAAATGTACTTTTCACTGAACCGGCTTACACACACGTACTCACTGATGCACACATGCAGACGCCCAAAGGGAAATTTCGGCAATAATTTGTCTTGTACAAGTCGTTCGACAAAAAAATGTGCGATCTTCATCAATATAATAAATGTAAAAATGTTTGTTAATGTGTAGTTTTTTACTTTAGAATGTATTAACAGGTATAATAAGTATTTAAAATTAAAAATAAACTTTATTTTTCATTTATTAATTATTTCTTATTATTTAAGCGGATATCACTTAATACAGAGCTTTCATCTTGTTTTTTAGATTAGTTTGTTCATAACCTCAATGGTTCAATTATTTGGTTGGTAATCTCGATAATAAAATCTTTCCACACGCAAAGCTGTATTAAAAATTGGGTTATAATAAATTTACACTTGAAATATAATGCAGACTCAATAATGAAAGAAAGAGGTAAATCAGCAATTAACTAAATTATTATTAACTAAACAAACAGTTAGCTCCACAATAATAAAATATTGTCTAGAATTCAAGAAGAATACTAAAATGTTTTTTTTTTAATTTGTTTTTCCCATTCGTTATTTGTAAAAGTTTACTATTTTAAAACGAGATAACTTATTTTTAAATTTAAATCTCTAACGAGACTCACATACTAATTTCTCGAGCGTGGTTTAATGCGCTAATAAGAGGATTTGCGCTTGTGTGAGTAATGTGAGCGCAGTGGTGTGTGTTAAGGCAATCATTATTCGTAAGTACTAGAGGATAGAAAGAGTGTATGTATAGATT
This sequence comes from Dircenna loreta, assembly GCA_963555665.1. NCBI lineage: Eukaryota > Metazoa > Arthropoda > Insecta > Lepidoptera > Nymphalidae > Dircenna > Dircenna loreta. The sequence continues at coordinate 16,122,764 of OY743096.1, forward strand.
TTGAAGGTACAATGAAAACCAAAAGTGCTTAAGAATATTTATTCAATTCAATAATTATTTATTGTAGAGTTATAAAAAAACATCTCTATAAAGTGTTTTAGTTAGATACAAATCCATTTAAAGGCTTATTGATGTGATTAATGGCGTCAATCAATTGATTATTACGATATTGATGATCAGCGTTAAATCTAATTACCTCGCGTTAACTGATGTGATGACATATTAGCAATAATGACACACACAGAGATGAGGTCACCTATATGTGTAGGTAGGTGCTGGTAATAAGGCCTACCTAAGGAAGAATTTAAATAATATAAAAACAATCTATCCTAATCAAAAAGTTTTGATATTCATTAAACAATCAGGTTAACTACAACAAAATAATTTAAATAAATGGCACCTTTTTCCGAAAACAAACATAAAATTGAACATTTTTAAAAACCTTGTCTATAGGCCTTATTATACTACATATAGTGTAACGAGGCCTACAATCAAAAAAATCATAAATAACTAAAATAGGTTACTAATATTTGGAAACTGAGATCAATTATAAGGTTATTGTTATATTTTGAGCTCATGTCAAAGGAATGACGTAGGTTTCATTTAATAACTAATTAGTATCGAGGGAGGGCAGCCATGTTGGTATTATATTTTAAAATTCTATTATATCACTTTAGTTAGATAACATATACCGTATTTTAATTGTTTATTAATCATCTAAGTGTTTTCTAAAGTGATATTATTTTTATCCAATAAATATAATTAAAAATAAGATATACAAATATGTCATCGACAGTACTCTAAGAGCGCACCCGCACTCAAACTGCCAAAATCGGTCGGTGCGGCGCAAGCGCATAGGTCAAGCGCACTCAACCATCTCGCTCACTATCACGAGTGCGAGCGAGACTCACGTTGTAGGGCTTGCAACCAAAAATGCAGCTCCGCCAAGTATGCAATGATGTTTTTTTTTGGCATTTTAGTTCTTTTAATGTACTCAAGATGGCATTAGGTGAAAAATGTAAGGGGTCTTTGTATATGTATTCTTTTCAATTTAATATTTTAAGTAAAACTTTATGTAAATCTTACTATTGTTAGTTATAGTAATTATTTTAGTAATTTCAAATTAAAATATATTAAAAATATATATATATATATAAATCTGTACGAGCAGGACTCGAACCTGCAATGTAATTTTTTAGCATTCCATTGTCACGTTAGCATTCTATATTTATCAATAAGTGCCTAAATTAAACTACCAGCATATTTTACATTTATCGTGTATTTTCGGAACATCAAAAATAAACATACAAGGATATGAAATATACCTTATTTTATTATAGTATGGAGATTGTTATATATATTTATATAACATTATATTTGGTCATATGATTCAAGATTTTCATATTCAGGGTGCAGTAGTCTTACACAAAACTTTTTATAGCCTTACTAACTAAATACCAAGACCGTTTAATTTTATTATTTTATTAACTTAGCCTATAAGACTCTCGCGTCTCACAGTTAAGTCAAACTGAGATGTGGACCTTATCGGTTTCAACAGTATTACCTATCGCTATCAAAACAATTCTTTTCCTCTAACAAACAAAATTAGTTGTTAAAAAGTATTTTTAGTCACATAAATAAAATAGTGAATGAATGTGATGAAAATTTGATTTTAGTTTACTATGTGTGTGTTAATATAAGACTTTCAAGATTCTAGCAGCAAGACCAAGACTGAGCGCGCAATACCAAGACCAAGACTGAGAGCGCAATACCAAGACCAAGACTGAGAGCGCAATACCAAGACCAAGACTGAGCGCGCAATACCAAGACCAAGACTAGAACCAGCTATATTGACGCAAAGTCAAGACTATGACTGAACTACTTATCGTCTTGGTCTTGCATTTGGGCTTCACGTAAGTAGTTGAGCGCCAGTAACCTGTTATCATCAGACCCTTCATAATGAATGTCATGGTTGCTGTCTTTAAAACCAACTTGATAATCTACCTTTTAACCAATGTCACTCTTTAGTCATACATAAATTATAAAAAATGTATGCCTAAATGAATATCTACGAGTATGTTTTTGCTACACTAAACGTACTGTGAGCAGTACGTGTCAAAATCTTTGTTTCAATAACTTAATTTCTTGATTTAAATATATATCATTGTAATTGTATTGTAATTAAACCACTTTTTTTCCTTAAAAATATGATTTTTCTCTTCAGTAAAGATCAATCTTGACTTCTTTCACCTTATTTCATTAAAATCAAAAAGATGAACTGTAAAAAAGTTAAATACTACTGTCCATATCATATATTCATTTATCCTCATATATAAACTCGTCATTATTTACTTGTAATACATTGGTTATGGTAACAAATCAAACAATAAAAACATCAACGGAATAATTATTATAAAATAACTCTAAAGATATTCTTTAAAAAACAGACAGATTCCGTTCACGACACTTACCGTTTCAGTTGGATCTAGTAAATATTAAATATTATGACACAATACACGTGACCGAAGTAGTCCTATTTCAATGCGTCCCTCGACACAAATAAATTATACATTTTTTGGCAAGGGGTGAGAAACTGCTATAAATATTAAAAATGTATTTTAAATTATGTATATATAATGGGAAAAGTCATTTAGTATGACAATCCTTATTAATAATGTCGAATAATTACTTAATAATATAAATAACGTATAACGAGTGAATAGTGTACAATCTAGATCATTTTCGCAATAGTAGCTATAATTTTCCTCTAATTTTTATATTTAATAAAAACTCCATGCGTAATAATATAACAAGCGCCTGTTAAAATTTAAAAGCAAAAATGTAAAGTTACTATTCTGCTATTGACAATTCTTTATGTTCTTCAAATATCCTCTAGTAGCGAATAATTTTATAACTCAAATGGGGTGCTTATTTAAACAAAAAACAAACAAAGAGAATTATAATGAACTTAAAATATGCGAAAAGTCGTTTAGAAATCATATCTACTTCAGGAATATTATTATTTATTCCCTTTATACTGTAATTACTTTTGTTATTCTAATACTTATCTACTTATTTAATAGAAAAATATAAAATAAAAAATAATATTTTCTGCAAAAAGGTGAGCATCTCAGTAAAATACTCAACGAACTGACCTGCTGGTTGTGATCTTCCTTGTCGCTGCTCCCGGAGGCAGATGTGTCAGAAATGGTTCTGGAGAAGCTGGGACAATAACGACGCAGCAGACACCTGCAAGTAACAGAAGTTAATAATATTCATAATATTAACATAAAAACGTATTTATGATATACGTTCGAACTTTGATAATTAATATTTATTTATTTATCTTATTTTAATGGACGGTAATAAAGATGATGACAAATTCAAATTCAATTCAAAATGTCTTTATTCAAATAGACATTAACGTGCTGCTTTTAAATCGTCGATTACTACATTATAAAAATGTCAGTATAGTCAGTCTGTGAGTGAGCTGCCACCAGCTCGGAATGCTGGTCTACGGAGAAGAGCAGGCCAAAAACACCGCAGTTGCTCTTTTTTAATTATTTTAAGAATGTTTAATATATACATTAGAATATCCTGCAAATGAGTCAAAAACTAAGGCTCCACAGCTAACCTTTTAGTTGATCGAAACTAAAAAAAATCAACTAAAAACTCTTGTATGCTATAATAAGATTTTTTTATTTAACAATATACTTTTAAGCTTTAATATAAGCTTTTTTTATTTAATAATATACTTTTAAGCTTTAATATAAGCTTTTTTTATTTAATAATATACTTTTAAGCTTTAATATAAGCTTTTTTTATTTAAAAATATACTTTTAATTTTAGATTTAAAAGTAACAAAAGTGACAGACAGTATAAGACATTTAATAATATCTCACATATACAGGTGGAACAGCCCAGAGGGTAAAGTTACACCAAATATGGTTGAAGGTACGTACTTTACGTTTGAAAAGCAATTATTTGCGGCAAATTTGGCAAGTTTGAATGTATCTATATACTGTATAAAACTTTTATGTGAAAATCGAACATTGCAAATTTAAATTCTTTCCGAAAAATAAACTGAAAGTAAAGTTTTCAAGTTAGTTTTGTGCATCAGCATAAAATAAGTTCGATAAACAGCGATCTATCTGGATGCTGGCTGACGTCCAAGTTGTAGAAAACATTTCTAGCCATTATAGAACTATTTTTCAAAACAATTTCGCACATGGAGGTTGTTGAACTGTTTCGTAATAGTTCATTGTGTTTATAAAAAGTTTAAGAACCATTGCAACGATATGTGTATTTAAAATAAAAGCTATATTAAATTATCAGGTAAAGCTATTTGATAGTTTAGTGCTAGGCTGGCGCCCGACGGGGGGCGGATCTTGTTTGCTCTGAATTCTGAAAGGCTAAGAAGCTTATCAGCTTTAGAATTTAATGTTATAGTTTGTTTGAGTTTTATATATATTCTATCAAATATTTAACTTTATATAAATAAATATACTTATTATGTATATTTTAATCTAAACGATGTTTTAGATAGAATGATATGACCAATATAATACAAGATGGATTTGTTATTACTGACTTTTTGCCTTAATGTGTATTAGTATGAATTATATATCATACAAGAAATAAGACAATATACGATATTCAATATAAGTGAGAGTACAAACGGATCAAAGGTCACAATGTAATCTAATAAAAACTAAACTAGTATTAACTGAATAACGATATCTCTTGTAGAGACTTTATTATGTACACGAGGATGTCTGTATTCAAATGTAGAGTTCATATTTGTAGAAGTCTAGTAGAGTAGTAATTTCTAGAGTAATTTCTAAAGTATTAGAATTTTTAAATCATTCAAATATATTTTAATTTACGATCAGTGAATATGAACTATTATGAACCATTATGGCAACTTATCCGGGTCGAGGTACCCGGATGATATTATATCCGGGTAGTTAATGAAACCTTCTGATGGTATCATTAAACGCTAACTAAACTATTGTCCCGGGAACATTTACCAATATACCTGGATAATTCAACAGCTTGTAGTTTTTGACTAATTATTGGTATGAATATGAATGATTATTTTTGTTATTTTTGGTATACTGTGATATAATTTAATATATATTATGGAATATCAATTTTGTTTTCTGCTATCTAATTGAGTGATCTATGAGCCTCAAGCGGTGGGAGCTAGTGCCAGGTTCGTATGTGTCATTCCTAATATGTAGGCCAGTAATATTGTTGTATAATTTCTATGGGTGTTAATGAGTGAAGGATTTTTTTTTTTTGATGTTAAATATTTACAAATTCAATCTCTCGAACAAGCAAATAGAAGTTAGAACTTTATTTTTAGATATTTCGTTACAAAAAAGTAGTAATCAGCTTCATCTCTTCTCGCCTCAAAGTTCTCAAAGATTATATTTGAAGAAGTTATTTATATTCGTTTTATTTAGGTTTCTATCAAAATACAAAACAATTTTAAAAGCAGTAGAAATATAATTAATTCCCCAAAAAGATAAAGTTCATTGAAATCAAGAACATTCATTTAATTGAAAACATTATTAATCTTATGATTTGTAAGAAAAGTTTATAATGTACCTTTTATTTATAATAATTAATTCTATTTATAATAATGAATTGTGAAATTTTGAAATTCTTGTAAGAAATTAATAATATTTATAAACAATATCCATATCGTCCTGAAGCACGCGTGCAGAGTCACCTCGCTGAATCATCAGTGACCGGTAACTCAATAACCCGGCCGACTGCTCCGCCGGCCCGGTAATGGCAACTGTCAAATACAATTTGCCGACAAAGCAGACATGTAGTATTGGATTCGTAATATAATGTGTATTGATTGAGAGTGGTATCATTGGCGTATTATATCTACTAGTGGTCGCCAGGACGTGAACTAACACCTCTATATATATATATATATATATATATATATAGAGGTATATATATATATATATATATATATTTGTATTCTTTCTATTACGTCAAGTAACAATCAACTCTTTGAGACTATTTGACATCTGACTAATGTATACTTGATATGGACAGCGTCAACAATGTAAGCAATGAAGTAGTGTCTAAAATGTTTTGCATTTTAGTGTGCCTAATGGTTTTTTCATGATTTTAAAGTATTTCTCATTCATTAATAAAAGAATATTAGCTTTCAGCACTTCTCAAATTCAAAATTTTCGTGCCAAAATTGAAACTCATCTGTCCGAGTGTATATATTTCTTAAAAGGGGTAGTTAAAGTTTTTGCTTCTCGTATTTTTATTATAATGTGTTTCATAATGAATGTTATTTATTTTTCATGTTTCATATCATCTAAAATGATTTATTTATGACTTTTTGCATTGGCATAACTTACTATATAATATTGTTAGAAATATAATAAACGCTACATTGTGAAATATTTCAATAATGTACTATGCATCTTATTCTAAAATTACTTCGTGAATACAAAATAGCGCGCACCTACGCTTATAGTTCAAAGGTTAGAGTTCACGCACGGGTGGTTCCTGTCATTGCAATAAACTTTCAATCTTTGAAACCTAAAGATCCTGAGTGATGCAAAATGAGGTATTATATATATTCATTTGTACTTTTGATCAGAAAAAAACAAGATAAAATTATAACATTAAACGATGAGTGTACAGTATAAGCTCTTAAACAATGTGTCTCAGTAGAATGCTGTATTCGTCAATGCGTGCATACACACGACACTATAATATGTGTTACTCTTTTATAATCAAAATAATCATTAATTATCATAAAAAATATCTATGATGTGAGAAATGTCCCACTAATTAGTCGTAGAAGGGACTCACCGAACGAGCAGAGTAGCAAAGAGCACGAAGAGAAGAGGCACCAGCGTCGCGAAACACGCCAGGAACAGCGTTTGAAGATCAGTGTAACCTGAAAACATAGAAAGGACTACGACAGGTCACATGCCTACTGGCTGCTCGTCTTCGAGATAAGATTCCTCTTAGCAGTCTATGTCTCAATATTATATAGATATACATTGTGTTGATAAATATTGTGTTTTTCGGAAAAAAAGGCATTTATAAAAAAAGAAACACGAGTACGATTCACATTATTGTAAGACTGAAATATTCTTTTGATTACTTTACTATAAGAAGATTGAACAGGAGGTCTGTATAAATAAAGTAAATCAATAAACATAAATCATCATTAAATCCAGAAACATCTGATAAAGTTTGTTTCTTCAAAATAAATTTACTTAATGGCTGTTACCTTATGAATGTTACAAGTTGGTAAAATATTATAATTTATCGTTAAACAACTTTGGCATAGAACTGAGAAAGAAAGAATTTATGTAACTTTTTACATACAAAGTTTGGAATTACAACTTATACCAATAAAATAAGTTTCGTTTTCGATAACAAAATTAGTAAAATCTAAGACATTATACACTTATTTTCAGCCTGGCGGACTCCTGGCCATGCTTGGAGCTAATGAGAGGAACAACGAAAGGGTTCAATTCTTGTCGGAAAAAAATCAGCTATAATTGACGTGAATACTGCTGGACTATTATTCAGCAGTAGTCATCATGGATTTTGAAAAATTAAATATAAGAACATTATATAAAGTTAGTATACGTACTCTGCTGTGATTTAATTGGTTATAATTTTTCATATATAATTTTATCCCACAATATCACGCCGACTGAGATAAATTTAATCGAGCCTTGTGCAGGTGAAGATCCTTCAATATTAATTAAAGAGACTTCCAGATCCCGAAATGTTTGGAAATCCTTGTTTATTAAACGGTACTTCGTTTAATCGAAAAATATTAATCAAACTTTATAAAACAAACAGAACGCTGTTATGTCTTGTATATAAAGGACTCATCAATATTATTGTAGTCTGTTATGTACCAAACAACTCTGATTTGATTATTGACCAATGAATAAATAAGCGAACTGTTTGTTAGGTATTGTTGACCTACCTATCGCAGTCTAAATATTCAGACAATGAGAAACCGCTGTGTTGAATAAAACAATCCGAGTTGCACAATATGTCGCGCGACCTCGTGACACTGCACGGGCGGACTACTTGAATACAAACTTATTATGAACTCGTGTCCGCTTTTCTATCTAGATATGTCTAGATAGACACACTTTATTTCGAGCAAACTAATTCCTTTCTACTTGGAACAATATACTTTATTCATAAATTTTTGTCAATGTTATTATCGGTTGTGGCCTCTTTTCATTGTCCTTCTATACTGCAAAAGTTATAAACAATGGTAAGGATTTTCGAAAGAAGCCTAATAGATGTCACCACCGTCTCAAAAAAGACGAATATGTATAGAATGATTAATTCATCGAGTCTGGCAGCCACATGGTGGTTTCCCGGAGGTCGCAGGTTGGAATCCCTGCCCGTAGCGGGTTATTTTTAATTCTATATTTATTAACACTCATTCATTAATCTAGATTATATGTGAATATAGAATGTATGTTTATTTTATATGTTTATTTTCACAGATTACGCTAAATAGAAAAGTTTAAAACTCATATACAGGTCTTAAAATACAACATTTAGAATTGACTGACACATCTCTGTTGAATATTGTAAAAGCTTTGCTATATTTCTTATTTTTGTTATTCTTAGCAATTTATTATTGATTCACCGTATAAATAGATAGAAATTAGAACATAACAAAAGCTCTTCTCTCTTTCATCAGTAGCTATTGTTGTATTCTTGAATATATTGTAGTTTTTTGTCACAAAAGCAAATATTTCCAGAAAAAGTATTTGGCTTTATGAAAATATGTAAAGCGTTCAAGAATGTAAAAGATAATAATGTGAGGACACAGATTGTATTACGAAAGAGTCGGCTCTATTCATTGATAATATGATCTAAGACTTAAAGTTTTGGTTGAAATAGTTTATATTTAGAGTTTCAAATATTAAATTTGATTGCGGCATCTTTACAATGTACTTCTTTACAGTTCAGTTAGACCGTTGACTAGGATTTTGAAAAGTACTTTATAATTTTTAACCCGCGGCCCTATTGAAACAACAATACATGAAATGCTCAAATCAAGACGGGTCACGACACGGTAGCTCAGTTGGTAGACCGACGGGACGGTGTCTCTACGATCGCAAGATCCAGTCACACAGTTGATGGTTTTTTAATTTACATTTATAAAACAAAAACATATAAACTAACACTTCCTTAACCAATAAAAAAGAATTAATAAATATAATTGTACTTTAGCGCCACAAGATCTATAATATAGGATGTTGAAACTGTTCATCAAATCATGAATGAATCGAATGATAATAAATCGAACTCTATCAGTTTTAAATGTTCTTGATGTTAGATACTAGTTGTCTTGTTACTTCTGCGAGGCTCGTCCGTTGTAGCCAGCTACTCGACCCAAACACGAATCCTCAGCAACAAGGATCCAACATAAATTCCAGACTCGTTAATTTGTAAAATGTCACGTGAGTGTTGGTCTCACATGGTCAAATGAGGGTTTATTATGGAGGGTGAAAGTCATAAATATTTTAATTACTTTACGAAATCGGAACCCTATTGATTTATTACCAAAAGATAGTTAGTTTGGGGCTACCCGACTAAGGGTATTATAACAATGTCGATTTTACTTCGTAACTTGGCCCTAATTTCGTATATTGTCATCTTAGATAAGATACAGTCATCCTCTGTGAAGTAGTCAATCTTCTTTGTATACTATATTCGTTTTCATACTATGATGTATCATCAGCGAGTAATCCAAAAAGCTCTTTAACATTTTCATCAAAATTAAACGCCATTCAATCAACATCAATAAAAATCGTACAAAGCTCACCGCATATCATTTATTTATGAAGGTGTAACAATGAAGGACGCGGTGCTAAATGAATCCAACCCATATAAAAACATACCGCACGTAATTCAACCTGCTCCGATATTTGTGGAATGTATGTTGATATCATTTCGTTAATGCCAAAAATGGAATGCCCTAAAATTCGTAATATCGTTTATATAATATTTATCACAAAACACTTTGCATTACGTGATGTTTTTTTTTGTTTCTTAACGTCATAAAGAGTTCCTAGTAATCAAAGGTTATATTAAAAAATATATTAAACGATTCATATTTTTTTTTCTATAACTTTTCTATGAATTCAGTAAAAAGCTAAAATTGCTTTTTTATATGTAACAAAACAAAATATTTTTTCTAAGGTAGGTAAAATTATTCATCAATGCATTCTTATATAAACACATTTGCCAACTTGCCAACGTAGGTAAATGTACCTAGAGCTAGTACTCACTTGTGTCCGGTGCCACGTCATTGTCGACATTATGCGCTGTTATATTCGCCAAATTATATGCACTCTTGTTCTCATTAGTATTAGATTTGATAACTTCTACCAATTCCACATAATCTACCTTCCTGAAAACATCACTAGCATTTTGGTACTTCTTATCTAAATTATTTTTACTATAACTAGAATCCTTTAAGGTGTCGTTGTCGCTGCTATTTATTTTAGCTGCAATTAAAAACTCATATCTAGGTTCTCCCTCTACAAATTCAGATTCAGGTCTAAATAATATGTCTGTCAATGTCTCTTCTCTGTCCGTTTCTGAATCTATCATCTCGTCTAGCAATGGGCTTGATATGTTTAACTGTTTTTCGAAAGCCTCCGCCTCGTTCTTGGAGATTCCCAAAACACTACCTTGGTCTTGGTTATTATTCTCAGACAAATCTTCATCTCTGTCTTGTTCAGCGTTAACGATGGCTTCCATTCGTGTGTTAGAATTTTTATTCGTTTCTTCGGCGGTCTCTTCATTCGCAACTATTAGCGTATCGGAATTGGGGTCTACCGGTATATTGAATGTGTTATTATTCGAAATATTCATTATGATATCTGTCGTATTGAAGTCGGAGTATGGTCGAGAGTGTACTAGATCCGCTGAGAGCAGCGAGTTGAGGAGGAAGAACATTAGCTTTAACTTTACGTTAGTCATGTTGTTTTTTTACCAAATAACCATTCTAAAATGTATAATGAAGCTCGAAGTTAGTTTTCCGCTTCATCGTAAGCCCTCCGCGCCACTGATCTGCGAACAAGAGAAACTGTTTACTATAAAAGTCATGTCACTTTAATCAGATTAAGTGTTCGAACATAAGCCACGATGTCCCATTTTTCTCGATTTTCAAAGTTTGCCGGATATTGAAAGGGACATAAATTTCTGTTGCGATAAAATATGTTTAGAGAAAACTTTTACGTTCACGTATGCTCCACAGCTTTAATATGTACTATGGGGAGAAAAGTTTACAGTGTATTACACGAGTAATACATTGTTTGTTTTATATTATGTGTAGTATTCATTTTAATTAATGCTGTTTTTTGTACTAAAACTTTATTACGACTCCGAAATTTAAACAATAAATATCTACAATACATAATTCTCTACGTGAAATTTAATACTTAAAAAAAAGTAACTATATATGCCTCCTGTTATTATTTACAAGTTTTAGGAATAATTTAACAGACAAGCGGCGGGATGTTTAATATCGCAGTCATGACGCAGCATTATATTTTTAATCTCGTGGACGCAATCTTTCAGTGTCATGTCATGTAACTCATCAACTATAACATGCTGTCTTAGTTACAATTATAATTGCATCCTACGTCAGTTACCATTCTACCCATTCGTTACACATGACACCCATGACACCCATGACACCCATGTATACATTTGTCCTTCTGGGTATAAGAAGGACAAATGTCCACATCCGTTATGCACATAAGCTGGCAATGCGAATAATGTAATTGTTAAAAATTTAAAAATCTGTATTAGCCTACAGGCCACAATGGTATAATCTTTTAATACTATCCTTTTGTGTGTACATTGTGTAATGTAACATATTTATATTGTATCTTTGGCAAATGGAGGAATAAATTTGCAGAAGATGATATTTTAAACAGATATACATAGTTGATTTCTTCAAAGGAGTTTTAATGTACTGTGTTGAGTTTATAAACGTTTTTCATACTTTGGTGACGGTTTCAGTTTATTTGATTATTTTATAAACAAATAGCTAAAACATCCATTATTCTAGCGGTTTTGTTTTTCTGTGTCATATTTTTCTGTGTCAGTTAACTTTATGAATTATTTTTTTTTATCTCGGTTCTAAAGGAAAAGAGCCTGTGGCGTTACCAATAGCAGTCATACGTATATATAAATGAGTATATACGAGTACATACGTAGGCACTAGTCGTTTTAAATATTTTAGTGCAGTAGGGAAGTGTTCTTGGTTTCCGAACTCCTTAATTATAAAAGACCAACACTAACCCAATTAAGTTTTGGTTCAACCACGTTTCTATAAATTAGACCAACAAGGAATTTACCTTTTAATTAGTGACTCCACGAATACTAGTATGAATATAAACTTTACAAGAACAGGTTTTCTCAGAGTCAGTCTATAATATATTTTATTTTCCATTTTTAATTTTCTGTAAAAAGTATATATTAATGACGTGGGGCTCATTTTATATTTCAAGCGGTACTGTCAAAACTATATTATAACTGCAATACTATCTTGTCTCTTTTTGGAATCGCTTGATTATATTAAATAATTATCATAACAATCAAAGAACTTTCATTACTCCTAGTGTTCCTCAAGGGCCAGTTTTCGGTTCACTCTTCTTTATTTACTTTATAAATGACACGAATGCTTAAAATATAGTTCATTTCTTTTATATGCACACGTGGTAGATTTAAAAATGTTTTGATTCATGTAAGTAACCTTAAAATTTATTGAAATAGCTTTATTAAATATTGCATGGACGATAAACTTGAGTGAGAACAAATGTAAGCATATTGCTTTTACATATTATCAATGACATTGAAGACTTAGAAATGACATATGGTTACATAATGCGGTTTCATTTTAAGAGACAAATTCTCATCTCAATAAGGTTATCGTTATGTATATCGTTTATATCTGAAAACCCTAGTATCACTCTTTGAATGCATTAGAGTGTACACGAAATTACGTTTGTTCTAACTAGCTTCTTGAAAAATATAAGATACCTGACTTAACGCGTACGAAAGAGTGTACAACTAGAAGTTCTTATTTGATTTCCGTCATAATATTTATGAAATAATTTCGTTAACTTTTAAATCTATTATAAAATACCATTAAGAAGTCACGACATCGGAATCATAAACTCTCTGCTGTTTCAAAATGTCGTACTAAAACGGGTGAACGCCGCACCTTTGTTCTAAATAACGCAGCCCTAGAATGTACACGTTAGCAATGTTCATATATTTACAGCTTCTGTAGCTACTTTCAGGAGGTCGGTTGTAGCTTATCCTGGAACCAATTATTGCTTAAGTAGATATATTTCTTTCTTTAGCGATCTCCTATTTTGGAATACTGAATGTAGACATATGTATGTGTTTTAATGTATATTTAGTAATAAGTGTTTGATATAATTGTATAAGAATATAAAAAAGGTGTTAATTGTTTCTTAATATGTTATCGTTGTCGATATCATATGTAATTTATAATAGTTATTATTTTGTAATTTGTATACTATTTTGAAAACATGGTGAGTGATTACTGTTTTAACTTTATAAAAAATAGCTTAAAAAATACGAGAAAACAAAGAGACATTAAAAACACTAAGAAATACCTATTTATATAATCTTGACAAGTGATTTTTTTTTTTAGGATATACGAAATAACTTAATTGAAATATTAATAAAATGCAATAACTGTCAATTCGTTATAAGAAAATTTAAAACATCTGTACGCTATATAAATGTAATCTATTCTTAATAAAATAGGATTATTCTTCTGACTAGCAAGTAGGCTACTAACCCAAGTTATTACCCCGTAATGTATAATTTATTTTGTTTTAATATTATTCTGAAAGACGTGACAACTTATAGAATATACGAAAATATTAAAATCTATTACAACTAGAATAAATAAAGTATACTTTATTTTATTCATTCTTAATATACTTTCATATACTTTATCTAGACACACAAACACACAAAATAAATAAGAAGCGATGTATTTTGAACGCATTACACATTATATTTTTAGATTGAAAAAAAACTCAAGATATGGCTGCAATAATAACTAAGTATATATTTGATTTTCAGAACTCAACAAACAGATAGCTGTAGACCGAGGTCCACCTAGTTGAGTTGACAAAAATAACTTTGAATGTTTTTTACTTTATAGTAATAGACATTCTAAGTTCTTTTTCTTAAGTATATAAAAAGTTTTTATTTTTGTAACAATTGCCATGGAGCTTGTTTCCCCCCTCGCGAAGACAAACAGCCATAATTCAGTATTTATCACACGATGGAGGCGGAACAACTGATTTATGAGCAGTATTTGTTGACTCTACGAGAAAAATGTGAACAAAATAGCACGTTTAAATAATGACTCCGATGACCGGGCGGATTTGTCAAAATATATCTAATATAAAAATAAGGGAAGAATACTGAAATATATTCTTCAAAATAACAACTGACTGTGAATCATACATGTTTTGATAAATATTCGCATTACATATACTATATATGTTAACTTATATAATTATAAAACTTTATCTATAGACACATACAAGATTAAAGAAAGGTGGCAACCAAAAAAAAAACTTACAGAGAAGTAAATATCCTCCTCAGAGTGTAGACTTCAGATATTACATAAGGGAATGTAAATGGAGACTTATGTAAATAGTTTTGTGTTAATTTTTACATTAACGGAATGCCAAAAATATATTTGATCACAAATTGCGTATAATAAAGATTTCACCATCACTTTTTATTTTACCTAGACGGCAGCGTACGGCTACAACACATTTGATATACAGCTGTTCGTTTCTTTTAACAGCTACACCCAGTGAAGTTACATTTCAAAATCAATATATTTGTATAAATTGACCACCACACCATAAAGCAGAGAATGGCAAAGATTTCACAGACATTGTTACAAGTCTCCCTCCGGACCGACACTTCACTATAGATTGAGAGGGCACGGCCCCGGAGGCTTAGTTCATCTTTATTAAATTTGGTATACATCCCCTCTATAGCGTTACATATCCCTCACATGACTAACTAACCGGAAAACCAAATACGGGCTGATTGTGTCACTAGAATACATACTAACATATATTTGTAAAGAAAACGTTTCAAACATACTTTACTATTGCACTTTATCAGACTTATTGGAATTAACGAGTCGATAGAAAAAATTTACGCATTTTGTGATTTAACCATGAAATAAACACAAAATATCACAGATATATATACATGTAGCAATATCTTATGTATATTCGTAGCTTTATATAGACATAGATATAACTTAGCAAAATGTAATATTTATTGTTTATATTGTCTCCCCACGAGCATTTATAAATTATAAGTCCTGTTCCCTGAGGCTGTCTCAGAAGAATCACTCTTAAAACCACCCGGTCCTGAATACTTTATGTACAGTTTCTGTTTTTGTTATTTGTCATTTTAGGTTTTATCTAAAATCCGTAACAATTTAGTGAAATTAAACAGCTTACAGTAACATTATTAAAGAGCGAAGTTTCTTTGAAGAGGTGCACCAGTTCTCAGCTGCCACTTGTCACTTGTAACTAGTAGAATACCTTCAGTGGCTTGGTGGAAACGTCACTTACAACTGTACTATGAGACAAGATAATGTGTGAACGAACACTTTTATATAATATGAATGGAGTGTACAATTTAAATAAAACAAAAGGTACAAAGGTTTACAATTGCGAAAAAGGATTGGAGCTTGGAGCAAGGATTAACCCATATCGCTGCTCCGGTGGGAGTTGTCGGTTTACAAATAGAATTTCTTATAAGATGTTCTCAAAGTATTAACCAGACCTCATAAATACGAATATAATTATTTATCACACGGATCCTTTGTTCGGGACCAGGGTTCGAACTCAGGATCCGTTAATACAAAAGAAACTCGTTTGTGAAAATAAAATATCGTAGCTGATTAACTACTTTTCAGAATACAATGTAATATTATAGACAAGATTCTTACATTTTACAAATAACGGAATACTTTTAAAAACACACAATGATTTAGAGCGTTTTGAATCTCTCAAACAAATAGAATAATTAAAAGTTACTTAAATATACCGTGAAGTTGTAAACTTTGTGAAGGCAAAGTAATTGGAATACGTTAAATAAATTACCTTCAGTTTAATCAATGTTTTATCAAGTATGAAATTTAATAACCATCTTAATATGATTAACAGAGAAGAGAACGGAATTAATTGTCATTATTAGATATACACAATAAAAAGAAAAATGTGTTGGCAATAAAAAAGACAATTCAAAAGATTTTTAGATATTATGACACAAGTATACATGTTGATTTAATATAAAATGTTACACATCTCGCAGAGAGTCACACTGTCAGTAATTTTCAACATTGGGAAATGTAGGGTTTGAATAATAGATGTCGAAGCAAAGATAAATAAGCCTTAAGAGAAGTGAAAGGCTTACGAAAGATATGACAACATCTTTCACCATCCTCGTGGAACAAATGAAATAGATTAATTTATATTATTACATTACCACTGCACTGGAAACAAAGAATTAATAAACATGAAGCAAACACTAACAACTTTTGTTCAACATGTAGCAGTGAGAGAGAGAGCTGTACGGAACCAGGGCTTTCAGTACAATTACCTCGTGCTAGTGTTATTTAATTAATAGCTTTTGTGTTCTTGGTTTGTTCCCACCAAGTTCCTGGTTGATTTATATAATATATGTCTGTTGATTTTAATATTTATCTTACAGTTACTAAACCATAATTCTTAAAACTGGGTCAGATATTTCGCTTAATTTATGAGCTCTTAAGGTATATTATGAATATTTTGTTTATTGTTTGTTTGAGTTATTTTACATTACTTCATCGGGATAAGTAAAAAGTATAATTTTGCATTAAAATATCAACATATTATCTTTGTTTAGAAACTATCTATCTGTAAATATATCTAGCTGCTAATAGAGTTTACGGATTTTTATTTCTCTCATTGACATGAAATGAAAACAGGCTGGACATTTCATGTTATTTCTGTGTAAAAGTTTGTAAGTTAGTCATATTTTCTTTAACTTAATATTATATTATATTATACCAAGGAGCTATAAGCTCTACAAGCTATAGTATAGTATAAAGCTTGTATCGTACAGCTCGTTGGGAGTTTTCATTTTTGTGTTACTGTCTCTGGTAATATAACATTACTACATGACATACTCGTATAACAAACATAACTCGTTGGGTTTACCTGTTGGAACTATAAAAGTTTAAACGCTATAAGTGCTGTTCAGATTTTCGTATTTTCAGCAGTTAATAGAACTATTTATGACAAAAGTTAAAGGAACTGCACGATCAGCAAATAAAAAACTTATCATCTGAGCTCGGCATGGCTAATAATGGTAAAGTAATGGTAAAGTAAAAATAAAATCTGAGCGAAACAGTACTATAAACCAGTAATACGTCGCCGAGAATCAATTTAGATCCTCTAATTATGAATAAAACACGTGTACTTGAAATAATATAAAGTACATTACACCAGAGGGCTGGTGATTAACACTCGTCGACAAGATCGTACGAGTGAGGAGAGTGAGGAGAGTGAGGAGAGTGAGGAGACGCGGACAAATCGGATCATCAATTGCGACATTATTTCTCTTTTCATTCCGTGACAACCTTAGCTATTACTTACTTATTAATACTCTGGCTATATATATCTACTAAATGAATGTGAATAAAGCTATTAAACTAATCAATCACTTACTATATTTCTATCTATACTTAAGTTTATTCTCCTATCCAGTCTTAAATCATTATAAAAAACTCGATCAAATTTTAACTTACATAACAATAATATATAAGTATGGTTATATAAAAGATGTATGTATGTTTTTGTTATACCTACTATACTATTAGCTGCTCGTCGCGTCGTCTGTGTGTATTACAGAAATATCAACATTAATCTCGCACAGTTAATTGGGATTCGTATCTATGTGTAAAATAATTGGTCAAAGTCAGAGATTATTAATATTATAAAGTATACAGTTTCAATTGTGCTTCTTACTTATTTATTTTATGAGATAAAGGATCTTTCATCAGTTTCTTAATGAATTTACCAAGATTTGATTTAAATTGGATTGGCCATATGAAGACTAATTTTATAAATTAGACATCCTTGTTCAATATAATTACCTTTTTAAAATAATTATCAATATGTATTTCAAAGTTATGAATATTACGGTGTTGATACTACAGGCCGACAACGATCGACACTTTAAAATAATGCAGCTAGTAAATAATAAAGTTCTAAAATAAAACAACAGCTTGATAACATTAAATAGACTAAGTCCGAGCAGTTGTATCATTACTCTTCATAGTATTCATTATACTCTTTACATTATAAATAAACATTGTAGTTATATAAACTTTCTACAGAGCGTTACAAAAGTCTGAAGGGCATCTAAAAGACAAAAGCATTGACTTCGGAGAGGTCGTCTTCGGTTAAATCACTTTCTAGGAAATAGTGTTCCGATATTTTCCAAGACATCCATTTAAACAATTAAAAAGAAAGTGAAATGTAAGCTGTTAATATCAGACTTAAATGTTGCCAGACATTTATACTACAAATGTCCGTGAATTAGATTGAAATCATTCTTGTCTTAACATCATAATAAGAAATAACAAACAGCTGACGGTCGAGTTCTTTTGAAAACACATTATCGTCATAAGATAATTTAACACCACGGCTACCAGCAAAGGTTTATATGAAAATATTTATCCTAAACATACAATTTTTAAGACCCTTAACATTCTTATCGGCTGAATTAATCTCTTGATCTAAATATAGTTAGTTCCTTTGTTGGCGGTTTATGAGCGGCTCCTCAGTCCGCCCCTCAAACTATTCACACAGGTTTGTTTGTAGCGATATATCAAATACAAATAGATATATTAAATATAAATATTATACTATAATTAATTATAATATAAAAATAGAAGTCACAAACATACATTGATACTTTTATTTTGCTTATTATAATTATACAATGATTATTCCCTCTTAAGTGAACATCAGCCTCCTCTGTCACTTTGAAATGATAAAATATACTTAAATTGAGTTGATAGAGTCTCTATGAGTAGTGTTATATTTCATGAGATTCACTCTGTAAGTAATCGAGAAAAAGCACGTTTCAAAAGACGTAACTATCCCCGAGCGCTGGGAGAGGGCAAAACATGATTTTTCTTTTAGATTTTTTAACCGCATGAAACGTTACAAGTAAAGGGGAGATGCATTTAAATTGTGATGATTTCTTTACATTTAACTTATACTAATTTTAAAAAGGAGACTTTTTATATTTGTTTGTTTAGTCGTTCAGGTCGAAAAGATATTTTTGTTAAGAGATAGAAAGGGCTCATTCAGAAAAGATTTACGACACCTTCAGTATTACTGAAAAAAGCACATCGCTGAAGAATGCAGACACAGACACAGAATGATTTTTGTAAATGAAATCGTTTATATTGTTTGTCTTAATCTTGGACACCACACAAAAACACTTTAAATTATTACCTAGACTAGCCATAGGAGAGGTGCTCTCAGTTGCTCATAGCAAGACTGACTGTAGGAGAGTCGCAAGATACTGGTCCATAGAAAGTGAAATGTTAAAGTGTTTTCTAAGTTTCATGGATATTCGTATGATTTTAAATTGAAGCACTCGTTGATCTGTATTTTTGTATTTGTAAATAATAGAATACCTTCAGTAACAACTTCTGAGTTCCTTACCCTGGAGGTGTAAAATAAGTAATAGAAGTTTTATTTGAAACTTTGATGCCCTAGGGCTCCAGCGACGGAGGGACTGTCTTAAGAGAGAACAAACTTATTTTGAATTCAATCCTTAATTCAAAGGATTCAAATTCTTAATCAAAAAAGAAAAAACAATGACAGTAATATTTATTCATGAAACGAATATAATCGTATTTTCATTATTGAGATATAAAATATATCACTGTTAACATATAGTTCGTAGAAAAATATACTTGAATTCTCATACAAATCAAAAGTTAACTGAATATATTTTATAGAATCTTAACCGATTAATCCGATCGAACAGCGACCATTCTTACAAAAGCTCTTACAATATTAGTAATAAGCCAGATGCATCTAAAGCAATATCCTCTAGAATACATTTCTAAGATACTTTTTAAGACAGGAGTGGGCCCCGAGGCAGAGTATCCTATACTGTAATAGATATCGACGGCTAAGGAGCTACGGCCCTGGCTACGTGATATAATACACAATAGCACGGCCACGTCCCCTCGTGCCAGAGAGGACGTGGACTGCCCCGGGCTATAACTTCTAATATATACATTTTATAAAATAGTACTGACACCATATTTCTATATTATATATATTAAAAGCAATAGTTAAATATGACCTCTATAGTGCTTGTTTTATAACTTTGAAGAAATTGGGTTTAGTTATAGGTAATACTTTTTACGACAGAAAATTATTTAATTATCAAAGGAAAATACAATTTTTTTTAGGACACGGATTTTCCTTAATGACTCTTTGTGTAGGTTTTAAAGGCATAGTGTTTATTTTATAATTATTACTATTTTAAGCCACAATATACCCTGCTCCATGGTGAGTAGTAAACAATCTTCAAGGGGCTAGTTTTTACATTAGATACCTTTAAGAATGAATATTTAACTTTACTTTTAATAGTCAAAACCATATCAATAAATACCTTTAATCGGACACTAGATTCATATTTCATTTGATAGTTTCGTATGCAGATATCCGCGTATTATCTCAGCTCATTGGTTTGGAAACACTCTGCCTGCCAATATACGTGCCAATTGTATTTATGACTGTGTTTTTCTTTCCAATATTCCGTAGAAGTTATTTCTAAATAACAACTAATAACTATATTTCTTATTGATTGATTCAAGGAGCTATCTGTCGTTCTGTTATTACGTATTTCTTTCATTATGGGGTATTTCTACTTTGAAAACTTATATTACCTACTGGGATTTATAAAATAATCTTTATTTTATATTACCTTTGCAGGTTCTCTGACTTAATTAATTAGTCCATCATTTCTCATCACGCCTACAATTCTCTCACTATATTTTATATATTTAGTCTTTATAGACCATTAAGGTACAATAGGGCTTAATGTTGAAATCTTATGCGCTGGTCAGCCCGAGAATACAGAACGACGTATAGCAATGAGGCACTTATTTAGTCGTAGTTTCATTTCAATGTAGAATTACGAATTACATGTCGTTATGTTAATGCCGGTGCGACCTGGGACGATGACAGCACTTTGTGACGTCATAACTGTTACTTCTGTTCACAATAACTTGGCATCACTCGTGGGTCACAGACTAATTACTACACAGATACAAAGTATTTAAATGTAGTCTAATTACTTTATAACAAACCCCGCTGGTGCCTGTCTCGAATAGAAAGCCAATAACATAACATTTATTCAAATAAAAAAAACAGATTTTATTTGTTATTAAAAACGAGAAAAAAAATCTGGTGTTAATAGTATTCTATACATTGACTTTGATAAAAATCTAACATCACACCAAATGTTATCAAATCTAGTCTAGTAGTGTAAACATAATGCGTGAGCATGAAACATACATACATACATACATATAGATTCTTTACTTCCTCCTGCTTTATCGTTCCCTTAGAACGAAACTATTAAACTTGAAATTCTCATGGATTGCTATCTGTATTGGAAACCGTGTGTACCAGTAAGTAAGAACATTTTCGGAAACCGTGTTTGCTAAAGTCTTCCTTCTTCCTAAGAAACTTAGACGGCTGCTATCTGGACGTAAAGGAAGATTTCTGAAATACCCGTTCATTCATCTCCACCCTGGTGGCTAACTTCACCCTCCTCCATCCTTGGTCACCACTCTCTCTATCTCAAAGGTCGGTTTAAACTCGACAGCTTCTTTGAACGGGAACACTCCTTGCGCCCCTCTAGCGTCTTCGTACTACGAATGACTGCCTCTTATTCTAAGCTTACATATTTTTTTCTCTATTAAATCAGTGACGCTGAGAAACGTGCTTCCTATTGAAATAACACTCAGAACTTATCAGTTTTCAAAGACCTATCTGTCACTATAATAAATGTTCTTTTATATTATATCGGTAACACATGTGTTATATGATTAAAATATAATTAATTTTAAATGAAATATGCATATACATTGTATTGTATTTACATTTTGTATTGCCATTCCCCTCGTGTAGAGTGGGTTGTCTGGAAGATATTACTTTAGTGAAAAGGTCACCTATTGCTCTATATTTTTTTCTTTTACACTTCTGTACTATTTTTTCCTTTATTTAAATGAAATGAAAAAACAGACAAACTGGAAATTCTTCTATAATTTTTGTGTTGAGATCTTTGGCTTATTCTGAGCACATATCAGTTTTATAGAAAAAAAAATGTAGAGTTTTCGCCTCGACATAGATTTACTATTTGTGTAGAAGAAAAGGTGTTAAATAAAAAGAAATAAAAATAAGATTTTTATGAAGTTTCGGTATAAATATCGATTATTGCTCTGGTCAAAATATGAAACAGTTTTTAACCCAGTAAATATACTAATTTTCTAAAAAAAAAACATTATAATTGGTTTGGCCTATTATTTCAATATGTATTTGAGATTTTGTTTTCATTTCAAGTAAGCTATCTATAAACCTACGATTGAAGTCTCTAATTAGTCACTTGAAAATTGTATTTCTAAATTAAAAATACTTAAGTAACAAAAAATAATTTATATTATATGAGGGGTTTCAATACCACGGGTGTTATAAAACGTTTTGTTATTTTTACTTTTAATTTTATTTAAATTAATAGTTGACATAAAAATAACTAACTATTTTCCACGTTCAAGGCTTTAAAGTATTGAATATTTACAATATTAAAATAATGTTTGTGCTACAATTATTTAGGAGCTCACCTCCAGGAAGCGTTTGTAAAACATATTTTCTGCCATATAAATTTATGTATATGTATGTATGAATGAAGGAGACTCGGTAAAGGTGACAAGCTTCCGGTTTTCTCTCTCTCTCTTTCTCTCTCTTTCTCCCTCTCCCTCTCTCTCTCTCTCATTTCACTAACTATATGACTATCTTCTGTGAGAGGGTGATACCACCCCAGTCGAGCCACACCGCATACGAGCCAACGTTAAATGGCTACAGCAAGGCTCTACCAACTACATCTGTCTATGTTTTTGTGTTAAAGTGATATTTTGTACGTAGTTTTAAACATTTCCTATTATGGTATTTATAAACAGTTTAGATTATAATACTTTTTATATAAACATATAATTAATAATTCGCGATTCGTGATCAGATTAGAGTCGTGGCAATGTTGATGAATATTATAAAATATCTATTACGTGAATCTTCCGTCTCACTCTTAACTAAAAAAAAAATCGGATGATGTAACTTATTTACTCAAACTCCCCAGACGCCGGAAATCAGCTTTAATTCAGAAATCATTTCATAAATCATCAAGAATACCTCAGGAAAAATCTTATAACATTTTAAATTGTCTAGAAGCTATTCTAGAATGTCAATCTATCCTCGGCGCGTCTCTCCATCTCAATATCGTTTCGTAGCGACTATCGTTGACAAGTGTATACTCAGCGGTGTCTCAACACATGGCTTGTTATTCAATATATTGAACTATAGTTAATATTCATTAAACCTATCCCTATATATTATTAATCATTTTTAACATTTTTATTTCAAAATCTAATTAAATCAAACTTAGCTTTTAAGCTGTTTAAATGCATTTATTATTGACTCTACAAAAAACATTGAGGCCCTTTTGTATGATTAATGATATAGATTATAAGTTATGTAAGTTAACGTTTGTTTTAAATATACTGAATGTAATATATAATAACCAATATATAATATAAGACTCACGAGGCTGGCTCTTATCACGTGGACGTGATCTCTGAACGCGGGGGTGTAAAACAAACATCCATTAATTATTTTCCAAACTCTAAAGTAATGTTACTGATATATTAAATTAAATATTATATTTACACAAACCTTATCATTTAGAACAGTTTCCAAACAGAGTTTAATTGTATAATAAGGACGATTTTACTATTTCTAAGAGCCGACATTTTTACTTATCTACGAGTATAGTAAAAAATATATATTACTTAAGATATAATATTTAAGAAGGAAAGTAATAATACTAACAATTTCGTACAAAGGCTTTTTTTTCGATGAATATTTCAAGAACTACTTGTGTTACAAATAAAATAGTTTTACAGGATTTTAAGACGTTATATAAAAAAGTCAATCATCTTATTTGGAAATAATTTTCAGTTTTAATTTAATTCCAATACACGAAAGTCATAAGCAAAGCGTATTTTCCAGTTCACAAAAAATATTTTTAATAAAAAATACTATTTACATTATTCCATCGGGATGAAACTGTAAAATTATGAATTAATATTGAATGGAAATATCAAGTTATTACCTCGACCCATTGGTTTGGAAGGAAGAGGGGGGGGGGGGGGTGCACACACACACACACACACACCTCATACACAGCATGAGGGACGACTGTTTTACGAGGTGGTTTCTCTTCTCCAATATTGTGTTTGAGTAATTTGCGAGTAATGTGGAATTATTTTGTTCGTGTTATATTGACAGATATTTTCTTTTATTCTATAGTTCAGAAACAGTGTTTCATATATAAGAAAGATACCGTTTAATAAATACACATTTATATTTAAATTATAACTATTTAGTATAATAAGTTTTATCAAATAATATTTATAACAAAGGACAATACATACAATTAGATTAAAAAATTTACAACAGGAAGGGACAAATTAATCACAAAATCTCTGAAAGTGCAAATGTTATGAGTCTGGAATATTCATTCCTTTTAAATGTATTTGCTCGCTAAGCTAAGGGATCTAGTACTTACCACCCCTAAGAGACTTAGATATAAGATGAATTCAAAAAAGATGAATCACACTTTGGGTTAAATTATATTAATAAGTCTTATTATCTTTAATTATTTCTTATATGACGGGTGAAGCTACTGAAGGGAGCCAGTAATATATGATGGATCTACTTCTAAGATCAATTGTGAACTTTCTTTGATTAAATTATTACTTTATACAACTATATTTATTAATTATTATTACAAATATGAATAATTTGAATTTACATTGTACGTTTTTTATCTGCCTCTGTCTGCTGCTTGCACTGTTTATCTTATTTTAAAAATAGCCTCACCGAACATAATAGGCCGATACAGACACAGAAACAGCAATTTGAACGCTTCAGATGTAAATTTGACTAGCACGTCGTGTCGCTTGCAGCGTGACGCTCTCTTATGCTGTCATGCCTCTCTACTCGGCTTCTCTCTATTTCCTTGTGTTTGTGTGTGTCGCATACTCTATATAAGTAGTGTGTAAGTCTGTGAGCCTTAATTCTTCTATAATACATTTAAAGCGTTGTGGAAAATAGTTTAAATAATCAGGATTACGAAAATATAATGGATTTACTAACGAGACTATGTTTTCATTTATTTCACTTTATATTTGTTACACCTTCAAGGTATTCTCTAACAATTGCTTTACATAAGGTTACATAAGGTTACATCAGTTACGTTTATATAATAATTGTCAACGTGAATAAAAGAACAGATTGCTTGATACATTCAGACACAAATGCGAGCGGCACCACGCAGCAAACAGCTAACAATATTAAAATGATAACTAAATTCAGTCTTGATTTACATATATTATTTGATTAAGAGAATACATAAAGTTAATAAAATATGAAAATATTATTAAGTAATGAAAAGCTTTCACGAGATAAATGAATACATTGTGTTATAATTGTTTAAGAGCCCTGGAGGTGACGCGTTCATAAAGCATACCGCCGTGTACGTGCGTGTAGCTGCATCTTATGTACGTGTCATGGAATATTGTTTATTTAATATTCAAATATGATATTCAGTAAAGTTGATATTTTTATTTCACTTCTTATTTACCATGTTCATGTTAATTACTCTTACTTACTACGAGGTACTTATTATCTCCGTGCTCCAGAAGTGGTAAAGCTCTAAAAGAAGTGCTCTGTTCACGAAATATTTTCGTATCGTACATGTTTATGTTTATAGTAAAGAATATTAAAGTTAAAATAAATAAATTAAATTTACTTAATATTTGCCACTTTTAAAGAGTCTTTGAATTCTTTATATATTTTACAATAAAAAACAGACTTATTTAACATTTGAATAAATTTATCACAGTGCAACCCATTCAATAATAAGCCATTTCAATAATAAAAACATTTTCATTCTGCTAATATTGTTTTGAGTTCCTTTTTAATAAAAAGTCTTGATTTAAAGGAAAATGTCTAAATCGTAAAGCGTCGACTAAATCATCCACTCGTCTCAATATCGTTCTTTGAGCTGTGGTTGTTAAAGAGTGGCTTCTTAATCCTCATGCGACTCCAACAGGTTGCTATTTCAAATATTGATGGATTATGAGCTGAATTAAAAAATAATTAATATTTTTTTGTTGAGATTTATTCTTGACAATTTGTTGTTGATAATATTTCTGTTTTTTTTATTTATTCCTTTATTATAATAATGCTTTAAAATGAAAGGTGTTTTAAAAAATAATGTATTGAAAAAAACCAAACCAATGCAAAAATGCACATTATAAAAACAGTTTCAATTTACATATAACTATAATTTTTAATGAATGCAATATTTTTTTAATGCACGGAGTCAAACCAGCTACACCTTGCGTCGAAAATCCCTTATGAATTCAAATATAGTAAATCTTAATTAAATGAAATCACATTATTCAAAACCTTAATTCTATAATCTTAACTGTGTAGTCATTTGATAGGACTGTACATAATATTGGTACTTTTGTGAAATGTGTATATTTAAAAAATATTATTCAGTTCTTAGTCGCTAGTTTAAATACGAGAAATTTTAATAAAACTAAAGTTAATTGTCATAAAAAATTTGACAATTAAATAAAAAAATACGTTTATAAATTTATAATAACTAAAAATGTTATGATTTTTTATTTAATAAACTTACCGTTTCTTTGATAAATCACATAACTTTAAACACCATTCACAAAGGATAATAGAAAACTAGTGTCAGTATATCACGCTTAGTAAAATAGACTGTTCAGTCCACACCGGCAGCGTCACGAGAAATAAATAAAAATATACTCTCCATATTCCAATGAATTAACGACATTTTACGTTATTTTAATGTGGAGTTACAAAATTATCAGACAATTTGTGTGTATTATCAGGTTGTCGCAAGACACGTCGTGCCTCTGCCCGGGTTCCAGAGGCTGACTCTCGCCCGACTCGAAGCTTCATAGACTGCGCAAACTCTCTTGCGTAACTTGTGACAAATTAGATAATTTTGACAATATACACGTATATTACATATACTACTATTACTATTTTATTATATTTACGCAAAATTTTAACTTAAATGTGTGTATTTTTTTCTATAATTATTTTTGCTTTAATATTAAACTTTATTTATTAGAATATTCAAATGTTGCAGTAACATTATTAATCCAGAATAAAATAGCTTTTTAGCTATGACTTATAAAAGTTATAAAAATAATGAAAAATTTACTTTTTTTTTTTCAAATATTCGTCAGCTTACGCAGCTTCGACCGATCCATCTTTCGGGAAAAGCCTCATAGCGCAGGCGTAAACTGGAAAATTGAAGAGAGATGGATACAATAAAAGTTCACAAAAGACAGAGATGGAATTATTTGAAAATAAATGCATATAATCCACTACATTTGTTGTCTAGGCACGTTCGAATTTTAAAAAAGATAGCTTCATTGCAACAATTTTCCCTCCATATTATTTAAATTTATCTAAGTTCGTTAAGTTCGTTAACGGTGATTGAGGCTGCTTTTATTTGCTTTTTTCTCATTTTATTGTTTACTTATTTCTTTACTTTTTACATAGTCTCAGAAAAATCTTTGAAAAAAATATCATGCCTTATGTATGACAAGTATTTTAAAAACAAGCACTTGTGCCTATATAAAATGTCTTTAGCACTATTTATAGTATACTTTCAATACACAGCTATTTTTTACACGGAAAAGAAATATCATTTATAAAAGATTTTAAAATTCAATTTAAAAATTGCTTTCACAAATGAAAATGGTACGCCATATTATAAAATGTAAAAAACAAAGAAGTAAAAACTCTTTTTATACGAACCTAACCTAGTTTTTAAGATTTCCTTTCTAGACCATACTCGTGAATTTAACATTGACTTCTAGACGCTTAATTCTCTCTAAAACTGAATAATGACTTCACTTGTATTAGATTTTTACAAATATCGATCTAACAAAAACAGTACCACCGTTTGCAATTCAATTGAAAGGTCTCGGGTTCGATTCTCAGTCGTTATAATATATTAATGTGATGTATTTTATATAAAATCCGCTTGGTGGTACACGCTGCATCTGACTTAATGGGTTTTCAGCCGCCATTAAGACATTAAAAGAATTACTAACTCAATTACGTATCTTCATAAATATGAAAATTAATAAGTTGAAGCTGCAACAGAGATTTTCATAAATTACAGCTTGGTGATGAGCTCGGCGTTCTGGGAATGTGCTGTTTGATAAAATATAAAAAAATAAATGAGCTGTGACAATGAAGTTACAAGCTGTGGGCTCATAATTTAATATCAGACTTACTGTAGCAATATTAAAATAAACTTACTTTTGTATTCGCTCCACAAGTAATATTACTTTAATAATGTTTCAATAAATTCATCATCATTATAAACTCGCACCATAAAGGATTTTTGACATTTCTAAATATTAACGTAATACGGTTTTTATGATAAATGATGCCATTTAAAATATAATTCATCATGTGACTGTGACATCTCTAAGCAGGAATACAATACTATTGTTTTATAGAGCTCGTGGTTCGAATCATAGTATTATAATTGTAATATCACATGAGGTAGAGCTGCAGTATGTACTTGTAAGCTGTGAGTACATGATTGGTGTAAATTTTTCCATCAACAATATGACAGTTATCCACTGCAGTGACCTTGACACCGGTGAACACAGAGCTGTTCTTCCGACACGGCATATCATTGCAAATTGCTTTTGTATTCTAACAATCAATCTTTGTGCCCTGTAGAATACAATTTTAACCACTACTCTTGACTACAGATAAATTTAATTCTTTAATTAGATACAAAATAAAAGAAATAGTCTTGACTCTCGAAAGTATACATATTGCAGATAAAAACTATATCCCGACTACAGATTGTCTATGAATTTGATTACTTTTTAAGGTTATTTGTGGCTTTCATATTATATATTTATATAATTATCGTGTAGTAATAGCACATATTTAGTGTACTTCGTTTGTTAAAATATATAAGACAGGTCGTAGTAAGGGCGACAATAAATCTTCATTTCGCGAGCCGGTGATGTCTGAAATGAATTGGTTACAATTGGTTATAATTCTGAGACTGGTTATATTATCATTTACGGAAATATATTAATGTAATATAATATATATGTCGTAGTTAGCCGGTCCGGTGTTTATTAAAAACTATGACGTCAGCTATGCTGACCGTCATTATCTATTTTCCTTGATATTTTGGTGGTCCATAATAGAAATAAACCAATACAGTAAACTCAAACTTTATTTTAAGTAAAGTAATTTTACACAGTTGTTATCCGTATGAACAGTAACAAACGAATCGACATTTCCCTTCCTTGTGCCTCGCTTTTATACACAGAATAGTCGAAGGAGTGGGGCAAATATCACTAATCACTTGTTTACAAAGTTTGAAACACCTGCACGATGACTTGCCGATTTTCATTAGTCGTACAATTCGTTGTTGCGCCGATACGGCCATTCTGACCGGCGGTGCGCGCTCTGCACCAGCCGTGTTCTTGAAAGTCCCTGTGTCATTGGTCGATATGCTGGGGTTCTTCCGCCGATACGGCCATCTGAAAGGCGGTGCATACTCTGCACCTACCTGTTTTATAAATTTCATACTCTGAAAGCAAATGAAACATTTTCTTTTGAGTAGGCATCTGTAAGCAATACAGCCTTTTCAAATAGTGTTAAATCAGTAGACAATGACACCTCTCGTGCACTGTCTTGTAAACATAGGAAGATTTTGTGAGCACTACTAACTGTAACTCGTAATGACTAGGTTATTAGTTGTTCTTTAAGGTTCTCGTAGATCTGTGGTAAGTACGTGTCTACCACGGCTCCACAAGGCATCCCAACGGAATCTCAGGGTTCTCTTGTGGATACATCAAGGACCCGTGGTTAGCACTAGGGTAACACGTGGTTAGCTCAGAGGTACTACTCTCCAGATTATGGTGTGTACGTGTCTAGTTAAGGTTCCACAAGGCATCCCAATGGTATCTCAGGGTTCTCTTAAGGATTCATCAAGGACCCATGGTAATAGCACAAGGGTAACACATAATTAGCTCAGAGGTACCACTCTTGTAGATACTAAGAGGTAATGTAATTGAATATTGACTCTCACAAGATCTTTGGAATATGATTAATAATTAACAAAAGCGCAAGAATATTCCATTAGCAAAGTTAGCAGAATTATAATGTAAATAGTAGATTTTTAGCTAATCAACTTCACAAAGTCATCAGCCATAGTTCAATATTCATAAACATATTAGCGAAGTATAATGAGATTAAATACAAAGAGATGACAATGCTCCGCGCATCATGCCACCGCTTATTTGATTTTCAATACAGTCACTCCACGTAAATCTGCATTGTTTAAGTTTTAGTACATAAAAGTGATGCTGTGGTCTAGGCGGTC
This sequence comes from Dircenna loreta, assembly GCA_963555665.1. Taxonomy (NCBI): domain Eukaryota; kingdom Metazoa; phylum Arthropoda; class Insecta; order Lepidoptera; family Nymphalidae; genus Dircenna; species Dircenna loreta. The sequence goes on from OY743096.1 coordinate 16,153,748, forward strand.
TTGTGCGCCGTGGTCCACAGAGGCTCTAAAGGAAATGGGTCTAGGTCGATGGTGTGGTCTGGATCATTTAATATGATCGTGGTCCACACGGGAGCAAAGTGATGATGCTGTGGTCTAGGCGGTCTTGTGCGCCGTGGTCCACAGAGACTCTAAAGGAAATGGATCTAGGTCGATGGTGTGGTCTGGATCATTTAATATGATCGTGGTCCACACGGGAGCAAAGTGATGATGCTGTGGTCTAGGCGGTCTTGTGCGCCGTGGTCCACAGAGGCTCTAAAGGAAATGGATCTAGGTCGATGGTGTGGTCTGGATCATTTAATATGATCGTGGTCCACACGGGAGCAAAGTGATGATGCTGTGGTCTAGGCGGTCTTATGCGCCGTGGTCCACAGAGGCTCTAAAGGAAATGGGTCTAGGTCGATGGTGTGGTCTGGATCATTTAATATGATCGTGGTCCACACGGGAGCAAAGTGATGATGCTGTGGTCTAGGCGGTCTTGTGCGCCGTGGTCCACAGAGGCTCTAAAGGAAATGGATCTAGGTCGATGGTGTGGTCTGGATCATATAATATGATCGTGGTCCACACGGGAGCAAAGTGATGGCGCAACAACGAATTGTACGACTAATGAAAATCGGCGAGTCATCGTGCAGGTGTTTCAAACTTTGTAAACAAGTGATTAGTGATATTTGCCCCACTCCTTCGACTATTCTGTGTATAAAAGCGAGGCACAAGGAAGGGAAATGTCGATTCGTTTGTTACTGTTCATACGGATAACAACTGTGTAAAATTACTTTACTTAAAATAAAGTTTGAGTTTACTGTATTGGTTTATTTCTATTATGGACCACCAAAATATCAAGGAAAATAGATAATGACGGTCAGCATAGCTGACGTCATAGTTTTTAATAAACACCGGACCGGCTAACTACGACATCAGAAGTGGGATCTGAAGCTCATTGGCTCACTATGTTCGAAATACAGCTGAAGCATATAAAGTTGTTTGAGCTTGAATAAGCTCCTAGTGAGGCACTCAAAGGCGGCGACTCATCACGACTTTTACAAATCTTACATCGGGTATGTTCCCTGGAGTGATCGTCGCACCAACGGAGGCGTAGGCGATGCGTCTTCGGGCCATGTGGCCCCTAGAAGCGGAGGCAATAGCTTACCTAACATTTCGACAACTATTACATCGCGGGTATTCGCAGGTGATTGCTATTATCTGGTGAGTTGTAATATTTTTATTTGTATTCTGCTGCCGTATGCTCTCTTGTTACGACTTACGTAATGTGTTAGAACAAATTATTTGCGACGTTAAGTCACCCGTTAAGAGTTACAGATTTTATTGTCCATACTTTCCAATAATTATTTAAAGTACAAGGTAATTAATGGGCGAGAAATTTAAAAACATGGATTTAACGAATAAACAATTACCAAAGAAGTAACAAACAATAGTCAAACGATTAACAAACAATTAATCTTATTCATCCGTCGTTATCTCCAAACAAAAATTCATAGCTACCCACACTTACAACCCATTTCAATTTATTATCTTAATTGTATTGACGCAAATATTCAAAACAAACAATTCTGCAAGAATTTGAAAATTCTTGGTCATGCTCATCTAATGTATGAGATGTAGCTGGAACCTTTAAAATGATTATGGTTGTTTGAACTACTTTTACTTTTCTGAAATTCATAAAATTAACAATATAAATGTTAATGTAACACGTGAAATACGATGCAGTCTATATCCTGTTGGTTTGAAAACCTGTGTGGACCACGATCATAATATTGAGTGATCCAGACCACACCATCGACCTAGACCCATTTCCTTTAGAGCCTCTGTGGACCACGGCGCACAAGACCGCCTAGACCACAGCATCATCACTTTGCTCCCGTGTGGACCACGATCATATTAAATGATCCAGACCACACCATCGACCTAGATCCATTTCCTTTAGAGCCTCTGTGGACCACGGCGCACAAGACCGCCTAGACCACAGCATCATCACTTTGCTCCCGTGTGGACCACGATCATATTAAATGATCCAGACCACACCATCGACCTAGATCCATTTCCTTTAGAGCCTCTGTGGACCACGGCGCACAAGACCGCCTAGACCACAGCATCATCACTTTGCTCCCGTGTGGACCACGATCATATTATATGATCCAGACCACACCATCGACCTAGATCCATTTCCTTTAGAGCCTCTGTGGACCACGGCGCACAAGACCGCCTAGACCACAGCATCATCACTTTGCTCCCGTGTGGACCACGATCATATTAAATGATCCAGACCACACCATCGACCTAGACCCATTTCCTTTAGAGCCTCTGTGGACCACGGCGCACAAGACCGCCTAGACCACAGCATCATCACTTTGCTCCCGTGTGGACCACGATCATATTAAATGATCCAGACCACACCATCGACCTAGATCCATTTCCTTTAGAGCCTCTGTGGACCACGGCGCACAAGACCGCCTAGACCACAGCATCATCACTTTGCTCCCGTGTGGACCACGATCATATTATATGATCCAGACCACACCATCGACCTAGATCCATTTCCTTTAGAGCCTCTGTGGACCACGGCGCACAAGACCGCCTAGACCACAGCATCATCACTTTGCTCCCGTGTGGACCACGATCATATTAAATGATCCAGACCACACCATCGACCTAGACCCATTTCCTTTAGAGCCTCTGTGGACCACGGCGCATAAGACCGCCTAGACCACAGCATCATCACTTTGCTCCCGTGTGGACCACGATCATATTAAATGATCCAGACCACACCATCGACCTAGATCCATTTCCTTTAGAGCCTCTGTGGACCACGGCGCACAAGACCGCCTAGACCACAGCATCATCACTTTGCTCCCGTGTGGACCACGATCATATTAAATGATCCAGACCACACCATCGACCTAGATCCATTTCCTTTAGAGTCTCTGTGGACCACGGCGCACAAGACCGCCTAGACCACAGCATCATCACTTTGCTCTCGTGTGGACCACGATCATATTAAATGATCCAGACCACACCATCGACCTAGACCCATTTCCTTTAGAGCCTCTGTGGACCACGGCGCACAAGACCGCCTAGACCACAGCATCACTTTTATGTACTAAAACTTAAACAATGCAGATTTACGTGGAGTGACTGTATTGAAAATCAAATAAGCGGTGGCATGATGCGCGGAGCATTGTCATCTCTTTGTATTTAATCTCATTATACTTCGCTAATATGTTTATGAATATTGAACTATGGCTGATGACTTTGTGAAGTTGATTAGCTAAAAATCTACTATTTACATTATAATTCTGCTAACTTTGCTAATGGAATATTCTTGCGCTTTTGTTAATTATTAATCATATTCCAAAGATCTTGTGAGAGTCAATATTCAATTACATTACCTCTTAGTATCTACAAGAGTGGTACCTCTGAGCTAATTATGTGTTACCCTTGTGCTATTACCATGGGTCCTTGATGAATCCTTAAGAGAACCCTGAGATACCATTGGGATGCCTTGTGGAACCTTAACTAGACACGTACACACCATAATCTGGAGAGTAGTACCTCTGAGCTAACCACGTGTTACCCTAGTGCTAACCACGGGTCCTTGATGTATCCACAAGAGAACCCTGAGATTCCGTTGGGATGCCTTGTGGAGCCGTGGTAGACACGTACTTACCACAGATCTACGAGAACCTTAAAGAACAACTAATAACCTAGTCATTACGAGTTACAGTTAGTAGTGCTCACAAAATCTTCCTATGTTTACAAGACAGTGCACGAGAGGTGTCATTGTCTACTGATTTAACACTATTTGAAAAGGCTGTATTGCTTACAGATGCCTACTCAAAAGAAAATGTTTCATTTGCTTTCAGAGTATGAAATTTATAAAACAGGTAGGTGCAGAGTATGCACCGCCTTTCAGATGGCCGTATCGGCGGAAGAACCCCAGCATATCGACCAATGACACAGGGACTTTCAAGAACACGGCTGGTGCAGAGCGCGCACCGCCGGTCAGAATGGCCGTATCGGCGCAACAACGAATTGTACGACTAATGAAAATCGGCAAGTCATCGTGCAGGTGTTTCAAACTTTGTAAACAAGTGATTAGTGATATTTGCCCCACTCCTTCGACTATTCTGTGTATAAAAGCGAGGCACAAGGAAGGGAAATGTCGATTCGTTTGTTACTGTTCATACGGATAACAACTGTGTAAAATTACTTTACTTAAAATAAAGTTTGAGTTTACTGTATTGGTTTATTTCTATTATGGACCACCAAAATATCAAGGAAAATAGATAATGACGGTCAGCATAGCTGACGTCATAGTTTTTAATAAACACCGGACCGGCTAACTACGACATATATATAATGTAAAAACATAATTTCTTTTTATCCTCAGCTCTAATGGTCTACAGATTATTTTCTGGATTAAAGACAGTTTTTGAGATTTGAATAATAAACATCTCACTAAACATACATTCACAATAGTTGTAGTAAACGAGACACTCGTTTAGAGTAGAGTAAGTGAATGCTCGCCAGGTACTGCCGCGACACAGACACACTGACCCATTTTAAACCAGGGTAAGATGGTTTTGTGCAGTAATTTAAAAACATTTATATACCCTACGAGTGCTCACATAGTTAAAATGTTATATTATAAATAATAAATTAAATAACTACATACGATAATATTATAATATTTTTTTAACTAAATACAATCGGTATGTTGGTATTGGATATTTTTGAACTAAATAAATTTATATAACATACGACGTTTCGTAAGTGAATGTGTGTTTTTGAATTTGAAATAAATAATGGTATTGAAATGATTTTCGTATCAAATTTAATTAATAGTCGGTGCTTTGTAATTATCTAATCAGAAGTGTTTCAGTTAATTTCAGTAATTACAGCAGCCAATACTAAATTAGTGTTTACACTTTGACGTTGGGTTCTCTACACTCAGCACGCCTACAGTGAACTCTTATGTATAATGTAAGATAATAATATTATTATATTACTTTTGAATGCATCCCAAAAGTAATATTACTTTAATTTTTTTCTAAAAATAAGCTTTTTATGACATCATCCTTAATCATTCATTCTTTTACTATAAAAGCATTATTAACTCGTACCATGAAATTTGTATTGACGTTTGAAATATTAACGTAATATTTGTTTTTTGTTAAACAGGTAGGAGAGCTGTACACTTCATTCTTTTCTCGTCATTTCTTTGATAGTGTTATAAGCCAGTGAAAGTCGTCTCAGCGCCAGCGGTCATATATAGTACATATTACCTAATTCTAAGTTTTCCGTCTAGATGAAGCTTTTTGAATATTGATAATATTATTTACTATTGTTATTTTATTTGAAAAATATAAAACCCATGTTATGAACTCAGTTAATTCAAATCCAAGTATCAGCGTTTTTGATGTATTTTTTTTTGTTTGTATCCTTAGTTTTTTATTACTACTTTATTGTATTTAAAGTTTTTTTTTTCAAATAGGTATACATTAAACTAATGAAACATCAGACTATAGTTGTACGGTTACAAAGTGTAAATCCTTAGCGAAGAACCGATAAGAAACTCTTAGATAAGAGTCCATTGCTACGTCGCGCGTCGTAGTACAGTCTACGAATATTATCACGAGCTTTATTTAATAATAATAATATCATTAATTGTAATATATTTATAATAGTATACTATTATGAATATATTACTTGTATACGGTTTTGATTATAATCAAAAACCGTGATATTACTAGTTTATCTTATTCATATGTAATCTAACCTAAGTATTTAATAACAATATCGTATGGGCCGTGTCGTGTCGTCGCGTGTAAGTGATATTTTATTAAGCCGGCTACAAAGTTTCACTTCCGTAGCTGTTTCTTTTAGCCGAGTGCTCTTCGGACGGAAGAGGAAAGCGATTAGACGGAAGATAAGTTGACTTCGGAAAAATGTTTGTTGATCTTTGAGATTATACTTTACAGCCGCTTGTTTTTACTAAACTATTGCAAAATAGGGAGTTTTATGTAATATTTTTATAGTAACTAGTATATATTTGATGTAAAAGACAAATTTATTACATTATTGTTATTTTTCTGTCAGACATCACCAAAATGTAAGGCTATCTGTTACAAAGGCCATATAACATGTAACTTGATGTATGCAATACCGGCTAAAGCATCTGACATTTATTAGTGTTGCAGCAACGTGTCGTTAGTATACGTCACCCTCAGCGCCACGTGTCATTAGTCAGCCCAGCAGTGACGTGGCAAATTGCCTGAAGACCTTCATACTCGGGGCTATGACACCTCAAGGCTTTATGAGAGTTTTATACACAAATATATATTGAAAAATCACAAACAGCCAGCAGACCTGGGACTTTTGGGATAAGTGTGAATTTTTATACTTTAAAAAGTTATAACATTATCCACATGTGACAATATTATTTGTACGATATTTATTATATTATGATTTTCATTTGAGATATTATTTTACTACGTATTATTGAGATGGAATGGGTGTATTCTATAAGTAGGGAGTAGTAGGGAGTTCTCGCCGCGAGTCCGCCACGCTCAGAGCTCATGATTAAGGACCCCGAATGGGTTCGAAACAAGTCGGGCACATTCCGATTTAATTTCTACGTGAATACAGCCGGGTGAATATAAATATAATTCTATAAGTACTCGAAATAAATGATGTGAAAACATTGGTACAATGAATGGTTTTTATTTTTGTTGGTAGTCTCTAAAAAGAAAACATGGTATAAGACCTACCTACGTGATGGGTTACGCTCGCTTATTATAATTGAAAAGTCTATTCAAGACAACAATTAGGATATGAGTAAACTTACACTAGTTAGTTAACAACATCACAGCCCATCCAACTCTTTTCCTATATAATATATATGTATACTGTGTACAGCAGCTAGTAGGACAGGCAATGATATTTAATTTGTTCTAGTTAAATGAAAAATACTACAAAAATAAGTATATAATGAGTACATATTATTTTCCGCCATTAGAGATTTGAACAGGAAATATTTAATATAAGGTGTCAGTTGATTTTATTATTTTTCGTTAATTAAAACACTATTACAATAATTCATTATTAAAAATCAATTCAGTAATTGAAAACGAAATATGTAGATGAAATATATATATTTTTTAATTTGTACAGTAATTGATAAAAAACCATGGTATGGTTATATATTAATATACTAGAAAGAACATCCTTTATTTTTACGGGAAAATATAAAATACTATTTGGACTTTTATCAAAATACAAGCAAATTATTGGGTTGTATAAATTTGCTAAAATAAGACAGCAAATGTCAAGCAAGTCAAAAAAACATAAGAGTCTTGAGAGGTATGATCCACCAGGTCCATGATTTTATCCCCTGGATGGACGTTTGGCAGTGTTTTTATTTTACACTTAAACTAAGTTGACGCTTGACTACATTCCACCTGATGGCAAGTGGAAATGTAGTCGTAGGTGGTAAAGCGCATCAACTTAGTAAAAACCTATTCACTCTCCATTGTTATCCCTTGGGATAAATGACACACATATATTAGTGTCAGAAGTACCATTATCGTCAACACGTCAATCGGTTCGTGCCTCACATAAATAGCCGGAGAAAAACTATATTAAAAATAAATTTTATACCAACGATCTAAACCTAACACTTTTGTTTACAAAAAGTACTTCTTTGGTATCGATATAGTATATTAACTATTGGTCTTATTAATTATTGGGTATTTATTACAATTTTTATTTCTGTGTACATATTTTTAATTAATTCAATACTATATCAACATGTTTTACAATCAAGTAAAAGAATAACATTCAGAGCTCAGCTATAATACCAATATAAATAAACAAATAAACGAACTATTAAGATTATTATAACATTTAAGACCTCGATTCCATTAGTTCTTAAAAAATACAACGAAACTCAAACGTAACTAGTAAATAAAAAAATAAAATATGTTGATATAGTATCTCAGTAGTACCAACCACTGGCACTACGATATAATATGTGTTATTTGTCCCACGTGACGAGTGGGATCAAATAGTACCAGATGTACCATCATGAGATAACATCGTGGGACTGTGTGGGTGATGTAGACAATTGTTATTGGTAAAACTGAATGTATCTTACCTGTACTTTTCACAGAATTTAATAATGTAAGTACAGCGAGAGCGAAGCCTGCGGCATAAGCAAGAAATAAATGTGACGTAACCACTCAAAACATATATGTATATTATTATATCTCTATCAACCATTTATTATAAGCCACATCTCATTCTTAATGGTATATATAAATTATAGTAGGATGTAATTTATGGCGTCTTCAGTAATATCAGTAACGGGGAGCCACTTGTAATTACAGAACTGTTATTATAAGGAAACCGTTTTTGTTATAAAAGCGCTTTCACACTAACCTATTTATTAAATATTTATCATGTACTCTATCAGTAATCTATGTTTATTATTTGTTATATATCATATAATATATAAACTGACACGCTAGTAACATATTTTATAATATTCTTTATCATTGTATAACATTTATCATCATTAATGTTCAGAGTTTGTGTCCGTTATTTATGTTTTGGGATGCGCTCTGCAACAGAAGGATAATCTTTTTCTAAAGTTTTGTATTTATTGTTTTCTTTAAGGTCTGACTGAACTGTAGCCAATTGATTGGCTCGTATATGAACTGGCTCGACTGGCTTACCTGACTCCTATCAAAGATCATCGTGAAGTGGAACTCATTAAGTATAGAGCTGCGTACCTTGTAATGCGACCTTGACAGTAAAAGAGCTCGCTGTCCAGATCCTAGACTTTATCATTCAGTAAGAATAGCATACTGCCTAGTTTATACTTTGTCTCCATAATAATTTAAAGAAAGTGAATATTTGTATTGGAAATCCATCATTTCTCAAATAAGTCATAAGAAAAATCGTCTTTAGACTTTCCATAAAAGCAAAGGAATATAAGACCACGTTTTTTCCAAACGACCCCTTAACGGTGAAAATTATGTCAAATTACATATTAAATATTAAATTTCATCCACAGTTATATTAACACAAGTGCCAAAATTAAAGATCTTAAATTTGTTGGCAGTGTAGTCGAATTGTAAAATCATTCGTGTGGAGCCGCGAGCGACCGCGAGGAACTAAAGAGTTATAATGACCTTTGTAATACTTTATATAAACTAATATTAACAGAACAAAGAAAACATTTGCTACTTTGTAAATGTTATCACAGTGAACGACCGTGTGTGAGCACCGACAGAGACCACTTGGATGGTCCATAGTGCCTGTTGTGGTCTTATATCTTGCAAATATAAAAAATAAAACAAGAACATGTTAAAATCATTAATACTTTATAACAGACACAAATGTGTAAATTAATCAATTGTGGTACATAGCTGTTAATATCTTTAAAGCAGTTATATAGAACAATTAATAAACAATAACAAACGTAATAAAAAGTACAACTTATAAAACAAGTCAACGCAAAAAAAAACACTCTATAGATATTAATAATAAGTCATTAGTCTACTGTCACTCTACTTAGTCTGTAGGAATCTCCCACTACATTAGAGTTGTTATATTTGTGAGCGAAATTATTCCTAACATCGAGTCCAGTCTCTCCGCTCGTATCATTGATGGCGGTGACCACGTCGTTGCGCTTTTTGTGACCTAATGTTAGGTTGTATCTAGGTATTTCTAGACCTAGACTCCTAGTGCTGAAACTTCTGCCTAGAGACTTAGTACGCTTTACAGCGAAACGGTCTTTGGGTATTTTGATGTCGTATATAGGATTGATAACTCCCGTGTATTGGTTAGTGTTCAGTGTTAGTTTAGTGAAGTCTAGATGATCCGTGTGGAGCGGCTTCGGAGTGAAATCTAAAACTCGTTGCTGCTGAAATTAAAAATAAAAATTATATGTTATATGTTATATACATTTTTTATAGAAAGTAAGTTCTTTACAATACATTATTTTATTATACTATTTACGAGCGACCCAGTGAAATTATAATTCTTTGAAATTATTTTAAAAAAATCCTTTTCCCCTTCCAATTTAGAAAAAACTATCTCAACAAGATGTCACTACACACTACCTGGAGCAGCTATTGAAGCAACCATTACGCATTCATTAGAACCGAGACACGAGAACACTTCACGATGGCGAATATAAATATTGTGTACAGCGTGTGTGTACATCACTTTATGTTCCCTGTAACTTCGTACCTTTCATTTTGAATATACATATCTTCACAAACAGTATAATCATGTAAAGTTTGTTTTACCAACAATTTATAAAACTATTTATATTTTTACTATTAAAGATTGAATTTCCATTTCAGCATTTAAAAGAAAATCATTAAATCAAAAAATCAAAAATCATCAAAAATCATCAAAAATATCAACTAAAATCATCAAAAATATCAACTAAAACTATAATAATAATGTTATAATAAAATATATATTTTGGTTTTCTACTATAACGTAATTGGATAGTAACATAATAATATAACAACACTAAGATAGGTTTACCTGGTTTTCTATATTTCTTGGTGGAGGCGGAGGCCGGGGCGCCTCGTCATCGGTGACGCAGTCAGGAGACCGCGCCCGGTAGCGCTGGGGGGGTTCCGGATCACCTTCGCACTCTGGGAGCTTCCACGCGCTGCAGAAATATTGTTAGATGTAGAAAGAGGCTGTGTCTATCCGTGTATATATGTCTGTGAGTGTGTGTCTCACTGCGTGCGTGCTCGCGAGGCCCGCGCCAGACGGTGCAAGGCGAACAGAGCGCCTTCGCCGCCAGCTCCCAGCCACGAACACAGCTCCTGCAGCGCCTGCGGAGAGCACCGACGTTACTACCATATCTAATGAACCACAGACCCATTTCGTATCCGCGACGTCGCACCGTGTGCCTCCCCGCGTGTAGCAGCGCGGGCACTACATCCCCAAGCGCGGCGTGCAGCGAGCCCCCGCCACCACGTGACGTCACCGCGCACAGCGGGCTCGCGCGTGACACCACCCACGCGTCGCGATACGACCACGATGCCTCCTCTGCCTCCGACGCACCGGACTCCTCCACTATAACAACGGAAGGATTTAATACGGTCGATTACACCCTATGTAAAAATAATCTTCCCGGTGGTAGGCCATAACATCAGGTCGCCGGCCACCGGCCACCCATCGGGCAAGTCGTGCCGAAAAGCGACTCTGTCGTGTTCCGGCACGTTGCTCGATGAAACCGTATAATGTCAGCAGGTCTGAACAGCTGCATGGCGTTGGCGAACCGGTTTGTCGTCGAGTTGGTGTTTGTTGTGTCGGGTGCCTAGTCGAAGAGGGTAGCGGGAACCGAAGCGACGGCTTTCCGCTTGCAGATAATTATGGGCCCTAGTAGTGGGTCAACCCCCCATAATAGGCTGCCCCGCCAGCTGCACAAAATCCCAGGGTGACTCCATCGTGCTAGTTGGCGAAAAGATGAGGAAGCCCAATGGCGATCCCTGGGGGGGTTCAGGCGTCCCCCCAGTCTCCAGACTAGTCTCTCAGCGGAATGACAACACCAATTTCGACGTTGAGTTTTATACGTAACACCTCGTTCAACTGCCGTTTCCCATCATCTTCCCTCCATTTTAATGATGAAAAGTAAGAAAAAGAACAGTAAGTTTACTCAGCGGTTGCACTCCTCCTCACACCTAATGTACCTCGCTAATATTCGAGGATTGAACTCAAATCTTGATGGTGTCCATCAACACCTAGAGATAGTGCAGCCGCACTTACTCTTTCTGACGGACACGCAGATACAATATCCCTTTAGCGCTGCATACCTTGCTTACCCTGGGTACACATTAAAGTACAATTTCTGATCACCTGCCGGGGTTTGTGTGTACGCGCGGAACGACCTCTGTATCCAGCGTCTCCGTCACCTTGAAGACCCCACTTTTTTTCGCTATTTTAGTAGACACAGGAAACGAAAAAAACCTGTATTCCTGTGTTTACATTTCGCACAGTTTTAATCAGGAGACAACCAGATTATTTGAGTATCTCAGTGAGGCTGCTGATATAGCTCTGCATCGGTACCCTTCAGCGCAGCTCGTTTTTCTGGGGGACTTTAATGCCTGTCAGCAAAACTGGCTGTTTCCGTTCCTTCCCCCCCTACTTACTGACCTAATTCCCCCATCCCCCTTTCATCACCGATCGTTTCGACACACGGCGAGCATACATCCTTTTGTAGTAGACACGCCACATGTCCGAACGAAGCGCTTCATCTTTTTTAAATCGGACCGCGAAGGAGTGGAAAAGCCTGCCTGCGTCGGTTTTTCCGTCCGAGTACAACACAAATTCAAATGTAGTCAAGTGTCAACTTAGTTTAAGTGTAAAAATAAAAAACGCTTGAGGGTAGTATCTTACCGCAAAGGGCATCCCTGACGCCGTTGATGAAATCCAAAGTTTCCAGTATGCTGGGTCTACTCAGAGCGTCACCGTTCCTGACAGTGGAGCCGGCGGACCGCGGTCTCTCTCTCATTTCTCTTATGCTCTCCCCCGAGTCCGCGTACACCAAGCTCTTCAACGTGTGATACTTTCGTCGTAGACTCTTCGCGTCCGACCGGTTAGTGATAGTGATTTCGGGAAAGCCGTGAGCCGTAGCCGGTCTGTTCCTCCGGGACCGTCGCCCGACTCGGGGCCGATCCGGAGCGCTAGGAATTATGTCTGGCTTTGTACTGTTCCTCCAATAATTACCATTTTTGACGCTGGCTAGAATCTCCTCGGTACTCTCGTGATGAGAGATTTCATTTGACTGAGATCTGTAAATTAATTATTACAAAATTACTGAATGTATGACCAAAATATAAAGAAATGATAACTACAGTTCACGAATGAAAATATTTGTTTGTTGTTAGACTTAACAAGAAAATTCCGAAATCCTATTTTATATGTTATATACGAGAAGGTTAAACGCGGTCTTGCAAATTCGTCTAATGCGGGTTTAATACTAATGTGGTTAACACTAAAATAGCTGTCTTTTAGTTTTTTATTTAGAATAGTTGTATGATCATAAACTAAAAAAAAATTGTCAGGTATCACCGCAATGCGTCAACACCATATAGGGAATACCGCAATTAGCAGTCCCTGCGAGTGCGTCTTGGTATATGATGGTATCCATGTTTTTGTACTTAATCCTTGGGAAGAAATGTTGTCTCCTTATTTAAGCCGTAAAAGAAAACGCTTATAATGATATAAATCAAAGTACTAGAACTGGTTCTATCATCGACATCATTCTAATCTCTGATCTAAAAACATTTCTATTTAGAAGCAACAAGGTTAAAAAGAACGACCAGATGACATTTCATTGACAGACCCACCTTCCTACCATCGCGTCAGTGAAGGCAGCGATCACGCACCTCCTGGCCAGCCGCAGCTTGGCGTCGGCCTTGTCCCGACGACTGAGGGTGAGCTGCGAGCGCTCCCGGGGAGGAAGCTTCAGAGGATACGACACCGCCAGACCATCCCCCGTAGGGAATACCAGGCGAAAATCTGGCGATTAGAGGGAGTGACGAAAAGTATCGAATAAAAACCGAAATATTACATAAAACCAATTCATTACTCAGTCCCGTTATAAAACACAAAACATTTGATAAGAAATAATTTAGTAATGGAGATTTTTTATTTTCTTTATTATTCAAATAATTTTAGAGGAAATAAGAAACAATGAGATTATTTTTCGGGAGACCCGAGTTAGATGGTTATTCTTTTATGATCCTGACCCTTCAGAGTGAGAGTTGAGCCTTCAAGTTTGATTTCCCCAGGGCGCGATGAAACTTAAAATTATTATAACGTCTTATATTATACGTGTAATGCGATTTAAATTAAAAGGTATATTTATAAATAAAATAATTAATTATATTTAATAAATAGGGAGATAGCACTTAATCAATCACTATTGTAGTCCTAAAATAAATATTGGAGATTTATATAGTAGTGTTGAGGATTATGTTTTTTTTTTCTTATAAACGTACATGTCAAATAAATTTTGCTCACAATACTCGTATAAGTTACTTAGGATTTACAACTCACAACTGTTTCATGTAATACAAAGAATTACAATAACTAGAAACTCTACTGAGATAAATTGCTTTATATTTCAGTATGTACTTTACCACTGACATATTCATTAAAATAACAATCTATTATTATTCTTATATTATTATTCATTATTCTTAAGCCATGGTGACAAATGTAGATGGAATTTTAGAAGACGGAACTGGATTGAAGTAGACATCTTATCTCAAGCTCCATTTAAATCCGCATGTCAGTTATATTCTTATATAAATATAAACACAATACCACATAACAAGAACCTGCATTTAATAATTTACTGCACGCACGAAATCACATCTATAATCTCGAATCTTTGCAAAACTCTCTGAAACGGTATTAACTTTTAACCAATAACCCCTGACCTGTCGTATAAATTCCAACCCCTTTACAATAGCTACCTCAGAGATCTACTAGCATTGGTTGAAATAAATGTTAACGTATTCCTGAATAAAACTGAACTCGAATTCAGATCCTGAGGGATTCCGTTCGAGCAGTGGCTTTTGTTTTAAGTTACAACTATGTTATTTCAAAGAGTAACGTGAGGGGCGTACGTCTTATATTTACGAAGACGTTATGAGCGCATTACGCAACTGTTTTTGTATTAATGGGTTAGTTCTATTGATAGCGGTTTTTATATATGACTTCGGTGACATGCGCGATGATGTGTTTGTTTGAATATTATATTTAATTTATTGTTACTTTTCTTAACTCGTTATTAATAAAATGTATTTTATTCAGGTAATCATTATTCTAGATAGAGTCTGGACGTTTATTTTATATAAGACAAGAGAACGCTGACCGACTCATATAGTACACACATCAAAACTGCACAATTGAACATTTTAAAATTCAATGAGGCTTTTAGATGATGCGAGACGCACTTTGAAGAGATTTTTATAATTTAAAGAGTAAGTGTAAGATATTATGAAACACGGTAAGTACCATGTTTCATAATATTTATATATACCGTCTATACCGTGTAAAATAACTTATTTAATTTTATTTCAAAGCATTTACTTCAATATTTGGGAACAGTTATGACAGAATACGTATTTTACTTTAATTTTCATTATAGAGAGTAGACAGCGACAAAATATATGTTTTAGTAGAACGTCTAGTTATAATTGCAAAACCGAGTGAATCCATTCTCGTGAAACCGCAGGCATAAAGCTAGGATACTTAATTAATTTTCCAATGTTTTCAATAGCTATTTAAAACTATACGTACAGACAACACTTATGTGAATCATCTGTTAGTAGAGGCCGTCGACGGTGAACACATCCTCATGTTTAAAAAATATGAAAAGTGCATTCTCAAAAATCCATTAAAACTTACCCGTATGTCGGTATCTATGGACCAGTTCCACAATCACCCGCGCCCACCCGTAATGACTGCGCGCGAGTAGCAACCCCTCCCCCGCGTGCAGCCCCCCCAACACGGAGCGACAGTACTCCTTCAACCCCTCTAACTCTGACAGACTTCTTTTGGCGTAGAAGTCTTCCAAAAAACAAGAGTTTTCGACAGCTGTATTGTACAGTTCGTTTAGATATGGCTTGAGGACCGGTGCGAGGTA
Source organism: Dircenna loreta (assembly GCA_963555665.1). Classification (NCBI taxonomy): domain Eukaryota; kingdom Metazoa; phylum Arthropoda; class Insecta; order Lepidoptera; family Nymphalidae; genus Dircenna; species Dircenna loreta. Next base: position 16,169,472 of record OY743096.1, read on the forward strand.
TTTCTTATCTTCTTTTACACCTATAATTAAATATATATTTTCACACCCAAAATAAATACAATTAATGTTATATTACAACACGGTCAATAAAGAAATTCATTTAATTATTATTAAACATGAAAATAATGTTCAAGCTATAGCAGAGCGTTGCGCCTGTGCCATCCTTACCCTTATTTATCCAATTGAGCACAAGTCTCATGACAGTGACGTCATCGCTCAGGTCCTCTCGACGGAGGTCTGGGTCTCGTCGGACCGCGTCTATGAGACACGCGGAGGACGCGTCGTAGTATTCTTTTAGTTTGTTCCATTTCTTTGACCTTCAATTGTGCATATTTTTAGCACAATGAATATAATTTAAGTGATCTTAATATATTGTATGACAATTTTTAAATATCATCTGTAATAAATGATATTTTTTGTCTATTCACAATGTTTTTTAGACAATATCTCTATGTCTATGTCCAATACATAGACATAGAGATGCATGTTAAAACGGACCACAAATATAATGCATTATTTTTTTATTCTTTTTTATTTTAGGAACTGTGACCATTTGACCTTGACAATGGCCGTGACAATGAGTCATTGTCACGGTCATAAAAAAATCAAATAAAATTAATAAATTAAACAACCAAGGCCCCGGCGAGATTCGAACTCACGATCTCCTGTTTACTAGACAGGCGCTTTAACCAACTAAGCCACGGCGCCGGTGAGTGACTCGCCCAAAATAAGTATCAACCGATATAAAAGATTTAATTATACAATATAATGTTTATTGATACATTTTTCTCTACTAAACATAAACATTACAATCACTTGTTTGATTTATCAGTGCCAAATACCGTCTCGTGGTTTCAGTTTGAAGGGCAACTAAGATTGGTTTGAATCTCGGATTGTAGTCGATATTTCGACTTTGTGTGCCGGCTTTATTTTAAATGTAAATTATTTCAATTAGAATATTCGTATATTTTCCTGTGGTAACATTTAATCTCAATTTTCCTAATCATGTAATTACTCATTATTTTAACCACGAGGGTCGGTTATCCTATTAATTTTTAGCTTATATAAACGTTTGTATTTTTACCAGAGCGCCATCTCTTGGATAGATATTTACTCAATCGAGTCAACAAATACACTTACCGCTATCTATTAGAACAATATGGAACTAACAGGTAGTTGTGACTGTCAGATAATAAAAAATAATCTGTAATTAAATAAATAAATAAACGTGATCGACTGAGATAAACAGTATTTTATCTCCGTCTCCCGGCTCTAAGCGGCCTTCCCACCAATTTTCAGCCAAATCGGTTTTGCCGTTCTTGAGTTATAAATAGTTGAACTAACACCACTTTCTATATAGATTTATCAAACTAAAAGTAATTATTTATTCATCTTAAAGTAAAGAGACGAAGCTTCTTAGCATTCCATGTATTCACCGTGCGGGTGCCGGGCCCATCGCGTTGCAGGGAGAGGAGTGCAAACAGCTCCTGGGACTTGCGACCCAAGTGTAGGTTTATGGCCCCTTTAAAATGCGCATTCACGCTTTAATCTTTAAATAAGGTAAGAATTATCCAAAACATTTAGTTTTATAGTAATATTTGAAGATTGATTGAAGATTTTATAAAAAAAAACGATTCAACTCGACCCGAATATACATTCACGAATGCGGACAACCTACGTCTGACATACGTCGAGTCAATGTAAAGACTATCACTCTCTGTCCTAACAACTAATAAAATAGCTTGGCACTAATCAAATAAAAGTATTTGATTAGTGCTAAGGGACACCAATCTCTAAAAACAATTTAAGATATTTTTTATTTCTTTATTTGCGTTACACTCAAAAACTATTAGATTTTTAGAGATTTGTTTTGATTATAATTTCTTACCCAAAATAACAAATACAATAGTTACATGTTAATTTTCTAGAGGATGGTTTTTTTTAGGTGGATCAGATGACGTCGCTGGCAACAGGTCGATTATAAATAATGTTTTTTCCCACAGTAGCAGATAAAGAATACCAACGGATACATTTTGCATATTGTATTCGATGTAAAATGTGGTTTATCAATTCGGACGACATATTTTTATTTATTTCTTCTTTTCAGGTGAAAACAAGCAATAAATAAAAATATTTCGTAACACAAATATATATTAACAAAGGTCAAGAGGTTGTTAATATAGTTTTGCGATGCAATTGTTTTCTTTTATTATATATTTTTTTATTTATACGATTTTTGTAAAAATATTCTTAAATGGCTTTCATATTGTGTTATTAATGAATTATAAAATGCGTTCTATTCTATAAATAAGTCGTCAATTCCATCCATGAGTGAAGAAGATCGCGTAAGACATTTCTTAGAAATTATCTTGAGTCGGTTTATTTGATGCCTAAAGTAATTGGAAAACAAACGAAGGAATGTAATGCAGTGCGAAACCGCTCGTACGTATTTATATGAAAAATACAGTATATCTGGAATTTGATTGTCTATGTGGTGGATTTTGTAATAATGTAAGCTTTATCTTATCTTATATCTACTTAAATATAAATCATCAAAATATGTTGTGTCATGACGCAGAAGTCAATGAAATATGGCGAGCCCATGCTCGAGGTATATCCTTCTTTCCCCGATATTCGTTTCTTCTCTCTTCACGGTTGTTTAACTGCGTGCATAATGTTTGATATACTGACCGGTAGGGCTCCAGAGTGTGATCACCGCTCGGGTTGGCGCGGTCCCTGGCCTGGTCCAGCATCACGGCCAGTAGCAGCACCGCGGTCTCCGCCCCCTCACCCTCCTCTGACGTGGCGCGGATGAGATTCGCACGGAAGGCCCCGTGCTCTTCCTGGAACAGATGTTGTTGGTCTCAAAATAGAGGTATTTATTCCATTCGGACACATATTATTCAGATTTAGTTTTCACAGTTTCAAATTGTGTAGGATCAAGGAGAAGAGAAGGCAGAATCGCTATAAAGTTTGTGTTGGTTCTTACCACTAGTAGGAGAGCAGCACTAGAATCAATTTATTACCATTCATTTCTGCTACATATTATAGTAAACTATATAATTCCTTGAGAGTTTAAGAAAAGTCACAAATTTATATATTTTAGATACACAGTTGGGCGCACGATAAGAATAGAATTTAATGTACATATTCGCTCTTCATAATTCTTTAGAGAAAATCAATCTCTAAGTTAATATTGTCACATGAAGAAAACAAACACCGAGTCAGAATGAGTGTCATCTTAGACCAACTTTACATTCACATCTTTATTATCTTTCTAATTTGTTCCAACACATAAAAAAACTCACGTAGTTCATCATACTTTTGCATGCCAGCAGTTCTCTCGCCACCCGAGACAGAAACACCAGGTGTTGCCTGGCGAGACCCCCTCCTCCTCCCGGTCCTCCTCCTCCTCCCATTATCCCCCTCCCCCGTACGCGGCCGCACAGCGCCGTCTCGAGCCGCTCGGAAGGAGTTTGAGGAATATCTTCCCCAACTGACAGAAGACCTTTTTAAACTTGGACTTGGAACTGTTTTCTGACGAGATTATATGTTTTGATATAACAAAGTGGCAGTAGGCGTTTTTGAGTCAAATCTAAAGAGTTAATAAACTAAGTTAAGCAAGAATTATGGGAGATTAACAAGAGAGTGAATAATGGAAGAAAAGTAAATATGTTATAACTTGACATCCACTGTTGATAATCACATCAGAAAATGATTGATGATTTCCTTATACTAAAAATATCAATAACTTCTTCTTCGTTCAAAATAAATGAAGAAGTCAAAAATGTACTGTTACGATATGCAATGATAGCAGCCGCTAATGGCGAATGGTGCTCCGACTTGCACGAGCTTCACTTAAACATGTACATTCATAGTAGGTAAATACATAATATTTCGATATAGAGACATCTGAATTAAAAGAATATGAAGCTTTAATAAATATAACATTTGCTCATGCCTGTCTCATACGTATAGTCTGATAAACTGATTTTAGAATTCATTGGAAAGCCAACCGGTCAAATTTTCGGCCTACTGAATCTAAGTTTAAAAATCTAAATATTTTTCAAAGTTGCAAAGTGTTACGTCGCTGTAATCCCTGCTCCCCCACTTACCAGCCACCCTGTGCAGATACAGCAGACAGTTGTGCAGGGCGGCCGCGTCCCCCCCCGACGCTCCGCCCGCGCCCGCCCGCGCCCCGCGCCGTGCCAGCGACCCGCGCCCTACTGGGTACACGAACCCAGCCGCGCCGTCAGACGACCATATGCGGAGGAGGCTAAGTAAAGAATAACTACTTTATTTACTTTTTCTTTATACTTCCAAACGATCAAGAATTACGTTTGGGTAATTTTTGGACAATAAAAGCGTGGGTAATCCGTCTCTCACTTGTCCAACACGATCAGTAAGTGGTGGGCGGCGTGGGCGGCGAGCCCGAGCGCCGCGCTCCCTCGCAGCGCCGCAAAGCGCTGAACGCGATACCGTAACGCGCAGCCGGCGCTGTAGCGACTCAAGAGCTGTGCCGAGCCCTAAAGGTATTTAATTAGTTAGGTGAATAAAACATTCATATCAAATTTACTGTGAATTATAAATTATCATCATAAATCGATCATTCAGTAAGCCGAGAAAAGCACTATATTCTCTTACAAAAAGTTATCTACATTGTTATACCATGTAAAACATACCTGAAAGCATCCTTCTCGCATCTTATCCACCAAGCTATTGAGAGCTCCGGCTATCCTGACCACGGTGGACGAGTTTGAGAAATGTCCATCTAACGTGGCCTCGAGTGCAGGATGCCACAGCTGCCACGTGGCGCTGCGCGCGGATGTCTCCAGCGATGACGGTGGACCCACTGCCGCCGCGTAGTACCCCTGAACATAGAAGGAAAGCAATATATTTTCTTCTTCTAAATAACATACTACAACTATGTGTGCATAAATCTCTCTTCGAAAATAATAGATTTTAAAAGAAAACATAATTAATTATTAATTTTAAATGAAAACATAATATTCATTCAAACTTTATTACTTGTTCCAATAGAGATCAGAGATCAGGGCATAACGTCCCTTACCGTTTGTCCCGCGGTGTAATGCAGCAGCGCGAGTGGGTGCGTGAGCGGCACCCGCGTGGTGTAGGCGTGCTGGCTACAGCCCCCCACGCGGGCCCCCAACGCCAGCTTGGCCTCCGCCTGCCCCGCACCCACGCGCACCATCACCCACACGGCCCCCTCCACAATAGCCAGTCGGCGCTCAGAGGGAGCTCGGTGGTCGACTGGAAGTGTAATGATTTATAAAACAACTATTGACATTCGATCCAAAGAATCATTTGATCATTTCGAACCGGAATATTCTATAAATTTGATTTTAAGCAACATAAATCAGTACGCAAACGTATTAATGCATAGAAAATGAGTTAAAAAATTTAGGTTCATTGTAAACAAACTTTCAAGCGAAATTGTGTAACGATTTCGAGTAACTGGGACGTTTTGCGAACCAGTTTTAAATGGGTTTGCGTAAAGTTGGACCGACTACGATTAACTTGACAATTTAGAAATTGCCGTGGCTTGGTCGTCGGTAATGTATTTAAACTTCGTGCAACCACTCGTATTAAACCACTCTGCGGGACCATTTTAATTAAAACACTTACCTAAACAATTTATTTGTATATTGGAAATATCCGAGTCAGAACAGAAACTGTAACTCTGAATAACTTCACATTATTCTTTGGACTTATGAACCCAATACAATTCTAAAAGTAGTATCGGTAAACATAACATGTTTTCAAGTAAGTATGTTCTACTTTTTTCAATATCATTAGTCTAATTTTTACGGAGGGATTTATTATTCTACCCACCTCTCTCGATATAGCAGTACTCCCCGGGCACGGCGGCGGCGGCTGCGCGTGCGCTGAGCGCCCGCGAGGCGCCCCCGCCGCGCGCGCCCGCACCCCTGGCAACGAGCTCCACCCAGCGCTCTACTATCTTGTCCCTATCATAGAGAAATAACATAGCTTAGAACAAATATTCGCTTCTTGAGAAGAGACGAAATTATGCCATGGGGGAATTTATTTCTCGGTAAAATGACCTTACACGTAAATGACAAGGCTAGTCTTACTGTCGGTCTGTACAAACGTATCTTATCAGTTTAAATAATGATTTTACAACCAAACTTACACATAGATAATACTTATTGCAACAACTTATTGGGTTTTCTAAGAAACAATGTCTATAAGTTTTATCTATTGCATTCGGCCACAGTGTGAGATAAGACAAACTTAACAATTTGTGACCATTTGCCTGTAATGGTAGAACTAAACTATGTTTTATCTGCAGCTCCGCCTAATGATTACAAATATACTAAAAAAACTAAATAAACCCCAGTGAGCACCCAGCCTTATTGTTGATGTGTTATTCTATTTTAAAATGCTATTTTATCACAATATAATGCTTATCGGCGCAACAACGAATTGTACGACTAATGAAAATCGGCAAGTCATCGTGCAGGTGTTTCAAACTTTGTAAACAAGTGATTAGTGATATTTGACCCACTCCTTCGACTATGCTGTGTATAAAAGCGAGGCACAAGGAAGGGAAACGGTCGATTCGTTTGTTACTGTTCATACGGAAAACAACTGTGTAAAATTACTTTACTTAAAATAAAGTTTGAGTTTACTGTATTGGTTTATTTCTATTATGGAACACCAAAATATCAAGGAAGATAGATAATGACGTCAGCATAGACTGACGTCATAGTTTTTAAAAACACCGGACCGGCTTACTTCGACATCAGAAGTGGGATCTGAAGCTCATTGGCTCACTATGTTCGAAATACAGCTGAAACATATAAAGTTGAGCTTGAATAAGCTCTTAGTGAGGCACTCAAAGGCGGCGACTCATCACGACTGTTACAAATCTTACAAGTGGGTATGACGGAAATAATTTAATGAGTTGTTCTTTTTTTAGTGCATTGGCGTAATTAATGGCAAACCGAAGAATGATGAATATTTGGAAGCTTAAACTATTCGTTTTATGAGTCCATTGATGACAAAGTAGAAGAAATTGCCGCGTCAAGTGATGGCGAGTAAATTGGTTTTATCTTGAGAAAACGAAAAAGCTATCTTAGACGTTGACGTTCGCGAGACAATCAAACAAGAGGTTTGTTTCCGTTTGTTTGTTGCGGCAAAAGCGGGTATGTTCCCTGGAGTGATCGTCGCACCAACGGAGGCGTAGGCTGTGCGTCTTCGGGCCATGTGGCCCCTAGAAGCGGAGGCAATAGCTTACCTAACATTTCGAAAACTATTACATCGCGGGTATTCGCAGGTGATTGCTATTATCTGGTGAGTTGTAATATTTTTATTTGTATTCTGCTGCCGTATACTCTCTTGTTACGACATACGTAATGTGGTAGAACAAATTATTTGCGACGTTAAGTCACCCGTTAAGAGTTACAGATTTTATTGTCCATACTTTCCAATAATTATTTTAAATTCATCATCACTTTGATCCCGTGTGGACCACGATCATATTAAATGATCCAGACCACACCATCGACCTAGACCCATTTCCTTTAGAGCCTCTGTGGACCACGGCGCACAAGACCGCCTAGATCACAGCATCATCACTTTGCTCCCGTGTGGACCACGATCATATTAAATGATCCAGACCACACCATCGACCTAGATCCATTTCCTTTAGAGCCTCTGTGGACCACGGCGCACAAGACCGCCTAGACCACAGCATCATCACTTTGCTCCCGTGTGGACCACGATCATATTAAATGATCCAGACCACACCATCGACCTAGACCCATTTCCTTTAGAGCCTCTGTGGACCACGGCGCACAAGACCGCCTAGACCACAGCATCATCACTTTGCTCCCGTGTGGACCACGATCATATTAAATGATCCAGACCACACCATCGACCTAGACCCATTTCCTTTAGAGCCTCTGTGGACCACGGCGCACAAGACCGCCTAGACCACAGCATCACTTTTATGTACTAAAACTTAAACAATGCAGATTTACGTGGAGTGACTGTATTGAAAATCAAATAAGCGGTGGCATGATGCGCGGAGCATTGTCATCTCTTTGTACTTAATCTCATTATACTTCGCTAATATGTTTATGAATATTGAACTATGGCTGATGACTTTGTGAAGTTGATTAGCTAAAAATCTACTATTTACATTATAATTCTGCTAACTTTGCTAATGGAATATTCTTGCGCTTTTGTTAATTATTAATCATAGGCCAAAGATCTTGTGAGAGTCAATATTCAATTACATTACCTCTTAGTATCTACAAGAGTGGTACCTCTGAGCTAATTATGTGTTACCCTTGTGCTATTACCATGGGTCCTTGATGAATCCATAAGAGAACCCTGAGATACCATTGGGATGCCTTGTGGAGCCTTAACTAGACACGTACACACCATAATCTGGAGAGTAGTACCTCTGAGCTAACCACGTGTTACCCTAGTGCTAACCACGGGTCCTTGATGTATCCACAAGAGAACGCTGAGATTCCGTTGGGACGCCTTGTGGAGCCGTGGTAGACACGTACTTACCACAGATCTACGAGAACCTTAAAGAACAACTAATAACCTGGTCATTACGAGTTACAGTTACTAGTGCTCACAAAATCTTCCTATGTTTACAAGACAGTGCACGAGAGGTGTCATTGTCTACTGATTTAACACTATTTGAAAGGGCTGTATTGCTTACAGATGCCTACTCAAAAGAAAATGTTTCATTTGCTTTCAGAGTACGAAATTTATAAAACAGGGAGGTGCAGAGTATGCACCGCCTTTCAGATGGCCGTATCGGCGGAAGAACCCCAGCATATCGACCAATGACCCAGGGACTTTCAAGAACACGGCTGGTGCAGAGCGCGCACCGCCGGTCAGAATGGCCGTATCGGCGCAACAACGAATTGTACGACTAATGAAAATCGGCAAGTCATCGTGCAGGTGTTTCAAACTTTGTAAACAAGTGATTAGTGATATTTGACCCACTCCTTCGACTATGCTGTGTATAAAAGCGAGGCACAAGGAAGGGAAACGGTCGATTCGTTTGTTACTGTTCATACGGAAAACAACTGTGTAAAATTACTTTACTTAAAATAAAGTTTGAGTTTACTGTATTGGTTTATTTCTATTATGGAACACCAAAATATCAAGGAAGATAGATAATGACGTCAGCATAGACTGACGTCATAGTTTTTAAAAACACCGGACCGGCTTACTTCGACATGCTCTATAATCTATATAACATCCGATTAGATTTTGAACATGCTGGTGATACCAAGCTTTTTAAGAGTCTTGAAAATTACTGACGGCTGCATTACCTTTGTGCAAAGCAAGGAGGTTTGCTATACCATAAACCATTATAATTCATTCATTATCCAATTGAAGTAATGAATTCATTATCCATGTCAAAACATTGTCAATATTGACTCCGAAGATGCTTTCTAGTTGAAATGCTAACAGTACCTTCGTTATCGGACGATGCGTGCTGCTAGGTCTGTGACTAATTAACGCCTAAATGACCAACCACAGTTCTCTTTTGTGTGTATTGCGTACATATTTTAAATTTTCTTGTGTGTGTAAATGCAGTAGTGAGGCGCGTCATTTCAGTTTAGATGATCGATACTAATATAGAACATATTATTTGTTTTTGGTTTTAAATTAAAACCTTTTTTGTTTCTAGTTCTATCATCTAAAAGATACCAATGTTAAAAAGTACGCTCTTATCTAATTATTAGTAATTTGTAACATAAATATTTGTTTTTTTCTTTTATATCTTTGTAAATTTTGTTAGTGTACAATAGATAATAAAATAATAATGTAATAATAAACCTGCATAAGTATCCATTAGGAGTGAGGAACTCGGCCCATTTATCAGCTTCTCTACCTGAGAGTCTGATTTTGCCATATCCAACCGGACCTTCGATCAAGTGGGAATCATCAGAATCATTTAGCACTGGAAGGGAGTCCAGGGTTACCAGGTATTCCAGAGAACGAGACCGCATCTAAAAGATAAGTCACTTTAAATAACCAATCGTATGAAGGGCGCATTATCCAAGTAATTGTTCAAACATCAAAAGGCTCTGTCCTATATTTACAACCATAATAACTTATAAACCTTCTTCTCTCGATGCAACGCGATAAGATGACAACATCGGAAGCGCGGGTCCCTCTGTCCCGCGCCGTCTACGAGCCGCTGCACCAGCGTCTCCACGGCCATCTCTGTATCCACTGACAGGCGACCTGATGCCACAAACAAGAGAAAGTTGTAGAGGAAAAAATTATATATAGGAAATATCACTTATAAAAAAACAAACAAAATTCGATTATTTACTTAGTTGTAGGAAGAAAACATCGTGATACGTATTTTAAAAATCTTTAAGAGTTTAATGAGTAGAGAACTATGCTCTTAAGTATAGGATATGGCTCAATAATACTAGACTAATATAAACGTACCAGTTTGATCTTCTTCATAAAGCGTTTCAACATATGAATTCAGTGATCTGACTTGTTTAGCAGAAAAGCGTAGTCCAGACACCGGCAGCCTCAGATCAAACCCTGGCACGTCCTCCGCCATCGCTGATGGGCCCGACCCCATCTCTGTATACATACATACAACTGTTAGAACTGATCTGGCCTAAGCACTAAGTATTGCTTGCCAAACATTGTATGATCACTTATATTTAAACATATAAAAATTCAAACAAACATATCCAATAATTTAATCATATTATAATATCTTACATACAAAAAACGATATTTACGAGACGAGTACGTTGTAGCTCGTCGCATATTATGACAATTCAGTCAACCATTAGACCAGTACTAATAAACGGTATATCTTCACAATTATATTTTAATATATATTATATGTTTATTTTACATGCGTTTTAATTGCTGGGTAGAAGCAACACTAGTAATCTTTAGCCCACCGCTGTGACCACATTTTATAACTGTCAGTTTTATAATCTTATTTAAGAAATAGATGTATGGATTTCTGATATTAACAGAAAATGTATGACTCTAACCAACTACAGTAGCAATCAGTCTACAACGCGAACATTCCGTTATTAGAACTTCTTGTTCTTATAACATATAGCTGATCGAGCGTCACTTATGAATACTATCTTATTTAGACGAAGTTGCTAGAAACAGTTAGTTATAAATAACGATAAAATCGGAGTATGTATTTCTCCATGAAAATAAAATGTATCCAACACATAGCGAGCGTGGAGCCTGCATTATAAATCAAGCAGAAACGTATAATGATCTCAAGAAAGTGTAAGTATAACATTCTTGAATGCTTCGAGAAATATCTGATGTGTATATTTAAATATTTGAAACAGATGAAATATATATTACAGTTAGGTATCCGTTATTAAACATCACTACCCACGGTGAACGCTAGCGCACAATACCAGTAAATCAAAATGGTGCTGATTGTTTAGCTTCCGGCGGAAGAGTCATTATGTGTCTCCGGTCAGGCGCAGGTGACCGTGAATGATCTGCCATTGATTGATATATTGTGAATGTATTGTGTGTCCAAAATCAATTATCTAATAATTTAGGAGGACTAAGAAGTGGTCACAACTAATGTATAAAAAGGACACCTTTTGGACACTTAAGAACACTTCTGTACAAGTGTTCTTGTACAGAACAATTTAGATCCAGTTGACCTTTTGGACGACAGAGAATAGATATGACAGCACACTTGAATTAGCTCTCTGTATATATTTTTAAACAAGCATAAATAATATAATTGCCTGCTATTGCACAACCATGATTAACCGGTTTCAACCGGATAATACACTATTTTTTTGTTATTAGACACATGGTTTTTAATTAAATAAACGTTCAACATGTAAAGAAATAAGAATAAAATAAATATTTTTGTATTATCTTATTTGTTAAATGATCACTGAGTGTCGTTAAAATGACAAATTTAAAATAAGTTTAAAAGTCCATTCAAGCGCGTGCTCCCAATTCAATTTAAATAAAAACATCTAACATATAAAAAGCAACAGTTTAAAATTTGTACTCGAATCTGTGGGAAATCCGGGGCAAGGTTCCGACCTTATGAAATTCAATGTTATCTTTAAACAACCTGCTGCTACTGGCGGTTTTATTCATAAACAAACCTTTACATTTAAAAATACAAATAGGTTACATATATAAAAAATAAATAAAAATGAGTGAAATCCGCATCTTTCAAACTCATTATCTATGTAATTAAATACTATAATACTAGTTGTGTACTCGATGAATATAATTAGAGGTAAAGTACATGTAATTTGACGCATTGTCATGTCAGAAGGACGCGCGCTCGTCTGTGACGGGACGCCTAATTTCTACAATAATAATGATTAATGTTGAAAAAACGATGACTTTTCAATTGCATTATTTAATATGACTTTAGTTTCTTACTTCAGTGACAAATCAGAAGATTTATGAGACATTATTTATGAGTGGTAGAGCCAGCTATGAAATAATGGTTCTCATACGGGTTGACTTGACTAGGGCCAGAAGCAGAAAACCCAAATACTTCCCTTCTGTCTCTCCTTCATTCTACCCGCCTTGATCCTTGACACTCAATGCAATACACAAATTACACATGTTAAACAATAGAAGCCTACAATATAATAAACATATAATTATTTCAGAATATGTCGTATAATGATTTTGTTTTAAAGTTACCAACGTCGTAATATAGTCAAAGTTAATTATGTTTATCGCCTGCCGGTGCGATAATGGTTTAAAATTTAAACCGACTTCACGGTTCGTATATTTTGGAATTAAAATAAGATAATTTATTTGGAATTTCAATAAAATTATTATTTTGGTGACTGGTCGTGACAAAACTTTGGAACAATAAAAGTAACAGTGTAATTATGAAAATTAAAAATATATATACCATATTAGATTCAGTATTAGATTTGATTTTTTTCTTTTCATAGAAGAATACATATATACATGTATATATATATATATATATTTTTCACAGTAGCTTCATAATATTGAATAGAAAATAAATTGTTCTCTTTAAATCAAAATAATAGCAACGATATTTTAATAACTAATACTACAGTTTTCCTATATTAATATTAATTTAATCTCTACATATATATTTACTTAAAATCTTTTATATGTATTTCCGATAAAAACGAGATTTTTTTATAAATCATTTATAATTGTTTATTTATAATTTAAAATAGATACTTTTTTTGTTGGATGTGTAGTCTGTACATAACTAAATACTTGTTTATTTTTAAATCAATTTTGACAGATTAGTTAATAAAAAAAAAACTTACCAGAAACAGAGGATCAGTCCATTAATAAACACTTTTAGTCATAACACTCCATCAGGTCGTAACAAAGCGCGGGAAACAAGTGTTTTGTTCACGTTCTCTTGGCGGGTTCTGATCGGAAGCCATTACGACTAGGCCGGTCATTTGTATGTTGTCATTTGTCTCTATTCAGGTGCTTTTCTTTTGTGTATTTAAGTTACCCTGAGAATTATAATGATTTACTAAACATTTTGTTATTTTTTTTTGTTTGTTTGTTATGATACACATTTATATCGCGTAAGTTTGGATGTTTTTTATTTAAGGAATTACTGGACAAACTCCGAGCTAACGTACATTATTGTGGAGTTGCCGAATTGATTTAATTTTAATAATGTATGTAAAATTTAAATGCTATGTCTCGGATTGGACTTTACGGTCATTATTTATATCGATGAAGATAAGTAGACAATCACGTCGTTCTCAAAACCTGATGAAATCATTATGACCACAGACAGAACATAGTTAATCCAAAAATGACTATTTTACTAACAACCGCTCATGCATTACCAAAAAAAAATACAAAATAAAAAACAAGAAAGGTGACAAACATTTTTTTTATAGAATGTATAATAATAACGCACCAATGTCAGAAACTGTCAGTTGTTTTTAATAACATATTTAAAGGCTTTTCAATAAATCAAACCATAAAATACGTATAACACCATTCATTTTCCGGAATTAATCTTTAGCTCTGCGCTATTATTCTGAACGTATTCCGACGCTCCTCGCTATTCCAGACAGTGTTGCTGAAACGCTAGTTCTTAATAAAATAAAGAAATCCCAAGAAAATATATCAAATTTTAAATGCGAGTTTTAAACCAATCGAATCGAAAGGTATTGAATACCCACTTAAGATATTCATTCATTAGGTAATATTTTTTAATTTTCAAGCGAATTAAGTATTCTAAATAATTATTTAACCATTAATTTATTTCTTATTATTTTTTTTGTAATTTTATACTCAGGGCGTACATTACCAATTCAACCTTGTTAAAGGAACAGCATAGACCTACAAGCTTACGTCAACTTGAAATAAAACATATATACCACTTACCAAATGTTTGTTATAAGTATGGAAAGAGAACTGACGACTAACGGACGATTAATACCTAAATATGTTAACGAACTACCCAAAGAACTACAAGAAATGTACAAAAAATATTTCTTGACTAAATTGTGTTCACCCGCAACGGAAATTAAAATTCAAAGAATGACTCACTGTACCCAGATAAACCCGTGAGGTTTTCGTGGTACTTTAATTTCAAAATATTATGTATTTTTGTGTATTGGCTAATAGATTAAAAAAAAAGAAACTGTCACCTTGGCTTTTCAGTAAATTCTTCCTAAAGGGACAGTTGGGATGTTGATGGTAAGAAACTCCATCTATATTTTTTTAAATCACTTTTTTTTCATACATTTATTAGAACCTTAATTGCTATATTAACAGTTTATGTGAGCATCATTAAGACCAATCTCAATATCCATGTACTGAAGACAGCAAGTTTCTAAAATTACGTAAAAGTAGTTCAGTAATGAACAATGTAGACATGTTAAAAAAGTAATAAGCTCTCACATTCACAAAAAGTGTTTGATACTAAATTATATAACGTAATTGTTATTTGTATAGATATGAACATAATAAGTATTGTGTAATACAATGAAACAGCTACTTAGTGGAACGGACGGTCTGGATGCTCACTACGGTCTATAATAATCTAGGTTGGTCCCAACACTATCACTAGTTTTAAGACAGTTAAAAAGGGTTTTTTTTATGTCTCAGAATAAAAATTAAAAATAAATAAAAGGATTCCCCGTGCCTGCCTATCTTCTTAGTTTGGGGATAATCCGAACCCTACCTTGACATATTACTTTGACTAACGTTATATACATATTGTTTGAAGCATTACAACTTAAAAAAATAAAACAAAAAAATATTAATCTATTATTTATATTTAATAACATAAGAATAGTAATGTATCAACATATTCCTGAGGGCGTAGTGTATAGTAATGCCCATTATTCACCGCTAGATCCCTAATCGTTAACGCGCCTCGAAATAGTTTGGTTATCAGTTTTGCTGAAACATTTAAACTTTAAGCTCTCGCCCAGAATGTGTTCGTTCAAATTAAAAAGTTATTAGGGACGCCCTACTTATTAGTTAGTGCAGATAGTGATGGTGAAACAGAAAATGTTTTTAGTTTCAACAATTCACGCTATTATCATCAAAGAAATATAATACAGATATTAAGTAGGTACATGTAACTAAAGTAAAACGTATTGGATTCGATCAAGGATATAATTTGGTTTTCTACGGACTCGGTGATTTTCTTCCACTGACTGTTTGTGTTACTTATATCTACCGAAATATTTCAAACGGTGTTATTTTACATAAATAAAATAAAACTACACTGGCTTTATAAAGTTGTAGTTTGTTTTAAATATGTTTGTAGTTTGAATTAGAGAATTTCTGTTCTACGGTAACCACTAATTAATTTCTCTCTATAAATAGCTTGGTCTGTTTTTTTAAAGCTTTTACTTTGAAATTACAACTTTAGTAGATATCATTTATTTTTATTTTTCAATTTATTTTCTTTTGCGAAAATAATATTATTTATTTGCGAAGTGATAATTACTTTTTTTACGAAACACAGGTCAATGTGGGTAAGACCGCGCTTATTTCATACTGTATAACAAATGTTATTTAGAGAAAAAATAAGACTGATTTCTAGGTTCTTTATATTTCTGTAAGTAATTTTAAATTAATACCTAATAATCATTTTTTTTCCTAGTATGCTAAATTGCAGTACATATAAAATATTATGATAAAAAAATATAATATACCTACAATGTGGGCACTCCGTCCACACACCGATTTAAAAAATAGAACTATTCAAGCCACTGTTGAAATGCAAGCAATGCATTTGCATTGCTTGCATTTTTTAACAATTTTTTTTTTTTTTATTCCAAGCCATTAGTGAGGCTTACTGAATAGGTAGGTAACTATTTTACGAACCTCTGCAGTCGTAACTTTCTATAAGCCGAGTGTTTTTAGGATAAGCATTCCTATCAGATTTAATAAGTAAATTAAATAAATACAAATCTCATGTATTCTGTAGCAAAGTGTAATTATTATTTTTTGAACTGGTTTATTAATTTTCTGAAATATTATTTTCATTGCAATAAAAAATTAAATAATATCACGGTCGCACCCGGAAATTGTGTTTGGTTCTGTTGTGTAGGATTTTTCCTTCTAAAGCAATGTTTCTGGTTTAAAATCCTACACCTTAAGATGGCGGTAGTTTTCGCGAGGTCTCAATGATATTTGACTTCATTACATTTGACAGTGTGAAAAAGCGGCAAACCACAAATATTTATAATTTGAGTAATAAAATTCACTAAATGTGTTTATCAATTATTTATATAATTTATTGTAATAAAAGCAGTGTAAAGTTGAATAGTAGGTACGTAGTCACACTTACCTCAAAGATTGAGAATCGTATCTACAATCAACGGTGGCGTGCGAAGCGGCAATAAGGTGAATAAATTAAAACTTAGTGATCACTACGCGATTGTTTATTGTACAACTACACAATATAAAATTAGTTTTCAGAGTTCGATTATGTTTACGGTAACTACATATTACATAAATATAACGTTATGTCGATTTTACACTTTCCTTGAATTATCCTCATATTTCCAATACTAATATTAGTAAAATACTAGGTCCATATTAAACGCAAGCTGTAGCAATATTTACTAGGAGTTGGGAGAAATCATAAAGCACAGCTTGGTTTGCACGATTACTTCCAACATTTGGAGTTCAAACATTAGCTACGTTGTTTTACTCTCGGCCTTTCAAGGTTAGCCCCAAGGCCAACCTAACCTATTTATATATATATATATATATAAATATATATACTCGGATTTTATGTATGTTAAATGATTAATGCTGTAAAGAACGCTCAATAGTCAAACGAATAATTATTTATGATACTTTACTATACATAGACGAAATCGTATTAGTACAGCGCGTCGTTATTAATATTTTTTGAACATTTTATTTAGACAAAATTAATGACGGTTCTAGAAAGTGAAAAATTTGGTATATCCTTAAAATACATGTCAATATAAAATGTTTACGTTGTTTAAATCTATAGTCGTTACTAGATACTAGCTGCAGTTGTACTAGCGGATCTTTTAAAGATATACTTTAAAGATGTTATACTAGCGGATCTTCAGAGATATTTCTCTCTCTCTCTCTCTCTCTCTCAAAGGAAGATTTCGACGACCGAAGCGAATTGCTTCATTATGCTCAGTGGTATGATGTGGTAGGTGAAGGGGAGTTCTAATTTCACTAACTCAAGAATACAAAAATCTTTCAAAAATAAAAGTCGCGATATCAACACTTATATATTTATTACATATGTACACTACTCCCAGCGGCTGCGCTTGCCGCTCTTGCGCACGCGCTCCTTGCGGTCGGCGCAGTCCTGCTCGTGCTCGTGCGTGGTGGCGGCGGTGGCGGCGCAGGGCGCGGGCGGCGCGTTGACGCCGGGCTGCAGCACGGGACGGGTCTGCTCCCAGGAGTGGTCGGAGGACGCCGTGAACTTAAAGGGTTTTGAGTTTCCATATATTTTATGAAGGTTCTGGTGGGTGGATAACATATAGAGTAAATATTATACCATTATTCCCGCTCACCTGGTTGTACTGCGACCGGAAGGCTTGTTTGAGCGAGGCGAGTCTGTCCGTGGCGGGGCCGCCTGACTTCTCTACAGACTTCTCTATTGTAGCCGTCAGAGAGACCTCGTCGTTGTACGAGGGCAGGCCGGGACGCTCCTTGTACCTGGTGAAGAATGGAGCGGTCAGGCAGACACGGGTACAATTCTGAATGTACGAGAAATAAATGAAAAAAACGTACCCGAGACCACACCCGCCGACGTTGAGGTTCTTTCCCTTGCCCTTCTTAAATCGCGACTTACGGAACCAGGCCGACTGCATCGCCAAATGCATCAGCTCTTCCGGGACCTCCTGTGTACATTTTAATAAATCAATGTCACTGGATATGCCCCTTTTATATGTATACGAATACGCCCCCGTGGGTGCGTGTGGGTGTTTGTGTGCGGATAACTGTCTGCTGCGCCCCCTCGAGCTTCTCGAGCAGATGTCCCGCGAAGTCCCTGTCCCCGTCCCTGGCCAGCAGCGTGTGCGCGGTGAGTGTAAGTGTGTGCGTATGTGTTTGTGTGGTGACCTGCTGCGCCCCCTCGAGGTTCCTGAGCAGATGTCCCGCGAAGTCCCTGTCCCCGTCCCTGGCCAGCAGCGTGTGCGCGGTGCGTGTAAGTGTGTGCGTATGTGTTTGTGTGGTGACCTGCTGCGCCCCCTCGAGGTTCCTGAGCAGATGTCCCGCGAAGTCCCTGTCCCCGTCCCTGGCCAGCAGCGTGTGCGCGGTGCGTGTAAGTGTGTGCGTATGTGTTTGTGTGGTGACCTGCTGCGCCCCCTCGAGGTTCCTGAGCAGATGTCCCGCGAAGTCCCTGTCCCCGTCCCTGGCCAGCAGCGTGTGCGCGGTGCGTGTAAGTGTGTGCGTATGTGTTTGTGTGGTGACCTGCTGCGCCCCCTCGAGGTTCCTGAGCAGATGTCCCGCGAAGTCCCTGTCCCCGTCCCTGGCCAGCAGCGTGTGCGCGGTGCGTGTAAGTGTGTGCGTATGTGTTTGTGTGGTGACCTGCTGCGCCCCCTCGAGGTTCCTGAGCAGATGTCCCGCGAAGTCCCTGTCCCCGTCCCTGGCCAGCAGCGTGTGCGCGGTGCGTGTAAGTGTGTGCGTATGTGTTTGTGTGGTGACCTGCTGCGCCCCCTCGAGGTTCCTGAGCAGATGTCCCGCGAAGTCCCTGTCCCCGTCCCTGGCCAGCAGCGTGTGCGCGGTGCGTGTAAGTGTGTGCGTATGTGTTTGTGTGGTGACCTGCTGCGCCCCCTCGAGGTTCCTGAGCAGATGTCCCGCGAAGTCCCTGTCCCCGTCCCTGGCCAGCAGCGTGTGCGCGGTGCGTGTAAGTGTGTGCGTATGTGTTTGTGTGGTGACCTGCTGCGCCCCCTCGAGGTTCCTGAGCAGATGTCCCGCGAAGTCCCTGTCCCCGTCCCTGGCCAGCAGCGTGTGCGCGGTGCGTGTAAGTGTGTGCGTATGTGTTTGTGTGGTGACCTGCTGCGCCCCCTCGAGGTTCCTGAGCAGATGTCCCGCGAAGTCCCTGTCCCCGTCCCTGGCCAGCAGCGTGTGCGCGGTGCGTGTAAGTGTGTGCGTATGTGTTTGTGTGGTGACCTGCTGCGCCCCCTCGAGGTTCCTGAGCAGATGTCCCGCGAAGTCCCTGTCCCCGTCCCTGGCCAGCAGCGTGTGCGCGGTGCCGGGCACGCCGGCGCGGCCCGTGCGGCCGACGCGGTGCGTGTGCGTGTCGACGTCGCGCGCCACCGTGTAGTTGACGACGGTACGGATGTGCGGGATGTCCAGACCGCGCGCTGCAATGTACGGTGGGCTTGAGCTCCTGGCTGAGGAGTTAGCTCTTCAATCATTCCTAAATAAATATATCGTAATTACCGGCGACATCTGTGGCCACGAGTATGTTGCTCTCCTGCCTCTTGAAGGCCGTGATGACCTTGTTCCTGTCGGCCTGCTCCATGTCTCCGTGGAGAAGCAGCGCGTCGTACTGCTGCACGCCTAAGTTCGCTGCCGTCTGTTCGGCTTCCAGCTAGAACGATGAGCTTTATAAGAATATTGTAAATTTCTAATTGTGTGTGTTCTATGTATTTCTTTAACTTCGGTAGCAACCAAAGAATGATCTGGTATTAACTTTTCATCCAGATAGATCTGTAGAGAAAAACAAGCAAAAGTCCGCAAAAGATATATTAGCAACGGACCGAAAAAGAAACAAACAAAGACACCATGTACCTTTTTAGTGACGAATATCAAAACACTGCCTGAAGAGAGAAAGTCTACTAAGTTCTCTAGCAACCAAGGCCATTTTTCTTCTGGTTTATTGAATATTCTGAAACAAATAAATCATTGTAATCAAAACTTGGGTGTTTGTTCGCTCGTGTGCGAGTAACATTATTATGCTAGAATGAATGAGCTCAGTGACGTGTGCGCGTGTGTCGTGTGTGTCGTGTGTCCTGTGTGCGTGTCTCACGTGACGCGTTGTCGCACGAGGCGGCAGGCCTCCCCGGCGGCTCCGTGCTGCACCCTCACGGGGTCGTGCAGTGCGTCTCGGGCCAGCCTCTCCACTCGCCTCGGGAACGTCGCCGAGAACAGTAGCGCCTGGCGCTCCGGACGAACGTGGCTGCAGATTGAACGGACCTGGGGCTCTGTGGGGTGGCAAATCAGTACACAGTGTGTAACAGTTCACTTTTAACAGATACATAAAATTCCATCTCTTAATATCTGACATAAATTTGTTGTACACAAATATTTAAAAAATAAACAAACCAAAGCCCATGTCGAACATGCGGTCGGCCTCGTCCAGCACGAGGTAGGTGACACGCTGTAGGTTGGTGGCCTTGCATTTCACCAGGTCAATGACTCGCCCCGGTGTGCCCACCACTATTTCTGCACCACCTACGGAGTTATAAGAAGAAAGAGATTAACTTATAGCTAGAGCCAAGGGATCAGGCCGATTGGAAATGTCTTGGGAATTGATATTACCAGTGCCCCTACGTACAGATGAGGACAGTACTCCGAGTGAGACGCATGCGGTGTGCTGGAGTTAAACATTGTCTCGATATGTTTAACACACCGAGCTTCTTTGAGGCCAATATGACCATAGACTGAACCTCGCTCGATACATCGATGAAAAGTATTACCAAACTGGATCTAGCAGTTAGGGGAGTGCCTTCAAATGAGGGTGATACGACAAACGGTATCTTTTTTGGTAGTGAACGCGCAAACCTATGTCTTCGTGGAGTTAAATTGGACTACTTACGTCGATCCCAATCTGAGACTTCCCCCAAGGTAGTTTCGTTCTCAGACACAAGTTTGTTTCGGCTCTCAATGACGTTTTCCCGTGAAATATCGGTGCAGCCGGTGTAAAAAGCATCTCCCATACTGTATCTTTCTCTGTACTCATCTACATAGCAATCAATGCCGCTACTTTGCAGCATATCATTAATATGCAGAAGCAACAGTGTGGGTGATAGCATACTGCCTTGACGGACACCAGCATTGACCGACTTAGAGTTACAGCATGCACCGTCGACAACAACCTTCATGCTTCTATGTGCCAGGAAACTGGTGACCAAGTTGCACAATTTCTCAAAGGGAGCTTCGAGAGTAGCGCTTTATGCTAAACCTGAACGAAAGCCTTCGCTAACCACTAGAGCCAATAGAGCATCGCCCTTGGTCTCAATCGCCTGAGCCCAACGGTGACTTACATATACGAGAAGGTCACCAGCCAAGCGACCCCTACGGAAACTGGCATTCAACTATTTATTACTACAAGATCGTGGGAATTATTCTGACTTCTTACCTTCCAAAGCTTTACTTTGTTCCCATTTAGATCCACCACCGTAGCAGCAAACGCACCTGATGTTATAAACTTTACCAAACTTCTTCGCCTCCATATATATCTGACGAAAAATGAAAAAATTACTCCTTTTTTCTTTATGATTACTTACTCAAGCATAAATTAAACATACTTGTTGCGCCAACTCCCTGGTGGGAGCCAATATAAGTCCGATGGGTCCGTCCCCTGGTGCCAGTTCTTTCTGATCCATTACATGTACCAGCAGCGGCCAGAGGAATGCTGCGGTTTTACCCGAACCCGTCCGCGCGATACCTAAGAGAAAAAGTTACAAAAGACAAATGATGCAAATGATTATAAAAAATATATAAAAATGCTTGTTTATAATAATATATAATAATAAAATTTAGAAAATTAATAAAAACAAAATACAGGCTAAATATCCTGTATATATCTTTAATTCCTACGACACTGTGTCTCAAATCATAGCGGTAGAGCTAAGAGCGGTCACCGATGAGATCCCGTCCGGAGAGCGCGGCGGGCACGCCGGCCGCCTGCACCGGCGTCGGCTGGCTGTACTCGGACTTGCGGATCGCCTTCATCAGCTGTTCGTCGAAACCCAAGTGGGCAAAGCTGCTGACTGGCCGGGGAGGGTCCGGACCGGAGATCTGTTGATGCGGATTAAACTATTATCATAATAGTTTATTTAACAAAAATATAATAACGGTGAAGAGGCGAAGCTTCTTAGCATTCCATGGATTCACCGGGCGGGTGCCGGGCCCAGCGTGGTGCAGGGAGAGGAGTGCAAGTGTATTATTTGAAAGTTTAAGAACGTAAAACTGTACTTTTTCAACTCTTCAACCACATGTCTTACCGTCACATATTTTATCAACTATTGTATAAATGACTTAAGTAATATTTATCAAAGGTAAATGTCGATTGTTGAATAATTTCTTAGTTATAACCCGACAATTAAACATAGGTATTTCTAATTTTTTCTTCACTTGACGTGGCGTAAAATACATGCCTGCAGGTTCGTGAAATATGAAAAACAAAGCCCTGACACTACTGTTTATGTTTATCCATGGTGTAGGCTTACTGGGGATCCCGCCATTAAAAATAACAAGAACGCATCGTAGATACAGCACCTCCAAAGGTGCACATACTGTTTACTGTACTAACCTTAACACCTAAATTTTTCTTTAACTCCTCCACCTGTTGCTGGTCTAGTTTTTCAATATCTTCATGAGGGGTATAAAAGTTCTTCTCAAATGGTTCATATTGAATCTCTGAGTGATCAATGGGTGGCAGAGGGTCTATAAATTTTTTCTTGGGAGGAGCTAGTGGGTTTCCATCCTCATCATACTCTATTTCAATGTCTGAACCATCATCAGCTGTTTGTAGTGGATTTTCTTCCATATATCTGAAAAAGGAGATTGATTTAAAAAATAATTAATAAAAATATTTTAAGTGCATAAATAAACTAATAATAATATAATAAGAAAATTTCAAGGTACACTAACTTGTAATAACTTTCCTCATCATCCATTTCATCAATATCCCCCCTGGTTCCTCTGCCTGCATCATTCTTCCCACTAACAGCATTTTCCTTGCTAACCTTCATATCCTTAGCTGCCTGCTGCTCCAACCCGGCCATGTATGCATCTAGAGGGTCTTCTTCTTCCTCATCTGCCTGACAATACATTATAAATATTTATAGCAAACATTTAATAGCACTTTATTCCCTCAAAATCCCTATCTCACAGTAATTATATATAATCTTTTTTAAATTAAATTGTAACTTACAGGTACATTCCTTTACCTTAGAACTACTAGCTTTATGAGTGGGACTCCCTGGTGCAGGAATGTAAGCAAGAGCTGGAGTAGCAGGCTCATCATCTTCATCAAAGTATCTGAACATAATTTCATGGTTTTAAGTGACAGACCTTTTAGGTAAGGTTATATTTTAAATACTGTGATATTGATAAGTTTATTAGACATTTCACAAGGAATTTTATTCGTATTACTTACTCATCTTCTGTCTTAGCGCGCTTTTTCCCAAGGGTACCCCAATTACCAGCGACAGCGTTTTGAGTGATCGCATTCATGGTAGAATAGCCCTGCTTAGATAGCCCCGGGTTTGGGGGAGGCACTGCATTCATTTGTGACGGGGGAGGAGGGACAGCGTGAAGTGACACGTTTGAGGGGTTTCGTTTGGGCATCGTGAACCCGGTAAAACCGAACCCCTTACCCCCACTTGAGTTGTAGCTCATTTTGTATTCAAGAACTTAACACATTACAAATAGCGGTTCTTTTATTTCCACTTAGTTATTGCCGCTTATTATTAAGGATGAATTACAATATACATAATAAGCGCTTATTTGAGTAACAGCTTTATGATTTATATTTTATAATTTCATAAGTTTTTCAGAAATTACAATCGGCTAAATGTCAAACAAGTAACAACTACACAAATGTCAAACTCAATTTATTGGTCCTACCAGTGCTAAAAATAATAAATCCAATGATATATCAAAACCCTTGAAGCTAGCGATAATGAAGAATCATTTTCTAAAAATTAAGTAAAGATTGAGTACCATAATAATAATAACAAATCAACAATAATGCAAAAATAAGCCGACAAATCCAGACAAATTAAGCATAATATAAAAAAATACAAAAAGCAAATGGCACAAAACATAATGTATATAAATTAAGCATATTAGGTAATAAATAATTCAAAACTATTTTTTCTATTACAATGTATATCATATATATAAAAAACCTTTTAATTCCCTGAAAAGATCGCATACAACACAGTACAATAGACCCAGGGTATAACAATCTCTATGTATGTTGTTAACGATATTATTATTATCTGTATTGTTGACATAACATGTCATCACATAACAGTCAATGAGTTTGGCAACTCATATATTGATAGATATAGTACTCTGTGGTTGACAGCATTGTCTACGAATTACAATACAATTATTAATTGAATCGACTGATCGCTCAGTTATTTGCCTCGTTGACTTTCGTTTCGAGTTTTTCATCGGTAAATACGCAAGATGTTTTTTAAAGTTTTTATTTTAATATTCTCTGTTCTCGCCATTACTAATGTGGAAGCAGCACACAGCTATGATTTTGGAGATTTCTTGGCTACGGTTTTGGGTATCGGAATATCTGTTATTGGCATTCTTGCGTGTTTAGGTAATTACGCCAGACAGAAAGCAAGAAACGAGTTTATTTAAACTTATTATCATGTAAGTGAGTGATAGTCTGGTAACTAAAGATTGTGTAAATAGCACTTATGCTTATAATATTGTTTTCCATATTTTGTATGCGAAATTGAAATCATAATATAATAAGTGCAATATTAAAGTACAATATTTTAAATATATTTACCATTTATTTTTGATGATGTGTTGTCATTTCAGATATGTGAGAGCAATTGAAGGTTTTATAGCAAGTAGACTAAACACGGGATATTTACATATTATGTATATAAAGAGGTAAAAAGAAGAAGTTTATTGTATCCATTTATAAGTGGACACAAATTTTATTACACATGTAGTCAATGATGGACATTAAGAAACAACATTTCATCTCAAACATTAATGTAACAATTGTTTATTATAATGTGTCATTTTGGGTTTCATTACTGTATTTGTTTTTTATATCCTATACAATATTTATTTAACGAATAATGTTTTACAATCTTAATAGTGATTTTCTTTAATCTTTATAATTGTAAGGTTTGGTGATTTACTTATTCTCATTTGAAATCTCTCCTTGATAAGTATTGTATTATTGTAAAGCCATTTCAACTTTAATTAGAATTTATTAAAAACATTAAATCTTGTGACTTTTATTTACAAAATAAATATATATCAAATATTTGGTTGTATTCTTATAACCATCTACCAATATGGTGCTAATTAATATATAATTATTTGTGACATACAGATGGTGTTTTGGGCAAAAAAGAGCACAAAACACTTGTAAATAAAATTTTATTTTTCTTAAAGCTCAAAAATTGAGCAGTGTCTCCCACATGATGAACTTATTAAAATAATTCAAATTGATTTTTCTTTTATACAACTTATAAAAATCCATTTCAACTTAAATCATTCAGTAGCTTTTTCTAATATTTCAATTTCTTTGACTATTTCATTTTTTTTTGAGATTTTTTCTTTCTGTTCTTTATCAGGATTTTTAAGAGAACCTGAATTTACTTTTTCTTCTAGCGTTTCTATTTCTCTTAATTTTTTCTTTAGGTTTTTGAGTCTTTTTGCAGGGTCCGCCGGTGTGGATGTATTAAGGGGTGAGGGTGTACTAAATGTTGGCTCTGTTATTTCACAAGTTGTCAGTTTTGATAGTTTTTCAGATGCATCATCAACAGCTGAAAAAATATTTTTTCTTATAATATTACAATTTTAATGAACTTAACATATTTAGATGAACTACAACTTTTGTAGCTTGCAATCTTAAAGTTATTGTTATAGAAAAAAATAATTTTTAAAAACCTTAGCTAGTTGCATAATACTTCTAATCATATATATTTTTGAGTTCATAACTGCTAAAAACTTTTAAATCTAATATTTATTTTTTAATTATACTAAAAAATGGATTTCACAAAATGATGTAATGACATAAAAAATGAAGATATTTAAGAATATTGGCATTTTAGTTACCTTTATTAGGAGAAACCAAACAAAAGGTCAGTATGTATTTTGGTAATCTTTTTTGAACCAATTAAATTTCAAAAAAACTATAATTTGATGAACTAAGTTTTAACACTAAGATTCAGTAACTAATATATTGTAATACTGAATAAAATATATTTAAGTTAATATTGATATGTTTTAAATACCTGTCTTCTTTTTCTTCTTTTTTTTTTCAACATTAATAATCATGCCAGGTATGGGCTGTATAACACCCTTTCTGGACTTTTTAACTTCGGCTGCTATTTCTGGAGGGAGACCAACAGGAAGACCTGTGCTCTGTCGTGCTTTGAACTGTTTGCCTTTACTCTCATACAAGGGCACTTCTTCTTGAGGTACATATCCATCTTTTATACGTCTAGGTTTTCGCCAAGTGCCATCAGGACGTTGGGTCGCGGGTATAAATTTAGCTCCTAGAATGTAAACAGAAAATTGTTTAGATATAATAATAAAAAAGTATTTTACTAATAAATTACATTAAGAATGTGAGAAGTTATTGCTGTTACCATTTTTGCTCTCCATAATTTATAAAATAACTTTCTACATATAGCATGAAACGATTGACTTATACGCGTCTTTCATTTCCGCGCCAATTAACAACGCTGTTCTAAATACTTTGCTAACAAGAATATTTAACCTGTTTTTATTTCATTAATAAATAATATTGACATATTGATTAGCAATGTAATAACAATATTTCATTCTTCAAATCTCACCATCGGCATCATGCTGGTACGCAGTTGTAGCCATTATTTTTCATTGACTGATTTTATTGCAAGGTAACGTGTTTACAATTATTTATTGTAAAGTTTTAACTAAAAAAATGTTAAAAACTGGCAGTGCTATATTACTACTAATATTGTTTTATTAAGTCCTAGACTCGACAAATAAATGCCAAGTGCCAATGCCCAAAACTGACAGTTTTATTTTTATACTTTCTTGTCAGTGTCAGTTCTATCGTTTAACATTTAGCATTAGGATTTGAGACTATGGAGGGTAAAAGGAAGCAGTAAAAACTTTATTAACAAAAAAAATTTTAGGGTTACATTTGCACATTCATGGAATATATCTTCACGAATATAAATTGTACGAATTGTTGATCTTACTACTATTATTCTACATACCACCTTGTATATCGAACTTTATACTTCGTTTATATTATAACCTAATGGAATAATAACACTGCAAATATTAATTGAATTGTTATAAAGGCCCCACGGCTAAAACTTTATGAACCCCACTTTTTTAATTTGTCACCGTACCCGTATGTCTCAGACTATATAGGGTTAATTAAAAAAAATACAATAATACTATTTTTATTTTGAATCTAAAACTAATTTTATGTTCATGAATAACGTACTTTGCGTTGTATACGCTTGAAACTAAAATTAAAGTCTTTATCATGAAATACTTACACTATGCGTATTTAATTTTATAATGTTAAAGAAATAAAAGTACAAATCTTTACTAAAAGTACGTTTTGTAAAAAATATTTTTCATTGTCAAAGCTACCACTAGCTTTGGAAGCAGTGATGCATCCATATCGTAGCTCGTACCACAAGCTGGACTTGTTTTGCTTCCTGATTGCTTGTTAAATTTTTTGTATAGTAGTGACGGTCTTTGGAGACGACTTGTGGCTGGTGCAACTTAATCCAGTGGTTGTGACCTGATTCTACCAAGATTCTACCAAGTCCTCAGCTATTGCAGGGTTTTTAACTTGTAGGTTTTTTACAGCTTTTTTTACATGTAGAAACTACCACTGCTGCAGTCCACCTTGTATACACCAGGTGTTTGAATAGGAAGTAAATCCTTCGGGGTACGTAAGTGTTGCGCTATCTTAAAAGGCGGAGTATATACAGTCTTAATGGAGTATTTCTGTAGTACTGATCCAATTTTGTCCGTAACTCCCTTTAAGTAAGGCAGGTATGCTGGTGCTCTGCTGACCGAAAATATGCGTTCCCTCCTCTTTGGACGTCGATAAACTCTTTATTTTATATCCATTTCGCTGTAGTACCTCCTGAACATGTGCGAGCTCACTGTCTAAGTGTTCAGGGTCACATAAGTCGTATGCTCTGTTTGTCAGCGATGTCACCACGGATTGCAGATGTCGCGGATGACGGTGTGAAAAGGCATTTAAATACCTATCCATGTGTGTAGGTTTCCTATATACCGTGCGTCCTAAAGTACCATTTTCACTCACCATTAATTTTACATCGAGAAAAGCCAATGATCTTTTTATCTCCATCCCGTGACCACGGCTGATGAAATTCGGCCGAAACGTCGGAAAATAAAAAGGAATTTCACCTTAATTAATTTTTATCGCGAAGTAGACCCGATATTAGTTTAAAATGTGTACAAGTCGCGATAGTTTAATAACGTTATATTTTTCAGGTACTTACACAGCTGTTTTAACATTTTTAAATTCTGGAGCATAGTGATCTGCGTTATTTTGGAAGAGTGCAACCATAAATGCATCTACTTCGGGTAGGTTTCTGTTATCAGCTTGCACAACATTTTTGTCCATATTGAACGTGAAAACTATTAATAATGTCACTGACAATAAAAAGATCGCTAAATAGCTCGAGAATAAACAAATTTAAAGGTAAAACCAGGTAATTAACACACAACGTACACAGAATCAGCCGGCGTTTACTAGCACGTGACGTCACCAGAGTTAGAACCAATCACAGGGCGTTTCTGTCGTTTAGAAATATTAAAAAAAAAAAATTATGATGAAAAAATATGCATATTCTAGTACTATATTGTGTTAAAAACGCTTCAATACACTACTATCTACTAGGATGGCCACAAATCGTCGCATATTTTCTATGATGTCAAAAAGCCTATTGCTACTCACCCTGAGTCCTGAGAAGACCTTTCATTCAGACAACTGACAAACGGAAGGTAACAAAAATGACATTATTTAAGATACATTTTATTAAATAAAAAAAGCATAATTACAAATCCAATTTTAGTTATTTGAATTAAAATAGAATGGACAAAAATACTATTCCGTGCTAATACTAGTGCCGTGCGTCCGTAGTACTATGCGAAAATGGCAACATTTGCCGTGTATCGCCATTAACTAATTCGTCAATGACATTTTATAAAATTGTTTACTAATAATAAAAGCTTTAATTTGTATTTTATTTTTATTTGTTTATTAAGACTTTACAGACAATGCCGCTATCAAAACGAAGAAGGTTATTTACACCTAAAAAACATAAGGCAAAATCAATTTCTAAAGAAAGAGAATCAATAGGTATACCTATTAATTATCTAACACACTATGTATTTAAACTTTGTAAGTAACAACCAATGATTACAGTCTCCGTGTTATAATATAGTTTAAGTTTAATTGAGAACTGTAATTTACTAGTAAAACTTTCAAAGGAATTCTTTTATATTACTGTAGAGAATGAAGTAACAACAGCTCGTGGGCGCCTCAAGGGTGCCCTAATGGAGATGCTGGAACCAACTGCCGAGGATTCTGATGCCTCTTCTGATTATACACCAGTTAAAAGAGAACGGTAAATGACACATGCTTTATATTAAACAAC
Organism: Dircenna loreta; assembly: GCA_963555665.1. Classification (NCBI taxonomy): domain Eukaryota; kingdom Metazoa; phylum Arthropoda; class Insecta; order Lepidoptera; family Nymphalidae; genus Dircenna; species Dircenna loreta. The sequence continues at coordinate 16,199,615 of OY743096.1, forward strand.
TTTTATATGATATGTAACTCAAGAAAATCTTTTGTATTGTTTATGATATTTTATTATTAGGAAGGCTAGCCAAGACAAATCCGAATCTTCATCAGATGAAGAAACTCAGGTTACTTCACAAAAGTCTCCTCAGCGGCAGTCCTATGTGCTTAAATTGTTTGACAGAAGTGTAGACCTCTCACAGTTCAGTGAGGATTCTCCCCTGTATCCTATCTGCAGAGCTTGGATTGCTAATCAGCCTAAAGCTAATTACAAGGAATTTGGGTCAGTAAATTGTGTTACATTATTAGAGGTTTTGGATGTTAAAACATAGTATACAATAAAAGGTACATTTAAATGGTAAATTTTTAATGATATAATTTTGAACTCCAAATGATCATGACATACATAATTATAATTAAATTATTATTAATATTGATTGCTTAAATGCTCTCTTAGTAAAAAGAGAGTTGAGCCACCAACAACAAACGAGGACAGTTTAGAGTTACCAGGTCCAGAAGGTCCTCCAATGTCTAAAATACCTGACCTCATCCCGGAGCAGAAGGCATGCAGCAAGGATAATATTAATTTGAATTATGTAAGTTTTTAAATATAATTGATAAATAGTAAACACAATAAAGCTCTATTAATCTGTATAAAATATTTATTTCTTGCTTTATGACAGCGTGAAGCCCCCCCGCCCAGCAAGGAGCAGCTGGTGCGATGGCACACGGCACGCTGGGCCGGTGTACGTGCCGCCTGGCTGCAGCGTGCGCATGATGCAGAAGCACGCTACAGTGCTGCCCAGGCTGTGCTCAATAAGATTAATGTTAAGTGAGTATACCTATATGTTTTAAAACTTATTATATTTATCAATTTTATTTTTATTTATTTTTTATAATACTTATTTTCCTTCTTTTCAGTGCTATTTGATAAGATAGTGGCTTTTTTATACTTGCTAGATGTTTAAGATTCAATTGAGTATATTTTTTTTAGGAATAGTTGTTAGTATTATGTCAGCATTTGATATGATTTTGTATAAATAATCATTGTAATCAGATTTTTCTATTTGTTAAATGTTTAATTGGTAAGTAAAAGACTTGATTGTATAATTTACAGTTGTAATAAAATTCATTAATATATTTTTTGTTTCTTCTTTTTATTTTGCTCCTTATTTTGAGGACACTGGGATTTCTTATGGCCTTTTTCATTGCACACATAACAAGACTGTAACAAAACAATTGTAACATATACTAAATATTTTTTATTTATGCGTACAATAACAGTTCAAATGGCATAACAAATAAGTCAAAATTATCCATCATAAATATTAAGTTTTGTTTTTACCTGTGATTCTACCAGATTGCCACAAACATGCCCCTTCTCTAAGCAACACCGCATACATTTCTCACAGTGCGCAAATGTAGGTTTAACACACCGTTTACATACACTACAATGTTTGTATGTCATCCCATTTTTACTTGTGCACTCTCTACACTTTGTACAGTGCTTATTAGATTTCGACACCCAAAATTTACATTTTTCACAAAGTTTGTAGCTGCTATCATTAGAGAGGTCAATGGAAGATAATGGTAGATTTGTAAAAAATCTAACTGGTGTTCCAAATTTGCGACCTCTAATTTTATTTTGAAATTTTTTGTGGTTTGTATATTCAACCTACAATTTATTTTTAAATATTATCATCACACAGAAAGTTAGATTAAAACTAAACTCAAAATAATGAGACCTAAAAATAATAAGACGTCAAAGTTTTTTAAGTTCAAATAAGCATACATTGCATTTATGAAACATCAGACTCCAATGGCTTGGTGCCAAAGGGTCAGTTTTTGAGAAGAATGAGCAAGAAACTACATGAATGAATTGACACTAAGACCTCTTAATACTAATCAAAAATTACCTGATAGTCATGCATCTTAATTTCTGGCATCATATTAGTGATATAGGGCTCTGCAAAGTATGGAAATGCCCAAAGAACAGGTAAAACTTTGTCCTTAACTTCGTTGATGGTATTATATAAAGAAGAAAGATTTTGTATTGTTTGAACCAGTGGTTCCACACGACCCCCAAATGGTGGGTCCATTACTATAGCTAGTCCTTTATTCCTGAAAATAGAAATGATAATGAATAGAACATACTGATATATACAAGTTAGGTCATATTATAATATGTAAAGCTATTATGTAAGTATTGTTTTTAAACAAATCATATAAAATTATATGACACACTAACTTGGAATCTTTGAAGAATTTTTTCAACACCTTCTCATCCTTGTTACCATTAAACAGATAATTATTGAACATATTGTACCACAGAAACTTGTTTGTGGGATGAAACAGGCAGTGGCGGGTGTCATAGTCCAGTAGAAGTGAGTCAAACTCAGGGTGCTCCTGAGCGGCTTCATGGATGGATGGAGTACCAATGCAAAGTATATTGCTTGAAGAATAATTATTTTTAAAATCATGTATTTAGTAATACTTAACTAAACATCCATTAGACTAAGTAGTTTTATAACTATGTCTATACTCAAAATAGAAAAATTAATTAAATAATATATATTGTACCTTATTTTGTTATTTTTCAATATCCCAAGCACACTACTAATAGTTTTTTTGGCAAATAAGTACTGTGCTTCTTTTTCATCATTCTCTAGAGGTGGTAACACCGTGGTAGGATGTGCCAGCTGATCATCTGTCAATGAAAGAACTACTTTATGGTCCTTAATGTGTTTCCTGCTTTGCGATATAATATACAATTCCTGGCAAGTATTGCAGTATGCTCTATCTGAAGGGTGGCGTAATTTAACCTAAAAATGTATAAAAACATTTGAATTTATTAAGTATAATATCTTCTACAAGCTGTAAATAATAATCGGTGTAATAAATTAAAATAATTATATAAAAGTAAAAAATAACCTCTTGTAACTTTTTCCATGCTGCATCTTTGTCAATCTTTGGAATAAGACTGTAATACTTTTCATTTCTCTGTCTCACACTCTCCTTTTTCCAATCCTCTTCTTCAATATGCACAGTACAGTCCTTTTTGTTTCTACAAGACGCACAAGAAAAGAACCGGCCCCTATTACTACTAAATAATAGTGTCGGTCCGTGCAGGCACAACGGATGATTTGTCACATCCTCAACAACAACTTCTACAGGACTAGAACTTTGGTCTGGTTCTGCAGCTACAAATTTCCTTTTTTTAGTCATCTTCTTAAAACTTAAAACCGTATAAATATTGTATTTGATACCACGTGAAAATAAGAATGTTCACTTGATAGTTGACAGAAAACAACACCATTTGCCACTGTCATAAGTCATAACTCAAATGTTTCATACATTTGTGGGATACTAGCGCCATTGAATTGTGCGCCAACGTGAAGTATCACGTCCTATGTGTATAAGTACATTTTGTCGATTCCATAAGCCATTCCTTGCAAAGGTGCTTTCGTCGGCCCGGATAATATTACGCATAAAATTCGGGTTACTCAAGTATAGGCTTCATAACCAGCGACAGAAAAGGTAATAATGCTTGCAATTTGGCCATTTTAAGTGGTTTTGTCTATTTTGTTTTAAAATATAACTTTGGGTGTTATGGCAAATTGACGAGCTGCCTTACGAAGGCTGGACGTTGGGGTGCGTTGAAAAAAATGTTATATTCTTTCTTCTCGTCTCACGTTTACTTCACGAGGAGGTGCTAAATCGACACGAGGAAATACAGATTTAATTGATTAAAAGGCCAAATTATCCTCCATAGTAAATTTAAAATAAATTCGTATTAACTAATGATACCTAAAAATATCCATTCCTAAGTTATCTTTAATCTTATTAGCAATTTATTTACCGGACCTCGCTAAATCTCTTAACTAAAATATATATATATATTTATTTATTTTTTTCTAAGGTCTCAATTTTTTTATACTGGCAATTTCAAATTAAAGCCGGGTTCAATTGTGGATTGTAACTTATAGATTGTTCTAATCTTTGTCATTTTTCTAAATCTTATTTCTTAAGCGCTAAGTAATCTAAAAATGAGTGGGTTAGTAAGAACAGCTCACAGAGTTTTACAGAGTTGCATAAAACATCCTGGACTTGCAGGGTCTATAGTATCTCGTACACAAGCCCCTGTAAAACGTGACTTTACGAGGGGAATATGGCACATGAGCTGTTCAAAGAGGATGGATAGCACGTCAGTGACATCAAATCTTCTTAAAAATCATTCCAACACGTGCAGTTGCGGCTGTGGTCTTAAAGCTCTTCACACTAAAGGTATCTGTTATCTCTTGCCGACTTTTAGGTTATGATTTCACCATTCTCTATTTTGTCTGCTATAATATTCCCTTTTTTTTAAAAACAAAATTACTTATTACCCTTCATTCAATTTTGTATATACTCTACAGACCAACAAGATGAAAAATCACCAAATCCTAAACCCTTGGGTAAGTCATCCCTCTCATGACCCTCTCTTATATAACCTATCCTTATTCCTCATTGATATATAAAGTCACTTAATACTGATGATTTGTAACCATTAGTTATTTTAGTAAAAGTACAGGTAATTTAATTTATTTATTATACTTTTTATATTTATTTTTATTTAAAAGTTATTTAATTATTTACTATATTTACTAGTTTCTATTAAGAATAAGGACATCTCTGTGTTTTTTTACTTGATAAATATTGAATAATTAAAATTTTGTATATGTTAAATATATATTAGACTTACTTAAAATAACATGTGCTTGGAAAATATTTTTTAAATCAGATCCCAAATAGATTTGTAAGAGATGAATTCTTAATGGTAGTTGTAGATATATTGTATCCAAACTCTTTCCAACGAGATATTTTATTAACTTCCTGGATAAGAGTCTTAAGTCTTTTATCCCTGCATTTTTTTTAATTCTAAATTATTGTAAAATGTAATTTAGTGCAGTCTGCTGGGTAGAGCAATCAATATTCACATCCAGGAAATATGCCTATGCATTATTCCTGCATAAAAATATTGGACAAAATTTAACTTTGTTATTAAAATATGTTAAAAAAACATATTTGTACAAATATAAAATGATCTTTTATAGTATCTTATTTTATATAACAGTAATAGTATTTAAACTACTAACCCTAACATCCTATACCACATTATTCCAGGTGAACGAGAGCTGGTTGAGTTCCTGACTGAGGAGATAGTTGCCGAGCGCAAGTCTCAAAAGGTGAAGACATTGCCAGAAAATGTGGATGGTTTCTCTGTGAAGGGGGATGGTGCTGAGGTTGTGCTCTCCAAACAGTTGAAAGATGAGATGTGAGATGATGAGATATTGAAATCACATAGTTAAATAAATTAATTAACAGCATTTTAAATCTTCTTTTTTTAATACTAATGGTTCAATATATATATTATATTGTTTTATTATTAAATGTTTTACTGGATTAATTAAAGAATATTAATTCCAAATAAAATTTCAGTGTCAGAATAACTTTCAATGTAAACCACACAGTCGACACAGAGGACTTTGGAGAGGAAGCACAGGCAGAGAAGCAGGAATTCTCAGAAATGAGGTCCAAGCCCCAGTTTGAGGTAGACCTGGTGCGTGGAGATAGCACTCTAGGGTTTACTTGTTCCTTTTTACAGGAACAGCCCTCTACTAATGCTGAGGAATATAGTAAGTTTTGAAATGAGATATTATATATATTTGTATAACACTAACAAAAACATTGGTTAAATAAATTTATCTTATCTGTATAATGCTATTTACCTATACAACAACAGCCGAGTTGTAAATCCTGTTAATATGATGTTGTCTGTCATTATCATTATCACTATCATATAAAAATACTACAATTAAAATACGATCAACTAAAAACTCTTGTATGCTATAATAAGCTTTTTTATCAGTATATGTTTAATTTTACATTTAAAAGTCAGAAAAGGAAGGTCTAAGATATCTTATGGAATATTATATATGCATACACTGAAACCCATAAAGGATTTCTTAACTTTTTGAAGACGATATTTCCGCGTTGAGAGTTTATTTTTATTTCTTGTATTTATAGCGTGTCTGTCATTATTTTTTACATATATATCCAAATTGCGACGTACAAATAAGATGTTATTAAATAGGTATTGAGAAACGGCCGTCAGAATACCTTTTTTTGTTTTAGATGACATTTTTGGTATAGACGAGGTGACGCTGTACAAAGGCGAGTGGTCGGAGAAAGTGTATGCCGTTGCCGGCGACGTGCTGGATGGGGTTTGTAACATATGGAATATATTATTTTAGTATTCATTAACAGCAGCCACGTTTTTCTACACCTATATTTAGATTAAAGTACATATATGTGTAAACAAATACCTTATTCCAATATCAAACGAAAACAATATTATATTAAATACACAATATCCATTGAAATGTTAAATAAGCAGTTAAAATCGGTATATTTATTTAATTCCTACATTTGTAAGAATTATTATCTGACCTAGATTGAATTTTCTTACAAGTAAATAATAATCAAATTATTATAACCTATATATATCCATTGAAATAAATTATGAAATTAAATTTTGAACCTTAAGATACTGTAGCATATTTCCGCTACTGACACCGATGGTTATCTGGACCATTGGCTAAACGTTTTGAGTAGCGAGTGTCGGTGACGTGGGTTCAAATCCCAGTTCAGAACATTGGTAAGGCCACCCCGTTATCGCCATACTTGATTCTACTACCAGTGTAGATCTCAGGTGCCAAAAATGGGGAAAATTAAAATCATTAAGATGGAGTTTGTTCATCATTATATAAGGTGGATATCCATTGATGTGTGACAATTTTTTTTATCCTTATATAAAAATGTTATACTTTAAATATATATATACGGTTTATCTATATTGGTGTTTTTTATATTCTTTTAGTATCTCTATGATCTCTTGATGAATCTGCTTGAAGAAAAGGGTATCAGCAATGACTTTGTTCAGAAGCTGTCTGACCTCAGCACTGCGTATGAACACACAGCCTACATCAACCTGCTGGAAGGCATCTCGAAGTTCACCATCGGCAAACAATAGTCTCTCGCTATCTATTTAGGAACTTAGGAATTATCTGTAAAACCCTTTACAAAATTCTATTTCAGAAACATTAATTGCATTGCAAAGATGTAAATATAAAACTACTGCCTTAGAAATCTTACTACTAATAAAAATAAAGAAAAAGAAGTTTCATCATATTTAAAGTTTAATTTTATGGGATTTATAGATTGCGAATTTGATTTATAATGAGGAGTTGAGGCATTTATTTTGCTGTAGGATAGCTTTAAAGAATGTTTAGTTTAAGACAGTGGTCTGTTTAGTGTTATGTGTTTAGTTTGAATAAACTATGGTCATGTTGCAGGAGCATTTTATTTGATGATATCTTAATTTCAATAAAATATCTTATAACAAGTTGCTATATATTGATCTGTCCTAGTTAAATTTAAGTAATGAGGAACTCGGGGGTCATGAAATTAAGAGTCGTAATATTTGTTACATTAATTCTAATTCCTTTTTAATAAAACAGTCTCTAATAAGGAAAATGAATTTTTAAATAAGAATTATTTTTCTGAAATTAATATAAACCCCCTAAACCTACAACTGGCTCTCAAGTCCCAGGAGCTGTTTGCACTCCTCCCCCTGCACCCGCACGGTGAATCCATGGAATGCTAAGAAGCTTCGTCTCTCGTAATAACAAACGGAATTACCGACACCTTTAATTTCAAATCAGCAACCCACATATAATTACAAGTTTCATAAATCGTTTTAAGATACACTTACAGATAATACCGGAAATACCTCTCACTACGGCAAAATCCCTAGTTCTATTTAAAAATACAAAACCTAATGTAGGAAATAATTACAAAATGTAGTAAGTAGTTATATACTACTAGTAGTAGCTTGTTCTATGACTTCACTCGCGAGAACTTTAGAACACGGAGCTCTTCAGAGACCTTTATTTTTAAAATTGCTCTCCATAAAAGCCATATTATTATTTCAAAGGTATAATATAATATAACTTAGATCCAAGGTGAAAGTTATTTCTAAATATTGGTCTTAACCAATTCATACATAATAGAGTTAGATGAAACTTTACAGTTATATTATATGTTATACATCAGAATAGCACATAGGCTACAATTAAAATAATCTTGTGTAATTTCATTAATTTATAACGATAAATATCAAGTAAGTCTGAAATCAATCAAGTATTTTATTGTTTTAATAAAAGCCCATAAAATGTTATTAATTAAAGAGAAACTCGTTTCAAATTAACACCACCTTAGTCGACATAAGATTTTACATAACACTGTGCCTAATTAGTGCTTTCAATTGTCCCTAAAATATCCAAAAATATCTTAATATTTTTAGACTCCAATAAGTCACTTTGAAAATTACCTTTAACAAATAAAATTATGAGGTACTGTCACCCACACTGCATTATCTTATTGCATTATTTTCTTTCGATTGACACTTTAAAATTTGTTATATCTTATGAATGTCCGGTTTTAAGAAATAAAAAGTATTTACGAGGTAATGAAATGGTTTTTAATAAAATATTAATAGGATAAGGATTAATACAGAGGTATGACTAATATGGTTTGATTATATCGTGATTATTGTCGGCACTTTTATAAATTTTTAAAAGGTATAGAGGTAGCTGTAGTGGCGTAACTACAGTAGTTGGACATATGGTAAAGGTATCGCAGGCATTATAGTACATGTTGATTTGTTCTATGAAACTGTAGAACATTGTTTTGTTCTATCATCCAATAATTCCACACCGCACGCGTTTCAATTTTTTTATATCAAATTTTTCCACACCTTGCCCCTTCTGTTACATTATTGTATTTTTATCAATCATCCCCCATTAAAAAAATTAAGATAGCAATGTCGCTCATTGAAGATGTAACTTACTAATGGTGTAAGAATTTTTGAAATCGATCATGTTATTTTTGTCTGAAAACAATGCAAACATACACAAACACAAATCAAATGTTACCTTTTATAATATTAGTATTAATTGAACTGATTTTCATGAAACTTGGTGTGATGTGTGTGTGATTTTGATCTATATCGTTACATATCACTAAAATTGACTGTGCTTTGTTTACTAGAAAGTAGAAAAAAAAGGAATTTAGAGACATGAAACGCCTGTTCTCTCATTACTACTTCGATAATAGGATAAATAATAAGTCTCTTTTTAAATAATATCATACGTCTCTTTCCTATTCACGAAAAGGAAAGAGACGTATAATATTATTTATACGTAGTTTAAACATAAAATATTTAAGCCCCAAACTCCCAATTTATTATGGCAGCCAATATGGGTTATGAGACGAATTTTCAATTTTTTTTAAGGATGCGTGAGTGAGTGAGTCATCACTATTAATTAAATAAAAATATTATTTGTCTCAACAAATGATTACAATTAAGTTATTTTCAGGTTTTGCCTGTAAAACGATTCGTTCGCCGACAAGCGAGACAATATTTTTATTTTAGGTTTATTTATTATCCATTTATTTGAATATTCAACAAAGTTTCCAATGTTAAAAGCATAAAATGTTTCCAATGTTAAAAGCAAAAAAAAAAAAAAAGTATAAAATGTTTTTTAAGAAAAAAACGAGTGAAATAAAATGAGTAACACCTACATGATATAGGGTTTACTCATTTATATTTCTCTGAAGATACCAATTCTTTTAAAGTATGCCTTTTTTCTTTATTATAGTTACATAATTCTACACAAAATATTTCCAGATTAAATTGCACTAATAATTCTTATTTATTAAACTTACGGTACACTTATTTCTGCAGTACGACCATTTTTTATTAATGTGGGTGAATGGTAAAAAACTCGCTCAGGAAAGCAGTTTGAATTTGGGAATAATCTTTGAAAAGTGTGACAGGAGACTTTATAATGCTCGACTAAGCTCGTCCACGGGCAATGAAACAGCTAAAACGAAAGCAAAAGTAAACTGAAAAAACGCGAAATTACTGTCTTTAATGTACTAGCTTATTATTAAATAAAAAAATGTTATGTTATATTTTTTGTTCATTTATGAGATCCCTGTGACCTTTTTTTTTAGCACGCAATTGTCTGAATTATTCGAAATTTGAATGTATAACAATTATAACTATTTTTGTTTATTAATTTTTATAAGAATAAACAATACAATATTTTTCGTAAAATCGAACTGAACGTGAGCAGTTGCTAGCGAAGGTCTTTCTTTTTTAAATTTAGTATCTTACTCTAATAATTTGGCGCTATTCTTAAAATTTTTCCTCATGCTACTTAGCGCCTCCTTAATTTGTTCCCTATCAACACTTTTCAATCCACAAAGATGGTCCACCTTACTTTTACCCTCCATATTAGAAATGCATATAAAAGAGAGATTTTGACAGCTCTATTTTAAAGCGAGATTTTGAGTTACACCCGTTATGCGCAATTAAGTTGGCACGTACATTTTTAAGGTAGGGTAAGCCTTCAAACTCTGTGCGGAAAGCAGTCGCACTTAAGTAAACTCGTTACGGTACTAAATTGTTTAGTTATCTATTTAATGGCATTAGTAAAAATATTATACACAGAAATAATTTTGTTTAAAATTTAGTTAATACATATTTTTAATATGTATACACAAGCCTTCAAAGTTACAAAAGGACAATGTTAACCACTCTTAGAGGATTCATTACGATTTCCTATAGAATTTGTAGCCATGTCTACCTACATCTGCTAGTAAGTTTTGTTTGGAATTATCTTTTTTAATCAACCTAAAATAGAAGATTGCCAATAATTGTTTGAAAATTATAAAATATTTTAAATAATGTACTTGTAATGTGTCTTGGACCTTATGTTTTAACTTCAATCTCATTAGGCATTATTTTAACTTCGTAAAAGGTCTATGTTACATTGTACTTTTTGAAGAAGATACTACTCACTTATTTTTATAGTAGAGCGTAATAGGACTTATTATGACAAAGTTAACAGAGGTCTGTCACGTGTTCTTCATTGGTTTGAAATTAATAATATGGTCTTAAATACTAAGAAAACTAGATGCATGGAGTTCACACTTCCTAATGTAAGTCAAAATTGTTGCCTGCTCCTTAACAATGAAGTGTTGGAACTAACTAACCCAACAGTTTTCCTAGGTATAACTCTAGATAAAAAGCTCCAGTGGAACCCCCATCTCTTAACACTCTAAGGCAAACTCAGCTCTGCCGTATATGCAATTAAAAAAGTAAGACAATTAACGGATGATAATACGGCTTGATTATAGTTTGTTTTAGTTATTTCTGCTGAAATAAATTCTGTATTAATTTACTAAAAAGAGCTGTGCGAGCTTTTTTTAACTTAAAAGCAAGAGACTCCGTAAGAAATAGGCTTTCTTACGGTCGTTTCTCAATACATATTTAATAACATCTTATTTGTACGTCACAATTTGGATATATATGTAAAAAATAGTGACAGACACGCTTTAAATACAAGAAATAAAAATAAACTCTCAACGCGGAAATATCGTCGTCAAAAAGTTAAGAAATCCTTTATGGGTTTGAGTGTACGCATATATAATAAGGTTCCACAAGATATCTTAGACCTTCCTTTTCTTGCTTTTAAATGTAAAATTAAAAGTATACTGTAAAAAAAAGCTTATTATAGCATACAGGAGTTTTTAATTCATTGTATTTCGATCAACTAAAAGGTTAGGTTGTGGAGCTTTGCTTGTTGACTCATTTGTGGGATATTTTAATGTACATATAAAACATTGTTAAATTGTTTCTAAAAGAGCAACTGTTGAGTTTCTGGCCAGCTCTTCTCAGCAGAGCCGCATTTCGAGCTGGTGGTAGCTTACTCACGGACTGACATGCTGACATTTTTTTAATTTAATGTAATGTAATTGACGATTCAAAAGTGCATGTAAATGCCTAATTGATAATTGAATAAAGATATTTTTGAATTTGAATTTGAATTAGTAGTAGTATGTATGTAGTATAGTAGTATGAATTTGACTCACCGCCAAAAAATCAAAATATATACTTTTTAACTCTCTCTCTTTATTTTTCAACTCTTCTTTAATATCAAAATGTATGTACATATTACAAGTGTACAATTTTAAATTATATCAAAAATATTTATCTCATATATCTATAATATTTATTGTCATGAGTCATTCAAATAATATTCTCTGTGTCCTGTTTGAATCTGTTAATGTATTTTGTGATTGACTTAAAAGCCAATGGCCTGTTCTACAATACAATTATTATCCAATGAACGTTTTTGTTTATTTTATTCTCTATCCAATCAGGGACCAACTTGAACATCTCACGGATGGAATGTCAGCTGTCGTCATTGTTTTTGTCATGTGTCAAAGTGGCATTGGCAAGTGGCAGTGGCAAGTGCAGTAAAATAAAACGAGTTATATATTTAATCGCCAAAATGGCTGACGCGTCGTCGTCGGTGCGCGTGAAAAAAATACCCGATAATCTATATGAGGTGTGCTTAACTAATTTAGTGACCTATTTGCAGAAATGTAAGTGCGAACGGAATGATTTGCGATCTTTACCAGACAGCATCCTCATGGATGTATATTACAAGGTGAGTTCCAATACTGCTACATTTCTTATCTTAGAATAATGTCGAACAAAAATGCACCGTTATTTCTTTTGTGATGGCTGTAATCAGGACAGAGCTTTATTTAATGATAATTGAACTCGGGTGGAGTTCACGGCCATGTGGTATAGTTTGTCGGGGTGGTAAATCACTTTCACTGGGTTTGTCATACGATCCAAGAGTCTTTGTTGCGAAATCTATTCATCGTGTTTACGATATGTGGCCATGTAGACCACAATGTTTAGTGTGATGTGTTTATTAGATCCTGTATTATACAGTTTATGGCAACGCATATTTTTCCTCAAATGCATAATTGTGAAGTGGACACACTAACTTGGTTGTGATCGTTATGATATATTTTTTTACCAAGAACACTCAAAACAAAAAGAGAGCAAATAGTTTAAAAACGAAACAAACTTAAGAAATGTAAATTTAATAAAATTTGATGAGGGGGAAAATTGTTATCTAGTTATTTTTACGGAGTTAAGAAATATTGTGTTACTGCTATATACTACACTTCGTAATATACATACATCGTTGTTAGTGTCCCTGTCCCTCGCCGGTGGTATGAAGAGTGAACCATCATCACACAAGAGATATACCTGGTTCATTCCTAAACATATTTCTGACTAGACATTAAATAATTGTTGCTTATAAAATGTTCGAATTATACCAGTCATAATAAAACAGTGTAAATTAGAAATTGAAATGTTAAATACGGGTACTGCTCTGTGTTTTCGATAAATAGAGTAAAAAATAATTAAAATTAACGTATTTGACATTTTATTGAGAACACGGAAAAATAAAAACTAAAAAATCAGGTACGAGACTTTTGGTATAATTAATAATTACACCTTATTAGTGACGATTCAACATCTTAACATGATATAATAACAATTTTAAATTATAAATTTATAAATATCTTCATATCTCATACATTACAAAAAATATGGCATAATTGACTTACGCAATACCGTCTTAATGCAGTAACATAACACTAAAATAATGTTTTACAGTGAAATTAAGACATTAAAACTAAATGTACTGCATTCAACATTTTATTCTGTTTTTATGTTGTAATAACTCACGACTTTTTATTTTCCGGTTCAAGAATTACGTAAATAAGTCTACCATTGTAATCTTAAGATATTTTGTATCTGTTAAGATAACGTGCTACGTTTATATATTATTCCAAAACACTTGATTGTAGGTAACTGTTAGTACAGGTGGATGGGACCGAACATGGTCCTTGTCTACCGATCCGTTCGTCGATGTTTCGTATCCCCCTGATCCATGGTCTGCACGCCCACGCCGCCCCTTACTCGATACCAAAATAAAGAGTGTATGTCGGCTCGGAGCGGACATACCGCCTTTAAATTACTCCACAGAATACTAGTAAAGCCTTCACACATTGTTTATTAAAAAATACAATAAAATATATATTGAAAACTATTATTACAATAACATTACATTACAATTAATAGCATTACATAACAATGGAGTAATGTACTTACTATATGCCTAATATTAAGCACTTTATTTTACCCAATCTCTAAATGGTTCGTCCACTCTTTGAATTCACTGTCTAATTATGTATTTACACATCATTTTGATTGATATTAACTTACAACATCTTAGGAGTTTTACGTAATCTGATAGTACGTAATCTGATGGCGATCGTGGAAATCATATCAAATAACTTCTAACCCGTGATCAACTTATTAGAAAACACACAAAGATGCTGTGCCAAAGTATCAAACTGTAGAGCACGGAGTACTTTTCGGGAGGTAGTTTGAAAAGACGGACGAGGCCTTTGAGGTCATTAGGTAACAATCGCAGCGGTCAGCGAGCGCTGCTTTGATGCAACAATGACGATGATCAAATATCATGATACAAACGTAATATAACACTGTTCTTACGAATGTCTTATAAAGTTGAATTACATTAATTAATATGCTTTTAAATCATTGAAAACATATATTTAATAAATACTGGCCATGAATAGTATTACGATACGATTTTCCTTTTCAATTCGGAAATTATGTACAAAAAATAATAATATAGAAACAGATAATTAATTACCTTTTCTTCTTTTTGGAACAAGTGTATATAAACAATGTTCGTACATTAATCCGTCTAGACCAGTTCTACTTTTTGCCAAGTAGCTCAAGTGCCTCAATGCGGAAATATCAATAAGTCCACACGAAAATTTACATAATTACACTATTTATAAGTTAGGTTATCAAAAATAGATTTAAAGCTAACAAGTTCTCTGTTGAACATTATTTGTAGCAATTTGCATGGCTAGTGCTTCAAGGCAGCATTTGATTAATTTGTCACTATTTGTGTATTTTTAGAAATACACATAGCTCATTAGGAGTCGTCGAGTAAAACGTCATAGAAAGGAATTTCATAAACGAGTAGTACGTCTCGTCAGCGGCCGTCGTTGGAGCATTCGTGAAAGGTGCTCGTTATGCAGACGGATGGTCTTAACGAAAGTGCGTCTGCATTCTGAATACTGATATATTATCACAGACAAATCCGGATTTATTTATAAGTCTTCGCTTTTTAGATTATTTCTAAATAATTGTAACCATAGCAACTATTTCATTTCGAACTTATCTTAAACTACAATTTTAAATAAATATGGACGGGCAGGCACAAACCTGCGATCTCCTGGAGACAGTCCCGGTGCCGATTTACCTAATGCGTAATTGTGGTTTTAGACAATTTCAAACTATAAATTTTATTTTAGAATAAAATTTCCACGTATTACATATAAAGTTGAACCAATCATAATTATAAATTCCACCTAATTATCATACGGAAGTCAATATGGTTATATATGCACCGTCTGTAGATATATTATGGCACAAATACTAAATACTACCGCGTTCATTATACGTAGCTTTTTATAAGCGTATTCTCAAAAACAACATCGACGTTGTAAATTGTTCTGACCTTTCGAATCCTGCGACCTTTCGAGCCTTTCGGATATTATTTACAGAGCTTCCTCGCTACGTCACGCCATTTACTTTATTGTTTGTTAATTTATTCTGGCAACTGATTTTTTTTTATATTAATATATTTTCCTTGTTTGTGTTTTCTCTTACTTTCTAAATTATAAGATACGTTGATAGTATCTTGATATAATTGAGTCTACTTTATAAAATAACGTCTTACATATGTGCTTCAACGGGATATTATTTAAGTCTAGTGTTCCTGTAAGGCGACATGCCCAAGAGGTTGTCTAATGATTACGGTTTTTATATGGGCTGGTGAGAAACGGGTGGTACCCTGTCACAGAAGATCCACACAAAGTATTACAGGGGCATTCACCGACTACTGTTGACTCTAACAAATACGGACCGTTAATTTTTGGCTAATACAATTGAAGGGTTGAATGACCTGTACCTACCAATGTTTTACCACCGAGTGTTAAGGACGCGTTTACAGTTTTGCCGAAAATCATCAACTTTTCGGTACATACTGCTACAAAATCAAAATTAACGAACTAAAACCTATACTAACAGCAGATAAAGAGTTTCTTTATTCTTAATTTCTTTAAAAAAATATATCAAATATTATAGTTTTTAATATTATCAAAACGATTTTCCATCACTTCTTCACACATATTCCACGATTCCAGGCGTAGTTTCAGTACATTTTTCTTGTATTAATTACCATATATTGCAGAATAAAAAAATACCTTGGGTAAGAAAACATACTCAACTACAATCCTGTGAAGAACAAAATTATCAATACTTTATATAATCTTAAAAAAGAAAAATATAAATTTTTGTTCACGTTTTTGTAGTTGACACATGAATCTTAACTTACTGTAATAAGTTTAATTATACTTGCATTTTTGTTGTATCTTTATAACAAATATTTCTAAAATTCAAAACACCACCTCAGTCGGCCTAGGACCGTCTTGAGTGGTCCTGTATTTATTTTAGGAAAAATTTCTGTTGATAAAGATCGCTGTATGAATATAAAATATTTTATAAAACCTAACTTGATACTTTACAGTTTATACAATATTCTGTATTGTCGACTAGATAAATTATTTAACATTTTTATATTTCCCTTATTTTTTAGTAAATATATTGTTTTGCTACAAGTACGTAAGGATACCTATCAATTAGTACTGACTGCACGGTGACCTGAAGGTATGCTGGTGGATGGATGCTACTGAATCTTCTAGATAAATAAAGCTAGATGCTCCGAGCTTAGACTTATTTTGTTAGTTCTGATAAGATCTTACCGTCGGACTTGATTGAGTGACCTTGAGGTATACTGATGGATAGATGCCATTGGTTCTCCCAGATGAATAGAACTAGGTGGTATATGTTTAGATTTATTTTGTTAGATCTGATAAGATTTACCATCGGATTTGATTGAGTGACCTTGAGGTATATTTATGGATGGATGCCATTCTCCCAGAATGATCTCCCAGATAGAACTAGGTGCTCCGTGTTAAGAGTTATTTTATTAGTTCTGATAAGATCTACCTACCTTGAGGTATACTGGTGAATTGTCGGTAAGATCTTGTCAAAATTCTTATTTGCGTCCTACAAGATTACGTAAACGAAAAACGTATCAGTTTCGTACAAGAATACCTACGTAAACGAAAAACGTTTTCGTTTCATAAAAGAATACGTAATTATTATTTTATATTTTTTTTGATATTTATTAACTTACGTGACAAAATTAGAAATTTTATGTGACGTGTTTAATTTACCAGCGGTGGCCGTATTCTTATCAATAGTCTCAGGTCACTCAAGTCCTACGTCAAACATAACAAAACAAACCTAAACTCAGCGCACCCAGTCCAATCCGTCCAGGAGATCTAATAGCATCCATCCATAAGTATACATTCTGGTCACTCCGTTAAGTTTGATGGAAAGATCTTTCAAAACCAACAAAACAAATCTAAACTCTGCTAACCTAGCCTTTTTCGTCTATGAGATCTAGTAGGAGACTTCTACGTTTGGACCTTCAGGTCATAAACAATACTAATATCATATAATAAAACATAATTTTAACCATAAAAAAATAAAATAATTTAAATTATTAAAAGTATAATATTTGAAAAAACAATAAATTCAAACTATCAAAATTGTTTCATGTAGCCATTATTTCGGGACCATACATACGTATGTGTGCGTAGTCAAGCTTTCTCAATGTAGTTATGTGAATTGCTTCCCATCAGTTTCGTAAACGCGTCCTTAACGTAATTATAACATCCTATGAACATGGCTCCTGTTTGCAGTTTATTGACTTGATCAGATTTCGACCATTGTTTGCTTTATCTTAGTGTTTTTAAACAAGGGTTCTGACAAACATTTAAATAAACCTATATCTCCTCTTCCCGTGAACATGATTGTTGCAAAGCATTCAAATTACGTCAGATTAAATTTAAAGTTTAATCTGTTAATCTCATTATACGCAAGCCTAATCCGTTAAAAATAGTTTTATTTGATGTACTTAATTTCTGTAATATATAAATATTAGTTTTGACATGATCTCGACTCGTAAACTCATGTTATCTACCTTATCAAGACAAACATGTCGTGTGCGGAGCATCAACTCTCTTCAAAACACAATGCCAAATACCTCAATACATAATGTATTTTATTTTAATATGTTAATTTATCATTGTTATTCATTCTTCCTGTAGTTATTTAAATTTCATCGAAGATGCTGAATTCATTGTTACGTTCATCACTTCCGGCGTCGACGTCTTATTAATTTATTTCTTTGTTTAATGATATAAATTATTTTTTTATATTTAACCATTTGTCTTGGATGTGCTAAAATAGTATTCAGTCCTTTATGTTTGAGTGATTGGTCGTTTAGAGTATTTAGGTGAAGGTAAACCAGCGACCGGTCGTTTTGTAACAGAACTTCAAACATTAAATGATAATTAATAAAGAAATTCATATAACTTACATAACATCTGGTCTCCACATCGTTGAATCAAACACGACCTCAGTTCTGAACACTTCAAGACTTATAACATTTTATTAAAACGTTCCAACCACTACAACCATATTATTTCCTATATAGTACATATATGTATAAAAAAAATAATTATTTTTTTCCGAAATCATAAAATATCAACAGACATGGGCTCTCGTCTCTCTCTTGAATACGGTTTATGTTAAACAAATATGACATATATGCATACTTCATTAGTATATTTATACGGATATAAATATATTTATATTTCTTATATGAATCATGTAAATTGTAAAGCCACAAATAATATGTGACACACCGATGAGTCTCGAGTGGGTCCTTAGAATGATAAATTCATCACAACTATAAGAAACACGAAATAATGTTCTATCAAATACATCCTGTTATCAAAGATGGTTGAAGTTGACAAATATTCTTCCAATATAATACATAGGCTTCCAATGTCAGGCTTATTGTACAGGAAAAGAATAGAGTTGTCACTAATTAATATTCTAATACGAATACAAGAGAACGGTTACTATCAAGACTAAATTATGTGTGGTGGCCTAAATTCAGCCGTTATTCAGAGTTTGAAATGTTTAGTTTGAATTGTTTTTATTCAGTTAAGCCAGATCACAATCTCTGCTACTATTTGACGTAACACTAATATATATATTTGATATTGACAGTGTAAATGTAATCAATTATTTGTTTTAATATATTTCTAATACATTATATATTTAATATTTCTGAACTAAGTATAAACTGAACTATGCAAGCCCCACATTCCTACGTGCGCAATAACCGATATTTCTATTCACGTATTCAAATATCCATTCCTTTATATATATATATATATTCAATGTAAATTCATTCTCGACTAAGAAAACAGTGCAAAATACGTCATTCAGTTATGCAATGTATAAAAAAATATTAAATATGGACTCAAAAATGTGCCTTTAATAATGTCAAATCGTATAGAAATATCAACATAGAAATATCTCTTCTATTAACACTATCTATAAAACACATTTACTGTAAACATTTTTAAAATTTAAGACCAACAATTGTGTACAAAATCATTTATTTAAGAGTTGCTTTGAGTGCTGTTAGTAATTAATTCGTCTAAGTTTTTTAATCAAAGACTGTCTTTAAAGAAATGAGGTGTGTATGTAGTTGTTCTATTTAAATATAATATTAGTTACGACATGTAGTAGTTTACGTACAGACTGGACGTCTATAATGTTACAGTATGTAATATTGCAATATAAATACGGTAAGACGGTCCTGTTATTTGAAGCGGTACTTACGACGTTGCTCGTGACAAGTGCTATCATCCTCGATCACAATTGTGTTTTCTTGGACATCTCAGTTTTTATTGTTTTATTGCGATTCAATTGTTATCTTTACTTCGTGCGCTACACTTCTTTATTTACTCCGTTTAAACATCTAACGTGAACCTGCTACTATCATAAATTTTTATAAACATTCTAATCTTATGTAGAGCTTTGCAATGTTTATAATTTCAGAATAATTCTTCATGTTGAGCTTACGAATTATTTTATTCTTTATGTAGATAGTCGAAATGTAACAATTCTGCTTTTAGAACTTGACTAGGAGGTTGCTATGAACGAAAGCTCTAGACTACTGTAAAAATAAATTCAAAGCACGCGACATGCAAATAGTACATTTAATTATTAGTAACACACATTATGTTTAAACCGTTACATTATTAGAAGATTTAAAAATAGCTTTTATCACATTAAAACGTGAAGTGTAGGTACTAAATCAAACATTTAAAAAACGATGTATTAAAAAGTAGCTCAGCCTCCGTCTCGGCGTTAGTCATCTCATAACGGCGCAGCCTCCCGTACCGTTACGGTATAATTTATACTACCCATACAATGTGCTCATTTTGATATCCACTAAATATACTATTTCAAGTATTTGAGTGTCTCTTCACCTCGTCAAACAAAGTCCTTTGCTCTTTTTTGTTTGAACAACATACATAATCTTAAAACATAACAATACTATTTTTTTACAGTCTTGAAAAATATATTGCTTATTAATTCACGAGAAATGTTTTGGTGAATCATTTATAGAGGCTTTTTATATCTAAATTGGTTAAGTTATGACGTTAGTCGCAGAATTATTTTGAATAACAGAGGGCCTAGACAAGCGGCATTGACGCTAGTCGATAAAATGATAAATGTACGGGTTTGACATGCGGTAACGCTTTACTGTCGCTTACGTCCATACATTGAAATAAAATCCTTATCGAACGCTTACCATTTGACGAAAGGCCCTGCAACGTGAGCCGCCGGCTCCAGGCGATGTCCGGACGTGCTGCTACTTCAAGGATTAATAAAAGCTTTATATCCATGATTCAGTCTTTCGAAGTTGGCTTGCATAGTTCGTTCAAAAGTATTGGAAGTGCATCGACACGACGCCTACAATAATATTAAGTACGAGTTTTAATTATTTTATTGAAACAGAGCTGTGAATTTGCGGCCTGAGTCATCAGTGTGCTGCAATACACGCGCTCGCCCTCGTACCAAGTGTATTTATAGCGATCCGCATTTAATATAACCGTATGGGCTATGTGTCTATCAGTCTGTCACAGTTGTTTTGGAAGACATTTTCATAGACTCACTTCTCGTTTTTAACGCATTACGAGTCACTAAACCCTTCTTAAAACAAAACTTCATGAATTTATAATGAATTACCTACTTGTATATCTTTAAACATTAATTTTAAAATGTTTGTGTCACACCAAATGTTATAAGTTTTGTTCGTATGTGTCTTATAAGTCCTGTGTACGGAACACTGTACACTAGTATATCATAATACTGGTTTGTATTCCCCATGTATTGTATTTGTTTCGTGACTGGTCGTTACACTCTTCAATATTGCTAAATCACTTTTATCAACAGCAGCACTGTTCCTGCTGACCTGACACCTGACACACTCGTATTCATATAGTTTTATTAATTATTGCATCAGTCGCGTGTAGTCTTTAAACTATTGTCGTTTCATTTTATCCTTTAAGTACCTCCCTTCTTTTAACCTTCTTTATATCTTTGGAAAGAATATGTTTTTATTATTATTTTTGTGGGAGTTTCATATCTATGTGTACAACTAACTGGGATGTTTGAGGTGATTCTGAGCTGCAAAAATGGAAAACTTCCGACAAGGGATCGATAAGGTCATATTATTAGAAATGTCGAAAGTGCAAACACTAATTATGGAAGAACCTTCAAGATATATTGAAACAGTCGCCTGCTGGGTCGATAGACTCACTGTATTTGTGTAGTTGTACTTCAAGATATATTGAATCAGTCGCCTGCTGGGTCGATAGACTGACTGTATTTGTGTAGTTGTACTTCAAGATATATTGAATCAGTCGCCTGCTGGGTCGATAGACTGACTGTATTTGTGTAGTTGTACTTCAAGATATATTGAATCAGTCGCCTGCTGGGTCGATAGACTGACTGTATTTGTGTAGTTGTACTTCAAGATATATTGAATCAGTCGCCTGCTGGGTCGATAGACTGACTGTATTTGTGTAGTTGTACTTCAAGATATATTGAATCAGTCGCTTGCTGGGTCGATAGACTGACTGTATTTGTGTAGTTGTACTTCAAGATATATTGAATCAGTCGCCTGCTGGGTCGATAGACTGACTGTATTTGTGTAGTTGTACTTCAAGATATATTGAATCAGTCGCCTGCTGGGTCGATAGACTGACTGTATTTGTGTAGTTGTACTTCAAGATATATTGAACCAGTCGCTTGCTGGGTCGATAGACTGACTGTATTTGTGTAGTTGTACTTTAAGATATATTGAATCAGTCGCCTGCTGGGTAGATAGACTGACTGTATTTGTGTAGTTGTACTTCAAGATATATTGAATCAGTCGCCTGCTGGGTCGATAGACTGACTGTATTTGTGTAGTTGTACTTCAAGATATATTGAATCAGTCGCCTGCTGGGTCGATAGACTGACTGTATTTGTGTAGTTGTACTTCAAGATATATTGAATCAGTCGCTTGCTGGGTCGATAGACTGACTGTATTTGTGTAGTTGTACTTCAAGATATATTGAATCAGTCGCCTGCTGGGTCGATAGACTGACTGTATTTGTGTAGTTGTACTTCAAGATATATTGAATCAGTCGCTTGCTGGGTCGATAGACTGACTGTATTTGTGTAGTTGTACTTCAAGATATATTGAATCAGTCGCCTGCTGGGTCGATAGACTGACTGTATTTGTGTAGTTGTACTTCAAGATATATTGAACCAGTCGCTTGCTGGGTCGATAGACTGACTGTATTTGTGTAGTTGTACTTTAAGATATATTGAATCAGTCGCCTGCTGGGTAGATAGACTGACTGTATTTGTGTAGTTGTACTTCAAGATATATTGAATCAGTCGCCTGCTGGGTCGATAGACTGACTGTATTTGTGTAGTTGTACTTCAAGATATATTGAATCAGTCGCCTGCTGGGTCGATAGACTGACTGTATTTGTGTAGTTGTACTTCAAGATATATTGAATCAGTCGCCTGCTGGGTCGATAGACTGACTGTATTTGTGTAGTTGTACTTCAAGATATATTGAATCAGTCGCTTGCTGGGTCGATAGACTGACTGTATTTGTGTAGTTGTACTTCAAGATATATTGAATCAGTCGCCTGCTGGGTCGATAGACTGACTGTATTTGTGTAGTTGTACTTCAAGATATATTGAATCAGTCGCTTGCTGGGTCGATAGACTGACTGTATTTGTGTAGTTGTACTTCAAGATATATTGAATCAGTCGCTTGCTGGGTCGATAGACTGACTGTATTTGTGTAGTTGTACTTTAAGATATATTGAATCAGTCGCCTGCTGGGTAGATAGACTGACTGTATTTGTGTAGTTGTACTTCAAGATATATTGAATCAGTCGCCTGCTGGGTCGATAGACTGACTGTATTTGTGTAGTTGTACTTCAAGGAATCTTTTAATCGTTCACAATTTGAATAGGAAAATCCCAACCGTCGTATTTAGTCAAAGAAACCTCTTGGTCACGTCGGCCATCGTGAATATAATACATTTTAAAGACTAGGTACACGCGTTCCTTTTTTCCTGCACTGGTTAGGTTCAATTATCATTTAATAATCTTGATCATAAATCTATGCGGCATGCAGTAAATTATTATTATATAGCTTTATGGCTAATGGGTTTCCCAATGTTTAGATGTTGTATAGCACGTACGTCTGTCTAGCAGTAATGCGTCCATTTCATTATCCAATATATAGATCACTTACTTTACCCCCAAAAAACAGCGAATAAAGCCAACCAATGGGTGATAACCAGATGGGAGGACAAGCTTTTAGAAACAGAGTGTTCACAGTGTGTCTTTAGTACCTTAGTTGACCGAGAGCTTAGTAAATTGAATAATGAAATGACTGCTTAAGTGTTAATTTTATTAGATAAGTATAACATTTTGAATTGAAGACCTATCGTTGTATAAAGACGTCTAATCACGTACCTTTCTCCTTCTAAGAGAACACAATGTTGCCTTTCTCTATGGTCTAACATCATTTATCTCGCTGGTACTGGTCTGTACTGAGCTCCTTTCGCTTTTCAAGGTGAATTTCACCAACGTTAAGAGTACGCTACTTGATTTTAACTGTCAAATAATTTTTTGTACAAACACTCGTTTTCTATTAAGACGTTGCTATTAAGTCGCTTTCTTGTCTACCTTTTTAGTACACACATACAATTGAATTTTACTATATAAGTAAAAGTAAGGAGTGTAGAGAGGAGCCGTGACAAATATACTGACATTTCTTCATTTCTTATCTGTGCATGTGTCGTTTATTATTATTATAGTCTTATAGTTATTTTCATGAATGTGTTAAATTCATAATTTAAAACAGTCAGCAAAATCTGTTTGGGTCAAGAATAAACAATTTGATTGCGTCCATTATATTATTAAAAGGTTTATTATTCATTTTAATTTGAATTTAATATCAGAAAAAGAACACAAAAATAGATGAAAATAGCATTTAGAGTTAATTTTATATTATGATCATTAATTGAAATAAATATTATTATAATAATATTTCAATAATTATAAAAGAAGAAAGCGTCACACTTCCCCTTAACCAGTGGTCGGTGGAGAGACGGGGGAGACGGTTTCACTCTCGAGCTTACGTAAACCGACCTCTACTATACGTGTGTATGTTTGTTTGTTGATATTATCAGTTTCATTTAACTAATACCCTACTTAATTAACGTGAGGTCCAGATCACATCTGGTATCTGGCAAAAGTTTAAAGATTCAAACGACTTCGTACTTCACATAATTTTAACTAGATTATTATTTATTGTACGAAAATTTTCAGAATTAATCTATATTATATGTATGGTGTTGTTTTATATAGTAATTAACATAATAATATAGGTATTCTTGTTATCTTCATAGATCTGTAAATTACGTTTAAATTCCAGATCTTTTTTCCATTTTTAATTATAAATGATGTCTATGCTATGACGTGCCTACACTTACTTAATACTGAAGAGATTGTTTTATTGTTTGAACGCCCTCATCTCTGCAAATATCTTTAAGTAGATCTCAGATCTGAGAATGTTTCAATTGAAAGTTCATTTACTGGACAAGGGTCTGCAAACACCACATGAATTTGTGTGCCTTTAAAAAATAAAACTAATATATATTTAATATAACAAATTAAACAAACAGTTGAAACTGTTTGCTGGGTGCTGAAAGTGTAAGTCGTTGGGCAATGTTCATTTATTATTCTAGAAAGTGTCGTAAGACGAAATTTTAATATTTTTACGAGTAAAGTTGTTAAATAAATAAATTGCTCTTTGTCTAATTTTGAATGTTATTCACTTGCCCTTTTCTCAAGTCTTCGGGGTCAGCGCAATGCCTCTATTCCTTCCACGCTCTTCTATTGTACGTCATGACAGTCTATGTATGTAAGTGTGTATGTGTGTGTGTATGTATGTCATGTATATATTTATTTCCAGGTAAAACAATGAACTCATGCCATTGTTCTGATCCCGACCCTGGATCATTTTAAACTGTATATTCGTTTATAAAAATAACCTTCACGTCAATAGCAATTGTCTTATCTCTATTTCTATAGTTATTTCTATTACTATCTTCGAAGGATCACAAACCTGTATTCGATTTAAAGTCTCAAGAACTGTCTTTTATTTAAAATAAAATATAATAATAGTATAAAAGTATAGTAGAAAAACTAATTACATAAAAAATGCCAGCACAATGGTTTATCCTCAATATTGTGACTCAAATTCAATACAATATATTATAAGATGCAGATCCCCAATAAATTGTAACAACTCCAATCAGAGAACAATGTAACTAGAGAAACATCTCTCAACTTGTTGCAGGACGGCTCTTGCTCTAAGAATTATGACATCATTGAATACAAGTAATAATTAAAGCGTATGATACTCGGCGCCAGCATCTCCGAGTAGGGCTACCAGACTCTCATAACAACAGTCAGCTAAACAGTATTGTACAAACATGTTATATGTCTATATATATTTTAAACAAAAAATGTCTTATCTTGCCAAGCATAATATTAACAACGGCCAGGTCGGTTTCGTTTAAAATAACAATGTTCTGATTTTACTTGACCTAACCTAGCCCACATATCTCTCGTATTGTAAACAACACCCAAGGTTTACCTCTGTGTCGGTACAGCTGTATTCATAAACTAATGTACAGAATAATTTTCATGCTCCTAATACTGACCCATAAAGAAAATATATGTTTGTGTGTGTGTGTGTGTGTATGTGTGTGTGTGTGTGTGTGTGTGTGCGTGTGTGTATGTGTGTGTGTGTGTGTAACAAAATAAAGAGGATCTTAAAAAAGACACATTTTTTTTCTAGTCATTTGAATTAATTTCCATGAACCATCACATATGTTATGAGGTTGCTGTGAGCGATCCAGGTTGACTTCTTTTCATGGTTACAAAAACCAAACAACATGAAATATCTCAAAACTGAGCGAGGCTATCCACTCATAGACCAACCTATAAAGCTGCACACGAAAATAGGTCTTGTCTGTATGTATGTGTGTACAAACACTATCGGCCAGCATTACATGCGTCAGCGTACATAGTACGATTTCAATCCACAGTCCAAAGAAGAGTGTTAGTTATCTAGAATGAGTCGGTTTCTTTACCTACAAAATATACACCGTAGCTTCCGTATGACGCTAATGTCTTCACATAATTAGTTAGAAATCTCTTAGCATTCCTTTACATCTTTATTCGAAAACGGTGTTAATAGCCACCATATAAGACCCGTCACTTACATAATGGTGCACGAGATTTCTATGGCATCAATAACGGACTCGTGATTGTTAGATTGCCAAAAAATATATATAAATTATACATGTGTCAGTCCTGAAAAGGTATTTGTTTTATAAATACGTACATCTGTCGAGTAGCTGAAGAAAATATGCGTCAAAAAGATATGTATCTCTGTAAAGCTTCCCCCCTTCCCATAATGAGAAGTAAGGCGAGTTCCCAGCTGTGGGACATGTAGCGAATGATAATTTACTTGACGTATAAAATACAATTATTACGTTATATGACACATTTACGTATATTAAAAGCAATGTCGAAATATAGCCTTATTTATAACGAATATTGACCGAAGTGTGTCTAGACCTTGCCTAGGACCCGGTAACCCGCTGGCACGGTTTCATAGCTGCGTCTTGCGCGTGCGCATAGGCATGACTTATACGGTAGAGTTCTACCGAAACCACTTATTTGAGTAGTGGGAGGTTTAACAGACAACTTTCTATATTTAAGCAATTTATATTAAATATATATGAACGCCATTAATAATTAATATAAATTTACATTAAATGTTTAAATTTAAGTTATTTATACAACAAACTTACGATAGGACGCTATCAATAACAGCGACGCACACAGACAGACTGATAGGAAGTTGAACGAGCTGGAAATAGGTGAATAATGAAGATATAATATTTGTTTTCGTTTATATAATTTTATTTCATGTTGCTGTTCATTTGCTGATAGAAATACAATGTGATTATTTATTTTTATTACTTTATTTATGTATCAGACGACTTACATAATAAAATACCCTTCCTTGGTCAAAGGACACACCGTTGACAGAAACATTGTACGTTGTTTGCCATGTTGTGCTTAGATCGAGGTCTGCTAGTGATGTATCAGCTGGCTCAGTGATTATGTACTTTTAATATAGCTGGAACGTCAGTGACATTTTATGAAGCTATTTTTAAAACATCTTATCACTGATTGTAGTAAGCTTGAACAGCAGACCTTTTTTTTGAATGTATTATTATACAATGTCTTGAAACTGAACTAGTATAAACCGGTAGACATTCATCTGTCCTTATTCCAATAATTGGGATAGTCGTGGTAAAAACCTGACGTCAACCTTTCTTGAAGATGCGTGGTGGTGGATTTTCCGCCATCATTTGGTTCAGTGGTGTTTGATGGTGTTCACTCGGTATTATATCTCTTAGCCGGCTCTTACTGCCCCCTCGGGAATATTTGGGCAGTCCTATTTCCAAGCCAAGATTGCATATTATCGAAATATTAACTATACGTATCTCAAAAACAACATTATCACTTTTTATACATGTTTGTTTGTTTGTGCAGACATTTAAACACTAAATGAAACCGGTTACATTTATAGTATGTACTATTTTGTTGACTACTTTTTTTCCCGACGTATTCAGTATTTTTTATATACATGTTGCGTTGTAACTAATCCATTGTAAATCTATTACAATAAAACAATGTATATTTCTTAATGACTTAATTATATCAGATTATATATTTAAGAAGATACTACGTTATTCCTTTATTTGCTATTTGACCTGAATTTATATAAGTTAATGTAAAGATACTTTATAATTAATTGGTTCAAGTTCTTACCTCAATCGTCGTAAATAATAAAATATGTGTCATTTGATTGTGAAATGTATGTAATTTGAGTCACCTCTGTAGAATGTGTACGTGTAGGGTAGAATGAAAGCTATTATATAATAAATTAACACAGATATTAGGAGTTATTTAAATATAGTTCGAGCTAAGAACAACTAATTTGTTATTTATAATTAATTATAAAAAAAGTTGTCAGTATTAAGCAATAAATCAATGTGATATTATATATATAAAATCTAAATGTATAGTTAAGAGATTAACGATCGTTAATTACACTACTATAACAGTGTGGCAGCCCGTCACCAACAGGCACTGGTGTTATTTTATAACTTCATAACATAAAAAGCCTTATTGTTTGCTTATTAACTGACTCGCTTTTGTTTACGTCTCCGTCTGTCACAAAGTATATTTTTTTGTTGCGTTTTTCTATGAATTTCAATTTTTACTACCTATTTTTAAAGTTATCGAAGTGAAACCGCGCAATCAAACTGACGTATCGTATATTATGTATATTGTAATTGTAATAACATATACATACATTATGTTACATATGCAGTTATTATTTATAACCTACGGGATGTCGGTCTGTGTGTTGCAGATCTCGCCGGCTCATTCATCTCTTTGTTTATAATGTTTACAAGAACATTTATATATGAGTATTTAAACATTATTCTAGATGTTGCGTAAACTATTTGAGAACTTTCCCATTCTTTTCATACTTGTTTTTTTCTTATCTTTCAGATTACCGCTGTTTTTATATATTTTTTAGATTGTATCCAGTCTGATATTTTTATTTTGTCATTATATAGTAGAAATGAAATGCCTAAGGTACTGTCCATATTAAAAAAAATACAAAGCTCAAAAAGCAAACATTTAAAAAAAGATATAAAAAAGTATTAGTATTTTGCAACATAAAAAAAAACAATTGACTAAGCTCATTAAACTCGATCTCAAGGTGTTGTGAATGAGTGAAAGAAGTGTAACCGGCCGTTGAACTGCTGGGCAATAGTTGAGCAAGCTGACCGGTCAGGGTCAAGATTACATGATTGGGAAACTCTAATATGGCGTACGTGACTTGACCAAAAAGATTCTTTCGAGAAGTCTCTGTAGCAAACTATATTTTATGAAATAAAAAATGGGTAGGTGTTTTATCTGAAACTAACTTATAATAATTTTCGTATTAGTGGAAAATTGTTCAATCAATTTGGAATTATAGTTTAAAACAGAAATTAATCAAAACATAAGCATCGGCTAGAGAAACTTGGCGAACATCTCGACCTTGCGCTAACGCAGCCAAGCACCGTTGTTCTCAAAAGTACGCCACGTGCCACATCGCCACGGTAAAAGTACTTTTTTTTATAAAGCAATAGAGTTCAAATTTGATCATGCGTTAGCTCGTGACATATTTCGTCAAGTATTCTGTAACCAATGCATTTATATTGGAATCTGCTATATTGTTTCTAAATTATTGGCTCAGTGCTATGTTTGAATTTAATGAGCCATTAATTATGGCAGGCAATCGGCATCGTATTAATAAAACTACTTGAATATTTTTATTCGCTTTGTGTGTATGCAAGTGAACTTGATCTTGATATCCGGCTCGAAGGACTAATAATTTTAACGGTTTTACTCATAAATGTTTACCAGCTAGAAGGCGTCGCAATCTAAACATGAATGGCGATGTCATGCACGCTGTAGATGGCACAGATCGATTGCGGCTGGCATTGAGCGATGACACCAATACCCGTCTGTGTTTGTACGAGGGCTAATGAATAACTTACCGGCTACCTGCACCTACACCCCGGATAGAAACAATCATTGCTTTTGAATAAAAACTAGTCAATTTGTTACTGATTTTTAACTGATTTTTTATCAGTTCTATCCCGTTAAAAACTAAGAAGTTCAAATAAGATCCGTTATCCAAAGTATTCGATAATTGTAATATATACACCATATTAGAATCTTCGTCTGTTACCTCTGTGATAAACAGTCCCAGGCTGTAGTAAAAACTAAATTGATGGCCCTCCCAAGGGTGGATCATGTTTAAATAACGGACTCTGAATATACTTTAGGACCTAAAGGTACCGTTGTGTTATGTCGGTATGTCTTTTATAAAGTCGTCGCTTCAGTTAACATTACATTTATTATGTACAATTCAATCCGTCCAAAATGTTTATTTATATTTCTTCTCATCTTGGCTTGTGATAAACGCGTTTTCCAGAAACATTTAAACTTTACGTTTTTATATTACGATAGTATAAACTATATTAAATTTCAATAATATATTCCATTATCTATGATTCTCTAATAAATTGTGTTGTTTGTAGCATATCGACTGGACATTTGTATAGACAATGTTTTCAGTCAGCGTATTACTGAACGCTATTGTTTTACAGACTTATTGTGATTGATTGGTTGATTGACGAGACAACCATTCATGAGATTATGGAAATAAAACATCTGAGTATGCAATATTTACTATACGTATCTTATACGTCTGATTATTATATATGTACGTATTCAAGTCTATATGTTTTTGAGCTTCCTTGCAGATATATTCCCTTAATGGTAAAGCTACATATAATTGTATAAATTGTTTAATCTTTGAATGTAGTATTAATTATCGTCAATTATCAAGTTAGTAAAATAGAATTAGCATCACAAGACATCTAATTAGTTTGCTATCGTCTCTTAAGATCAGCTCGTTAATGAAGCGCTCGTTAAATATGTTCGTTAAGTAATTAGTTGTGCTAATTTGTCGTTAACTGATTACACGGGACTCCGTTGAAACTTTAATCCTGAAGCGAATATTGATTTTGAGTCACGTTGGCAGTATTCGGTAGAAGCATGGTAAAAAATGCCTTTCATGGCTAAGACATTTTCAGTTAAAGGATTGTTCGATCACAAATGCCTAACTCCCTAATTTATAACTCACGGGTTGTACAAAACATATTTGAGTACGAAAATAAAATCTTTGAAAACGTAAGAAACGATCTATTTTAAACATTAATATTCAAGCTGTTGGTGGAAAAAAATGCTTCATCAGAAATAAATAAACATTGTTTGAAAGTCGTTTATTGCAATCTTTAAACAACAATTAATCAAATTCCTCGATTGTTTATCAAATACGACGCCACAAATTCTAACAAGTACATTGCTTAGATTCATTGAACGAATTCGTCTCACATTCATTACATTTGTTTACAACTTGGTTTTCCTCAATAGTGACGTGCGAAAACAATGTGACTGGTGAGTGAGTTAGTTCTGAGAGAACGTTCTCATGTTTGACTATGAGTTGAATTGTACTAGATAGCTAGGTCTAGGACCTGGAAACCTTGGTTCAGGCTTCTCTTTATATATTTTTTTAATTAAAGGTTTATAATTTTAAATTGTTCGCCATGGTCCCTACAGCTACAGTAGGATTCAAGTATATGTGTGTACTGTATGTATATTCGTATTTCGATAACGTCGTCGAATCAAATTTGTAACGCGAGTAATACGATACAAAATTATGCTCTGAGTTACTTAAATCAAACATTTTTTTAATAAATAATCATTATTTATTAAAAAAATGGAATTTAAAATGAAAGAATACCAACAAGTTTGTACAAAGACTATGATTTATCGACAACATTTTAATTTTATTCAACACTGATTATGATCAGCTGAGATGATTACAGTGATATATATCTCTACTAGCAGTCCATGATGTCGCTTTGAACACTCCGACATATTGTAAACTTCACAAAGGTTATAAACAACATACGACCGGTCGTTGGCACAAGTCGTCTGTTGCTATGTCGGAGTCATACAACTAAATAGAATAAACAGTGAGCTAGCGCTGCGTGCATACTTACGACTTACACTTTGTACAATATACAATACAGACATACATATCACCCATTGTCCCTTACGAGGTACGGTAAATAGTTATTGTCAAAACAATCATTTAATATTTATTTATTAATTATGTTTTTATCAAATTACATTTTCGTCATTCCGGTATATTTCTACTTGTTTTTCTCTTATCGTAAAATACAGAGATAATAGATAAGAGTAAACATTGTTTTCGTCAAACAAATTTAGTATAATTTTATCTTAAAAGTAATATTTGATGTCATAATCTTTATTTGATAAATTATTTATTTTAATAGCCTCTATATCAACTCATACATATCTCATTTACATGAATGATGTAAATTGTTACAGATGCTGCAGGAGAAGCGTTTATGCATCCTGGGCGCTGAGCTCTCCGAGCTGGATATCTTCGAGAGGCTCTTGCGCTTCTCCGGAGCTCAGCTGCGCCTCCTTCAGTGCTTCCAGGTTGGATTCACAGACGTATTAAGACACTGTATATATCTCAAAGATGTCTGTCACTGACTTTCAAAGGATAGTAAAATACCATTCTCACACTCACTAAATAAACTCACTAATATAGATCGCATAAAAATATTCAGATTTATTAATAATTTCTGAATATTTTAATTATTTACTTAAACTATCAGCACTGTTGTAATCTGTATTTATAGCAGTTTTAAATATTGATGACAGATACTTAGCAGCCATGATGTTTTTATTAAAATAAAATATTTCAAATATTCTACAAACAAATGTTACGAGTATGTGATATGTTGTCATAGTTAATGATATTTTTAATACAGTCTTACAAATAGCGACCTTATTATCCGTACGTAACGTGTTGCCTTACAGTGCTCTCGTATTCTCGACGCGTATGTCGTGACGTCATATTGATCTCATTTGTAATCTTCCTGTCATCTGTTGATTCCACTCCGCTGTCAAACTGCCCACTTTACTCTGCTCTATACTTGGCGGTTATTTTTTTGGGGTTGAACTTATCTAAAATGTTTTGACTTGGAAAGCAAATAAAGCCTGAACATACTGATGTCGCTTTTTCTTCATACTATTGGTATTATTCCTAAAATCTCAAAATTTTATACTTATTCGATTTAATTTATCACACTTTTTGTTCAGATTGGTTTGAATATCGTTCTAGAAATAACAATATAAAAATAGACGGTTAATTGTTAGCTGTATGATTTAGCAGTTGCGTAATATATTGGCTAGCAACTACAAGCTTTCATCGAGGAGCGCGTGCGCGTGCGCAGCACTTAGTCAATAAACTTATGAGTGTTATGTCATGGAGTGTTTTATTGACGCCCCAATTATAAGTGTACTCCGCACAAGTCATGGTTGCTCAAATGAATAATAAAACATAGTAATATGATAGTAGCCATGATAGAACAACGTCTGTACTACGAGTTTCATACTACATATTTTAATACTATTACTTTGGTATTCATTTAAACGTCTGTATCTTTGGGCATTTTGAATAGGTATAGTTTTTCTTTGCAATCTAGGCGTAACGACGTTAAAGATTGTGCATTCTTCTCGGGGTTGAAAATGCTGCTTTATATAGAAATATAATAAAGCATTGAACCAACAGACATTTTACTTAGACTTAACTTCATTTTGAACAAAAAAAATACATTATAGACATACTCGGGAGTTTGAGAAACAAAACGAAATTCCTTTCCCACATAAAACTATTACCGTAAATAAAGAATATGTCACAATTTACAAGCTATTGAATACTATTGAATACACGTCACCAACAATACAATACATAAATAAATATAAAATATATTAACATAACTCATAGGTGATTGCAACAACAGAAACTGAAGTACACAATGACCGCCGTAACAGAGTATGGTTTACGTA
Source organism: Dircenna loreta (assembly GCA_963555665.1). Taxonomy (NCBI): domain Eukaryota; kingdom Metazoa; phylum Arthropoda; class Insecta; order Lepidoptera; family Nymphalidae; genus Dircenna; species Dircenna loreta. The sequence goes on from OY743096.1 coordinate 16,233,922, forward strand.
ACTAAATAAAACTATGGCGTGGACTTCAATAGAGATCTTATTTAAAAAAATATTAATTGGTTTCATATAATCTAATGTACTAATACTCGTGCAACAATGTTTTGAACAGCTGGTTGTAGTATATTATATTCAGCAGAGCTATAATTCGTTATTTGTTACGTATCGTATTATTAATGATAGAATACGTAATATGGACAAGTGTATTATTTATTTGTTAAAAAAACAACAGTTTTTAGACAAGGTATTACGGAATAAATATTTTCTTTCTATCTCGCATTATCGATATCTGTCAGGTTTAAATAAATACGTTCACAGCCTCAGTTGTATAATACATTTAATACACATTATGACATCTAAGTTTTTGTGCCGGTGTTTGTTCAGTTAAAGTACGAGCAGTACTTTAACTGACTGGCTGCGGATTGATCTTGGAATGTCAATAAAACGGAACACGGGACGTCACAGCGAGCGGGCTTGTTCTATGCATACATTTAACAGCTGATATTTAACGGTAAATACAGAGACGAAGCTTCTTAGCATTCCATGGATTCAGCGTGCGGGTGCCGGGAGAGGAGTGCGGACTATAGGGTAATGGGGCTTGCGACTCAGGTGTAGGTACAAGGGGCCGTTTAACATGCGCATTAACGCTCACTTCATACTTTATTTAAACTAAAGATTAAACTTTATATTTATTTAGGTTAAACTTATTTGTTTATGAATTGCAAGAGAGTTTAATAACAACATACTGTATGCGGACTTAGAGGAGATATCAATATTATTAATTTAATATGAAAGTAAGGAATCATTAGTAATAAAAGATAGAGTTCACTTTATTTGATGAAGTCGTCATAAGAGTTGTAGTGAGCCTGCGTTAGAGCGGCTCCACCGGGATGTCTCATGTTCTACTTTGACTTATAACATTAATTCGATGTGTCGATTGGTTGCCAGTCGATGTAACAACACTGAAGACAAGGAGCCCGTTAGTAAAACTGTAATGGTGATTCCAGGCGGTGATAGAGCACGGCTCCAAGCTGTCGGCGGAGCTGGCCGGCGGCTACCTCGCTAGATGCGACGCCAAGATGAAATCACAGAACTCACTGATTCAACTGGGACTAAGGCTGGGTAAGATTTAGTTTGTAGAGTTATATTTGTCTGGTCCGAGCCGAGTGACGGCACGCGGTGTAACATGTGGCGCGCTCGCAGGCGGGTTCCTGAACGAGGCGGGCTGGTACGCGGACGCGCAGCGCGTGCTGGTGCGCTGCCGCAACCTGTGCCAGGCGCAGCCGCAGACCACGCACTACAAGAGACTCACGCTGGAGTGCTGCCACAGGTGAGCTCCGCGGCTAATAACGTCGAAACTCTTCCACCATTACAAAAAAGCTGCAAGTTTACCAAGTGATAAAATTACATTTAAAAAAAATGGGATCCCTAATAAAGAAATGCAATAAAGTAACCCAAGGTGTAAAAATTTTGGGCATCGATATATGTTTATTTGTTAGAGGAAATCTTCTAAGTAACTTATCTGAATCTGAAAATATCTTAACCAATATTTAAAAATAACTTTCACGTTGGATCGAAGCTGTATTATAATATACCCTTAAAATAACAATAGGGCTTTTCGTGGAGAGCAATTTCAAAAATAAAGATGACAAAAAAGAGCCTGATCGAAGGAGTTTCTTATGAGTGGTATGAGCGAAGTGGCGTCAGCTAGTCCATCGCAGAGTGCCGCACCCAGTCTGTCCGTCCAGGTTGCTGAACACTCAGTCTGCGTACTGTTGTTTCCCCGCGGCGGCCGACACGTACGCGCTGGCGCTGTCGCTGCTGGGCCTCCCGCAGGGCGCCGCCCACCGCCTCACGCAGTCCCCGCACCTCGCCCGGGAGTGGTTCAAGGACATGCTGGCCGACGACGACAGGTTTGCACGAGGCTGTTAACAAGGCTTTAAATTGAATGAAATTTAATTGGAAAAGATGTCACCTAAATCTTGTTTTATTTATCTAGATCTTTAAAATCGAAAAACGTAGAGTAATAAAAAAAAAATTACAGTCGCCATGGCAACAATAGCTGCGGCTCGTGGAGCGCGTCGGCACTGCTGGCGCGCCTGTGCAAGGAGTTCAGTGCGCTGTTCTTCGTGCGCTGCGACTACAGCGCCGCCCACGCTTGGAGCCTCGCGGCGCTGGCGCTGCTCACGCCGCACACACCCGCCAAGTGAGCACACACAGACACTCACACGCACACAACCGCCAAGTCGGCACTTACAGACACATACACACAACCGCCAAGTGAGCACTCACAGAAACGCACACACCCGCCTAGTGAGCACACACAGATACCTACACGCACACTCATCACGCACGCACTACACGCACACTCATCCCGTACGCATTACACGCACACTCACACACAAACACAACCCGCAAGTGAGCACTTACAGACACACGCACACACCCGCCAAGTGAACGTACATATACACACACACACCAACCAAGTGAACACGGACACACCAGCCAAGTGAACACGGACACACCAGCCAAGTGAACACTGACACACCGGCCAAGTGAACACACACCCGCAAAGTGAGCGCACGTATACACACACACACACACACACCGACACGCCCGTCAATTGAGCACATACACTATACACCCGACCCTACCCATCAAATGAGAAAATACACACACACACCACATGCACACATCCGCCAATTGAGCACACACACACACATTCATCTGCCAAGTGAGAATACACTTGCCACACATCGCATACTATTCTATAGTGCATGTGTTACGTGCAGGATCACGATCGAGGTGGTCCGCGCCTGCGGCAAGGCATGCGTGGTGAAGCGGCGGTTCCCAGCGGCGGGGCTGCTGGTACGGCAGGGCGTGGCTCTGGCGCGGGCCTGCTTCGGGCCGCAGCACCCTCGCTGCGCCGCCGCGCTGCTGGATTACGGCTTCTACCTCCTCAACGTGGACTCCATCACGCACAGCGTGGCCGTGTACGAGGAGGCGCTGGCCACGCTGCGCCGCGTGTTTGGCCGCAGCAGCCTGCACGTGGCCACGGCGCAGGAGGACCTGGCCTATGCGCTCTACGTGCTGGAGTACTCCTCGGGCCGCTTCTACAAGGCGAGGGATCACGCCGAGCGTGCCATACGGATCATCGAGGTGAGCGGAGCGCCGCGGCGATCCCAGGGTCAGGGTCAGGGTCGTTCATTTCATTGTTGTTGTGTGAACGTTACAGAATCTGGTGCCTTCCGACCACTTGCTGCTGGCGTCGGCGAAGCGCGTCAAGGCACTCATCTTAGAGGAAATAGCACTCGACACCCCGGCGGGCCAGGACCTTAGGGGTAACACACATCTACCCTCTCTCTCACACATCTACCCCACGACCGCCGTGCTCCAGCACTATACAATGTTTCAATGATATTCTCGATGAGCAGAATTGTTGGGATTATTAAAAATATACACTTTCTAATCCTCTACTTTCTTATCTTGGATTTATAATTAATTTAGTTCCTAACTAATGACCAATTAATATTTCGACAGAGCCAAGTCTTCTAGAAGAATCTGAAGCTCTACATAAAGCGGCGCTAGATCTAAGCATGATGGCGTTCGGAGAGAAGAACGTACAGACCGCCAAGCACTACGGAAACCTGGGACGACTGTACCAAAGCATGCAGAAGTTCCAGGTACATGTCAAAATATAAATTGTTTATTAGAATTTTCTCCAAACAAATATTTCGAAAAAAATTTGTATAAGATAAATAAAAATAAATTTAACCATTTTCATTGGGTTTAAATCTATATCAATATAATAATTTAGTTAGTTCGTTGTCTTAAACGTACTAACCACTTGTGGAAGTAGCAGACCTGTCGCTCAGTGCTACGTGCTCCGACGCCTCTCTGATGACGAGGGCGGAGTCACCGTACACAGCTGGTGACGTAACATCTCTAACGTGTGTATGAAACAGGACGCGGAGACTATGCACTTAAAGGCGATCGCGATAAAAGAAGAGCTCCTGGGGGCGGAGGACTATGAGGTGGGGCTGAGCGTCGGCCACCTCGCCTCCCTCTACAACTACCACATGAACATGCATCGAGCCGCCGAGAAGCTCTATCTGCGGTCCATCTCTATTAGTGAGTCATAACTCTATCTGTGGTCCATCTCTATTAGTGAGTTATAACTCTATCAGCGGTCCATCTCTATTAGTGAGTCATAACTCTATCAGCGGTCCATCTCTATTAGTGAGTTATAACTCTATCAGCGGTCCATCTCTATTAGTGAGTCATAACTCTATCTGCGGTCCATCTCTATTAGTGAGTCATAACTCTATCTGTGGTCCATCTCTATTAGTGAGTTATAACTCTATCAGCGGTCCATCTCTATTAGTGAGTCATAACTCTATCTGTGGTCCATCTCTATTAGTGAGTTATAACTCTATCAGCGGTCCATCTCTATTAGTGAGTCATAACTCTATCTGTGGTCCATCTCTATTAGTGAGTCATAACTCTATCTGTGGTCCATCTCTATTAGTGAGTCATAACTCTATCTGCGGTCCATCTCTATTAGTGAGTTATAACTCTATCAGCGGTCCATCTCTATTAGTGAGTCATAACTCTATCTGTGGTCCATCTCTATTAGTGAGTCATAACTCTATCTGTGGTCCATCTCTATTAGTGAGTCATAACTCTATCTGCGGTCCATCTCTATTAGTGAGTCATAACTCTATCAGCGGTCCATCTCTATTAGTGAGTCATAACTCTATCTGTGGTCCATCTCTATTAGTGAGTTATAACTCTATCAGCGGTCCATCTCTATTAGTGAGTCATAACTCTATCTGTGGTCCATCTCTATTAGTGAGTTATAACTCTATCTGTGGTCCATCTCTATTAGTGAGTCATAACTCTATCTGTGGTCCATCTCTATTAGTGAGTCATAACTCTATCAGCGGTCCATCTCTATTAGTGAGTCATAACTCTATCAGCGGTCCATTTCTATTAGTTAGTTATAACACTATCAGCGGTCCATCTCTATTAGTGAGTTATAACTCTCTTCGGTTCATCTCTATCACTGAGTTATAGCTCTATCTGCGGCCAATCTTTATTAATGAGTTAGAACTCTATTTGCTTTCGACAAAGTCATTAACTATATATTCTTGAAATTACATAAGTGTTATATTGGTGTATTCGGTAGTAGACAGGTATATTGGTTCTGTCTTACTTTAACTATCTGACATTTTAAATAATAATTTATTACCTGAAGATAAGACAATAAACATGTTGCCATTTCGATCATAACTTTTTGAAAATTTTTGTCCAGAATTTGCTTCCTATCCCGGATCAAGAGACAACTGAGATTCTAAATTACATTGACTACTTTATATAGTATATTTTTGAATCGCCAGGTCTAAAGCTGTTCGGCGAACGGTACTCGGGTCTGGAGTACGACTACCGCGGGCTGGTTCATGTGTTCACGCAGCTCAAGAGACACGACCGCGCTCATCACTACAACGCACTGCTGCAGAACTGGCACGGTACGGACAAACACACGCGCACGCAACCACACCCACACACGTCCACGCAACCACACCCACACACGCGCACGCAACCATACCCACATCCACAGACGTGCACGCAACCACACCTACACACGCGCACGCAACCACACCCACACAAGTCCACGCAACCACACCCACACGCAACCACACCCACATACACACGTGCACGCAACCACACCTACACACGCGCACACAACCACACCCACACACGCGCACGCAACCACATCCACACCCACACACGTCCACGCAACCACACCCACATACTATACTGATATGTCGTTTGGTGACAGACTTACGCGAGCAGTCGAAGGCAGAGCAGCAGCCGGCGTTGGGCGACGAGCAGGTGATGCCGCTGGAGCAGCTGCAGGCGCAGTTCTTCAGCGACGACGACTGAGTGCGGCCAAGAGTGATGGTTGACTGAGGTGCAGTGACGTGCGGTGACGTGCGGAGTGATCGTGAACCGAGCCACGTCGAGATCTGTCAGATTACTGCCATGTAGCTTCGCTTGCGGTTGTCTCGAGTTTGTTGGCAACACTGACGGTTTTTTTTTACTTCGTTTGGTGCACTCTTGAATTACATTCGTTTGAGTTAATTGAAAGCTCTATAAGACGTGCAAAATTTATGTAATAATGTAATTTGAGCAACTTTTTTTCTTGATCTTAATACGGAGCAAATAAAATGTGAACAATGTGATAAAAAGTGAAATAATATTACTTCAATGTTACTCGAAGGATAATTATGTCCCCGGCTTTTATATGTTCCTCAAGTGTAAGTCATATTCTTTTATATTTAAAAAAACTGTATAAATTAGTTATATGAATTATTATTGTAAGGTATTTACTTTTAGTGTATTTTGTAGCTGGCAGCTCCAGCATCTTTGTAAATATTTATTTCTTATCGCCAGTGTTGCCAGGTTTTAACTTGACATGTGTAAAAACTTATAAACGTATCAGATTAAATTAGATGGTACTTAAATATATATAAACGGCTGTACATACGAGCACACGAAGCACAGTTGCGGCGACTCTATATCAATATGCCTTTTAAACATTATTGCGTAATATAAGATGAAATCTCAAAGATGTATGTTTGCTGGGAAACTAAGTGTTCCGTATTTATTTTCATACACGCAGCCGATGAGTATTTTATGAAATTTTATATTTAAAGTGTAGGCAATTTGTAATTGTTCAATAGTTTGTAGTTGTTAGATGTAAAAAGATAAATATAAATTGTCTATGCCTGTACAGATATTGAGTTAGCACACTTGATGAATGGCTGTTATGTGTGGAGGCGAATAAATAAGTTATATGACAATCTTCAGACTTTTATTGAGACTATTGTCGGTAGAGACGTGACTGACGACGGTACGGACAAATAATACAACGTAGGGTGGCATCAATTTATTACGCAAAATATAAATTAAAGCTCCGTCACACTGGTTGTAACACATCAATCATTATAGAATGGTTCTATCACTTCTAATATTAAATAATTTCTTTGTATAAATAATATCAAACTCAGTAAATAATCTCTAAACAATATTTTGAAAGGCACTGATAAAGCTACATATTGCGCTACCAACAATAATATATTAAAAGCACTCGAGTGATAATAATCATTAATGAGTAATTCTATAACATTTTTATATATTTTATCACAACTATTCGAGAATAAAACAACCATGAAAAAAAATAAGATTCATACAAAAAGTATCTTGAATAGAATTCAGACGAGTCCCCGTAGGTCTGCTCTAGTCCGGACGGGTCTCGGCGGGTCCGGCTCGGTCTAGGCGGGACCCAGCAGCGCCACGAGGGCTCGCTTGTAGTCTCCGGATGTCTCGCCCTGCTGCGGCCGCGACATGCCGTCAGTACGAGCAACGTGCAAGAAACGGACAATGCGGCATCATTAGTGTGCGGACAGGAAATATATAACGTGTCAGTAAAGTTATGAGCGGTCGTGTATATGACGTACATGCAGTACATTTTGAGACCAACTCAATAAGTTGTTAAGATTCAAAAGATTAAGTTATTCACTGGCTCCCTCACCTCCTTCCAGTCGCCACAGTAGCGTTGAAAATATTTAAAATTAAATCACATTAGCATAATATAATATTCAGAGCAGCGAGGCGGCGTACATTGAAGAAACAATTAGCGGCCGGTGGATACATCTCATACAAGTAGTAGCAAGCGTAATGTGCTTTAATTGAATCGTCGAGCGTGCTCTCGGTGACAGTAATACCACTCGTTTCATTTGACATGAACCCAGTTAGAGCGACAACTCGCCGACGACATAACGAACACTAACCGATATATCGCTCTCGAGCGTCTTATCGTACAGACGCTCGTACTCCCTCTTGATGGCCCCGAGGTCTATCTCGGCGCGGCTCGCGACGACCCTCACCAGGGCTCCGTCGTCGGTCCCGCCGCCCTGCATGGCGTCTCGCAGCCGCCGCGCGAACCACGCCGCCGCGTTCTCGACGCACTCCACTGGAAACGAACAACGGAATGGGACCGGGAGCGGTCGCACGTACCCGTACGTCGCTCTCCAGCGTCTTGTCGTAGAGACGCTCGTACTCCCTCTTGACGGCGCCGAGGTCGCGCTCGGAGCGGCTCACCACGACGCGCACGAGCGTGCGGTCGTCCGTCCCGAGTCCCTGCATGGCGCCACGCAGGCGCCGCGCGAACCACGCCGCCGCGCTCTGCACGCACTCCACTACCGACACGCCACGGCGACGGACTTTCGTTATATTTACTATTTAATCCTACTTACGAGGACGGGTCCAAAAGTTATTTCTCTCCAGTTTGTTTACTATATTTCGTAAGATTAATATTATGAATTTATTAGCCGGCCGTACGGAAAGAGAGACGCCTGGTAAAAAAAAAAAAACGAGGACTGCTTTTTTTACCAGGCTACCAGGCGGATGAATTTCTGATAACTTTTTGACCCTCCCTGATACTTTTAAATAGCATGATTTTAGGTGTCCTTTTTGTTTTTAAAATAGTGCATTTTCATCTTGATTGTCGATGATACCTATGATGATAATGGACGATGGAGACGAAGTATTACATAGTGTTGGCGATCACTGCGTGACAATTAATCCGGCCGACGAACTGCATCACTCAAAGGTAGTCCGTCTGTAGTAACGTAAGTTCTGGGTGAAGTTCTCCTTTTCTCTCGTGATCTTTGTGAGAAGGTTTTGTAGATGCTATTTATTTATTAAAAGTTAAGGAAAAGAAGTTATAAAATAAGTGAATTGACCCGCAATTGAATAGTTTATTTACGCAGATAATTTTCTTGGCAATAAGATTGACACGAATCACTTTTCATGAAGCCGGAACTATATCAAGACCTAGTTGATGTTGGTACTGCTGGAGTTCGTAGAAATACAAACGAGCACAATGCTGTACGTGAGTTGTTTACTGGTTCTTAAAGTGTTTTTGAAGTGAGTTTAAGTGAATTGTTTACTGTCTAGTATCAAGGGTTGGGACTAATTCAAGGGTGTTCGTATTCAAATCTCCACGATGGACGTAGACATTTATTGACTTAAAATAATGAATGATATAAATGTACCTAAATGTTTCTCGTAGTCGCTATTCTACGTTATATTTATTGAGTTTGCTAATACTGTAAGAGGTAGTAGGTATATATATCAATTGGTCACTTCCTCTAAAATCGTCAAGAACGCGTCACATGGAAGAATCAGTGACTTTAATGTGTTTCGTGTGGACTGACACATCAGGCTTAACAATACATATTTGTACGTATATAATAAAATAGAACCCACTCATTTTGAATTTGTATGAAATTCTGAAGTATTAAAATTCATTTTCATATAGATCAATAGATCTCTGGTTAATTGAATGAACAAAAATCGAGTCAGACTATTTTTTCTAACTATATCCCTGAGAATAATTTTACGAATATATTTCTTTAATTATCCCTATTGTGATTTTAAATAATAAATGAGATTGGGTTGTACGTTTTGGTGAGTTATTGTTTACAAGTCTACAGTGTTCTGGAATTGTACAACCAAGTTACCAAATGTGATGCAGAAGATGGTTGGAAGAAAGATTAATTTATTACTGGACTGCGTGTTCGGAAAAACTCAAACAAATACATAGTGTCATTTGAGTGCCGCTACAACTATAAACTAAAGACTGTAACCACGAGCGCCTCGTGTATGGCGCCGGGGACGACAAAACATGTGTATATATACGAATAAATTATAGTTAAAAATGATGATGTCTTTGCACTGACCAATCGCAGAAAAAGCGTCCTTCAGCTCCCCGTCGATCTCGGCCTTGATGGCCTGCTCGATGGTGCGGCCCGCGATGTTCTTGTACTCCTCGAAGATCAGACGGAGTTGCTCGAAGCTCTCGTGAGCCAGGATCTGTGGTCATTATGTGAAGATACATTTGTCTGCAGCAGCGGCGTGATGTCAGAGTGCGCGTCTCCTACAGTACCTTGTTGAATATCTCCTCGTCGGTGCCCCACTTGGCCTCCCCGGCGTCGTACAGCTGCTGAGCGGCCTCCGCGGCCCGCGCGGGGTCCACGCCGGCCTCCTCGTCGCGGGCGCCCTGACCACGGGTCTACTTTATACGTCATACTGACCTTGCACTCGGATGAACAATCTTTCTAATAGCTTTTAAAGAGAAATTGTTAATCAGAAGAATGACTTCCGTCGATTGGAATCGAGATTACTTACGACTCAAGGTAGGATTGAATCTCTGAAGGACTTTTGTCAATTCGTAGATACATTGCCCTCTATTTCGCGACTGGCGATTTTGCAATATTTTATAAAAGCTTTTTAAAAATCTATTAACATTCATAGTAAAAAATAACAATTTCCTTAGAGATTTGGGTTTTTTTTAAGCTATTATTTCTTTATTTTAATGTGAAAGTAAGGGAAAGGTTATTCATCCGAGGCAGAACGTGTCGTCGCAGAAGCGAAAGTAAAAGTTCGTGGAAAGCTAGTTTGTAATATTTAGTTCTCGGTGCGTGAGAGTATTCATTAAAGTGTAAGTAATCAACAGCAGGTTTTATTTATACAAGTGTTCTTAAAATTAATTGTTTAATTTCACGTCACACTATTATTAGCGCAAAGAAAGTCAACAGCAAAGCGGTATGTTAAGTTAAGTGTTAATCACAATTTTCGTAAACCTTTTTGCTGCTCTCTTAAATAAGAATAAGCACACACTTGGTAATATTCAATTGAATGAAGTCAGTCTGTTCCATAAGGGATCCTGCATCTTCTAGATATGGTGAAAGAGTGTGGTCTGTAGACAGCTCTTTAGAAAACCCTTGTCTCTTTTAATGACCACGTCAGATGACATCATTTCGTCATCGAGGAGGTTCCTCTCTTTGAAGTACATGAATCATATTAGACACCTGAAGCGGCTGTTTCATTATGGAATGTACGAGGGCAAGTAGCGTCCTAATAGCGCGTTGTGAAAGGGCTGTTAGTGAGCTGTAAATTGGATAATGAAATGGGCGGCTCGAGATCATGGGAGGAGTACACTTCGAGTACATGTCGACGCTACACTAACAACTCTACGTAGAACCATTTATGGTTTTTGATAGTTCTGTGGTGTATTACTTACCTATCCCTTTCCCTATCACAGTAAGTATTACTAATATGACACATTGACTGAAGAAGAACACAAGTTTTAGTCTTATATGTCTCGACTGTGACATGCGCACTCACAGTGACAATGAGTGTGAGCAGTCGTCTGAAGTCTCCCGATGTCTCGGAGCACATGTGTTCAGCCAAAGGACGGTTGTACACTGGGAAGGAAAAGCTTTCTAGTTATTATTTGTTAATAAAAAAGAGATTTCATCGACCAAATCACTAACATAAATGTGTAACCCTTTCCATTTATAATTATTAATGTATCTTATACACTTACATTGTTCATAAGCTTCCACAATTTCTGCTATCTCAGGCTTGGTACGAGTGCACAGGATCTCTACGAGCACACTTTCATCAGTTCCGAGCCCTTCCATGCAATGGTTTAGCTCCTTACACATGTACTCCGCTGGTGGTAACATGAGTGCCACTATCACATCCTCAAAATGACCACCTAGCTCCGATTTTAAATCCTCAATGAGATCCTGTAAGAAATATTGTAAGCTCTATACTTATTAAATACTGAAAGTTATTATTATATATTTAAATTCATATTATTATATATTTCTAAGAATAACAACTAATTTAAATTTTTATCTTTCTCATAGTAATTAACAGTATTCAAATTAAATTTAATCTTAGACTGTATAATAAATCAACAAACTAGACTCACTCTGTCTATAGTGTGGACGTGAAAATTAAGGTTATTGACCCCACATATATTACATTATATTTTACATTATACATATACATTGTTGATATAGATATAGTAGACATTACATAAGTTTTTTTAGCATTATGACTCACACTTGATTAGAGGCACTAGTGACCTTGGCATTGTAGGAAGTATTTTTTTTCTTCTGAACAATTTGTACTAGTTTTGACCTTAATAACTGTGTTATATATGTTTATTCTGTTAATTTATGTTAGACTCTAGGTGTATGAGTAATAAAAATTCAAAGCAATCTTAACATTTAAAAGAAATTAGTGTAGCCTTATTTAACTGTATAGCACAATTTAACTGTAGTTAGTTATAAATATTAGTAATTTATTAGAATAATCAATGCTTTTTATTACTCACCCTTCCATATTCATGAGTGAAAGCCTTGGAGATTGCCTGTCGTTGAACATTGGAGCGAGTCGTGAGGATATCGATGATGGCCTGCTCATCCGTCCCAAGCCCTTTCATAGCAGCTCTCAGTGTGGCCGCGTCTTCAACGGCATTAAAGTTTGGGATGCCAACGACGGTAGGCTCACGCTGTGTTTAAAATCAAATAAATTATCATAAGAAAAACAACAAGTCGTATTATAATTAGTGTAAATTATGAGCACTATATTTAAATGGCCAATTCAGTTGTTTGTCATAAGTACTTGATGTCAACATTTTTAATTAACTTTTACCATAATGTCATGGGTTCATGATTATATGATAACCGTTAAACTATATACCAAAAACAATTAGGTCAAAGCCGCCCTTCCCCATCACCCCTGATGTCATCGAGAACCGCCCTTAGGTACTTACTTAGTAGTACCTAGAAGATAGAATGCACTATTTGTATAAAAAATTGTACTTACGATAGGTGACATTATGGATTTATAATCACTGTTATTCAAGTAGTATATTACTTAGATCTACTTGTGTCTGTAGACTGAAGTATTTTTGAAAAATTCGAAATTCGAAAAGAATACAATCTACACAAACGACACGACCCAAAATTTGATTGAACTGACTTCTGACGTGAGACGGTCAGACAAGCGACAACTGAGAACTGACAGTGGACTAGGGATGATCGATATACGTCGATGGTGAATAAACATCGATTTTTAGTTAAAAAAAGGTCGATGCTTTGAGTTCGATAACATCGACATGTTTTATTAATAAAATATCGGATCGTCAATATACTCCTAAAGGCCATCTGGCGCGTTTGGATGAACTAGCTAGCTAGTTTTACTATATTAAATAATTACACTAGATGTCACCAATGATGTAATCAATGATAACTAAAGAATGCTCTAAGAATAGTTATTTCTTTGCTTGCATTTCCAATGAAATAAAAAAATATACTGTCAACTTCAATACCCGTGTCTCGCGCCATTTTCGTAAGTGTATGTATTGTTTAATAAGTAACTTCGTGAAGCGGAAGAGCGAATCTAACTTTTTTTGTATTTAAACTTTCGTGAACCATAACTATTATATTTATATTTACCCGGCTGTATTCACGCTAAAAACAAATCTAAGTTGCAAAATTTTGTTTATATTAATAATGAAAACTCGTAATCGAAATAACAGGTACGGTCAATTATTATTTTATCCTATTACCAATTTCATAGTCCAATAAACTTGTACTTTTTAAGTTATTTAACCTATGTGATGAATATGATCCCTGATTTTTCAGACTATTTTATGAGAGAAAGAAGAGGATCACGATTTGTTGCTTACTGCTTTTGCTTTGAATTGAAGGTGAAAGAAGGATTATTTTTTTCGGTATCGGGTGGTTTTGCATGTCTAAGTGAGTGACTTATGCTATCTTACTTTTTATTTTAAAATTGCGACAGGGTGAGTGACGTAGGAATTGCTTTGGGTTAGAAAAGAGTGATACTATAAATATTGAGAATGATAATTTGTCATTGTATTTTTAACGTTTTGGATAAACATCGCTTGAAAAACATCGATGTTTTTCAAGTGATGTTTATCGTTTATCGATGTTGACATCGATGATTTTCTAATATCGACCATCCCTACAGTGGACGTCTATTGGACACTGGACAGTGACTACTGACCAGGGTATATTCGTAGTACTCTGTGCTACTGACTTGTGACTACAAGTGAGTACTCTGTGACTGACTTGTAGGGAGTTTTACTCACTTTTTTTTGTTCAGTAACTGGTAACTCGAGCTTGTGTTCGTTCCTCGTACTTAGATTGTGTATATCACAATGCGTAGTAAAATAATCAGTATTCTTATGTGCATATTTAAGATTTTCGAAAATATACTGACCTGACTGACCGTAAAGAACCTCTAGGGCCCAGATTGTAAATTGCACGGATAATTCTCTTTTGTAGAACGAAAATAGTATTAATGTCAGCAGCACCACCCCAGAGTAGAATACCATATGACATTATGCTATGAAAATAACTGTAATAAACTAACTTAGTTGTAGTCTCATCAGTAAGGGATCTAATTTTTTTAACAGCAAACGCGGCCGAGCTAAGTTTGCTAGCCAATACACCTATATGAGGTCCCCATTGTAGTTTAGCATCAATAGTGATTCCTAAAAATACTGTAGATTCAACCACTTCCATCGCTTCCTCATTTAAAAGTACATTAGTTTGAACCTGTTTTACATTTAATGTCGAAAATCTTATAAGTTTCTATTTTTTGTTACTAAGCAATAGGTTGTTAACACTACACCAATGTACTATTCTAGAGAGAGCCTTGTTTACATCGTCATATATTACCTGATGCCGTTTAACTTTAAATATTAAAGAAGTATCATCAGCAAACAATACTATCTCATTATGATTGTCTACAAAAGTAGGCAGATCATTTATATAAACAAGGAAGAGAAATGGGCCTAAGATTGAGCCCTGAGGAACCCCCATATCAATCGAAGACCTAGACGATCTTTTTCCATTAACCTCAACCCTCTAATTATATTAGTTAAGTAAGAAATCAAGAGTTTGAGATTGTTGTTCCATCAAAGAAGAAGGCGATGTTGAAACTTACGTCATTTTATGTGGAAAGATGTATTTTGGTATAGTGAATGATTCTACAGCGGATGCTCAACGTGGCTCTACAGTTACAGAAATATAATTATGTAAATCAAGTTTAGAAAAATGTATTATAAATAATTTAAATATGTATATATATTTTTTAATAAAAAACTTCTTTAAAAAATAATTATTTGTGTTTATTTTCAAGGTTTACAGATTATAACCAAACCTCTTAAACCTTTTGCTTTCTTTTTACTAACTCTCCATTTGTATCATATAACTCCACGGTCATAATTCATAAAGCTCTATAAACCATTCCACTTGGGCTACGACAGTAATGCTAACAAGCAAGTGGAACGGGAAAAACTGTGGTTGTAAGCGTATTCGTAGTGAACGCTTAGTGGAACGCACCCATAGTACTCTATATGTCTCTCACTGTAGTATTTGTTAGTTTTTTTTGTGCTACATGCTGTGTTCGAAGTTTCACAGTGCATAAGACACAAAGATTTATATTAGTACTAGCTGTTGCCCGCGACTCCGCCCGCAAGACATTTAGAATAAGAATCGTAAAAAGCTTTTTCACTCGAGCTTTTTTTGGTCAACTTTATTTCCAAAATTACTCCCCACGAAAAGCTCTACTATTATTTCAAGGTTATAATATAATATGATCTAGACTCACCGTGAAAGTCGTTTCTTAATTTTTGTTAAAGAATTGTTAGATTCGTATAAATTACTTTGAAAATTACCTCCAACAAATTAACTTATAAAGTATAAACTCTCAAACAAACAAACTTTACCTCACTATACTATTAGAAAAGACTAAGAAAAAATATGAGATTTGTCATAGCTTAAAATTTTATTGAAAAGGAGTGCTGAAAGTTGAAATTTTATTATAAATTCGTAATTAATAAGTTTATTGTTTACTTTCACAGTGTCATTGTCAACTACTCGTATATATTTTTCTGATCTTATGAATAGAATAAAAAGTATAATATATTTATATTGAATTTCAAAGTATTGCTTTTACTATATAAATTTAACATATACTTTAGTTTCAGCAATACTTGATCAGTTATCCTTTTAAATTTTAGCGTATATAAATCGTTTGTACATTTAGCAAAGCGCCATCTATTGGATACTTCCTCAATCCAGTGAACAATTACCGCCATCTCTTAGAATTGTATGGAATTAACAGATAATTATGACTGTCAGATAATAAATAAATAATTTGCAATATAATAAATAAATGAATTGAGATATAAACTATCCTACTTTTTAAGTTGGACCGAACAATAGATAAAATTTCATTAAAATCGGTTTAGTAGTTCAGGACATCGAGGACAAACACTGTGACATGTTATTCTTATATATTAAGATTAGGAAGACAAATTTTGCATAAATTTAAAAATAGACTCTTAGTTGCAATAAATTAAGAAAATAATTATATTGCAACCTCTTTTATTACAGTCAGTCAGTAAACAGCAACAAAATAGCTATAAATAAAGCCTTGTTAATATTATAGTACAGTGTACTCAATAATGATTATCTTTTTATCTTATAAGCTAAACTTAGTATCTTTATGATTACAATAAATGTCGGTATTGAGCAACACATTTATCACATATTATCAAGATTTCGATTAATGATGTATTTCTGCTGCAGTAGAGTGTATCTTATTTAAACACATCAATATGTGAAGGAGCTTTATCGTTACATTGAAATAAAATATAAAAATTGTAGTCCAAATTAAAATACGTCATCAAGGATCATGGTGAAATACAATATTTTCTTGGCGATGTTTCTGGCAGCTACATTGCGAGGTTTGTAGAAAGAGGAGACAAAACGACGAAATGTTGTATTTCCTAGACAGCGGCAAGTGTCCCTCCATTCTGAGAAGTCCTAAGCATAGAAGATGATATTATTAGATTAAGTTTTTATGCAAATTTAAAAAAAAAATAACAAAAACATTAACATATGATGTGATGAAAGATACACAACCATACCTGCTTACATACAGGGATACGTTTGTGTATACGTATGAAGATTTGGACGTAGACATAATATGATACAATTAACAAATTTGATAATTTTACATATTCTATTATAAAAAAAGGTACATAATAATATATTTTATGATTTGTTGATTTGTTTTAAGAGGGAAAACGAGCAGAATGATTAAATGAATACTTGTCAATAAGATTAAGTCATTTTAGAACAATAAAGTGGAGCGGCAGAAATAAGAAGAGGTGTCCTCACCTCTTCTTATTTCTGCCTCTGAAGTTCTTCATATCTTCGCCAGGAAAGGCTTTCTCGTTACTTAATAGTTATATCGTATAGTCACATGCAAAGGGCACCTGAGAGTTGGGACCGGCCAGGTCAGACTATATCTGAGAATACAAGTCTGAGAGTGATGAATGAATGAAATAGATCTTATAATGTCTATGGATACTAGGGAAATCCTTTAATAATGACGTTCTCGTTCTTTTATGTTCTGTTTGACACGATACAATTACTTTGTGACTGAACATAGTATACTGTATACATAACACATGTTCGTCCCGAGGTCCTGGACCTCCCTCCTGTTCGTCTTTTTTAATTCTCACAGCGAAGGAGTGGAACAGCTTGCCTGCGTCGGTGTTTCCGTCGAGTACAGTGTGGGTGTGTTCAAGTGAAGAGTGAAGAGGCTACTATGGAAGTTATATTGTTGTTTTTTAAAAGGGTGATTAAAATGAGGCGAGTGACGTAACGCCGCGTGTCGTGGTACCAGTATGGCTCGGTGCAGCGTCTTGTCGTAGAGCAGGTCGTAGGCGCGGTCGAGGGCGGCGAGGTCGCAGTCGGCGCGCCCGACGACGATCCTCGGCAGCGCGGCGCCGTCGGCGTCGGCGTCGGCGCCGGACATCGCGCCGTGCAGGCGGCGAGCCAGCCACTTCGCCGGGTCGCTGATACAATTTACTGACAACGACAACGACCGCGGAGTTTAAAGAATTATAAGAACATCAGAGTATATAAAACATGTGCTGCATACAAGCTTCAACATTTTATAGGAAGTCGAAAAATGTATTAGGATTAAGAGAAAAAATATTTAAATAATTGAAAGTTTCACTTAATATATTTTATGGGCCAATACGGTTGTTATGGCTGACCGTCTACTGGCGGCCGGACACGCCAGTGTGGCAGATTCCTTTATATAACGACGTCGCCAAACGATGATTGTGAGTTAGGTAGAGCTCAGATGGTACATCGTTCTTCACTGACCAATAGCACACATGGCGTTCTTCAGCTCTCCGTACACCTCGTGCCTGATGACCTCCTCGACGGAGCGCCCGCTGACGTTCTTGTACATGGTAAAGATCAGACGCATCATTGCGAAGCTCTCGTTGGCCAACATCTGCAGTTATGAAATACTCTTCAATTTTTCAGTATTTTCATCAAATTCATATTGTGTAGAACTTACAAGCAGGAATACTTTCTCAGTAAATACTTGTTATTAGAAAAACTTATTTATGCAAGTTCCATATCTCTTTTCATATTGACAGACTGGTCTTAAAAGCTTGTATAAATATATATATATGGCCTCTATATTATGGGCTAAGCTATATCGTGGTAGTAAATACCTCTTAGATCTTAAAGGTTTGCTTTAAGTGATAAACGAGTTGGTATATTACTATGGCGAGTAAAAGCACTGCTTTCGCTGTATAATCAATTACAATACCTGGACGAATGTCCCCTCATCCATCCCCCACATGGCCGGTCCCTCATGGTCCAACTGTAGGACCGCCTCCCAGGCCCGGTCGGAATCCAAAATCGTATCTTCGTAACGCGCTCCCTGATATGGGTGTTTGAAAAAACACGGAAGATAGAAACAGTCAGGAAATTAAGTGCTAATATCAGATAATATCATCACCACAAAACAATACATTCTCAAAGAAGGTACCACATATATTCATATAATATATATAAAAAATATAAAGGTCTCGTACCTGCGATATCTGAGAATCTATCGCTTTGCAAATTAAGCCATCGATTTGTTACTTTGATGAATTTAACATTGAACATATAAGTTCGCAGCTTGGAGGCTACATGTTGTGCTTATTTATTTGTTTATAAGTGTCCTACGATTCGACCTACTTGACTTTCTGGTTAGAAATAAGGAAATACTTGTCACCAGACTCACATTGATGATGTGGGTGAGCAATCGTCGAAAGTCGTCGGACGTCTCCGAGGACATGTGCTCGGCCAGGGTGTTGTCGTACACTGAGATAGTTTTAAGTAAATATTAATAAGTTGTAAATTCGTCATATTTATGTATTATTAAACTCTTTAAACGTATTTTCTAAGAGTACTAACATATCTCGTAAGTTTCTACAATCTCAGCAATCTCAGGCTTGGAGACGGTGCACAAGATCTCCAGAAGCAATCTCTTATCAGTACCCGGCCCCTTCAAGTAGTAGTTGAGCATCGTACACTGGTATATTGCCGGGGGAGTCATGATTACCGAGATGAGGTCATGGTAATCCTTCGATAAAAGGGATTGCAGGTCTTTGGTGAGGTTCTGTGCATCAAAATAGAGCATTAATAGTACCTAATGCGATGACATTTTCATATAAAATAATATATAATAATAATTACTCACTGCAATGAAAAATACATTTAGGTATTATAGATACGCCATAGATACTGTCCACAAAAAGAATATTCACTATGACAATACTGTATGTCATTGTGACATCAGACTTATATCAAGTATTTTACGAAGAACCGACTCTTATATGTCATTTTTCACTCATTATTCCACATTTAGGTACTTTAAGTATCTAACATTTTGATATAGCAATCTGTAAGCCTAATTGGTCTGTCGTTAATTACGATCTTTATCCATACATGACATAAAAGATGTATAATTGACACATCGACGTAACGTAGTTCTACAATCGAATATACGGATTTATTTATGATAATAATAGTCCGTAGTGTAATTGTATGCAGTTTAAAAGTATATTAATAGGTAATGGTGCAACACTTGTTACGTTTGCACCTTCGTTTTGCATAATCTAGTTCTATGTGTTAATATATTTAAAAAAAATCTAATATCCTATGTACGTAAAAATAATGACTAATATTGCGTGGTAATAAAATATGAATATAACATAATAATTACCATGATATTATGATAATTTACGTCACTATGGTGATGACAACATAAAAATGATTTTAAATGTACGTTATAACTCTAACATGTGTGATATCAAATTATCGTTTACCTGTTAACTGGAATGAGGGGTCATCGTTGATATTATACAAGATACATGAAAAGATATATTTATAAATACTTGCTCTTTGACGGCAGCACGTCTATCTACAGATATATGACAAATTATCAATCACGGCGGCACCTATTGGGACAGGTTTTATTGTTTAAATTTATTTATTTTCAAATTTAACTAACGTCGCTTAAAGCAATAAACTTGTAATAGTGGTGCGACATGGTTTAGTAATGGCGAGATTTATAGCATTTTACTAGAAATAAAACGAATGTCTGCAAGTATCAGGGATGTCCTTGCTTTTTAATATTACAAGATTTATAGAATCTGTTCGGTTTTACAGATTCACCTCCTGTGTTGTTGTTAGTGTTGATGACTTACATCTCTACAGATATCTTACTAAAACTTACAAAGTACTGGAAGACGTTGAGTACAAAATATAAAACTTGATTTTTGAGGTGAACTTGATTTTTGAGGTGAACCTTCTAAAAACTGCCTAAAAACATTTTAAAACTAAACGTCGTTAATATTTTGTTTTAAATATTTTTAAAACTAAGTTTATTAGTAATTTAAATTTATTCTTATCTTCAAGCTTTATTCTGATCAAGTATTAAATAAAGCAAATATATTATTTAACGTCAGGGGTAGTGGGTGGAGTACTTTTCAAAGAAACAAATATTTTATATAAAATTTATTCACATAAAACACATTAGCTACTTACAAACTAATACTTTACTAAATACACAAGAAAAAGTCAAATCAGGAAGAAGACTGAAGCAGACTGCACTACTACAGTCGCGTGCAAGTAAATCGACTCAAGCCTCAAGTGCGCATAAAAAGTGATATAACTAAAAAATTACTTATTTTACCTCTATATAATGTTTTACATAATTAAAGCCTAGTAATTAGGCTTTCAAATGGTAGCATAATATCAGTAATTTAAATAAACACTTGTACTTAGAATGCAACTGAACGCAACCTCCCGTAAACTGCTCTGCGCTCTATACACAACTTGCGCGACACAACCCCCTATAAAAACCCTCTGTAATCGTTTTTTCTTATCAGTCGCTCATTAGACGTTGACCTGAACACATCTCTGCAAATTAAAGCCGTCATTTGAAGAAAATTATGGATACAACACCTGAGGAAGCCGCTCAAGTCGTTGCCCTATTGCAAGAAGGGTTGAACCAGCGAGAAGTCGCTCGTCGTTTGAATATGAGTCAGTCCGCTGTCTCGAGAGTATACAGAAAGTTTCAAGAGACTGGTGCCTTCACTCGGAGGCCTAATACCAGCCGACGCCGGTGCACCTCAGAGCGTGACGACCGGTTTTTGGTCTCGACCTCTCTCCGAAATCGACACCTTACCGGCGTAGATGTGCAGCAGGAGCTACGTCAAGTTCGCGGGGTGACTGTCAGTCAGTGGACAGTTAGAAGAAGGTTGAAAAAAGCTAACCTTTCTCCGAAAAGACCCGCTACAGGCCCGAAGTTGACCACAGCTCATCGTCAAGCACGGCTTCACTTTGCTCGAGAGCATTTGGATTGGAGCATAGAGCAATGGCAGTCAGTCCTGTTCACAGATGAGACGAGGATGTGTCTCCATGGCAGCGACAGGAGAGGTCGGGTATACCGTCGTCCCGGTGAACGGTTTTTACAGTGCTGCTTTGTGGAAACCGTTGCATATGGTGGCGGATCTTGCATGATGTGGGCCGGAATTTCCTTAGAAGGCAAAACGGAGCTTGTTTTCGTTCCTGGGGGAGGCCGGGGAGGAGGTCTGACCAGTGATCGTTACATTGAAAATGTTCTACTGGATCAAGTTGTCCCTTATCAAGGCTTTATTGGAGAAAATTTCATCTTGATGCATGACAATGCCCGATGTCACACTGCTCGGGCCACACGTGATTTCCTGAACGAAGTTGGAATTCACACTATGCATTGGCCACCGCTCAGCCCCGATTTAAATCCCATTGAGCACATATGGGACGAGCTCAAAAGGAAAGTTAGAGCGAGGAAATCAGCTCCGACAAACATCAATGAGCTCAAGACTGCGTTGGTAGAAGAGTGGGGTCGAATACCACAATCATCCATTAAAAAGTTGATAAGGTCGATGAAGAATCGCATGAGAACAATGATCAGAGCTAGAGGAGGAAATACCAAATATTGACACGAATAAATTTTTTATCTTACGCGCATTTTGTTTCATTTAAACACAATAGCCCCATACTGTGAAATTGTATGAATTTTCAACATTTTTTACATTATCATTGGCATTAACCTTTTTTACTAAACTACTGAATCGATTTTCATGCAACTTGCACCATTTTAAAGCTCAATTACTAGGCTTTAATTATGTAAAACATTATATAGAGGTATATTAAGGCATTTTTAAGTTATATCACTTTTTATGCGCACTTGAGGCTTGAGTCGATTTACTTGCACGCGACTGTAGTTGACTTATGAAGCTACGTACTAATAACGATACAGCAAAACAAAAGCTTCGACATAAAGCATTGACATGCGTTGTATATGTTTTTGGTATAAACTGTTACTACTGTATGGTGTGTTTGATGGTTATATCCCTAGTGCCGTGACGTTGTCTCGTGATGGGACAGCGGGCATATTTTTATACTCCCGTGGGACAGTTGAAAACGATAGTTTGGCCCGAGAAGTTCCATGGGATAAATGACACACATATTTTTTTTTTTTTTTTTTATGTTATAAGAGGGCAAACGAGCGTGCGGATCACAGGTGTGAAGTGATCACCGCCGCCCACGAACTCTTGCAACGTCCGAGGACTCACAAGAGCGTTGCCGGCCTTGGAGGTGGGTATAAACGCCTTTTTTGAAGGTACCCATGTCGTATCGATCTGGAAACACCGCCGAAGGAAGTCCATTCCACATCTTTGTGGTACGTGGAAAAAATGTTCTTGAAAACCGCACAGTCGAGGATCGCCACGCATCCAGGTAGTAAGGATGGTATTGCAGGCGATGTCGTGCTGTGCGGTGGTGAAATTCGGCGGCGGGCATCAGATCAAAAAGCTCTTCTGAGCACTCCCCGTTGTAAATGCGATAGAAAACGCATAAAGAAGCCACGTCTCTACGCAATGCCAAAGAGTCCAGCCGTTCACAGAGCACTGGGTCCCCGACAATTCGAACGGCTCTCCGCTGTACGCGGTCAAAAGGTAGAAGCTGATATTGGGGTGAACCGGACCAGAGATGAGAGCAGTATTCCATATGTGGTCGGACCATGCCTTAAAACTAGCTTACTACAATTGATAAATATTTTAAAGAAGATAGAAATAGTTACAAATTAAAATGTTCGAAAAATTTTGTACGGTAGAAGTTCCGCGTGCTTCAGCCAATTCCATTTAAACAATAACTTATCCAATCAAGGCCTGAGTTGAGAAGGTCATCTTTAAAAAATATGTATAAAGTGTATAGAGTCCACTTACTATCGACTGCACATTGCATTACATATAAAAACATTTACGATAAATTACTTTGATTACTCACCCTCCCAAAGTCATAAAATAAAACATCGGAGACTTCCTGTCGCCATTCGTTGGGGATGGTGGAGAGGTAGAAGATAATCAAGTTCTCATATCTACCTTTCATAATACTTTTCAGTTTGTACGCATCTTCTTCGGGGTCGAAGGGTGTAGTGACTAATGCGATGAGATCAGGCTGCATACAAATTTATTGGGTTTATAACACTATAGTGAGCAAAAATATTTGTTATTAAAGAACATTTAGAAATATGTATAAGTAAATATATATATTTTATCGCGCACACAAATCTATTTGTGTGAATTCGAACATTAATTAAAAATGTAATAACATTAATAATGTTATTATATAGTGTACGATGCGACGCAATTGCGTTTTATCTTCGACCAAAAGTAATCACATCTCTCAAAACATCAAATTTATAAAAATAAATTTACTGTGTAAACTACAAAAAGTCTATTTCACATCTACAGGTACACATTATGTTTATGTAAATTGTTAAAAAGTACAAACTGTATATAAGCAATCCAGACGACAACTTGGTTCGACTATCTGTGTCAAAATATACTTTAATAATACTTAATTATTACATATTTTCCTAGTATAGAACTATACATGATATAATATACTTAGGTCTTCTGTATATCTATATTCTATATAATTATATAGTTTATAAATCAATAAGACTGATTAATTGCGCAACAGCATAAATATTACTTACATAAATGTACATGATTGATTTAGGATCACTGACTAACACTTCGAATATTAATATATTGAATATAATGATTGGCGTTTCTTTATTTTCAATTTCTTTTTCTTTTAACGGAGCGCACTACTGCTGCAAAAATCTCTGACGTAAGACAGCAAGTAGCAACTCTGTAAGACAGTGTTTCTATATGAAAAATCTATCCGACGGCTTTTCAATACGATACCGTAAACTATTTGAAGCATATCAAATTGTTACTTACTTTTTTATTACGGCTTGTTTGATTTATTTTGGTTAACAATTTGGCTTGCTCTTTTCCTACCTGCTATCTTAGTTAGGAGTCGATGACCATAGAGAACTATTCGATGACTGCCCAATGATTTATGGGCATTGTTGTTATTTTGTATTTATTAACATTTGCTTTTTGTATGTTTTTTTTTCAAGCAATTTCTTTTCTTTCAAATAATTGATTGGTATTTATTGATCTAAATTATTTCTGATAAGCCCATGCAAGTCAATTTTAAAAAAGTTTCTTGACCTGAAAACATCTTTTTAATCATCGTACACCCGCTAGACGCACGAAAAAATATGACTTTTGTAGAGTTCCGCCTGAGCCGATCGTGCAAGCGAGAGCGTAGAACAATGCCATAGAGGGGCACGATCGGCCTCAGCGATGGGCTTGTAATTCTATTATCCCATGGAAGACCATTCCTTCAGCCGCTGCGTCCGTTGAATACGTGAACGGTTTTTTCAACTGTTTATAAAGTAAGGTGAAAGGTTAATGTGGTTTTCATTGTTTACCATGACAACAAATCATTTTCCTTAACAGAATAATTCAGATATGTACATGAATTGACAAAAGCAAATAAATGTTAATTTATCAAAAGAATTTTAATTTTCCATTAACTCCTTGTTTGTATGATAAAAAATATTCCTAATTGAGTCATAAAAATTAATAAAATGTATAAATTTATTTATCACGTTATCACAGAACTTATAATCCGTAAACCTATTTTAAAGAGAGCCATTTTTTGTATTATCAAAATACTGGCACATGCACATAAATTTCATTAGAGAAGTAGATATAGTTTTTTACGATTTCAACAATATTATTAAAAAAGATATGGACTACGTGTATGACTTAAATATGCATAAATCAAATTTCAATGTTGATTGAACTTTTTAAAATAATTTTCTTATATAAGTAAAATAGCCAAGTACAAAGAAACATAATTAGCATACTTTTTTGTATTGCAAAATTGTTATATTATAATACTTGTAGCCCGTTTCTAATAAAGCAATGCATGCAAAAATCTGTTTATTAAATAAATATCTTTATTTATTGAAATGAATAACGATAAAAAATATTTTTCGCTGTATTATTTTATTGGACACCAATCATCTTCATCTTAATATGTATAAATTACGTGTCACAGTGTTTGTCCTCGATGGACTCCTAAACTACATAACCGATTCCAATGAAATTTTGTATATATCTAATGTTTGATCTTAAAAGATAGAATAGCTTATATCTTAATTCATTTATTTATTTTTTGCAAATTATTAATTTATTACCTGACAGTCACAATTATCTGTTAATTCCATACAATTCTAAGAGATAGCGGTATTTTTTGACTGGATTGAGGAAGTATCCAATAGATGACGCTTTGCTTTAGCAGCTGTACTTTAGTACAAACGATTTATATACGCTAAAATTTAAAAGGATAACTGACCACTGTTCCTGAGACTAAAGGATAAGTTAATTTTAAATGCTGTAGGAAATATGTTTCATTTTTTTATTCTATTGCGCCAGGTAACAATCTACGAGTATATAAGAAAGATTTATGCAATTTATATTATTTTAAAAAATATAGTATAATATAATTATAGAAAGTTTGAAATAATAATAGACTTTTCGTAGAGAGCAATTTTGGAAGTAAAGTTAACCAAAAAAAGATCCAACGAAAGAGTTTCTTACAAGCACTGTTCTGAAGTCCCCGCGGACGGAGTCGCGGGCAACAATTATTATAAAACTCTGTGGTATCAATAGTGAATGGCTTTAATTTGGTAATAACATGAGTAAAAAATAGAAAACAAACAAAGAGGAATATTTTTTATAACCGGTTACTTTATCGACATTCATAATTGTCTATTAACGGTTTATTTCAACTATTTAAGTATCTTAATGGATTGTTGCGGTAGAGTAAAGTAATAACTAATAAAATTAATAGTAAATATGTCTTTGATGTTTATTATATTTTAGGATACATAATTATATTCGTATATATTTGTAAAGGTTTGTTCATCTTATATATTTAGAAAATATATCTAATTTGGAATGTAATATATGGTATTATATTATCGTAATCTTTGTAAGTATAAGATTCTATCGCTCTTTATTTATCGATTGTATAAATGTATAGCGCTCACATTTCTAAAATTACTAGTAATATTTTAAGTGTAATTGTAACATATTTTCTATTCTAGGATATTTTTTCCCTGAGCAGGATTCCTTAAAAACTCCTTACTGTACATATTTGGTATTCTTTTTAGTTTCATCACCGTAGGAGGTTAAAGATTTTTTTGCGAAATTGTGACTTTATCTTTTAAAATGTAATGCACTCGAAAATGTAAATATATCGATATTTTGACAATTTGTATTCGATTACTAATGAAAAGTAACAACTGTTGCCATCCTTCAAATGCTATTACCCATAGGACATCACTAGTATTAGATTTTTAATTAAAGTTAAGACATAAGAGTAGATACTAGATTGACGGCGCCGATCATTAACTAAAAACTGAAAGCTCAAAAATAAAAATTGCTGCAGAGTGCAGATTTTTCAAATTATGGCATCTTTAGATCTCTTAGTGCCACATTTATCTAAAATTAAAATACCAACGTCCCCGCAATTGGTATACAAGGATGAATGTGTTTATTCTTTTGACAATCCGGTGAGTTGCATTTTGTTTCTAACCTCTTGTCTCTTGATATTAAATTCTATCGGTAAGCGATTGTAGTGCTTTAGATTTACTTTTACAACAACTGTCTTAATTTCTCCATGTACTAGTCTGCCTGTAATTAATGCATCTTGAGAATTGTATCTTATTTTCTTATCAATTAGTCAAACCAATATGATTTTTTAAATTGGCTAGGTTTGAAATAATATTGTATTGTGTATATATATAAAAAAGAGCCTCAATGATATCAAGTTTCTCAAACATCAATGGAGTCTCAATTTTATTACTTTAGTGTATTCAAGATCTTGAAACAGGTATATATATATTATAGAATACTGTAAAAGTTATATTTATTTCTGTCTTTAATATAATAATAGGAAGTTTATATGTATAATAGGATTATCATAAACAAATATCAAAATGAAACACCTATACTTGAAAATTAAATAAATATGATGTAGCAATATGTTAAAGAAATAGTTCACACTTGATTTCAAATTTATAAATGTGAGTTTTGGTGTTAACAAATGTTTTACTGACATGACTTTTAGTTTTTTACTTATAACCACCCACCTTTTATACATTATACCTTAGATACTAACATTTATAATAAATATGTGTGGTAGTAATGTGAGAAAATTTTACACAATTTGATTTGGTTCAGCCAGCAAGTAAATTAATTTCGTGTTTTATGTGTGGCCAACATAGTAAAATTCATTTTCATGTTGTTAACATTATGCGGGCAATATTTCATTTTCTTTAAAATATCTTGTGTTCATGAAATTCTTAATTGCTTGATAAACATTGGCAATGACATTAAACAAGGAGGTCCTGGTGCTTTGCATTGAAAACGAACACATAATTAATGATAGAAATGTATCAAACATCACTGGGGTCCAGAACAATATGTTATATAGGAGCTCTCGGGCCACATATGTTTTAGCATTGGGCCTATGCACATGTATTATATGTATCTTGGTCAAAATTACTGTAGAAATAGTGATGGGAACAAAATAGCTTACAAATGCAAGAACAAACATATACAAGAGCATGCCTTTGTTGTCTGTGAAACATATTTTCATACATTGGTTGTCTAATTTTGGTCTTCTTGCAGATTTAGAAATGCTTGTGTAAGCAAAATCTGTTTGGTTGTTAAAACTTCTTATAATATTTATGACATTACTCAAAATGGCATCAATATTTGTTGATACATTCCTGCTTGGTTCATTTTCGATTTCTAAGTAGTTAGTTGGAGTGTGTATATATTTACGTAGGTCCGTGCTTATGTTTGTGAAACTTGGCCAATCCGTAGTATTGATGTCATCAGCACAGTCTATTTTACTTAAATCCAACATAGCCATGCAAGTATCTTCTATGCTACGGAGTTCATTCATTGACATCTCCTTTATATTCAATGGGTACATAAAAAGTGCTATTATAATTGGCACAATCCACTGCAAAGCAATTGTAATATATGAAAAGTATTTTTTCAGGAACCCATATGTTTTATTTACCTTGCGTTGCTTTACACTTCTAGAACTTTCTCCTATTCGCTGTACAATGTCCTCCTCGTCCTTTATCCTAATATCTTTTAACATCTTGTAATGCATGTAGTTGTCTATAATAAGACTTAGAAAGCTGTTGACAAGTGATATAACTAGAGGTCCATAGCTTAGAAGTAGGGAAGGGAACCCGCAATGAGAAGATGCAGTTTGATTCACTCCAATACTCAGTCCAGCAAACCTGAGATTGACGTCTTCCATATCCACGTTAGTGGGATTGAGAGAGTAAACAGCACGGCACAGAAAAGCTATCCCAATACAGGATAGCAATAAGTTTTCCGATAATAAAATAGATGAAAATCGGTTCTTACTAGAGACCACATTTCTTAAGTTCAACAAACTTAGACCAAATCCACAAAATATCAGGAATATTCCCAAGTAAAGGTCGATGGTTTTGAACATGTTGCAGCGTGGTGAGAGACTGATTGCGGCCACAGTTATGAGCCCCTATGATTCTTACGTTTCCGTACTTGGTGATATCCCTTATCAGTATGCAAATTATAGGGGAGTTTTGGTGCAAACTTTGAATATTTTACTTTTTAGTAAGCTATTACGTGAAATCTAATCGCAAGTAGAGAACTTTCCAGTGACAATTCTAGGTTTATTGAATGTAAGTACTGTAAAACTAGATATTTCATCAGTATTTCGTTACAGGAATCAGAAACCGGGCTTTATGTCTCGTTGACATCCTTTTTGGGCTTTGGTAGAAATTACGTGGAACAGTACTTCCAGAAGACCGGGAACGCCGTCTTCTTACACATATTCAGGGAAAAAAAGCCTGTGAGTTGATAAGACTTATGAAACAAAATACTATTCTTAAGTTATTTATTAAAATATATTTTTTGTTTTAGATTCCTGAACCCGAGCAAACTGGAGATGGTCCCGAAAAGAAGATCACGCGATTGGCGATTGGTGTGGAAGGTGGCTTCGACCCGGACTGTGGCAAATCCAAGTTCACATACACAGATCACTACAATGTAGTAGTGTTGCCAGGTTTTCATACATTTCCGTGGCCTAATGATGCACTTCCAGAAGTGGTGAGGGGAAATATAGAAAATTATTATATTGGAAAGGAATAAATCTTTAGTGTTATATTATTTATTGTACATCATCTAAAAACATACAAATGAAAAAAAAAAAAATAACATTGCTTTGCATTTTAGATAACTTTGAGGAACAAATTTGACTAAACGTAAAAAAATGTAAAATGAATAGTATATTTCAGATAAAGAAATCAGTAGAAGCAGTATTAGAAGCAGACTCTCCGTTCAAACTTGCAGAAGCTGAGGCATTACATGGTACTTGGGATGGAGAGAAACGAGAAGTATCTGTGTAAATATATCTTATATTATTACCTCAATTCTATATTATATAAAAGTTTGCTTCAATACCACATATAAAATTTGTTTTTTGTAGGCACTCGGTGAACTTAAAACAATTAGACAATGGTGTGAAAATTCCACCATCCGGATGGAAATGTGACAAGTGTGATCTGACCAACAATCTATGGCTGAATCTCACCGACGGCTCCATCCTGTGCGGGAGACGGTTCTTTGATGGCTCCGGGGGTAATGACCACGCGGTAAATTTTAATTGTATACTACTTTAAAATCAATCTTGATTACAATTGAAATATATTCAATGTACAAAATACGGAACACAAGAGTTGATAAATAGACACAAAGAGGACACACGACGAGATAGATATTGTAAATAATGACCCATGTTTGTGTTGAATACAATTGTTATTCATACCTTATACGAGGATGGAGTGTAGCCGAGGCCCGACATGGGCTCCTGGCCGGCTCGTGTGCTCCTCGTCAGTACGTACTGTGGCTGCCGCAGGTGGAGCACTACCGCGCCACGGGCTACCCGCTGGCGGTCAAGCTGGGTACCATCACGGAGGGCTCCGGGGACGTGTACTCGTACGCGGAGGACGACATGGTGGAGGATCCTTACCTGGCAGACCACCTCAAGCACTTCGGCATCAACGTGCAGCAGCTGCAGAAGGTATGCTTTTAAAATTATTTATTTTGTTTGGATCAACTTGTCTGTGAACAGTAGCGCTCATTGCAGAGAGGTTTTAGAACACCATCAGACATGGTCAAGACTCCACACCTCCTTATATTGTAATCACTATTTCTAAAGTGTTGTGTACGTGGAACTGCCTGCTCAAAGACACACTGATATTTAGTTAACTTAGAACTAGCTGAGAGTAATGTTTTTCTGCGTCATGTACATAGAATTTATTTCATGTCATGGGTGGTGGCCCGTCTCAGACGGTGATGAGTGGAGTGCTGTATGGGCGAGCTAAAAGATGCAATCAAATAATCAAAATAAAGAAATAAATAAATAAGTATTTTCAATTGCAGACCGAGAAGTCAATGGTAGAGCTAGAGTTGGACCTGAACCGTCGTACGGGAGAGTGGAACACCATACAGGAGTCCGGCAGCGAGCTGAGACCTCTCCACGGACCGGCTCTCACCGGGCTCTACAACCTCGGGAACTCCTGCTACATCAACAGCGTCGTGCAGGTGAGGGCACCCTCCATCATCTTACACCATAGCATCATGGCGTCTGTTGACGTCCACCTCATGTTGAGGGCACCCACGTCTTCACTCGTGCATATTATGACAAAAGGTTTTTAGGTGTAAGCTTCATGCGAAGTTTAATTTTTACCAAACAGGTGCCAGGTCTTAAGAGTTCACTGAATGTATTTGCAGGTCGTGATCAAGAGTCGGTAAAATGTAATTTTTACAAGTAAGCAGAACATTGTATTTTTATCAATTCCGTTAGTAAATGTCGTATGATATTTTCCCAGGTGCTGTTCCGGATGCCGGATTTCATTCGTCGCTACGTGGAGGGCGCGCCCGAAATATTTTCTACCTTCCCCGAGGATCCCGCCAACGACTTCAACGTACAGACGTGAGTATACACACACTCCACACTCCACACTCCACACTCCACACTCCACACTCCACACTCCACACTCCACACTCCACACTCACCACTCCACACTCACCACTCACCACTCCACACTCCACACTCCACACTCCACACTCCACACTCCACACTCCACACTCACCACTCCACACTCCACACTCCACACTCCACACTCCACACTCACCACTCCACACTCACCACTCCACACTCCACACTCCACACTCCACACTCCACACTCCACACTCACCACTCCACACTCACCACTCCACACTCCACACTCCACACTCACCACTCCACACTCCACACTCCACACTCACCACTCCACACTCCACACTCCACACTCCACACTCCACACTCTACACTCACCACACACGACTTCATCCTCGTCGGTACCATCCGGTGACGAGATACAGCGACGCGGTCAATGGTCGAGTGGGGCTCAAAGACTGTATGAAATATGATATGAATGACACGACCGCAGCGCCAAGCTGGGCGTGGGGCTGGTGTCGGGGCGCTACTCCAGCGCGGGCGCCGGCGTGGCCCCGCACATGTACCGCGCGCTGGCCGGCCGCGGCCACCGGGACTTCAGCACGCGCCGCCAGCAGGACGCGCACGAGTTCTACCTGCACCTCCTCACGCTCATCGAGGTACGGACGAGCTCCGAGCGCTCCTGGGCCCTCTCCGCCCACTCGCCCTCGCTCCCACTCACCCTTACTCTAACTCACCCGCAGCGCAACAGCCGCCACGGCGTCAACCCGGCGGACTGCCTGAAGCTGACGGTGGAGGAGCGCGTGCAGTGCGGCTCGTCGCTGGCGGTGCGCTACACGCGGCGCGAGGAGCGCCATCTGCCGCTGCCCGTGCCGCCCGCCGCCGCCACCAACGGGCCCGCCGTGGAGGCCTACGAGCGCCGCCGCGCCGCCGCCGAGGACGCCGGCCGCCGCCTGTGAGTCACAGACCCCAACGACACCGACGAGGGTCGGACGCGAGCGTTCACATTTATTCAAATACTGTTCTTATTAAAATAATTTTCCAGGGACCCGTCCGAAATCGTCCGTCCGCTGATTCCTTTCCAGGCGTGTCTGGACAGCTTCATGAAGGAGGAGCTCATCGAGCAGTTCTTTAGTTCCGCCCTCAACAAGAAGGTTACGGCTCGCAAGTGTGTATTATATTTATATTACGACAGATTTTTCACGGTATTGACTTAAGCTTACATCTTTCTGTCAGTATGAATAAACTGCTTTTGTACTTCAAAGTTACTAAATTTCTAAAAAAAACCAATCATGTACAAAAATGTATTATTAAGCGATAACTTCCAGAATAACCCGCTTGGCCACTTTCCCCGATTACCTTTGGATTCAGCTTAAAAAGTTCACGATCAAGGAGGACTGGACGCCGGCCAAGCTGGACGTGGCCGTGGAGATGCCGTGGGAGGTCAGCGACCTTAACGCAAGCTTTATATATTCAAATGAAATATCGCCGCCACAATGACGCCCCGCTGTGTCCCCAGGTGGACCTGTCGGCGCTCCGGGGCCGCGGGCTGCAGGCGCACGAGACCCCGCTGCCCGACGCCGCCGTCCCCGCGCCGCTCCTCGACCAGACCCTCCTGACGCAGCTGGTGCGCTCCTCATGCCTACCTCGTACCCACTAACCGTGCTAAAGCCCTCTCGAATACCGATTGACCTATAGGACTCACCGACGTATATTGGTCAATTTGGGGCATATATCTCCACACGTGGTTCGCTTTACGAATCGGAGCATAACATACTTTTATATCAGTGGTTTGAATTAAAATATTTTTAAATATGTCTTCATTTGGACCAATAATTCATCCACCAATCATCACAACGGCATTTGTAGTATAATTACTCCATGAACAGGCCTGGCTGTAGGCCTTTGTGAACTTCAACTAATGAGGATAATAAGAGCAGTATTGTATTTCAACGTAATAATTCCATGTAGTTAATTTTCAAACCCTTGCAGCTAGACATGGGTTTCCCGCTCGAAGCGTGTAAGAAAGCTCTCTACTTCAGCAACAACTCCGGCATGGAGGCGGCCTCGCACTGGCTCATGGAACACATGAACGACTGGGACTTCGCCAACACGTTCGAGCCACCCGGCTCCAAGCCTGGTGCGACTCATTTGGGATCTTACTTTAATTACATAAATTACATACAAGTATATATGACACGTTACGTAAAACTATATACGAGCATAGACGAACTTTGAGCTAGCCAATATAAATTCAATCATTTGTATTCTCGCCCAATTTAATCCGACGGTGTATTTAGATATATGTATATATATTTTAATAAAATTTAAAACCATCATCGAGAGCATTATCACTGAACAGCCACCGAGTCGTCGGCGGTGGACGAGGCCAGCCTGGAGCAGGTGACGGGCATGGGCTTCACGCGGCAGCAGGCGGCGCGCGCGCTCTCCGCCACCGACGGCGACGTCGGCCGCGCGCTCGACTGGATCTTCAGCCACGCCGACCAGCTGGACGACCGCGCCCCGCCGCCCTGCAGGGACGGGCCGGAGAGTCAGTACCGCTATATCAACTACTCCCGTAGCGCATCCACTACATCGCGGGGTCTGTCCTATTGCTTCAACGTTAATGAAAGACGTTGATAGAAATTGGAATTTAAAAAAATCAAATCAACATCAAAAATCTTTATTGAAAGTAAGTTTTATAGAAAACATTATTTCATTGTCAAAGATACCCCCAGCTCGGAAAATTAATTGACACTGACCTGAGAACAGCTGGCGCAAAAAACTCAGCGGGCTTGACATATGAATTTTTTTTAATCACATAAATAATTGATTAAAATATATATATATAGAAATACTCTAAATAAATCTTGAAACAGCCTGGCAGCGATCGCTACATGCCCACTGTGCATCATTCTCTAAATATTCGGAAACATAACTACAATACATTAATCGTAACAATGACATTGTTTCAGAATACAAGCTGATAGCGTTTATCTCACACATGGGCACTTCTACCATGGTGGGTCACTATGTGTGTCACATCCTGCATGAAGGCAGATGGGTCATATTTAATGACAATAAGGTACATTTTAATATATACTTTTTTATACTTAAAAGATGCCTAAAACTGACAAGCTGACATAGTCATAAGTGAATTACATTTTAAGTGCTTAAAAATATTTTAATATTTATTATTTCAGGTGGCTCTCTCAGAAAACCCTCCTAAAGACTTGGGTTACTTGTACCTGTATGAGCGTCTGTGATGTCCGGCTCGAGGCGCCTGTCTCCGACTGCGCTGAATAGCTAACCTTATTGAATATTTATTGAAAGTTCTTTAAGAACTCTATGTATTTTGATTTGTTACCTCATATCTAGCTGTCTCTCCACTAAGAACTCATCTGTATTTAAAAAGACTAGGCTAAATATTGTTAAAACTACAGCATTATATTCAGTTTATTTGTAGTATTATATATACATGGATAAAGCATATTTAACTTTAGAATTATCTGAACCTAAAGCTAGATGTGAAGGTGACCATTACAATATTGTATGTTTTTAGGGTTCTGTACCAAAAATGATGAAATGTCACATTTTTTGTATTAATAAATATTTTTATTATATAATGTTACTTAAATGTCTATAGCAGATAAGTTTGGTTATAAAGCAGGATCTTGCAAGTGACAAAAAAAAACTGTCCATTTAATTCATTGTATTTATATTAATAATAAAAACTGCATTGTTAGAAGCAACACTCCAATGGTATAAAAATGAAGAATTGATGTCAAAAATTTAATATCTTAGTGAATTTAAAATAAATAGACAACGAAATAAAAAGCTAATTATATGTGGTTGTTTTCTTTTATCATAACTACAGTTGGACAACTGTACATACTACATTGGAAGAACTGGAAGTTTTAATAAATTATTGTCACTTCCAGTTTCCTATGAGATCTGTGGGAATGAAGGGCAGTAGCTCTGGGATTGTTGTTGAATTTACTTCATAGATAAGGTAAGAGCTTATTTCTGTTTTTCACAAGGATCTTGTTAAAGCTGTGTTAGCTATATCTATTCCGGGTGCAAATATTGGCTTGCAACTATAATTGCTAGAGTTTAATATGCCAGAATCTTCTAATCTTTCATTAATAAAAGAAATTAAAGAGCAAGGTTCTAAACATTTATTACAATAAAAAACATTATCTTTACACCTTATCTTGGTAGTGCATTGTTCTACGTTTCTTTATGTGATCTAAGGGTTTTGGTACATTCTTCAAGAATATAGTTGTCTCATCAAAGTATGTGTTAAACTTTTTAGGTCCATATCTCTGTTTAGGGTCCTTCTTGCAGAGAGACGGTGTAAGGTTAATCATCAAACCTGAAACATAAATTTAAGAAAAAATAATATACTTCAAATTCACTTTCATAAACAGCCATTTTAACAGTTGCTAAAGTAAGAATCCTACCAGCTTTCTGTGCCATGGATACCATTTTGCCTATTTTTTTCTGTTGCCGGAGACATAAACGAGTGACGCGTCGCGGTAACATACAACCGTCTGTCCTAACGAACTGGCTTAAAATCAATACATCAGTATGCTTCACATCTAAACCTAATGCACACATGTAGCATGTTTGTGCTGGAGTTCCTTCCGGCTGAACCAAGTCCTTAATATTTTCTGCACGAATAAGTAATTCTGTTCGAGGTGAAGGTACTGTAACACCTTCTACAATAAGAGTCGAGCCTTCTTTCTGCTCACGCACTGAAAGATTAAAGCTGAGTAAAGTTGAGGTTATATAAACTTGAGATGAAATGTATTTTTACTTACTTTCTTTGAGGTTTAGTTGTTTTGTTATTGATATTGTACGAACGGTTGAAGAAAGTGCTGCATTTTTTAATAACGAAAATCCAGTTCGAGCTAATAGAGACATATTTATATATATACAATTTTCTCATAACATACTTTGTATTACATTTATAAGGAAATAATATTGATATCAGAAATAAAATAGGAAATATGTCAACTGTCAAATGTCAACCTACCATATCTTGTCAGTTAAAAAAATCAAATATCATTGAATTTTTTGTTTAAGGACGCGTTAACAGTTATTTTTATAAAATTTAAATTCCATTTATTTGAAAGGCAAACAATGAAATGATAAACTGATATGAAAACACTGATAGAAACAACTAATACGTAACACGTATACGTAATACGTAAATATAATACGTAACACAGAAAACAGAGATCAGTAAAGTGACCATTGAAAATAAAATACATATGAAAGTCGAAACTAATTTAAAATTCAATTAGAATTAGAAATTTAAGTCAGAAACAGTCAAAAACTACATTTAAAAAATATATACATTATTACAAAATGCAACAGTAATGTTATTATAAAAATAAAAAATATATAAAAAATGGTTGTCTGCAAAGTCGGTTTACGGACAATAATTTGACGCGATAACGCAATTTAGAAACGTTGATAAAAAAATTGAAAGGTCTTATGAACTGTATTAATTTATAATCACTGAATTAGAATTATTTTGTATAATACTGATAAAAATTCAAATAAACGCACTCGTTAAGTCATTTGTTTTACTTAAATTATACAGATTAATAACAAGTAATAATGTGCTATTAATAATGTATTAACAACTTTTATACATGTTTCATATTTACAATCCTTCAATCTACGTTATTCTGTTACGGACGAACATTTGTTGCTAAATTGAACATTGGAAACCACATTAACTTTTCACCTTACTTTATAAACAGTTTCACGTGTTCGTCGTTCCTAGCGGCTTATAAGCCGCGGCGACCGTTACCGTAACCCCTGAGTAGAAACGTTCTACAGAATGGAAGAGCGATAAGTGTCACAGGCCCAACGCTTAGGCCGATCGTGCCTCCTTATCGGTTATTTCATGCTCTCATTTCCACAATTAGCTTAGACAGAACGTGACAATGAGTATACATTCTCATGCGTGCAGCCGGTGCTCATTGATTTACAAGACGTTATCTCATCAAAAAATATATTAAAAATATTTTAAATCTTATTATAAAAGTCCTTATTATATTAAACTACTATTAAAACAAACCTTACTTATACTGACAGACCTTATATAATATCTTAATGTATATATATATAAACTATGGTTATCACGAAATATATCTAAATTACTATACAATTTATCGACAAATACTGTAAATTTTTTAGCAAATTTAGATCTACAGTCGAGTATATAAAATAATGAGTCATTTCTATAAGACAGTTTTGTGCATTTCAAATGTATGTTGTTAAGTAGGAATGTTAAATGAACATGAAAATGAATAATTTTGAACAAAAGTAACTGATCTTTTAAGTTTCTACGAGCAGCCATGGATCGATTAATATTTAAATATCATTATTACTAAAGGTGTTACATTATGTATAGTTTCCAATGGTTCTATTCTGTTGATGCAGATTCCCATCTGTGGAAGCATATTACAGAAAAGACTTAGTGATTTTTTTCCATATCCATTGTATTGTGCAACAATATTATTAATAACATTATAAAATTGTTCAACGCTATATCAACATCATCATAATTCAAAAGCTCTGACTAATCAAGTTCTGCTTACACAACAGTAATTGCATCATAAACCGCAGCACAGAACACGGAGCTCGACGAGGCGAAGGACACAAGTTGATGTAACCAGAACTACGAGCGGTAATACACATTGAAATTGTAAAAAATGTGTCAAAATCGGAAAGCATGTAACGATCTTATTTAAGCATCGAACTCCTTAAAACATATTAAACTGCTTTTACCATGCTTTTACAACATCAGACCATCTAGCATTATCTACTAATATTAAAATCAACCAATATCCAAAAAATATGAAACCACGTCCAACAATGTTGAGTGTCTGTATTTAGTCACAATTATATTTTTTTTGTATACATAATTTAAAATGTAAGTATATATAATTTGCAAATAAAAAAATAACTTTGACGCAATTCTATAAACAAGAATTCAACTCAAATATATTTGAACACGATACAAAAATATGGTTCATGATTTTTAAGAACTATTTGATTCTTGATCCTTAATTTTCAAATAGCTGAAAGTAAACAATATTGAAGGTTACTTGTTAATTTCTCACCAGTCGTCGTGGAATGTTTAAATAGCAAATGTAACAAATGATATAGTTTAAATAAAATATCTAAGGGGTATGATGGTAATGCCTTTATTTAAATAACACATACAAGACAAAAAACATTTACAAATGTAATTTTAACAAACATTTAGTACAGAGGGAACAAAAATAAAAACCTACAAAAAGTAGCAGTATAGATAATAATTAAAAACGGAGAGATGTTAACTCGTGCATTCGTAATAATATATTGCCCAATATTATAATTTTATTAAAATATATATTTGTATAATAGGGCATCGCATGTTCATATAATTCTATACACTTCCGTATAAAATGTTATGATAAATAAATTCATCTGAGTATATATTTATTGTTATAAACAATGTAATATTTGTTTTCCAGTTACTATAGCGATACTGAAGCGATAGTATTCAATATAAAGTGGACGGTATACGCCAAGCATGTTTACATAAAATGCACACCAAATGCAAAATAAAGATTAAATATCTATATTTGACTTAAACTATTTACAACTAACGAAATAAACAATAATATATGTTTTTATTTAAACTTGTCACAATAAGTTTAACATAAAGAAGAGTGATGTAAGTTATAAAACACAAACTCATAGAAGCAGTGTAAGCACATCAACAGATGATGTCGGGAAACTTCAATCTGCAAAATTGCATTTTATCTTTAAACCTTATGTAAAATTATATATTATATATTGTTATTTTTTCTCGTTGTTTTGTTTTTATTATATACAATATATTAAGTTTCCCGGGTGAATGTCGCGTGTATGCTTGAATATGCATGTAGGTAGTAGATGGATGCTTTACTTCGGGAAGGCAGCGAGTCCCTTACTGAGGAGTCCCGCCGCGCCCTCGGCTCCGTCGTGAGCCGCGTTCGAGAAGTTACTGACAAGCTGAAAATATACTCATCTTAAGACATTAAATATTACTACTACATTGTATAATTTATATTAGGTTATAGATGGTAGACATGTTAAGGTAATAAAAATAATGCCTTCTTCTTGTATTAACATATCACAAACACTTCCACTATAACAACATATTTAAACGCAGCCATCTTTGGAACACAGATGATATGAACAGACCGCTCACCGCTTCACGCTTATCACTCAAGAACTTGTCGGCGTCCTTGATCTTGGCGTCAACGGCTTGGCTGGCGCTTTTGAGTCCCTGGTCGGCTGCGCCCTCCACGCGCTGAAGCGCTCCGTCTACAGCACCCTGCAGCGCCGTGCTCGCATCCGCGGCCGCCTTCTCCGCTGCCTTCTTGGACTCCTCAACAGCCGCATCTACACGTTGAAGATTCATTTATTATTTTGTTTGTGACGTTTTCGTATCGTGAATGTAATACTAGGTGGACAGTGCCCGCTGTTAGGTTAGTAATTCGTAATTCTCGTTACTAGGCAGTATCAGTGGTAATCACAAAAGCAAAGAGGCGTAACCTCCTGGTTTGTGTTAGTTATAAGATACGTACTGCCGGCGCGCTTGGCCTCCTCCTTGGCAGACTCAGCAGCGAGCCACGCCTTTTCCTTGGCGTCCTCAGCTGCCTTCTTAGTTGAGTCTACCGTCGCGTTGAATGTATCTATTTAAAAAAACGGAGTTTACGTTAGAAATGTCAAAAAGTCGTTATATATTTTTGAATATAAACGGTAAGTAGGTTAGTAGTATTTATTTCACACGCTCGGTTTCGCTCGCTCGGATGTTTCTGTAGAAGTTCAACTCGATTAAAACATATATCAGTAATTCTGTTCTTAAAATATAATTCAAAATAATGAATATCATATTCTTATTATCTTATAGCTAAGATATTTTCTTTTTGGAGTATAAGTTTTTTACGAATATATTAGAAAACATTTTCTGTTTCAATAATTTTAATTAGGTCAAGCTGCTTAAAGAAACGTAAAATCCAAATTAACAAAACGTTTATTTTTAATTATAGTATAAATTGAAAACATCCTTACGTCCATACATCCACACGACACACGACACACGCAAGTACCTTTGTGAAGAGGTTAATTGTAACAAAACCGACTTAAAAACTATTATAAATTACAAACCGCATATTATTAACATTAAATATTGTGCCTTGTTTGTTAGATTATTATCTTTTATTAAGAAATCACACCCCAATTAATACGTTCAAGGTTGTCACTGTAGCTACCTATTTCTACTTCAGATTCTGAGTCAGCTACATCACCGAGTTTGATTGTGATCAAATCTATAATTTATATCAAAATCAACTTTAATATAAAAATAAAATAAATATAAAAAAAAAAACAAAAAAATGTTCTTACTATTTTCACTTACCTTTTCACATTTAAGGAACATTCAGGAAGATAAAAGCAAAAAGAAAACAGTGTACCTTTGGAACTATCGAAATATTGTTTGGTATTATCAGCTGCCGTCCCACTCGCTTCCTCCACCGAAGATGTTAATGTATCTATAATATTTTGCAAAGGTGTTTAGAAAAGGAAAATTAATACGCAACTTTACATACAATTAGGTCGTTAGTAAAATACAGCATGCATCTAGTTAGTTACAAGTATTATTAGATAAAACTACTTAAACCAAAAGTCGTGTCTTCAATAAACTTCATTCAAAATAAAATCACACATTATCACACTAATACAAACAAGATACCTTTGGCGCTAGTAACTACTGAGGCGCTCTTATCACAGACCGTGGAAGCTAAACCTTTTGTTGCGTCTACCGTGCTCTGCTCTGAGTTCGACACTGTATCTAAAATAATACGAGCGAGTCAAGACAAAACCCTGAAGAAACTGTGACTCATACTATTGTTATAATTTAGGTTTGACTGTGTGTTTGTAATCAACGTTATTTATAATGGATAAGATGTAAGACCCTCTCTAACCTTTAGCTGCGCTGGCCAATGAGAGACCTTTGTCAATGGCCGATGATGCTACATTTTTAGTGCCTTCTATTGTACTGGCTACTGTGCCTATTGAAAGATAAAATAAGCTTTAATAAAAATGAAATCGATTCTATTATGCAATTTATATTTTCAATACCTTTAGCAGCCCCTAGTAAAGATGACCCTTTATCAACAGCAGATGTCGCTACGGATCTGGTCGTGTCTACAGTAGCATTGACAGTACTGGCTACCGCGTCTACAGTGATTTTGAAACATTACTTGAATAATCAAGTCTTAAGTTAAATAACTGCGATTCTTTATTAATACCATGTATACCTTTGGCAGCGCCAACGAAAGAAACACTTCTGTCTACGGCTGAAGAGGCTACGTTTGTGGTTGTATCTATTGTGCTTGCTAATGTTTCTACAAAATAAAACAATAATAATACTTATATAGTAAAACGAATACCATCGAGTAATAGAGTAGTACCTTTAGCTGTGCCTACTAACGAAGCACTTTTATCGGCAGCTGATGACGCAACACTTTTTGTAGTGTCTACAGTAGACTGGACAGTACTGGCTACTGTGTCTACAATATGACATGATTTATAATATTTTACAGTACATGTTAATTTTGGTATAATTTCAACTAGTTAATAGCAATAATGTATTCTAGCTACCTTTGGCACTGCTAACGATGGATACACCTTTGTCAAATGTCGAAACAGCTACATTTTTGGCTGTGTCTATTGAACTGGCTACCGTTTCTACAAAATCAAACTGCTTTAATGAAGTTCTACTTTGACTTGCTAATTATATTATATGGAATACATTATATACCTTTCGCAGCTCCTACTAGTGAGGAACCTTTGTCAACAACAGACGCTGTTGCACTTTTAGTTGCATCTACGGTAGAATTTACAGAACTTGCCAAAGTATCTACAAATATAATGAATCGCAAATAAAATACCCCAAAATAGAGCTGAAATAAAAAGGAAAACGCCATATACCTTTAGCACTTCCAAATAATGATGCACCTCTATCGACAACAGCTGTAGCTACGTTTTTGCTTGTATCTACTGTACTTGCTGCTGTATCTATGGCAGAAGTAAAGTGTAAGCCCTATATTATATATTATTAACATAAAATTGATTTAGCTATTAATTTAGATAAATTACCTTTAACAGCTCCTACAAGCGATACACCCTTATCTACAGCGGATGAAGCTACTGTTCTTGTAGTGTCTACAGACGCGCTAACAGTGCTCGCTACAGTATCTACAATTTATTAATATTCATGATAAAACTAAATTGTAGGAAATGTGGCACATTCTATTGATTGTGATACCTTTGACACCGCCGATGATTGCCGAACCCTTATCGAAAGCCGATGTTGCAATGTTTTTAGTGCTACCTACTGTCGTGGAGACAGAGCTTGCTACGGTACCTACAGTGCCGTAAAAGAAAATGAATATGTTTCAAACGAAGAAAAAATGTATCTTAAAATTTACCTCTTTCAGTAATACTGTCCAGTAAATTCTCGCTTGAAACAGAAAATAAGGGACATGATGACACGTATTACGTTATACACAAAATGTATGACTAAGTTATGTGTAATTCGTTCAAATATAATGTAATGCACACATACAACAGAGAGTTATATTTCAATTTACCTTTAGCGGAATCAACGTAAGATTTTCCCGTTTCAACAGTATTCTGTGCAGCTTTCTTTGTACTATCTACCGTACTTGCTACTGAATCTAAAATAATGTTAAAATTAAATTAAATAACGTATTCATTTTTTATTTGCTAAAACAGCAACATGGTTATATTGTAAGCCAAATGAACAACAAGCATTCTAACCTTTAGTATAATCTAAATAGGATTTTCCAAACTCTAATGCAGAGGACGCATAACTCTTTGAGTAATCCAGTGCAGATTGGAATGTATTTTGAGCTGAATCTACATATTTTTGGCAAACATAAATAATTAGTTGCAACGCCTAAACAAGCGCATGTAATCAGTTAAACGAAATAAATGTAGTCTGTACACACAAAGTAAGTTATAAGATCACACGATGATAGAAAACTAAACGTTAGTCACTATGTAACTCAAAAGCGAGTACGTCTCAGTCAAATACACAGACTCTTAATAAGCTTTTCCTTTGACCTACCTGTGTCGTTATCTACAAAAGATTATATTGTATTCTTTTTAGTATTATTAGATACAAAAATTTAATTATTGCAT
Organism: Dircenna loreta; assembly: GCA_963555665.1. NCBI lineage: Eukaryota > Metazoa > Arthropoda > Insecta > Lepidoptera > Nymphalidae > Dircenna > Dircenna loreta. The sequence goes on from OY743096.1 coordinate 16,278,018, forward strand.
CTTTTACATTGATTTCTGAACTGTTCATAAATTAGTTGAAATTATTCAAATATATTAAACAAATGGGTTTTATTAAATAGCTTGTTACCTTGGACATTGGTGGCGTAAGTCTTACTCGTATCTACTACTAATTGTGCAGATTTTTGTGTACTATCTACAGCACTTGCCACTGAATCTACAAATGACAAACTTGTATAGAAATGAAATAAATTATTTAAACATGGCTACAAAAATGAGTAACATTACCTTTAGCTGATAATGCATAGTTTTTTCCAGTCTCAAAAGCGGATGTAGCTGCTTTCTGTGTACTGTCTACTGAACTATTAATGGTATTTGATACTGTATCTAAAATAACATTTAAATAATTAAATAATGTGTTTACTAAAAATGAATTAAATGTCCAGCTTGTAGTCTACCTCTAGCGCTTGAAGCGTATTTTTTACTTGTATCTACAGCTGATTGAGCTGTGGCTTTAGACACGTCGAGGGTGCTTAGTAATGTGCTTGCTACAGAATCTACAAAATTTCGTTTACTGTAGAATAATTATCATGAATATATTTTTTATTATTTCTATTCATATAAGTCCCGTTAGAGCTTGTTCGATTACAATTGTCAGAGACAATATCTGACTGAATATATTTCGTTTAATTAGTTATTAATATGGCATGATTATAATTTTTAAAAAAGATTAATTACCTTTAGCGCTAGATGCATATGACTTTCCTGTTTCTAAAGCAGATTGAGCGGTTTTCTGTGTCGTATCTACAGCGCTCTGTACTGAGCTTGTCACTGAATCTAAGAGAGAATATTTCTTAATATCACCTTGAAACGATAACTAAGTAATAATTAATTTCATGAACTCTACCTTTAGCGCTAGATGCATATGACTTTCCTGTTTCTAAAGCAGATTGAGCGGTTTTCTGTGTCGTATCTACAGCGCTCTGTACTGAGCTTGTCACTGAATCTAAGAGAGAATATTTCTTAATATCACCTTGAAACGATAACTAAGTAATAATTAATTTCATGAACTCTACCTTTAGCGCTATATGCATATGACTTTCCTGTTTCTAAAGCAGATTGAGCGGTTTTCTGTGTCGTATCTACAGCGCTCTGTACTGAGCTTGTCACTGAATCTAAGAGAGAATATTTCTTAATATCACCTTGAAACGATAACTAAGTAATAATTAATTTCATAAACTCTACCTTTAGCGCTAGATGCATATGACTTTCCTGTTTCTAGAGCAGATTGAGCGGTTTTCTGTGTCGTATCTACAGCGCTCTGTACTGAGCTTGTCACTGAATCTAAGAGATAACATTTCTTAATATCTCCTTAAAACGATAAATGAGTAACTATTTCTATTAAAAAATTGTACCTTTAGCGCTAGATGCATATGACTTTCCTGTCTCTAAAGCAGATTGAGCGGTTTTCTGTGTCGTATCTACAGCGCTCTGTACTGAGCTTGTCACTGAATCTAAGAGAGAATATTTCTTAATATCACCTTGAAACGATAACTAAGTAATAATTAATTTCATGAACTCTACCTTTAGCGCTAGATGCATATGACTTTCCTGTTTCTAAAGCAGATTGAGCGGTTTTCTGTGTCGTATCTACAGCGCTCTGTACTGAGCTTGTCACTGAATCTAAGAGAGAATATTTCTTAATATCACCTTGAAACGATAACTAAGTAATAATTAATTTCATAAACTTTACCTTTAGCGCTAGATGCATATGACTTTCCTGTTTCTAGAGCAGATTGAGCGGTTTTCTGTGTCGTATCTACAGCGCTCTGTACTGAGCTTGTCACTGAATCTAAGAGATAACATTTCTTAATATCTCCTTAAAACGATAAATGAGTAACTATTTCTATTGAAAAATTGTACCTTTAGCGCTAGATGCATATGACTTTCCTGTTTCTAAAGCAGATTGAGCGGTTTTCTGTGTTGTATCTACAGCGCTCTGTACTGAATCTAAGAGAGAATATTTCTTAATATCACCTTGAAACGATAACTAAGTAATAATTAATTTCATGAACTCTACCTTTAGCGCTAGATGCATATGATTTTCCTGTTTCTAAAGCAGATTGAGCGGTTTTCTGTGTTGTATCTACAACGCTCTGTACTGAATCTAAGAGAGAATATTTCTTAATATCACCTTGAAACGATAACTAAGTAATAATTAATTTCATGAACTCTACCTTTAGCGCTAGATGCATATGACTTTCCTGTTTCTAAAGCAGATTGAGCAGCTTTCTGTGTCGTATCTACAGCAGACTGAACAGAGGTTGTGACTGTATCTATGAAATAGTTTTCTATAAATATCTATGTTTTATATAGATATAGTAACTACTGACACCTTTATTTGACGTACGCAAGTGATAACTGGTAATGATTCAAAGTGGAAAAGATATAAATATGTTTCTAATTTTACAACTTAAATTACATATTATTATTTTAGCAATTATCAGATACTTATTTTATCATGCAGTATTTTGTTATTTTTTATACCTATCATAAATTCTTCTCAAGTCTAAAATGATACAGTTTTTACATATTCTGTTCTTTTATTGTTTTGGATTGAAAACTGTAGTTGAAGTATATATAGACTGTGTTATTTTTAGTCTTTATACTTAATTCCATCACAATTTTAGTAATTTCTAATGTGGAAGATGTGCAATTTCTATTGTGCAAAATTCAAATTAGTAATAGTTAAAATAACCTACCTTTAGTTGTGTTGTATGCAGACTCTGCGGCTTTCTTCGTGTTATCTACTGTGGTAGCAAGAGTGTCTAGTAAATGAAAAGAAACCAAACAAAAAATAAATAATATTAAAAAAAAAAGATACTGAAATGAAAATGAAATAAAATAACTTAATAAATAAAAAAAAAGTATTAGCTACGCTTACACGAAAGATCGTTCAATCTTTCATAATCGTATTAGGTAATCTTTCTTTTATTACCGGGTATGTACTTATTTTTATTTTTGCGATAATTTATCTTTATAACATATATTAAGGTCATTTACTATCGAGTTCTTGATTTGATTCGGTTTCAGATAAATAATACATTTTTTTTTTAACAATCTTTTTAATAAATCTCGCAATTATTGTTAGTAACTAAATATTAAGAAAAACTTAAGTAAGTTAAGTACCCTGCAAGTTCCTTATAAGTCAATTTATACAATTTTATTTTATATATTTTCTCATATTCTATAAATATTTCTGCTAAAGAAGTAGCTCTGAAACTTAGGTATGGAGTTAAGTATGATATAAATTCTAGAGTAGTGAGTCGAAACCGAGTTTGCCGTCGAAGTCGAAACCGAGTCGTTAAGATAAATGTTACAATAATACGTTGAAATTTTCTTACCTTGACCTTTTATTGTATTATTTTTTATGTATGTTTTATAATAAGAGCAGGTATAGTGATAAGGATTTAATATAATTATACCTAAACGAAAATCGTTACGACTCTATCGTTTCAATTATTTATAATGCGGTTTAAAAACAAACGTGTCAGGTTTAAAGTTCAGACGGATTTACAAAAGTGCCGCTTAATGGCGAAAATACGTTGATACTGTTGCCGTCCATACATTTTAGCTCTTAATACATATTTTTTGTAGCCTAGGCTTAAGCGTAGGCTTCAACTTTAAACAAGTTATATTACCTTTAGTGGTGTCGACGACCTTCATGCCATCAGCCACAGCCCTACTGGCGGCGTCCTTGGCCTCGCCAGCCGCCAGAGACACCTTACCCAGCTCCTTGTCGAGAGCGTCGATTGCGGAGTTTTTCACGTTTGCAGCTGGAATTCGAATTATTAATCACTAGAAAAAGTGAGAAAAATATAAAGATACGTATAAGGAATTGGTAACAACAAAGTAATTAAGAATAAACAATCTATTAAGATGTCTAAAGAGATATCTTTAAAAAGTCCGGAGAGCAGTAGAGTGAGTATGCAAATTTTATTGACCTTGGAAAAATTGAGATCAAAACTGGATTGGATTCATTACCGACGGTGAAGAGCGAGGTCAGGTTAATACATCGGATTGAAAAATACACTTTCTCACTATATTTACAAAACAGGATCTTTATCTATACTTTTAAATCCGAAAACATAAACTAAATATGATGATAACAATTGAATATTTATTATTTTTTTCTTACCATTATTAGCAGCATTTTCAGCATTTTTTTCAACGCCGCCTACAAATTCTCCAGTCTTTTTGACTTGCTCCTCAACAACATGAGCTGCCTCTGTGGCCTTTTCTTGAGCTATTTGCTCAACGTCTTTCTTCTTCCTTTCGAATAGAGAAGCAGTCTTCTCTCCGATGCTTCGGAACGCGCCTTTGAAAAAACATATTTTTAGTCACAAAAATATACATTTTTTAATATTATTTATGGTTTTACATTTCGACTAACAACTGTTTTATATCATGAAATCGTAAGATAACATTTTAAAGTTTTTAAAACAAATAAAAAACGTACAAAAACTGTTTTATTGACCACAGCACGCATTTTGTGATTGATTGGTCGATAAGTCAATAATATGTACTAGAATTTCAGCCGTCGGGTCCTCGAGGAGAATAGTGACTTAAAATGATACAAATTATTGTAATTTATTTGTAGAAAAAACGATTACACTGTCAAGATGCGTCACCGACAGCACTAAGCACATAGATTGAATAAAAACAACATTTATATATAACACGTAATATAACAGGTACCTATATAAAAAATGACCTTCGGCATAGACATCATACTAACTTACTGTTACATAGTAACGCTATTCTTTTATTGTTATAAAATATAACTGAGCACATGTTAATTAATAATAATATACAATAGTATAAACTTATAACAACTTTATTTTGTATACAATCAAACATAGACATAATATATTTTGGTATTTAAACACTATATATGCCTGTGGCTACGCGTCAATACACAAGGACTGCGTCTAGAATCTTATTGATTCTATTTCCCGTCCGGTCAAATGACCTATCAAACCCCTCCCCCTTTTACTGCCTAATAAAGTTCAGAATATACGTGACATTTATGAAACACCCAAAATTCTCTGTTGAGTTATGTTTACCCGAAGTTTGATTGAGTCCTACTGCTTCTGCGTTTACAATAAATAGCCAAAAATACATTAAATATTTTTAATTGCTTTCAAAATATGCCAGTATTGATGTTTAATATTTTACAAACGATTTTTTTCGCCAAAAGTTTAAGCTGCTAAAGATGTATGGAAACGAACGAGCTTAGTTAGAGTTTAGACCATTTAGCAAGCAGTCTCTTCATTAGTACAAGATGAAAACTAAATATTGATTAAAGGCCGCCTCACTGGACTGCGGTAATATTATTAATTTCCATGAAAACTTAATCAATATATAATGGCGACTGCACCAGTAGCAAAGAAACACGTCACTGAGCAGTTATTAATATGAAATTAGTAGTAGATAATGGAAACGACATTAGTGAGAATAAAAATAGTAGAATTGAACTCACCAACATTCTTGTCTGTCGGAAAGCATGGAAAAATAATTATTTATAGTTCTAATTATATTATTAATAATCAACTACAATACCTTCTACCTATAATAGTTCAAGCCAAGAATCTAAACTACAACTATGACTGTACAAAATAATACTTATATCATTCGTGCAATGTTTCAATTTCATATAAGACATGCAAGGTTGACTCGTTACTCTTAGCTACCTACATGCTAAATGATAATTGGGTTCACGTCAGTGTCGATTTGATAATGTATCATGCATTTGAGCTAACAATTTACTTTCTAAGTTATCGACGTGGTGGTAAGTCAGTCAGTGATATGTCGAAGTCTATAAAATTAGTCGTGCTCTACTTCGGAGACTGAGCGAGCAAGATGCACCCCGCATATAACTGGCAGTTGGCACGCGACCCTGTTAGCTTTTCTAATCAAAAGCGTTTTAAAAAGAAAAGATGGTTAATATTAAAAACAACAAAGAAGTTTACCAGCTTTTTCTATAAGTTAGTATCAATTATCGAGTTAGGATTTTTTAAAACTTTTATGTTGAATGTTTGTGTGCGTAAAATATCCTTTGTAGTTTGTTGTTTATTGTGTCGTTATAGCAGTATAATAGAACATGAATACAAAGTTACATCAAAATTGGTTGAGTAATGCTATCTTTACGCGAGTACATATCTACCCATGTACAAATTAAAAATTGTTTTTCGCCTTGTTTAGAAGCATTCATGAGCTTAACTCAGTCGATTGTGAATTTTTTATTGCAGTGTACCAATATTTTTTCAATAAAATTGTGTTTTTCTCAAGTTTACCCGGTGCCAATTTAGTATCGAAATTTGGATATTGTTATACCTAATAGGTTTTATATTTTAGTGTAAGCTCTCAAGTATCTTTCATTCGAATCGTTTGAATATCAAAACGAAAAAAAAACTTAATAGCGACTTTACATTCTAAAACAGTCCGTGGAAATACTATAAATAATTAAATATATGTAAATTATTAATTATTTATTTCGCTTTTACTATTGGAGTTTTAAATCCTATGCAAATTAGTTTATAAAAATGGAATTAAAGAGTTTACAACAGCGTAAAAAACATATTATAAGAATTATACATTAAAAAATGAAGCAAATGTTCTAATTTTAAGATAAATACAACAGATGGTCAGCGGAATATAATCAATCCATCTCTGGAGTGCGGACGGTGACCTCGGCCTCTTCTCGAACCGGCTTCAAGTACATACTTGCTATAATAAAGCTACCTAACATTGGTTTAAACTAGGCTTTAAACAAATTTACTATTACTATCATATTTTTAATTATAAACTGTACATTTCATTTATAATGTAATCCGCTAACTGCTAACCTAACCTGTCAGCGAACAGTAACCGTTTGATCAGCTCTGCCATATAAGAGAAATGCTTTTTCGTTTTTTTACATAATATTTCGAAAGTATTTTATTTAAATATTTTTGTGTTCCAAGTAAAAAGATTCATTATTATAATGATCTTTTGCTAATTAAATAATATAGTATATATAAACCGTTAGGACAGCACCAAGCAGACGTGATAAAAAAATCAGATTATTTTTTCAAAGCAAATATTACATTATTTATCGATTTCATGCCATTAACAATTTATCCATAGACAATGGAAAAAAGACGTGGGCAAAAAGAGTGCAAAAGTGTTGGCAGTCGTTAGCGCTGCGAGTGTCACACGAGTACATCGGCCCACATCTGATCTAAAATTGAGCCCATCATGGTTGTTTTTGTATGATTTGACATATATTATAACGTAATGGTGAGTGGGTGAGTAACAAGATATGCTGAAGATGAATGGAAGAAGGACGGACTTCAGTCGTTCACACAATGTCCATGGTTAACGATAAGTTATATATTTTTAAAAGTGAGTGCTATTCTCCGTCTACGCTACACTTTAGGTGATCGTCGATGTCCAATTAGCAAGACACTTCATAATGAGTAATTGTCTTGGAGGTTACTTTAATAAGATAACCTTTGAATGCCATCATCAGATTGACGCTAATTAATAGCTAACAATCAACAACTTGGCAGGAAATACATTCCTCTTTTATTTAAGATTCCTTATAAATATAGGATTATTTGAAAACTTATAACTGTAATGATGCTACCCAGCAGCTCGCACCGCTCAGTGCATAGCTCATATATTTGAAAGATGGCTAATTTAATGATGTGCCTGTACAACACCTTGTAGATCAAACTCCCTGTTAAGTTAATAGATTTGGCTGTTAAACTATTTACTATTAGGTATATTTTCGGACGTGAATCTCATCCGCTTGATTACTCAAGCTCAATGTTTACGAAAGTTAAAAATATCCCGAGATAACAGTTACCAGGTTTACATAATACCGGAGAATTAACGCCCACTTGTGGTAGTGGTTCTCAGAAGACGTTGTGGTACTTAAATGTTACTAAATGGGTTTCAATTTTTAGGTCGTGTAATTAATAATAAGCCTATTATTTTGAAAATTTCTATTTTTACGTTAAATAACTAGTAAAGTAGTAATCTAAGTCTTACTACATACTTTAATCTTCAATTATTAGTGTATAATTTAACTGAGTAACATAAAAAACTAACAAAACCCAAAGTAATATAATTAACTAACTACACTAGTATGTAAGGAAACAATATTTAAAATTCGTAATAGCTGTTGCCAGCTACCAAATTCAAACCAACAAAGACAGCATATGAAATAATACATATAGTTGAGGTGGGTCCTGTCACAGTAGGTATACTACAATACCACTCCCATTTTTATAAGTTCATAAAGGTCACTGAAACAATTTCCCACTCCATTATTAGTCGCCAGTCTGTCTAGGTCAATCTAGACCGCATCGATCGGACCTAACAGCTACAAAGGTATTAAGTAATTAGGTAATAACTGGTGACCAAATAAAGTCAACATTTATCTCGAAAACATATTACATATATATTGAACTCATACATTAATATTTACACACAGACACACGGTAAGAATATTTTTTGTGATTGAATTCTCGAATTTATTTCGCAAATTGTTATCTTATCTACAATATATAAGTAAACAACTGTTACTGGAGTTTACTGGAAGAACGAGAGCATATAGTGAAATCAAACATTAAATCTCAAAAAACCATAGTATACAAATTATTTGTAGCCATAGAGGTTTAGTGAAAAAATCTTAATATAATCTTAAATGTTAACTAGAATATCCTGAGCAACGATGACATCACCGTGATGTGATTTCTCTGAAACGATTTGGAAGTACGTCATCTGTTCTTGACTATCATTGAACTGGACTACACTTCTGGTTACATCAGCGCGGGAGAAAATAACTATACACATTTAATATACCACTTCATATCATACGTACCTACTCGTATTAATATTATACAGTAACTGTCTATATTTATTATTAATATTATAATATTCTTGAGACAATTAATTTCAGAAAGAACATTATTCAATGTCGTAAATATATATATATTTTATTTTGATAATGATTTTATTTTGTTATTCTTAGTCTGGCCATAAATACTGTTACACTTAAAAATAAAAAAAATATTACATTTGAATTTCGAATCTCTCACTTTCATACCATTGTTCATTGTGTTCTCTCATTTTGGCGCCAATACATTGTACAATATTTTGCGATATTAAAATGGAGTGGGGTGAAGAGCTCCGAATCGCTGTGATTGCATTACACAAAGTAGATGTGGAGTCAAATGCATTTTTTAAAATTCTCCATACACTTGGTGTTAGTAAAACGTTTGTGTACCGGGCTATTAATAGGTACAATAAGACTTCCTCTGTTTGTGACAGAAAAAGATCTGGCCGTCCACGCAGTGTTCGTACGAAAAAGGTGGTCAAAGCAGTAAGGGAAAGAATTCGAAGAAATCCTGACAGAAAGCAAAAGATTTTAGCCCGAGCTAAAATCTTTTGCTTTCTGTACCTGTATCTGTACCTGTGTGTTTTATAAAGCACCTAGAACCATGTCGCGCATTTTAAAAGATAACTCAGGACTTGCAGCCTATAAGAGACGCACTGGTCATTTCTTAACTGATAATTTAAAGAAGAATACGGTAAAATCGAAACAACAACTGAAGCTTACCAAAGGGAGGTCACAGAAAAAATTTGTTTACGGAAGAGAAAATTTTACAATTGAGCAACATTTTAACAAACAAAATGACCGTGCTTATGCTCAAAGCTCTAAGGAAGCTTCCCAATTAGTCAACAGAGTGCAATGTGGACATATACGACTTCAGTGATGGTTTGGTGGTGTGTTAGCTATGAAGGAGTGACTGAGCCATATTTTTGTGAAAAAGGTATCAAAACATCGGCACAAGTATATCAAGACACAATTTTTGAGAAGGTAGTTAAGCCCCTTAACATCACCATGTTCAATATGGTTATTGAACATGGTTTGGTCTTTCCAGCAAGACTCGGCGCCGGGTCATAAAGATCGTTCCACGCAGTCTTGGTTGGAAGCGAACGTTTCGGACTTCATCAGAGCTGAAGACTGGCCGTCGTCTAGTCCCGATCTTAATCCGCTGGATTATAATTTATGGTCAATTTTAGAGAGTACAGCTTGCTCTAAACGCCATGATAATTTGGAGTCCCTAACACAATCTATTGGCAGTAAAGAATTTTCTGATGAAAAGAGTGCGTGCTTCTATTGATAACTGGCCTCAACGTATAAAAGACTGTATTGCAGCTAATGGAGACCACTTCGAATAAGCTTTATATATTTTTAATTGTTTTATATTTATGTACTAAACCAACATACTATAAAAGTAATAAATATTATTTAAAGTTTTTTTTTTTAAGTGTAACAGTATTTATGGCCACACTAAGTATAATAAGAATATTCTAGATAAGGATTTCGTTTTAATTAACATTATATTGAAACAATTAAATACAATTGAATTGACTTATAACATGTTACAATAAAGATTAACATTATTTTTTATAATTTGTTGTTTAAAACAATACCTTTAGAGAATAATATTTAGGTCATAAGACGGTCTGAGTCGTTTCCTGTCCAGAAAGTTAAAACCTACGCGTTAAGAACTACATTCAATCTAAGTGATAAGACTTATTGAGATGGCATTGCAACAGTGCCTACAATATTGAGATTTATCAAACCTTTAAATATAAGTAAAGCTTTTTGCTAATGCGGCTTGCGAAACAGATTACCGAATGTGCTTACAACTAAATAGAAGTGTGTGTTACGTTTTTACTGACCGTTAAAAAAACTACTGTGAGAGTTTGGTTGTCCTAGAAGATTGTCTCTCTTGAATTCTCGACGCAGGTAATATTTTAGAGCTAGCCTATGTAGAAAACCAGCCACTAGAAACTTATCGGAGCCATCATAACATGTTCGAAACGATCACACACAAAAAAATATTCCTACGTCATGAACTATTTTAGTACAAATAGATCGGTCGAGCTAAATTCAAGGTGCTCAAAATCTTTTAACTGACTTCATTCTTATTAGAATGTTTAATACTTATTTATTAAATATTTTAGTTTTATATTTTCCTCCTAATATATTTTTGAAATATTTTTTTTATGTGGTTATTTCGTGATATTAAACTACACAAGTTACAAATTAGGAAATCGTTTATTAAAAACTGCTTGAGAACAAAAGATAATGTTTGAAGCAAAAAGCATTGCATTGTTCTTCTACAGTAATATGGGCGCTTATTATATTATGAGTTGTTTATTTAATTTCTAGATATCTAGAAATTATAATATTTTTTTCCAATCACTATTATTAGTATTAGATTATATAATCTAAAATAGAGGTGATTGGAAAAATAAATAAACAATTACAACTTCTTTGCTCGATTAAATTTGTCTAATTAGTTTTATTCTGAAATTCTTTTTAATGTATGTAATGTATCCAGTAAGTTTAACGGAAATCTTATATTATATAATAGTAATCTGTGGCTTAGAAACTGACATGACTGATATTTCATATTGAATTACTTGTACCAATAATATCGATTTCCCTGTTCTAGGCGATCTTACATAAAGAAATAATACTTCGATTTTAAATACTAAAATATTTGCTATAACAATCCTATATTCAAACAATTGTATAGAAGTTTTTATAAAAATAATTTAAAATTTCGTGTTAACGATCCGCAAGGACCGCAACATACGAAGCGACATTCCTCCAAAGAGGTCTATATATCTATCTCTTTCGTTACAGTGGAGCTCTGGTCTGTTAAAAAGAGACAAAAGTTTAGATATAAAACACGAACTTGGTGATGTCATCGGTAGGTGTTTGAGAACATTTGTTTTGATTGTTCTAAGTCACGACGGTTTGGATTTGAATAAACAGAATATAATATTAATTCATAATTATATTGTAAACGTCAGATAGTATATGATACAAGTAAAATACCCAAAAGTGATTGACATTGCCAAGAGAAACATTTCAAAATTGTTCATACTGACGAGCTATTTTTAGGTGTATAATAAAGACCATTGCTTTTAGTTCGTGGCTTTAGTTAAATATACTATGTATAATTTTCATACGGCAACACCACATCTTTTGTATACATTGCTGATTGCAGCTTTTTGTGAGGCTAATACATAGTAATAGTTGACCACCTACGCGAATAATATCTGGTCGTTAAATAATTTCCTGGCTCGATCTCTAACCAGCGATAACATTCTATTCAGAGGATTTTGTTATACTATCTACTTTTGTGTGGTTTATTCATTGATTTAAAGCTAAACTAATAAACATCAATTTTCATATATTTATTCTATAAACCGATTCAAACTTTTTGTTCTTGAATTAGTAATTTTGGGTATAGAACCATTACCTGACCCCGCACTCACGCCTTTTATTTGACCTTTGCGTGCCAATTGGATCGTAGTGTCATGGGTCAGGGTACAAAGAACAAAAGTAGTCTAGTCGTTATTTCGCAGAATCAAATCGCGGTGAATCATATTATACCAATACGTAGGTATGTAGTATATACAGCGGTATGCGATACAGCGACCGTGACCTCTGTGGGTGCGCGTGCACGGAGCGTGCTCCCTGGATGATACTTGTATTAATATACCAGCCTCCTGTATAATATTTGTTTCATATGTTGAAAGTATTTGAAGGACACATGGAAATAACTCATTTTATACAAACCATTAAAGGGAAATTACCTATTTGTTTTATTAATTACAAATAACTATTCTATAATAAGATATCCTGTTAGATATATATAATTCTTTATAAGCCGTGCGTTGTAAGAATATTGACTTATTGTGCGACTTTTTGAATGTTTTAATTAATATTTAACATTCTATGTTGTATACCTACTGCAACCCGACTATTATAATAGATATACATTAAAATAATTTAAATAATACGTTATTATTTTAATTAAATGGTAAATGTTAAGTCAAATTAATTAACATTAGGTGACTAAAAATATTATATTATAACTATATATTTCAGTGCTATATAGTTCAGGGTGCGAGCGGTGCAGTCGCACCGGGCATCAAAAGGAGAGGGGCATCAAAGTCAATAATCAATTCTTCTAATTTTTTTCAATCAACAATCAAGAAATGTACAAGAAAAATGAGAAAATGAAAATTACAATCTAGAGGCAAATAAAATAAAATTGAGTAAAATATAGATTTTCTATGAGCCATTTTAAAGGGCATCAAGTCATAAGCCGAGTAGCAAATACCCTAACTACGCCACTGATATATTTAAACTTTCTTTGCTAAATTTATGTGAATTTTGTCATTTTTGATATATTTTATTAACTGATTTTTATTAGTTTTGTTAAGTATCTGTAATATTGTTCACGTAGTTTGAAAAGCTGGAATAAATAATGTACTTTATTTTTTTATTCCTATGAATATGCATTTTATTTAAATACAGACTTTACATTTATATTCTTGGCACCAAAACGAACTTCTAATTATGTGTTGAACGTGACTTGTTAATATTTACGTATTTATCCACTTTATTGGATTTATGACTGGCTGGCTAGAGCAATGTTAGGTACTGCGTAGTGCGTGGCTACTGGAAAAAAATAATAACCATTTGATATTTTTAATATTCGTATTTTATTTAACACGTACCGCTTGATATTCATTTCATTATTTTTTAATTCTTATTTATTTATAATAACAGTAGTTATATATTTAAATATTATTTTACAAAAGTAGTGCATGTGTTTACAAAAAATGTATTACTTAATTGCCTCATAAGGATGTAGATAAGTATACGATGAAGTCAGCAATATTAATTGTTTTAAAACGAGTTACATACTTAGAGGTTTTTAAGGAACTTGTTTCTAGAAGAGTTAATAGATCAATGAATCAGATACTTGTAGTTTTCTTTGTATTTCAAACAATTCTGTTATGGTTAATGTAAAGGTATTCCATTATTGTGACATAATCTTCAGCTCTTAGCATGTTTTTGTGGCGTCATTAGTATGCCTGTATTCTGTATGTATTCTTTTTGTAACGAAATGAAGTAAAGAGTGTTTTTAACTTAAATATATATTAATAATAAGCAATAATAAAAAAAATCGTTTTCTTTCTATATGATTTTATTAGCTCCGCCCTCTTGACTGCAGGACCTGTAGATGAATTCCATCTCTGTGACTTTATAATTCGATGAAGTGATTGTTCCGTTCAATCAGACGTGAGTCATCAATCTAATGATGTTGTTTCATACATTCCAAAACAATTGTTATCTCACAGCGTGCTATGTTCTGTATTTTGACCTTAATTAATTTTCCTGGCATTTAAACAAGGCATGCCATGTGTTTTTTTGTATATTGTCGTGTGACATGGATTCCTGTTAGATTACAATTTTTTATATATGTTTGCAATTTGCACTCATATTTTATATCGTCATAAATACAAGTTTAATAATAATATTTACAAAAGAACTCAACACTGAAACTGACATGCGTGGAAAAAAAAATATTGCGCATTTTACCAAGCTTTTTCAGTATAAAGTTCTGTTTAAATGGATATATTTTTTTGTTGATTGATAACTTTCTACCTGTAATGTAAATTATGTATGACTTTAGCATGCAGTGTGAAATATACTTTACATAACTATCCACTTAAAATATATTTAAATGTCAAATTGAGAGATTATCTTAATACCATAGAGGTACAAGGTATTATTATAAAACAAGTAATTATTTTAACCACAAGGTACAATACAATATATATCTAATTTATTTTTTTTTTTTATATTTATATTTATCTACCATAAAACTACAACTTACAAATACATTTAAATTAAAAAGTAAACAACGTGAGATGGTTCACTTATCATTATATTCACAGTAACTTTATACTTATTTATTATTAAATGTAGATCTACTATACCTACTTTTCACTAACTACGAAGATAAAGTGGAAGCATGTTTTCACAGCCAAAGTAATTATATCATATTATAAGATGTTTAAAATTTCAAACTCTACATCTAGCGAACCACGAAACTACAATACACACCTTAAATAAATTATTACACAGAGAAGGATAGTTACTATTAAAGGCATTGTAAATTCAATTACATATCCCGTATGCAATATTATTTAAAAAAATATATATAAAAAGTTTTACCTTAAATTACCTAAATAGTTATTCAAACATTAATAAATTATTAAATTGAATTCTTACCTGCGATTCCGCTGAACATTTTGAATTCGAATGAAAAAAGTTCACAATTTAATAAATCTTTACCACAGAACTATTTTTATTACACAATTGAACCAATTTTAACTTAGCGCCGTTTGAAAGAACACAGTATGACCGAATCGTCGTAATAATATACTCAACCTTCAATCGCACTGCAAGTATGTACTTAAAAATACGATACCCGAACTCTACCGAACACTCTACCGACTAAACAAGAGCCGCGATTCGAGAAATAATAAACGAGCAAACGAATGATCGAATGCAGCTATTTTTACCGCTTACGTCGTAAACATTGCGTTTTGTTTTTATATTGTTATCATCAGCAGTAACTTATTTAATTTTTATAATTTAAATTTAAGATAATCGCAAAATATTATTATAGTTTTGAGGCTATAACTACGGTAATTATTTCTTGTTTGCTTGTTTGCAGAGGCAGCTAAATAATTTTTATATAAAAAAAACAAACAAAACATTTAAGTGTAATATTTATATTATATATTTTATTTATATTATACGTATTATTAAAAAAAGTACAATTTATACATAACATTTGTAGGTTTTTTTTAATGGTATCCCTATCGTTGTTGCCTAGCAACGGTTCGCTGCCAAAACAAATGTTTAAAATGTCAAGAATGGTATTGATAATTGCTTATAGCAATAAATGTTTGCAGTTTAGTTGCCAATGTAGAAGGAATGTCGAAAGAAAATAATAATTTACGGCTACTTGGCTCGCCAGTGAATTTAACAAATCGAAACAAGAGGAAAGAAGATAGAAAGAATTCGAGAAATAGACCGCGATCTGCACTACAAAACTCTACTACTCCGGTAAATATTCATATAAAACTATTGAATAGTAAATACGTGTTTGATCAATGCGGAGAACTATGTAGTTCTGATGTGATATTTGATTTATTTTAATGTTGATATATTGAAAAATTTATTATTAGTAAGGAAGAAAAGTTTCCTTTTTTAGAAAGAATATGAACATTTGAAAATTGATTAAATATTAACTTTTTTTTTTATACATAGTTGTTAAAACTAATTATAATATTTAAGAATAATTTATTTATATGTGAGTATAAATTTAGAATGAAGGGGCTAAAAACAGTAATATTTTATTACAGGATATCCCAGAAAGATACAAGAGGCCCTTCTCTGCAGATACCAAGGACCGTGCACCATCTACAAGATCATTTTACAAAACTTTTAGTGCTGATTTACTGCAATCATATAACAGTATGTTCTCTTTTATATATTTCAAAAGACAAACTTAATTATTAATTTTATTTTATAAATAAATAAATTAATTAAAATAATGTAATAAATACAATTACTTTAACATAATTTGGCTTCCATAGCTACATACATTTCCTTAAAGATTTTCTTTAATATAATAATTTAGAATAAAATAAATAGTAATATACATTTGTTATTGTTCCCAGATTCCCCACTAAGTGTAAGAGTGCTCCCACCAACTGAAGACCTACTGACACATTCAAAAGTTCACTTCAATCAATATAATAAAAAAAAGGAAGTAAGCAGCAATGCTTCTGATTTTGGCTCCGAGGATACCTTCATTAGTTTAGGATCAAAAATAAAAGCAAAAGCACAAACTGGGTGTAAAAACAGATATCCCATAACAAAAAACATATTAAAATACAGGAACATTGCAAAGAAGGGACGTAAACTCATGGAGAACGTGAATGAAGCCACCAATAGTAATAATGATAGCAACTATGGTTTGGAAATTACAATAAAGGAAAAATCTAGATCACCATCACCAACTAGAAACAGAGATTTATTTCAATTGAGATGTTCTTCACCGCTGAGAAATCAGGCTTATGAGTCGTATTTCTTATCCCTGGAAGATGTTAAAAGTGGGGATGGTATTGCAGGGCGAGTTTCCTTCACCCCAGTCAATACTGATATTGAGAGAACCATGGATACGTGTTCTCGTCGCTTGAGTTTAACAAAACAGCAATTGTCGTTGGTGGAAGAGGAATCTGCTCAAGATGTTGATAGCATTCCGTCCCAAAATATGGGTAGCTTATCTCCAAAGATTTTATACGACTCTAATAAAAAACTATCCAATGATGGAGAAAATTTGGACGATATAAATTATAGTCAAAATCAAATCAATAACGAAGTAAAGTTATTAAAAGATACACAAGTTTTTAATAACGACACACAACATTACAGCACATTTTATGACGATATTCATTCGAATACACCAGATTCTTTCCACACCAGACTGTCGAGTGCCGCTGTACACACAGACTGTTCTTCCAAAGATTCAGGCTATCCTGACAGTGCTAATAAGAATGAAAGAACATTGAAACAAAATTATCCTTTGTCTAATTCATTCCCAAATTCTTTTCCAAGATCTGCGAATTTTAAAGATAACACAGATCCGTCTAAAAGTTTCGATTTTTCGGTGCCCACGAATAAAAGCTTTGAAAATTATGAAACCGACAAAAATTGGACTGAACCTCTGAATCACAGCAGGTTACTCTACAAAGACTTCTTTCTAAAGAAAGAGGGTCACATCCCTCCTCCACAAAATACTCCCACAAAAAGTGATATCCCTATTCCAGGCACAAATGAAGTACTTGATGAAAAAACGAACCAAGAAGCTGAAAAATTAGAATATCCGACTTATCTTCTAAATAGTACCTCAAAAGCGTACACTTCGAAAGTCATCGAAGACTACAAAAAGGAACTAGATGCTATTAACACACTTCATGAACTTACAATTAAAGATATCAAAGTGGACGTCATCTCGCCAACCCCTCTTAATATAAATGAATTGTTTGAACAACATGCTGATAGTAAAGATTCCAATGAAGTGTCGCAAGGAAGTTCAAATAACAGTGACACCCCCGTCGCTAGCGACAGAGACATTGACAACAAGAGAGACATATCGAAAGTTACAACTAAAGAATTGATTCAAAACTATCTAAAAGTAAAGAGTGATTATACCAAAGAGTTACCAAAAAATGCAAAGAAATATGACAAAAAAATTAATAATATGAACTCGAAATTTGAGGAAAACTCTGGTTATAAACAATATTGGAATAATAGAAATGCAAAAAGTAATACGGATAGAAGTACCACACCAGCTAATGTAAAACAACAACAAAAGAGCGCACTCAGCGCTCGAGCGCCTTCAAGCGCTAGAATCGAAAGCGTTCAGAACGACAAAGATATTGAATCATGGATGTCCTTGTCCGCTCCGTCACCGAGAATTCTCCAAATTGATAACATTCAAGAGAACTTGGAATCTCCTAAAACTGTTACAAAAATCGAAGAAATTGTAGAAGTCCAAATAAAATCTCATACCACCGCTATACCGGAAATAGCAAAGCAAAAGGAACTTAACCAAAAATCTACAATAGTAGATATATATTCAATGTTAAAAGAAATTGAAAGTTTTGGAGATAATCCTGTTACTGTATCGAAAACAAACAAACCTAGCGAGCCAGAAATGAAACCAAATGAAAGATGCCCGACATCTAAGGATAACTTCCTGTAAATTGACTTAATATATAATATAATTTAACAAAATCTTCTAGTATTATAAGCGCTAATATTTGTTGGTTTGTATTTTTCAAACTAATTTACTCAATAGTATTGTATGGTCTAATACACTATTTATTTCAGGGAAATATTTGATTTCTTAGAAAAGGTGGAACAGAGCGCTAACGACGCCCTCTCCGTGGTCACGAACACTGCGCCTCAGAACATTCCGAAGTAACAAAAATAACAAAAAATAATAGTCACTAAATAATTTAGAGTCGCACTTTAAAATGAGCTGATAGATAATCGTTTTTAATTGCACTGAAAAAACATGTCTTCCAAAATGGTCGCTTTTCAAGTTGATTAGAAAACACTACTGAGCAACTCTACACTCGCTCTAAATAGTCCTCATAGTAAATGTTGTATCAAATAGTTTGTATGTGTGTATTATTAATGCTTTAAATTATATAACATTTTCAGACTCGAAGCTCTCCTAAAACTTCCACAGACAGAGTTAGCTCAGAGGCTGGTGACTCTGTCATTACAATTAGAAGAACGTTCCTGCTGCATCGCCTTGCTGCAGGAAAGTCTCGCCACCCACAAGGAACAGGTATTATTGTATTTCATTATTCAACTTAGTAAAATACTATTTATTTGTAATTATCTTTTCAATTTATTTGTAATACAAACTTGAAATGACAACAGTTTTGCTCAAACACATTTTGATCAAACTCCTACATTTGTGGATAAGCCAAATTAAAAAGACTCATAGATATCTGGCCATTCATTTGAGAGCTAACATGCTACAGACAAACAGACAGACAGATGCTTCAACGCAAAATGTGACTTAACACAGAATTTATTTCCGGTTCGATGTAATTCTTTATGGACCAGACTATGATGAATATTGGTGTCAGCTCAGGGACAGATTACTTCGTTTGAAAAGGAAACAATGATGTCGGTAGCACAATAACATTTATACAAAATATTTTTAGATGATCAGCAAAGTAAGCAATCTGGAGAAGCAGTCTCATCGTAACATCGCCAAAGTGAAGCAGGAGTGCGAGGAGACCATCAAGAGGCATCAGACCTTCATCGATCAGGTGGCCTTAGTTTATATTTAACTAGCTTTCTTTCGCTTACTAAATAAAAAACTTATGACTAAACTACCGGAGTGGTCGCGCCCACGCAGCTTGTTGTGACTGATGATTGGTGAACCTTGTCCAGTCCCCTCGGAAAATTAGTTTTTCGTTATTTTTTGGAGAAGATCTATCGTTTTCCAAGTCATTTGCAAAATGTCATTAAAATCTGTCATTATTTTGCTTGTTGGAGAAACATATAAACTAACATTTACAATATTAGTAGTAAAGTTTGTTTATTATTGATATAATTGATAGCTTCGTCCTTACATGACATCAATCACTGAATCACATTGAATCACATATTCAGTTATCACATAACAAATAACCAGCGTCATAGTTTGATCAGACACACTCCAACTATAAATATACACTTCAGTAAAACAAAGTAATTACCACAGATTGTTGAATCCCTCCTCTCACCCTTCACTGTTTTATTCCCGTGGTTCATTGTCGCTGGAAATGTAGTTCTAATACCTGTTACTAAACGATAAAGATAAAACAAATTACACTAATAGTAAACATTCAGAAATATCTATCTAAGTATAAAACTCACAACCCTCTCCCATCCAATATGGAATAAATATAAATAATACTTGCCACCAGTTAATAAACGACAAGAAGACCCTCAACCACCGCATAGAGCAGCTGGTGGAGGAGCGTCGCTCCCTGGAGGAGCGCTGGAGGAGGAGCGCCGTCACGCTGGAGGAGCGCTACAAGCTGGAGTTGCGCAACCAACACGACAAGATGGCCGCCTCGCAACAGGTACGCCCTCTGGGGCGGAGTCACCTCACACTGCGGCCTCGCTTGCACACTTGTACCCACAGTGAGTTGGTGACGGCGGGTACGTCCAGACACACTCTTTGACGATCATTGTTTATAGATATAATTAAGGGAACGTACCCGAACTATGACGACCCCCAATGTATCTGACAGACTTCATAGGACTTTTTTATCATAAAAAGTGTAGTTAGTATATTTAGAAATTTATTATGTTTAATTTCTTGTATCTCCTGTGTTATTTCTCGCGGCAATGTCTTTAGCAATAATATTTTATTTAAAGGCTATCAAGGTCAAATTCTTTTATTTTGACATTGTAAGTACAATAAATATATATTTTAGTACATACAATATGTGTATATTGTTATTTTGATTATATTTCAAGTTGAGTTATTATTCGGTGTAGTCGTTCTTGTCGGTGCGGTCGGTACACGGCACGGCTGACCGCGCCGGCCGTCGCCCTCGTGACGAGGACACATTTTTGAAACAATATTGTAAAGATATCTGCACTAATTATATATCGTTATGTAAATATATATTGTCGTTTATTATATCTATTTTTAATTTATTATTGTGTTGTAATTTGTATATACTTGTATATTTTCGATCAGACCCGTACCTCCCGTATGGTCTAGTGGCTAGGATACCTGGCTTTCACCCAGGAGGCTCGGGTTCGATTCCCGGTACGGGAATTACTTTTTGTTTTTTTTTTGTAGTATTTCTATGAATGTTATCGAACTTGTTTCATAAACGTTTAAATCGTCCTCGCAGGTCGCGCGGCAGAGGTGGGTGCGACAGAAGGCAGAGAAAATAAAGGTCAGCAAGAATTAAAACTCAACAATATAGTTAGATAAATAAATTGATTAAATAGTTTGATATTTAAAATGTACCATTTAAATAAACTACCCTTATATCATAATTATTTATATATGTTACAGGAGCTTACGGTGAAAGGTCTGGAAGGAGAGTTAAGAGAGATGGCGGAGAGACAACAGAAAGAGATATCAGACCTGAAAATGTATTACGCGGAACAGAACGGACGCACGAGCGCCAAGCACGCCGCCGACCTGGAGGAACTCAGGATGAGTCTGGAGGAGGAGAAGGAGAATGCCTTGATAAAGGAGAGGCAGTTGGCCAGTTCGAGGTGAGAGAGAATCATAACCAGGTTCAGAGAACTTAAAACAAGTTTATAACAAAATCAACACAAATTCTCCGTGAATATCTTCCATGATACGAGCCGGACCCGGTAGCGTGCTACGGCAGCGCAGCCAGCTAACTAGAGGCCTCAACTAATCTATTCAAAATCGTTTGTTCCGTATTTCTTTATTTATTTATTTATTTAAATCTTTTCCACTTTGAATCATTCTCAGTGATCACTTGTGTACGTCAAATAGAGGTGTCAGGAGCCTATTTTGATACCATACTTATCGAAATAAGCCCTTCTGCAAAAACACCTCTGAACTTAAAGTTAAAATTACTCTTGTTCCAAACGCGCCCTGGTCTGAGAAGAACCACACAACAAACTCAGCCGGGTGTTTTTTTTTTATTGTGATCACTGTTTCACAAATGTCAATATAAGTAAAATGAGCAATTTACGAACAACTAGAACCATCGCAATCAATTCACGTAGAAGGCTTAATAATTTAAGAAATTAAAAAAATTAAATGTATTCGTCGTGTTATGAGTTGGTCATACTTCAATTAGTCGTAAAACGTCGGTAAAGAGAGTGGTGTTATTAGTTGAAAAGTCTCTACCTCATTAGGATTCCACAGTTCTGTATTGTACGTAGTAGAACAAGTCCTGGGTCTGAACGAACTATTTGGGAATAACACGTTGGGTGGTTTATGGATGATGGCGGCCGGGGGACATCACTTCTTCCGGAAACATTTGTTGGACCTCTGGCTGGAACGTGGCTTCTGGAGCTGTACTCCGAGTGTTATGGTTCTAGCCAATAAAATACAATAGAACACCCGTAACATTCTCACATACTCATTAGAATTAACAGTTACTGTACGTCTACGAAATTATTTAAAATAGAAGTGGTCAATGACTCCTCTTGCTGAAATATCACTGTCACTTTTGGTGAATGAAGTGGCCTTAAATATTTACATAGAGGGTCGTCACCGCTCCAATACTTCCAATTCCGTCCGTTGAGGTGAAGGTGGGCGTCGTCAGAGAATGAGATGTAGTCATAATGGCTGAATTGATCCCACATTGCGTCGGTGTGTCTCTTGCGTCAATTTGTATTATTATGTTTTAATTCCTGCACTATTTGGATTTCAAATTTCAAAATACGGCGTAAACTCGTGCGAGATAAACCTAACTCAGCTGAATGTTTCCGGTTCTATAAGTATCGCGTCACACCGAAGCGGAAACTGTCCGCAAGTTCACCGAAAAGTCGTCGAGGCGCCGGTTTGATTCACATTTAGTGTCGAAATTCGATACGGTCTCTTCGAACTTCTCCACCGATTTCTTTATCAAAGGATACTGACCCCAAGAAACAAAACCAATGCGACATATGTTTCGAGAAACTAGTTAGCGATAGGCCTTCTGGTAGATTAAAATTTTAATGTATTTGTGGTCGAGCCTGTCGGTTTTCTAAAAAATTTTCTAAAAAAAGTATAATTGACTGTAACAAATTTTGAAGTGTTATATTTCCCGTGGCGCAGGCTGGAACGTCAGATCCTGGAACTGGAGCTGTCCCAGCAGCAGCAGCGGGCGCGGCTGCTGGATGAGCTGCGTGGGGAGGGGGAGCGCGCTGAGAGGGCGCGGGGGGAGAGAGAGAAGGAACACACCGACACACTAGGTGAGGAGGGGAGGGAGTACTGGAGAGACGAGGGACATAGGGATGTTTATGATAAGAGATGCCATGTGACAGCGTCGACCGGTGGACGGACCGTTTAATTATTTTATTTATTTATTATGTCTTTGCCACTTTGAATCACTACCAGCGATCTCTCGTGCACGTCAATGTCGTGTCGGGAGCCTACTTTGATACCATATATATCAAAATGAGCCCTTCTGAATGAGTTCCAGTACTTGAGGCGGGCGGGGATTAGACACAGAGGAAAGTTCAGTGAGACTTGCGTTATGAGGATCTAGCAGTTCAACAGCAGAAGCTGCCGGCTCTTTTTTATAAGAATGCAATAGGGGTCCTCTCCTTCTCTGCCTACTGAGCCGCACCACGAGCTCCGCGACATTTTAGTACTGTAGTGTTAACTTTTAAAAGCCTATTCTTGGAATCGCTTACAAAACTCACCTGTCATTGAAATTATAATTTTACTATTCTCAGCTAAATGGAAAGAGGAACAGGAAAAAATATTAGAAGACAAGAAACAACAAGTGGATCAAGAGATCGCCAAGCAGCGAGAAGCAGTCGAGGTATTTACAAAATATAGCTCGTCCTCGCGGCGCCATGACTGCGGCGCGAGGACTGGACTGACTATACTCTTAACAAAGTTGTATTAATGTACAAGTACTGTATGACTTCCTGTTCGCTGGACACTTCTACTGGTCTCTCTCACGGACTGAACGACACTCGGAGGTCTGTGCCACACAGGTAACACAGTTTGTAACTGTCCGTGCAGTGTTGAAGGTTTCAGTTCCTGCGTGCACTTTGGTAGAGCTTTTAGTTGTAAATACTTGTACTAGTACAAGAACTACTCACGGTACAAACTACTTGTAAGTCTATCATTTGTCCAACAATCAACTCAACGACAAGTAATATGTCTTTGGATATTTTGACTCAATTGCCAATTTTTTTTTAATAGGAACAACTCAAACTAAGACGACAAGAACTCGAGGAGGAGTTCATCCGATACAAAAGAGAGTACGAAGCGGACCAGCAAGTGCTGTTAAAGAAGAAAATGACGGAGATAGCGGCACAACACAAGCTAGAAAGGGACAGAGAGATAGAGAAAGCAATAGAGAGTATGGAGAATGAGGCTCAGGCGGGAAGGAAGGAACTACAGGAAGCGTTGAGGTACTGGGACAGAGAGAGAATGAGAAAGAGAGAGAGAGAGAGAGAGAGAAAGAAACACTCAGACATGCTAAGAATAATATTGATTTAGGAATTAAACAATACTAGACTCTTTATTGCATCGCTTCTCAATCTCTTAACGTGAAAATTAATGAAATTATTAACATTCTGTCGCGTGACGTCACGGACGGACGGACGGACGCAGCGTGCTGATGGAGCCTTAGTCTTAGTTCTTCTTAGATCAGTATCAAGAGAGTTACATTAAATATATAGGTTTTTGTTACAATATCCACTTTCATGTTTAGCTTTATTAACATTTATAAATGTTTTGACAACTATTCTATTTAAATTCATTAGCATCATACTATGCCATTTAATAATAATTAATATATTTGTTTGTGACGTCACCAATAATACTTGTTGAGTAAATAATTGTATATTTACCTGGAAGGCGCAACAAAGAGCAGTATGAGGCGGAGTTGAAGGAGCTGGCGGAGACGGAGCAGGCCACCCTCAAGAGGTACCAGGACGCTCAGGCCAGGGTACGGAGCACTGAAGATAAGTGTGAGTATTACAGAGCCCACACCCCGGAGTCCGGCTCTATGAAGCTGGTGCCGCCCTCTAGTGGAGTCGTGTGACGCGGAGTGATGGAGAGTGCCTGCACTATTACATAAAAGTGTTGATTCATAGACGGTCCTCAGTCTGCGGACTGCGGACTGCGCGTCCTCTTAACGTGTTCTTCTCTCCACACTCCTACCTACCTACCTACCTACCTACCTACCTACCTACCTACCTACCTACCTACCTACCTACCTACCTACCTACCTACCTACCTACCTACCTACCTACCTACCTACCTACCTACTTACTAATAAAAATCATTGAAAAGTCTACTAACCTGTAGTGGAGGCCGTCGAAGTCACACACACGTCACATATTAACATATAAATGACTTGTCTCGTGTCTGAAGACGCAACTATCAATGTTACAAAAAGCAATATTATATTTGATAAATATATATATAAATAGACTTAGACTTAGACTTGTTCTTATTTGTCGATAATAATGACGTATGTATATTTATATATACATACGTCATTATTATTATTATTATTATATTATTATATTTATATATACATACGAAAAACATAACACGTCACATATAATGAGAAGATGGTTTCATAAAAACCGTACTCAATAAGTTTCACTCTATTTTTTTAAATTAAAAGATCTAGTTTTAATTTCATCTAATGTATGAATGTACAATAACAGACAGGTACGTTCTACTTGCAGTTATGACAAATCTTTTAAAAATATATAAAGCAACTGAATAAATAAATATAATGATATACTTGTTTAGTTGCATTGTATGTCCACTAACAGGACAGTATGTCTGTCACTCTCGAGACATCTGTCGCAGTCAATAGTTCTTCAGCGACTCTACTTGTATTATATCTCAGGTGCGGAACTAGAAGTGACCATCAGTCAGCTGGAAACAAGAAACAGGATACTTACGGAGGTGAGAGACAAATCAACCGACAGTTAAAAAATAACAAATGATGTAGAGTTTATTTAATAACATTTTTTATATCATATATATAGTAGATTTCACAAAAGATACACGAGTGCTACGTCTGCAACGCCAACTCGAACGACACTTCGATATTAAAAGACGACACTCCGTGCGGTGTGTTCACAGCGCACACACACGCACACAGCGCACACACACGCACACAGCGCACACACACGCACACAGCGCACACACGCACACACAGAGCACACACCACACACGCAGCGGACGTGCGAGCACGAGCCACTCTCCGCCGAGAGGACGACTTATTATATTTTATTTTCCTGACTCGTTTCGAATACATTCGAGGTTTTTCTCAAGAGCTCGAAGCATGTGCGAATACACAGTTCCAAATTCCGATATAAAAATATGATATATTAAAACTGTTGAATTGTGTTCAGAAAAATTGTCAGCTCGAATCCCGGGCGGAGGAAGTGAGAGCGAGCTGTGAGGAGTCGTGGCAGAGTAGAGTGGAGAGTGTGAAGAAGGAGATGGAGACCATGAAGACGACCCACGAGGAACAGATGCACCAGCTGTACGCCAAGTTAGTATAATAAAAAATATAAGTTGAGTTTCTTTAGATAAGAAAAAACAAACAAACAGACGAGTAAAGAAACAGTTACTTAGAGGGCCATTCTTAAAACGAAATCTTTATGAAACTGGAGACGATTGTTTTAATATTCTAGTTTCTTAAAACAAGATTTCACTCTTAATAAATGTTATATCACTCAGTATATATTTTGTCTCAAGTCAAATTATTTAATAATATTTTCAGTACAAGGGGTGAGTTCTCTTCTCTTCTCTCGTTGCTACTTTACTAACATCTTCATTTCCTTCGTCTTTTAACTAATGTGTCTTTTAATAGGTTATCTTTTCTAAAGCTCAAGTTGCGATATAATAAGAAAGAAATGTTTGGATCAAGAAGTTGATTTATATATTATTTATGTCAGTAAATATATTTTTTTGACTGTCATATGTATACCGTGCCGTCCATCGCGGAGCGGCCACCGTTGTTTATCAGTGTAGAGTCACCCGACCGTAGAGTAGACAGACGCAGGCACTCACTTAAACATAACTCAACATATCCACTTGACTGACTTCTTGCTGCAAAGCATCAAGCACACGTAGTGTGGTAGTACCTACGTGTGTAAGTATTGTCACTCATAGTACCACGATGAACACCTCGCAGAGTGAAGGTGGCCGTGGCTCGGAAAGACTCCGCCATACAGGCGCTGACGAGAGAGACCGACAAGTACAGGGAGAGAGTCGCCGTGCTGGAGCAGAAACTACAGCAGCAGAGGAGAGATTACCTGAAGACTAAATAAAATAATAAATATATTGGCCTATTGGAGTTTTATTACAATGTTAAACAGCTGGTTTCAACAGAAACATAATTATTATATGTACTTTTAAAATTTTGATAAAGTGACTTGGCTTTGACTTCACTGGATTACTTAAATTACAAAAAATGGAGGTACCATATCTTGTTTTGTAAATAATTATATGAATTCTAATTTTAATTAATTAATTATTTATGTATTCTCAATTTTGGGTTCGTGGAATTGATTTTAAAATAAACTTTTTTATCGATATTTTTTTTATTCATTTATGTACTTGTATACCTATACTTCACACCTATAGTCGTCTGTCGGTCGAACGAACCCATAAAGGATCACGTTAAAATAAAATACTTTATAAGAGCTAAAAATATTAATTTAATAATAATTTGTATAAAACAGTATATATAATATGTAATACCGACAGGTAAATACTTAAAGCTTATTTCTTTGCTTACATTTTCTTCCGCAAGGGAATATAAAATCATGTACTTGAAAGTACTAATATATCTAGACTGCCTAGGTCGTGGCACCGAGCTAGATATTCATCATCATTGCAAAAGGCACTAAGTTTCGACCAAATAAATAGTTTGGAAGACTATAAATCGCAGTGAGACAGGTCACCAAGGTCTCCACATTTCAGAACTAGAAGACGTGCTTTGCTTCGGAGAATCTGAATGATCTTCCTTCTCAACCTTTACATTTAGCAAACTGGACTGCGCCAGCGACACTGCTGTATGACTTATCACAGTTCTAGGGACGTCAGGTCTCCTGTCAGGCGCTTTCTCCACAGCCGGTACACTTTCGGAGTAAAGAGGCAATCTTGTCGGCAACCTTGCGAACGCAGACCGTTCATCAGGTATCATTCTATCGGGTACTTGTAATCTTTCTAAAAATGGTCTTTCAGTATGTGTTTTTTCTGATTCTAATCTTATTAGTTTCGGCATGGGTCCATTAGCATCAGCGTGTCGTTTTAACTTATGTCGTATGGAGTAATCGACCGCTCGTTTGGGAGACGCGTCGATTCCAATTTTGTAATTCTCAACGTCGATAACAATAGATAGCGGTTCCATCACTGTCTTATTTCTTTGGACATCTTGCTTCAACGTTTCCGGCGATATCGTGGTCGATGATACTGTAGCTTTCTGTTCCGGGCTGGAGTCTTGGTCGGATGCAGAATGGCTGGGAGGAGTCGGGAAAGGGAACTTTTGGTTCGGAACCGGACGGGGGGGAGTCTCCAGTTCGGTTGAGGAATCACAGGCAGAGTCACAAGACATTGGGCTCAATGGAGGGCTAGTCGGTTTCGTCGATCGTACATAGTGGAAGGCGCTGGGTCTCTCGTCATCCAGACGGAGAGGGTCCGGGATTAAGGGAGGATAATCAGCTGGGTGCAGACGTTCGATGCCAGATATGCACGAGTTCAGATGATTGCCGAGTCTGTAGCGCAGGCCGGTGGGAACGCTAGCGAGTCTGGAGAGGTACCTCCTGACCTCCACGGCGCAGTCCCCGAAGCCGGCCTTGAACCTCTGTAACACAGCGGGGTCCGCCGCTATGGCAGCCGCTAGCTGCTGACGCTGCAGGGTCTGGAGGTGCTTCACCGTTAGCTCCAGGATGTCTGCCTTTTCCAATTTGGAATGGCGGGCTGGCTGTTAATTTATGTTATTTATTAATTTTGAACTTTTATTTTCAGTACTATTATTAACATATTATATTTAAAAGTAATTAAAATAACAGGAATCATACTAAATGCTGTATATTGTCAATTTTAATTTTCAGCCTATTTTTTTAGAATAAATATATTTATTGTTACCAGTTTTCTGTTTTAACTAACTAAACCACATAAATATTCAAATTTCTTTAAAAAAAGTGTTAATTATTCTAATGTAATTTTCTAAATAGTATTATTTTACATATTACTTACGTCTTTATCTGTAGCATCCATTAAAAGATCTTTCAGTTCGTTAAGACAATTATTGATGCGCGCGCGCCGTTTCTTCTCCATTATTGGCTTATTAGTCTGGAAATGCCAAAAAAATATTCTTTATTGCACGTGCATATCACAGTTTTTGGAAAATTTTGTATATTTCGCAGTTTCATTTAGTTTCGCAATCATTTTACAAATTATAAGTGTCAGAATATTTTAATTTTATAAAAAATATATTTTTTACACAACGAAATACACTTAAGAAAAGTTAGCATATCAGTTAGCACTTAAACAGAAGCAATCATTATTCACCTTTCGTAATTCAGCTTTAGACAAAGTATGGGTCGGTTCAGAGTTGAACCCACATTGAGAATCATCGTCCTCACTGCACTGCATTTTAAAACGCTCCGGAGGTCCTTCCCGGACGACGGTTCACAATCAACTGACGTGCGACGAAATAGGACAATATTTAAATTTGCGCAGCGTAACTATTCATCCTGTGTTGGAGAGGGAGTTACAAAATCGTGCTGTTTCCGTCTAACAACGGCGGCGGGATTGTGGGAACTGTATCGGAATGTTTTGTTTTCGTGGCATCTCGCTCTAAGCGGGAACCTGCCGTGAATGGCGCTATATGTTCGGCAGTTAAAACAATCATTAACGTGGGGTTTGATTCTAGACGGGAAATATTTTTTGGGTATTATATTTATTATTTTTAATTGAAAGTATTAATACTGAGTTGAAGAACTTAAAATAACATTACTATTATTTTTTACAAACATTATTATCATTATCATTCTATCTCACAATTATTGTAAAAAAAATATTCAAATAATAAATTCAATAATTATATAAACAAACGATTCTAATAAAAAACATTAATAATTCAGCATCAATTGACAAATAACTAAACCCCGAATTTATCGATGAAGCTACCAAATTCATACCCCATTCAACCCACTATGGGAATTCATAACCATACACACGCTCATCAAATACTAAATAACCATTATTCGTTTCATATAAATCCGAAAAATTAACTTAATACTTACTGAACACCTTTCCATGAAGTACCATATAAAGTTCTTTCAAATGTTTCGATAATAAACTCTGTACTTGATGGGGCAGTGTAGCGTAAAAGGTGAGTATGGTTTTTATGGTATCTGGGTTCTTTACGGGGTGTCGCGTTGTTCTCACGCTGTGTGGGAATGTGGAAAGGTGCAAGGGTTCACTTTTGGACGATGTTTGTTTGTCATGCAATCCAACAGTCTAATGTATTAATTTAAGTTACCTTTTTCGGGTTTTTAAATATCATTAATAATGATTTAATTAAACTGTTAATAATTACGCACTACTATTTTTTCTATTAATATTTTGTTTGTTTTTGAATATGAAATATATAATGATTATGGTGAGAAATTTGAATTACTAAATACATATAGTATTTTTTTCTACTGTATACATATATTAGGAATTGATCATATTTGAATTTCTTTATTAGATTCCCATATTCATTAAAATTACGAAAACTTCAAAGTTGTGTTAATGTTACTTCAGAACAATATTATAATAAAAATGTAAAAAAATATTTACAGCCTGTTATGTAATAAGCGTTCATTAAGTCGCTGACCGGCCCAGGTGTTCCTATGACCTCAGCTATCCCGACATACCGGCATACTTTATTAATATTCAATTCAATTATTTCTCCCACGGTCCCGCTCATCACGGACTAAATACACTATTCTTTCAAATCGACCGGTTATTGAAAATTGTGTTCTAAAGTGATAAAAATAAAGATTATGTTATGAAAGGAACCGCAAATTTATCGGGGTTCTTAATTTAAAAATACTTTAAATTTAATGTTTGATAATATAATGCAAGTCTTAAATACTCTCTATCAAGACTCAATTTTTTTAAGCGATAGAGAATATAACTTTGTTAAAAATTGCATATATAATACCAAATAGAAATAGGAGTCAGGTTTTAATAATATGCAACTTTACTTGCTAATTTTAGAGTCGAAATTCGTTTAATTTAATAAAACAAACTGAATAGCTAATTTGGTTGTACGAAGCATCGAAATGTGACGAAATCGCATGCAGTTAAAGATTCGTGATGAAAGTGAATAACCGCTGTCATATTTGGTGGGGGGAGTGGTGGGAACTGGGAACACAACTCACCGTTACACGACACTACAGGACCCTCATGACCTATTAATTAACTTTTACATACGTTTATATATTTTAATGAAAATAAACCTGTATGCTTAACATGAGCTCAGAGCGTAATTTACGTGATGATAAAAATAGAATATTTTAAAAGAATAAACTGAAAATTGATTTTAAAAATCATTTTATCCTAGACAATTGAAGTATAGTCTGTTTTTTAACTTAATTTTATAATTGAAACACAATGCAAACAATGACTGAATATTAATTAAAAGATGATTCAATAAGTCCCAAGTTGAAAGTGTAAGTAAAGTAAAAACAACAGTGTTCTCACAGTGTATCTTCGAGTTAATCCGAGGGTGAGGTCGTGTGAACCGGACTTTACACGCTAACTGTCCTTCCTTCCGCCCTTCAAGGAGTAGGGTGACTTGTCTATTGGCAATTCATTTAGACTTTTGGAGTCGGACTTTAGTTTTTAGTGATTCCATTTTGATATAGCATTTTAAAATTATTTCTTACGATAGGATCAGTTATTTTTTTTTGTAGTAATCACTTATTAACTCCTTTTTATAAAGAAGAGATATTAATTA
Organism: Dircenna loreta; assembly: GCA_963555665.1. Classification (NCBI taxonomy): domain Eukaryota; kingdom Metazoa; phylum Arthropoda; class Insecta; order Lepidoptera; family Nymphalidae; genus Dircenna; species Dircenna loreta. The sequence continues at coordinate 16,310,223 of OY743096.1, forward strand.
TAATAGAATAAATACCAAGAAACAAAAAAAATAACAATATTATTGATTTGTCTTGTAGAAAAAATAATATATATATAATGGCTATTGTTTAGATATTGTTTTAATATTAGGCCACAGTTGGTTACCCTACAAAGATTATAAAGGATTTCTGTCAACTCTACAAAGGAAACTCATTTATATAGGGCCAGTGAAATGTTTGTCGATGGATTTGGTTTTGTTCCAAGTTTTTATCAATAAGAGGAAGTCGTTTACTTACTTTTTATTCTTAATATATTTTTTACCAAAGCAATTTACAAAATTATTCGGTTCTCATACATTTCTATCTAAGTGAAATACTTATTAATAATTATGTTATAGATAAAACAACACATTTCTCTAGTCTAGTTTGAAAACATGATTAGCGTGTAATTTACATTACTACCAACATATTGGTGTTATTGAAAATGATATTCATAATAAATTTGTCAAATTGTAATTCAGAAGCCAAATCCGCAAACACTGCAATTCTTTTTTTTATTGAATGGACATTCAATAAAAATCTTCTGCATACCTGGCAAGAATAATGATTTTTATGTGAACATAAAAAGGCACAATATTTTTAAATATTTATCTATCAATCACAGTACAATATGAGTTTTTATATCGTCGACCCGGAAATCCAGCCCCGGATGTGGTTTTTTTGAAGTTCTTTCAATAAAAACGAGTTGATAGTCAATGGTAGCTAGTTTTTGTCTACACCTGTTTCTATGGGAATTCTTATTCGAATCGCAAAAAATGATACAGATTTTGTTGTAATTATTTCGAATTTTTCTTCGCTTCCTCTCCACTTTTTTGTCTTCCATCCTTCTCGAATTAATAACAAATTAGTGAAAGAACCAAATATAAGATTAGTATAAAATTCATAATGGTATTTAATATTTATATAAGAATAGATGTTTACATATATATATATATATATTATTCGTTAGCCGGTAATCAAATCCGAAACCTGATAATGCAAAGCCAAGCATCCGCATCTGAATACCGCTCCACTAGACAGTCTGAAAATATGGTAGTAGGTGCATAGATTTAATATCACAACTTGGAGGAATAATATAATAAATATTTTTTTTTTTTTTACCTACTTTTATATTCAAATTGTAAATTGTTTTGTCGAATTTTATATTATTGTAAAAAAACAAAAAGAGTAATCTCAAAACATAAACGTATTTTCAACTGTACGGATCAAAAAACCAATTCCCGTTACGGTGAGTGTGACACATTGTACCACTTGCGCCTCAGTCCCAGTCCCAGTCCCAGTTCCAATTCTCACGCTCCTGTAGCCTGTAACAGGTGGCTGATAAAATTTCGCTCACACTGAATTGAACCTTAGCCCTTTAACTTACATATTGTGATGACATTTTTCATTACGGATTCTAAAGAACCGTATTTTTATTATTAGGTTCAAATACTGAATGAATTATTTACTTTTTTTAAGACTTTGGTCTGCTCTAGAAGAGTCTCTAGACAATATGACAGATTTTTAATACACAAAACATTTAAGATTATCGCTTTCGTACGTATTTTTTTTTAATTGCCTTTTAGGGTCGTCTACCCACAGACTAAATAGAAAATCAATCATGTGCGTCTACTGCTAATCCGATCAGAACTGACCTCATAATAAGAAGTTGTGGGAAATATTCTCAGATCCATTTCTCACTTACCGACATCTTTTGTTGCAGTACACCTTGGTTGCTTTTGTGTTACAAATTGCGGACCCTTTTGTAAAGTATACGGATTGCTTTGTTGGAAAGTTTTATTTCATTGATGCAAATTATACTTATTATATCTGTAGATTATGTCTACTTGTGTATTTTTTGGTAAATATTATTAATTATTTTTTATCTTCTTTCTAAACTTACCTACAACTCCGAAGATGGGAGCTAAGTTTATGCTTTATATTGCTTCAATAATCTTATCTCCATCGCCTAGTCGAAATACGTTCTAAAAGCTTAAAAAAGATGTGGTCAAAATAATTATGACAAAGAAATCGTTGAAAATCAATGAACGCGGGGACCGCACTGCAACCACCATTATTGAACCGGATTTGGGTAGAATAATAGAAAATTCTCAGGTTTATTCATCCGTCATCACACTGTTTTTTTATCTTTACTTTGCGATTTCAAAGTTTTTTTTTAAGTAAAAATCTACACAAGTATTTTTAAGTGATTTGTTTTGATCATTATTAATTACATTTGATGTATTGGATTTGAGTATAATTTTGTTAAATTTTGATGAGTAAATAATTCCGCGTTCACTCACCTTACCAACCGCAAAGTTTTAAATTTGGTAATTTGAATTCATAGGAAAGAAAACTAGTCATAGGAGTTTTAGAGTAATTGGCTATGGGAGTCTAAGGCATCCGGTTATATTGGAAGATTATTAGGCATCAGGATATTTTAAAAGATTATTAGGCATCAGGTTATTTTGAAAGATTATTAGGCATCAGGTTGTTTTGAAAGATTATTAGGCATCAGGTTATTTTGAAAGATTATTGGGCATCAGGTTGTTTTGAAAGATTATTAGGCATCAGGTTATTTTGAAAGATTATTAGGCATCAGGTTGTTTTGAAAGATTATTAGGCATCAGGTTATTTTGAAAGATTATTAGGCATCAGGTTATGTTAGAAGATACACCTAAAATTTATACAACTCCAAACATTATTTTTTTTAAAGAGTGCTTCAATAAATAATTGTGTTATTTGACATAAAAAAGCCGAAACAGCACAGCACAGCACGCTAAATATCAATAAAAATATATTCGGTCGCTGTATTGTATTTTTATTATAACTTTAATCAGTTTATTAGTTTTCCTAAATAAGTCTCTTCCTGAGGCAAAAAATACAGATTGCCAGATTAAATTAAATCTATTTTCTTTGCAAGTTTGTTTGTGTGAATTGGAATCGCACTCGTCCGGGTTTATTTTAATATACATATAGCAATAATTGTCGGTTAAATAAAATAATAAACTTAATTCAAATACAATAAAAATAGATATCTATATTAAAATGTATTGTTTTATTTTTGCATGGGCCGTCGTCCTTTGACATTGGCCACTAGTTGGCCCGATGGCTTTGGTTGTCATTGTTTATAAAATATGAATTGATATGACACTTCAATTGTCGCAGGTTGGGTTTTGAAATAAAAGACAAATTTATGTTACAATATAATTATTATACAGATGTTTAGGACTTTTTTATTGTTATACAAATACAGCATGCTGTTTATTATCTCTGGAGATTGAACATCTCTATTATGAAACAATTATCATATAAAATAAAGAGAAAACATCCAGTTGAATAAAATATTATTATTAATGACGATAAATGTAATTATTTTAATGTTATTTTTATTTTGTAAGAACTAAATTAAAAATATTTTTTGGTCACACAAATAAAAATAGACAAAAACTAAATAATCTATATCCTATAAATCTTAAACTAACACTGGCACTGATATATCACAGGTAATAGGATAGAATTCAGTTTTCATCAAACTAATGTTTTGAAACAAATTATGAATTTGCTTATAATAAACTATAAAATTAACAAAACTACAATTCCACTGTCTTAGCGGTATGATTTAAAGTAATGTAACAAAAAAAATATAAGTGATATGTATTTAAAACAAACCTAAAAAATACTAAGAGGACATGTTGTTCAATTATGTTACAAAAAAAAACTATAAAAACAAGAAAATGAAAATATGCTGGACCAAAGAGATGATTCATGAAAACTAAGAAATAGAAATGTAACAAATAGTAATATGATTCTTAAAGAAATTTGGTATCATTTGAAAGAAATTTTATTTAATATGGTTTTCTTTAATTTTGTCATTCAAATGTCACTTACGAGACAATCAAACATATCAACAACGAATGTAAAGTGAACAAGTAACGAGGTAAAGGATATTCTGAAACCATCATAAATATTCAATTGCAAGACACATTTTTCACAAACAAAAGAATTTAAAATCTAACTTTAAAGAAGAATGTAAAGGCACATTGTGATATGTCAACATCTAAAACATAAAAACATACCGGTCAAGTATACTCTAATCAAATTTGATTTTAAATAGTCATATAGAGATTTAAATGCACATATTACTATTACAAGACGTCAGACCACGGCTTCATCGGACACGTCTCACGATATTGTAAGTGTGTATGGACCACATTCCCACTTGTAACACTTCGTACGACACGATCACGACACGACTACGTGGGCACTACGCGGGCACTACATGGCCACTACATGGGCACTTCGGCGACGTACTCGATGGTGAGGAGCATGTCGAGCAGCTCGTGCACGTGCATCCACCACCAGGGCGAGGTGGCCGTGGGGGGGCACGCGCGGCCAGTGACCCCGCCCAGCAGCCACACCGCGCACGAGAAGCACACCACCGCGAACACTTGCAGCAACCACCTCAGGGAGTCCCTGCGAACAGACTGACGGTGAGTATGTTAGGAGGGCGTCACGCTCGGGGTATAAAAGTGTTATTTGGAAGGTTATTTAAGGATCTGTGTGAGTTTTTGAAAATAAATATAAATATTATTGGTTATAAGGGCTAGGAAGTGTGGTTACTTTCGGTCACTCATTCTTATAAGAAAGTGTTTGTAAAATTTGCTCTCAGATTTTAGAAATTATTTTATCTCTTTCCGAGTCAAACGTTCAAGTCATAAATTAGTAAGTAAGTACATAATAAACTCACCACAAGTACCTCCTCAGCCCCCGGTGAGGCTCTCGAGGGACGCAGTCCGCGTGCGGCGCCTCGGTCTGAGTGCCCACCGACGACGGCTCTGTTATCAGAACACCCGCTTTATACTATAGGTAGCACATTTTAATATCAAACATTTAAAAAAATGTACTACATTAATAAAAAATATTTTTAGTAATTATTCTTGAAGTTAATAAGTAAACTACTTATATAATATTAATTATTTCATATTTGCTACACACAACATTCCATTGGATTATATCCAGTATTTTTCTATTCTTATCCATAGTATCTGCAGTTATTACATAAATATAATAAATAATATAATATACCCACATAAAATTACAACATATATTACTGAACTACTAACTATTCACTACAGATAATAGAGAGAATGTTATTTCTGATCGAAACAGACGTGCCCTCTACAGAGTAGTGACATAGTGGTGTTGTCGTCCGACTGACTTCTAACACTAAAGCATATGTTGTTTGTTCCTGAAGGCTCATATTGAAATCCGCCACAAGATAAATAGTAACTTTCTATCTGTCCGTGAATGGTGTCCTACACACTAGGTGCGAGGACGAGCACACCACCGTCTAACTACACACATACAACTACTACTTGTTAATGGTCTTTCAAAGTATTACCCCGGCGCGTCCGTGCGTCACAGTACATAGCTTGTATCTTGTCAGTCTGTTCGGAGCACGCTGCTTCCAGCAGCCCGAGCTGGGCTCTCAGTCTATCTACTACGGCTTTTAAGATAGTGTTCCGTTCGTCGCCCTCGGCCACGAATTTCTTTAATAAATTCAAATTTTCTTCATAGATATTCATATCTCTTTGCATATCCTTAACAATAATATTAGATTTGTTAATATCACCTTCCAATTTAGTAGCATATTTATTTAATCTGTCGCATTCGATACATCTCGTGCAGTCGATGCAAGTATCGACGTTATTGTTATTGTGGTAGGGTTCAATTTCCTCAATGTCGGTTTGAGTCCCGCAATTCGTCACTTCAATGTCTCTACGTCCTTGTAACGCTCGTAGCGCAGTGTCTGTTGATTTCATTACAGTGTTTACTTTGGCATTTTGAATTTCATCAATCAATAAATTAGGATCATTTTCAAACATATCAATAGTTTGAGTTGAAACCGTTGAAGTATTTGACTTCGTGTCACCGGGATGTAAATAAAATGTATCTTTATAGTAAAGTGTATGAGGTCCAATGTCAGTCTGGACAGCTGTGTGGACGCGGGCCTCCTCCTCGTCAGTCTGGATAGCTGTGTGGAGGCGGGCCTCCTCCTCGTCAGTCTGGACAGCTGTGTGGACGCGGGCCTCCTCCTCGTCAGTCTGGATAGCTGTGTGGAGGCGGGCCTCCTCCTCGTCAGTCTGAACAGCTGTGTGGACGCGGGCCTCGTCCTCGGCCACTGCTCGAGTGCCTTCACCACCTCGCTCCGTCTGAGTCGCACCAGTCCAAAAGGAAAGATTATCAACAGAATGTTTTCCAAAGGTGTGAGATACATCGAGGTCGGTCTCGCTATGTCTAGACATGTTGCAGAAGCTGAGTCGTATTTCGTCAAAGAGCGACAAGTTAGTCGGCCGGCCCTGGTCTTCTTTGAGCGCATTGACAAACGATTCCTCATCCAGCAGACGGTTCTCTATATTGGAATTAGCAGAGCGGTTAAAGAAGACGGCCACAAGCAATAGTTAAAAGAGAAAAAAGAAAATTATAAGAATCAATAGACTGTATCAGAGTATTCAAGGGTGTATAGTTCCGGCAAGCGACCACTAGCGACTACTAGCGACCACTAGCGACCACTAGCGAGCACTAGCGAGCACTAACGACCACTAGCGACCACTAGCGACTACTAGCGACCACTAGGGACCAATAGCGAGCACTAGCAACCACTAACGACCACTAGCGACCACTAGCGAGCACTAGCGACCACTAGCGAGCACTAGCGACCACTAACGACCACTAGCGACCACTAGCGAGCACTAGCGACCACTAGCGAGCACTAGCGACCACTAGCGAGCACTAGCGACCACTAACGACCACTAGCGACTACTAGCGACCACTAGCGAGCACTAGCAACCACTAACGACCACTAGCGAGCACTAGCGACCACTAGCGACCACTAGCGACCACTAGCGAGCACTAGCGACCACTAGCGACTACTAGCGACCACTAGCGACCACTAGCGACTACTAGCTACCACGAGCGAGTGTCGGCGTCACCTGCTGTGTGCCGGCAGTCAGCGTGGAGCGAGTCGAGCGCGCTCAGTATCTGGTCTTCGGTGTAGCTGACGTCCACGGAGCGCTCCGGACGGACCTGGGCGTCGGACTTGTTCAGGACGTCCTTCAGCTCCATCTCCAGGAGGATCTGGAATATCGATCGGGTAGCATCACGGACATTCTTTTTAAATTTCAAACACAGTAATAATGTTGGGGGGTCAGACTCTAGACGCACGGTTCTACAAGTAAGATGTAAGTCCATGGAGAAAAAGCCGCTAGAAAGTACATAGATACTCTTTTAACTTATTCAGTACAGATGTCGCAGAACGTAGAGAGTTAGCTAGTGTGGTGATATGGTCCCTGGCGGCGGCGGCCTGCAACGTGTGTCGTGTCCGTATAGTAGGTGTGAGCGGTACCTTCTCGGCCTGCAGCCGCTGCAGCTGGCGCTGCAGGTGCCGCTGGTCCCTGTCGGCGGCGGCCTGCAGCTCGGCGCGCTCCCGCCGCAGCGTCTCGTCACGCTCCAGCAGCGCCGACTGCCGACTCGCGTACTTCTCGTTGATGCGGTGACACTCCGCCTTGGAGCGGGACAGCAGCTCCGTGAGGGACTGCCTCTGCGGGGAAAGGCGTTACGTGAGGGATGGACGGAGCGTAGCCACTTGGCACTACGTTTTCTCGATTTGTGAAATATTTCTACAGCAACGGATGTTAGTTACGGATGACCCGTGTGCCGTGAGCGACGGTGTGGGAACATCGGGGCTAATTAAAATTGAAACATGTCTTCAACACGTTGTTCTAGAATAACAAATTAGCTCAAATATTACGAAGGTGTCCTCACCTCCGTCTCCAGGTGTTCGACCCTTTCGGCGAGATCTCTAGCGCGTCTGCGAGCCCCCTCCAGCTGCGCCCGCGCCTCGTCCAGGGTCTTCTCGCCGGCGCACAGCCGCTCGCACACGTCCTCGTAGTCACGACGGACGTGATTCAATGACCCGTTCTCTTCTCGTAACCTGGAGCCGAGGAGGACTGTGTCAGGCCGGTACAAGGACGAGCGGACCGCTCGGGCCAGTCGACGGTAACACGATGACGACTTAGTACATACGATAATATGTGTTATTAAAAACTGTACCGTTTCCTTTGCGAGTTACGTAATAAAGAGCACGCGCTAGTCGCAGCCACGGCGTCGAATGTGATGCACAATTTGAACGTAAATGAACACGGGTCGGACAAATCATCGAGGAAAACTACAGGTACATCGTCAGTTTCAACATGAAAAATAGTGAATTGGCGAGAACAATACAGTACGTGGTGAGTTGTTCCTGCAGCGCGCTCCGCTCGGCGGCCGCGCTCGCCAGCGCCTCCTCGTGCAGCGCCTCGCAGTCGCCGAGCTGGCGCCGCAGCTGCTGTAAGAGCTGCGACTTCTCCCGCAGCTCGCATTGCAATTCCTCCAAGAGCTGGAAGCCTGGTATGCAATACATAACATACTATTATAAGAAAAAGAACCCTTTGAGTAACAACAATATCAAAGAGTTCTATTTTATAATTAAGTATTTTTATATAATTTTTCGAACTGGTCTGAGATCTAATAAATGATGTTCCCCGGTCACTGCTGGTGTCACTCGTCACTCGTGGGTGATGATTTTGATGAATGAACATGTTCATTGTCACCAACATGTCTCAAATTTCTCTATCCTCTAGTCTCCGAACTATAAGTTGTTACAACTGTTGATACCTACTTTTTATTACATTTATACTTATCTTTTAATTTAACATAATATTTCAAAAATGACGTTCTTACCTCTCGATTTAATGTTGATAAATTTAAGAATAAAATTCCACAAAATACAAACACAAATGATAATATTATATGAACCCATAGCAGTAATGATAATTAACACAATTTGGTAAATTAAAGAAAGGTACATCTTCGTCAGCTCAATGTTGAATACCTACTAAATTATTTTTATCATATAGTACTGACGACGTTATATTGTAAATATTTACACATTTTTCTAGAACAGATGTTTATGCAGATATTAAAGCTGTTACTTCAGTTTTACTACTAATTTTGTCATAAAATGCTATTTCAAATTCTTGGCTGTAAATATATAAATATGTATACTTATATATATTTATCAACATTAAATGGAAAGGTAAGAATGTAATTTTTGAAATATGATGCTAAATTAAAAGATTAGTATAAATGTAATACACTGGCTATCAAAAAAGTTGCAACAATTTTTATACAGTTATATAACTGCTTGTGACATTGATAGGATAGGTTTTTATAAACCAGTGATTTTCTAATAGTACTTTTACCCTAACACTAGAACTTAACTTGAAACAATAACTAAAAATATATCAACAAATACAATGAACAAACAGCATTTATCAATGGTGAAGAGAGTGTTTATTTGTTACCAACAAACAGTTGGATATATTAATTTGTATTTTTTGGAAGTGAAAGCCCATTTACATGCATACATACATACATACACACTATATCTTTCATCCAATCATCCAAGATAAAAAGAACTACATCATCATAATGAATTGTTATTATAATTTATGTAGTCAGGAATAATCATCAAATGAACTAATGTCTACCAAACTAGTGTCTTTGAATTATGTTTATTTTTCTAGCATACCAATGAATATCTTTCACTTTAGGTTTTAGTCAAACTAAAACTAAATTGGTTTTGACGGTACATTTAATAATATTGATATTTGTTGAGTGGGTTGGAAGATTCCTTTTCTCTGTGTAGTAGCCAACTACAGATGAATAAAACTATAACGAGGTAACAAAGTGTGTTGTAATGTCACAGCACATGTTAATGATCTTTTGAGTCAAGAGACTGAATGGTAGTTGGTTGGTCAATTCATTGACTCTATTTAATAACACACATAATATATATTTCATGAGGTCTTTCGTACATTTTTTTGTAAAATATATTACTGACTTACCATCACTGGATATACCAGAGTCTGAATCTTGTAGTACCAGTCCGCTTTTATTGTTAAAACTAAAACAAAACAAGTCATTTGATTTAAATAATATGTTATTTTTACATACGTCAATTTTGTTTCCTGATTAACAGTAAAAAAGTATTTCTTTTCATTAATCAATTTACAAAGTTTCTATAAGTAATTCAAGACAAAATAGTAATTTTAAACAAGGCTTATATATCACTCTAGCAATAAATATCACACTCTTACAATATATATAGATATATATATTTATGGATGACTACTTATATTATACTTCATAAATCAGTTTATTATAGTCTATTTACTCTTATTGAGTAATATGAAATGTTTTACACACCTCTCATCCAAGTCAACTTTAGTTTTCTGGCTCTCACTGTATTTGCTCAGTGTGGTGGCTAGTTTGGACACTGTGATCTCAGGGTTGCTTTGGTGAGGATCCAGGAGAGACCTCAGATAGCTGTACTCAGTTCTGCTAACAATCACTTATTTTGAAGATTTTGAGGTATAATATGATAAATTATATACATGAATGTACTAACATACTGTAAGCTTAAATATTATAAAGAAACATGGCTTAGTTTGGATAATAATAATCAGTTTATGATATTTAATTGTATATTTTCATTTGTTTGTTATTGTAATGAATAGTAACGCTACAATAAGTAAGTAAAAAGCTGCATGTAATAAAATAAAAATCCGGTAAATAAAATATTAACTTACTTATTTCTTTTCACGAAAGGCGCGAATTTGTCCATCAGTACATCAACACATAAAGTACTGTCGGCGCCGCAAAACTCAAATATCCGTTCTGCCGTGACGATATATTCTAAAAATGAATATAAACAACAGTAATGAGGAAGTATGCGCTGACCAACGCATAGTTACAATAATAAACGTTTTATATTACACTTACCGTCTGCGATTTCATGTCCATCTAGATTCATTTTTTATCACTTCTTAAAATTTTAGAAATTACTAAACCCAGGCGTTATATCTACAACGTCTTTACGTTAACGGTCGATTGTTTATTTTTCATTAGCAATAAATTCGTTACGCTAGAAATACAAAAATAGTTTTGACTTTAAACGGTTTTTATGTCAGTAGGTATGTGCCTGTGCATAAATACATTTCCGCATCGATAAAGTTTGTATTTTGGATATATAATGAAAGCTAATATAATTTATAAAATCTTAGTAAGATATTGAAATAAATGTTGTGTTTGATAACATAAAAGCTCTAGTTGCTAAAAACAAAAACGCCGAGAAGATACCATTTTATTTCATCGACTATTTTTATCGACAAAAACAATATTTTTAAGCCCCTAATGGTTTACCACAGATAGAAAAATAAATATTTTTTAAATGGCAAAAGTATATTGCTTTTACTTTAAAATCCTAAATTATTCTGAAAGCATGTCTGGTTTTTTGAAAAATGTGTGTATGTTGGCAATGTAATATAAAAAAGCTGGGAGCACCAGAATTTTACCCACTCCTTGTTTTCGTGATAAGTATTTGTTTTTCTTGCGGAAAATCGTTATATCTGGTCCATAATTTAATTTTATCTCTAATTATAGACCCTAACGAGACGCACATTTTAACACCTCTTACGCCTTAGTGAGATAACGGTGAGATAACGATATTTATAAGGGTGAGAAGGTGAAAACATATTCATGTCTATAACTTATGCTCTCGAGAACGCAATGTTTTTTTAATACGAAATACTGTTCAACGAAAATCTTTTTATGTTTGTTTTGTTCGTTATGTCGTGAGCTCGTGATGAAATGATCTATACTTATAAAATCGTTTGACCTGCCTGGTAGGCAACGCACAGCCAACATTGGAGAGGTAACTTAGTATGAAAGTCTTTGTGTTATTAAATTTTTAACACTTTTTTTTAATTTACTTAAACACCAGTAACCTCTAGGTACCGTTAAATATGCTACACCAGCGAACGGAGCCCTATGGTTATTATGAGGTTTAGAGTGTTATAGGGTGAATATTTGAATTGAGTTTTTGATCCGACGTGTTCAGGCGCGGATACAGGATTTGGTCCATTCAATTCTAGTTCTCTAGTTCTAGGAGATAGTTTTTGTGATGTTTTTTTTTATTATTTACACTGATAGTTTATACCTGCGATGTAAATGAAGTTATTATTACAACGACGATATAATTTGCTGCCCTTTAGTGTTCCATGCGGTCAGGTTTGAAGGCCACCGCTATTTAATAACATTATGACGTTAGGACATAAAGTAGTATTATTAGAAAAAAAGTCAATAAATACAAATATTTATTCAGTAGAAATATATACATTCAATATAAATAATAAGCGTACGATTGCACGTCATAACTAACAAGAACAATATAAATATAAAAATTACAAAATTATCTCGTTCTGATGGTGTTGAGAATCTCTATAAGACCGCTATGCACTTTCAATGCGGCAATTCTTGTTTCTATCATGGTAAAGTCACTCAGCTCCATCTATAAACACGAATATTATTGTTTATTATTAGGCTACTGTTCGTAAATCAATATACAGTTCAAGGGAAACACTACATATATTAGTCATAGAGTTTTTAACTTATCTAATGTGTATGTTAGAGATGAGATAATACATGAGTAGTTCTCATTGTGACTGACGCTGTGTCATTCAAGATTGACGCACATCTTATAAGAGATAATAGTACTACGTAGTACGTACGTATTGTAGACGTGGCGGAGTGAAACACTATCCTTATATTTGTTAGGACAGGGTCTTCAAAATGGTTACAATCAGTAGGAATTAAGTAAAATACCTGCCCTGAAACTGCGGGCTGGCCCTCTCCAACTTCTGATAAAGGAAACTAACCTAACCTACCACTGCGTACATATGTATATATTAAAGATTTATGTTTTTCTCTTTCATTCTTATGCTTTTTATATTACTTTCTTAAGTATAACTACATAAATATACCTGACAATGCCGGGAATCGAACCCCGCACAGATATTAAAGTATTAGTATGAAGTACCTACATACATACTATAATTTTTTAACTTATTTTTAACAAATTAATGTTAATGTAAAGCCAACAAACAATAAACTATATTTATATTAAATTCAAACAATTAATTTAAAAACTGCCGCCAAAAAAGGTTGTAGAAGAGAAGTGTTAATTAGGATGAGTATAGTATGAGTAACGTACTCCTTCAGGGGGATCCTTATCTCTTGGCGGGAATCGTCCATACATTCGTTCACAGATGGCGCACAGACCACACCACGTCCGGTATTTGATTGTTTCTATCTCGGGCTAGAAATAAATATAAACAAAATTGAAATAAATAAAACGAAACAACTACAAATAACATTTTATAAATAACTGTAACAAAAATATAGACTTCTGCAGTATCACCGCTCTCAGGTGACTGTTGGGTACATCCAGAGTCGAGAAGAGTGAGCTTGATCTCGTCCGGTATGTTCTCGGTGTCTTCATAGTGATCCCACTCCATCGTACTTTGGAACTCCTTCACTTGTTCGGTCGTCAATATCCCGCCCATCATTAACATTAGACCATCTCCTATATGCTGAAATTAGTCAAGGTGTAATGAAAAAAAAATAGCATATAAAGTATACAACTATTGAGACTTCTGTCATTAGTTTACCTTTATTGGCATTCTATAGCCCTTTTCTATAAACTTCCTCAACACTGTAAGGTAGAGCAACTGTTTCGATTTCTTCAATGTTACGAATCGGGCGGCATACTGCATCGGCGTTAGTGCTACCAAAAAAAAGTAAAAAAATACACAAAAAAACACGACTAAATAAACATGGCTATTTTTATCATGTCTTCATATGATTTTTTAAACAGAATTTAAAAACATATATTTTTGATGTAGACATGGTAGAAGTGGAACTTCAGAAATGTAACCTACGAGAGAATGAGTAGGTATGTGAAGAGTAGGATAATTGTATTTTTATTAATATTTTCACAAAGTTCAAAAGTTATGTTACTTTTTAGTCAATGTATATTACAATACGTATTACTCAATCTCCTCTTTTCAATTGAAACGATTGCCACGAAAGACCTCAAATATATATTACTCTGTGCTTAACGTGATCGAGCTCATTCTCTCGCCGCATTCATTCATATTTCTTATATATTCGTTGTAACTTGTTCGTGACACATTTTTTGTTTCCTAGATATTCAAATTGTAACATTTTTATAGCAATTTCACTTCAATATACGACCGAAATAGACTATCAACAAAAAATATATAACAGCAACTAATAACAATTAGTGTTGCCCAAATACAAGAACAAGACGAGACTTGGCCAGTCTTGGTCTTGAATTTGCGCCAATACACCTGCTCTTGGTCTTGGTCTTGGTCTTGCGCTCCCAGTCTTGGTCTTGGTCTTGCAGCAAGAGTCTTGCAAGTCTTGCAATTACCTATTAGACTATTGCTATTTATTTAAATTTACTTTAGATCTTCGGAATTAACATAGCCATAGTAAAGAACAATCAGATTAATAAATGTCTGAAGATTTGACTAAAAAATTCTATAACTGCCACATGGTTATCAACTGAGCTATGTGCCGGAAGAATCTCTCTAGAAAGGGATTGAACCGTCAACTTATATGAAATTTAATAAAATTTAATATTCGGGCTCATGAGCAATACAAAAATCCTATCGCAGGCTTTTTATTTTAAAAGTAGGTAGGTACGCTTTTTATTAGGCTATTAGGCGCGGCGGCACCGATTGTAGTATGTGACTTCAAAAGAAGTTGCCGCCGCGTGTATCATCACCATGTACTTCCGAAAAGCGGCAAATTTCATTGAGAAGTCAGAACAAAATCTTTGATGCCGCATTATCAAAGTGCCTATAGTTAAAACAAAACTATGCATGCACTCTGTTTGATTTTAATGAATATTTTTTTATTCGCTATGTATGCTTATGGTAGGTATTGGTCGTAATGCGCATAGGTCCAGTTTTTCATATTCTTTGATACAGTTTTTTGGGTCTCATAGAAGTCCCAAGCGTACCGAACCGAATACCGAACCGATACACCGAACTGTTATTCCTACCTACTCCGTGAAATAGCGCTAAGTCCTAGCTGCAAGACGCAAGTCTTGCGGGATTAGTCTTGTTCTTGCTCAAGTCTTGCAGGGTCAGTCTTGGTCTTGCTAAAAATACGTGGTCTTGTTCTTGGTCTTGGTCTTTCAAAAATGACCAAGACTGAATTTGGGCAACACTAATAACAATATTAAAATTAGAATTTCTATGATAAATACAGACTAACTAATTATAAATAAAACTAAATAACAAAGTAAAATTAAAAAAGTATCATTACTCTCGAGAGCGGTGGAGTCTATGGGCAGGCCGAACTGCGCGTTCTGTCGCGAGAACACGCGCGGCACGTGCAGCCACGCGCCCAGACTGGGCGGCGCCACGCGCAGCGACGAGCGCGCCGGCCGCGTGCGTAGCGCCTCCAGCAGCACGTAGCGGCGCTGGGGGCGGGGCGGAGTGTGAGCTACACTATCACACCGATATCTGCTGGTGCCACGTGCGTATGTCGACAACGCAAGGCAGATACAAAACTACTACTACTCGAGTACGTATACCAAATAGACAAATACAAATAATTTAAATACGTCGCCCTTTCAGCTGTGTAACTTGACTGTTTAATAGCTATGTAAGTAGAAGTGACGTCATACACATACGAAATAAATACTTAATAACATTTTATCGTTTTATCCCCTACATTGTAAACCAACCTTCGTATCGAACTCCGTCTCGATAGCCTCTTCATCGACTTCTCTGTGCAAATACTTCAATATATCATCGTCAAGAAAGGAATCGGTCTTCTTGCCGCTACCGGCTTTGATAACCGGTAGTATGATGTCCTCGTCGGCTGCTGGCGCTATTGATCCTCGAGAGCTGGGATTTTGAGAGTCCGTTCCTATACCTGCTACCTAGAGATTATAACGACAGACACAATCAAAATGATACTTGTCCATGTGTCCTGAACTTTTAATAAATTATATTCTATAACATGTAGCTTTTTAAACATTATATTATAGTATAGTATTATAGTAAAATAATAAGAATACTCTACTAGTGCTAATCTCTCATATAGCAGTGTTGTCTCTCGTGTGAGTCCTGAGTGGTACCTGTGTCTCCGGGTCCTGCTGCGCGTGCGCGAGTCCGGCCGACGTGAGGCGGTCACTGACCCCGCTGCGTCCCTTGCGCCGACGCTTGCCTCTTCTGCGGATCTCTCCGCTGCCTGTGAAGAGAAACAAAATAAACATTGTACTGCTATAGCTGTGTGATTACTGAGAGAAGTTTGATAAGTATACGTCCAGCATAAAACCTTCCCCCATTCTCCTTAATGTTTATCTTCTCAAGGAAAGCAATGCAACTGCAACTATCGATATTTGCAGATGTATAACCATGTTAGGTGATAATCAATATTAGCTTATTTTTGCTGTAAATTTTTGTATTTTAATTTACTGATCAACTCCGGTCGCGCCACACGATGTTGGTAGAATCATGTTTTGACTACCCTCATTCCGAATATTATGCATTTCCTTAGATTACGTAATGGATGGCTACGATGCTAGCTGTTGCATACATTAAAAAAATAATGTTTTTATGAGAACTGAACAAACCCTAAACAACATTCATGACATATCATGAAATGTTCTCAAAATAAACATTGTTTTTAAAGTGTGCTAAACAACGCGGAAAGGCAAAAACGCTATTTCTGTAACACTGATCGTATTTTGAAAAACAATTTTTTACACAGACTTTACCTCTAGCCTCCATAGTTCACATAAGAAAAGGATTTATTTTTATTTTAGAGAAAAATAGATGCAGAGGCTACAAAGAGTGCAATTAAGTGCATATTTAAAAAAAAAGGATGAGGTTAAAAATATCTTTTATTATTATTATAGTCATATATTTTTTATATTTTGAGTAAATGTACCGCTTTGACTTGTACGCACATATGTAATTGTACAAATGTGGAATGAATTCTAGTTGTTTCTGAGAATCTGGGGATATAAATAGTAAAAAAATACTGCCTCTCTTTACTTAATTTGTTATTTTAAAAAGAAGTTGCAGGACGTTGTTAAAAGCAAGCTACGGGTCGAGGTTGTATACGATAGGTGTTACGTTGTATTTAGGTGCTGGTTATTGTTTCAGGAGTTAGGTAGTGGAGCTGCAGCTCGGCTCACCACCGTCTTCAGCTAGCGGCATGTTCTCGCTTCCTTCGCAGTCTTTCTCGGCTTTGGATCGTTGAGACGATGGAGTTTCGGCTTTTTTAATTTTCATAGCTTTCCCTAAATTTAAGGCTTTCAGTTGATTCTGAAAAAAAAAAATTATCTTTTGTATATGTTATGTTTACCCACACACACTTATATGTTTTCAATATTTTAAGTTCATTTCAGGCAGTTTTCCTAAAAACTATCACATTAAAATTAAACTTAAATAAACTACCTCAAGGGTTTTAATAAAAACGTCACTATCATAAGTAAGTATTTCTTGTTTTTTTATATATTTTTTTGCTAAAACCACAGTTGGTAACTTCATTCTTTTCTGTTGGCCAGTCGTCCCCCATGTCCTCATCGACAGAACGATATTGGAGGCGCCTCTTTTCCTATTTTTTGGAGCGTAGTCAATAATTATTCTTGAGACATGCTTAAGAACACAATCACACGGCGTAGATAGAATAACTGGCGGAATAACTAAAGGTTTACGTCTCACGCGTTTAACTTTATTTCTTGAATTATCACTTCTTATATGGGCACTCTTTTCTTCTGGTTTTTGTTTTTTAATTTGTAACAATTTTGTTTTTGATATAAGAAATGGCAACATTTTATGACAGTTTTATAAAGAGTAGTCTAGCGCCAAAGACGACGTGTCTGTAGCTGAATGAAAATCTTGTTATCAGCATTAGCGTCAGTCAGCTATTGATTAGCACTTATCAGTTGTACAATGATTACTAACTCTACGGTCCAGTAGTTATTGGAGGAGGTAATCGAAAAACCGACTCGCTGTTGAATGACCAACTAACTTTACTTCATTTTATTATTTACAGACTGAGTCATATGACTGATACTAAAGATTTTAAACAATAACCAACATTATTTATGATATCTTTCAGTATTATTGTTATTTAGTGTAATTGAACAATTTTAATGCTTTATGTAAATCAAATAAGATAAATCTTATTCAATGTGGCACGTTCACTGTATATCTTTTAGAATTTTCAGAGATATTTATCTGGAGAGGAATAATTTTACCTTAACATAAAACTTCTAATTCGATGACTCATGTTTTTCAGTAATCGTGTTTAGACAGACGAATATGAGGCATCTGTGAGTTCCTCAGTTTCTGTGAAACTATGTTCAGGCAACAAACAGCTCTAATATTTTCACTTATTGCTTTTTTTTAAGTATAGACAATAATTTAAGATAAAATATCAACAGGAGTAACATTTTCCGTGGATTCCGACCTTTTTCCATTTTATATGTAACCATGACTGTTGCGGTCTCACCTTCTTTACATTCCGTACGTTGACCGGTTCCTTAACGGCCCGTTTAGAGAGCACCAGCGGCGAGGCGAGTGGAGGTAGTTGTTGGCAGTGCCCGAGGCGCGTGTGAGCGGACAGGTTGAGGGACGGCAAGGAGCGCTCGTTGGCGCTGGGCGTGTGCCCCGTCAGGTCGGATGTGGTGTAGCCGTGGTAGTAGAGTGTTTCCTGGAACGAAAGGATAATTCTTACGTTATTTATATTAAAACCGGTGCTATGATTAGCTACAACAACCACTTTTATCGTGTAATTAAGAAGTTAGAAGGATTAATATATCTTTATTTAAATGAACCAATCAGAAAAAAACATTTTAAGATCTCATAAGCAGTTAAGAGAGTTGATGCGGATCAAGAAAAGTATTTAGACCACTAAGTGTATCATTGAAGTTGCAACTGCTCATCGTCATACGCACGACGGCTGGCACTGAAGATAACCAGGATATTGGATATTAACATTCTTATTCCTCACAAAATACCGTCAGTATATATTTGTGTTTATCAATATGTCACGTTATTTTGTCATCTCATACCATTTCCCCATCTTACCTGACTGTGACTTCTCCTGAGGTCCACCACAATAGCAGTTCTGTGTCGCGGCTGGTCCGGAGTGAGACATCTTCGGGAGCCGCGTGACTTGCCGCTGGCGAGGGTCGGAGCCGGCGTCAGCGGCCGGGAGTCTGTTTCTGTGTACCTAGAATATATGACGAAGGAATTTATCTTTAATAAGTAATTCAAAAACAAAGGAGTAGCTAGTGTACAGCATGTGACTCTCATGTTGACAAAATATGTTACGAGGGAAATTCTTCTATCCTAGTTGGTCTGTCAATTAAACAATGTACGCTACAAAACTTTCTAAATTAATCTCATTAACTAAAAGCATAAAATTTATATTAAATGTACATGCGCGTACAATTATCTCTACGAAATCGATAAGAACTATACAAAAGGGTATAAGATGTATTAAAAGGATTTAGATTTTAAAAAGGTTTCATCCACCTTCGGAACATATCCTCTGTAACAATATCATGTGGTGTTCTGTTTTTTTCCTTTTCATTGTCCTGAAACTTTGATAAATCTTCTTGGAAGTAATGCGCCTTTCCTTCAAGGGCCTGGTCAAACATGAATATCTTAGTTATATGACCAATTGTTAGTAGTTTTCTGTTTAAATTTAAGGTTCGTTGTTACCCAGGCATCCTTGGCACGTTTCACAAACTCCTTAGCGTCGGTATCAGCCGGGTGGTTGCAGAGAACAGAACAGGCCTTCGAGAAGGGGTTGTACAGAGCAGCGTAAGGGCGTAGCATGAATGGAGCGGGACTTACGTCGCATCGTAGTTCAAGATTATCCTGCAAAATTAAATTATAAATTAACTGATATAATGAAATGTTTTGTATGAAAAAAATATCTTTAGGGTGTCTCTTTGAAATAATTTTAGCCATAATTACTCTATTCTACAATTAGGCAAATGCGTTTATCGTATCTATAGTGTATTATTGAAGGGGTATCTACAACAATCGTAGCACATAGGTTATAAAATCAAAATGTATTGTACCAAAATACGTGTACCTATGTTGGATTAAAGAATATGTACGGTGCTTACCTTGTGTGTAACGATGTTATGTTTCTGAGCGACACTGGCCAATAGTCCAGTGTTACTGGTCAGTCCCATTTCCCTGTTTATGTTATGGTGAATATCGACCAATCGATTGCTTGGTAACAAAGAATAGAAAAATAGTAGAAACAATTCAACGATACATTTGTAAATATTTGTTTGACAGATACAAGTTATTTTTTTTTACTTCTCAAAGATTTTAACATTCTTTTTATAGACCACAAAGAATATTTATTTATTCTTCGAATCAATACCACGTAATCATCACTTTAAGACCAAAACTGGATTTGCATTGGAAGCTGAAGAGTAACAAGAGCTAGCAGAACAATATCTGAAGGCCAGATTTTAGGTCAATAGAAAATTTAGGAGGTAATTTAATTTTAAAAGGCAATAGATACAAAACCCGCACTCTATAACATGAGCAGGAATTGAACCTGCTCTCAAAGGTCACGATTAAGATAAATTATGAACAGCAGAGTAATAAAATGCCGTTCAAAATATAATAATTATAATGATAATTTTTTTTTCGATAAAACTCTAACTCAGAATAACAAAAACAACACATTGAAATTTTTCACATATATTATTCAAAAAAAATTTACACAAAAGCACTAAGACATCCATTTAACCTTATTGTCTAAATAAATGAAGTTTTAATCCGACACGCAACTTCTTAATTAAAAGATATAATTTTCTCTAAAAAAAATATTCATTATCTCGGAACCACGGCACTTTAACGTAACACCTAACAAGCGATTGTAAATCTCCTAAACTTACTTCATCACTAACAGGTTGTATGTATTATAAAAATCAATTTACATTACGGTGCATTAAAATTTAAATGTATCGTGAAGTATTAGTATAATTTACAAACCAACCAATTCTGGTCCAACAGTAGTGGTTCAAAACCGTTACCTGCTTCAATAGTGCAAGAGTTCATTGAGTAGAATAACATGTGTAACTCTAGTGTATAAATTAATCTATAATAAAAAAAATATCTGTTGTTACTGAATAAATATCGACATGATCTTTTATTTCACGAACTGTGAAATACTGAGCCGGTATAAATACTTTGTACTTAGAAATATTTTACGTCGGCCATAAATTCTCAGTAATGCGGTGTCGTAAACTAAACCGTGTCACAACTGAACACAATATGACAACTTACTACACGACATTAAGTAGCCTTTTACTATTACTCTCTAACATTAGACTCTGTTATGCAAATTATTTCCGAATAACTATATTTACAGCTACATTATACAATAATTTATTTTAATATAATGAATAATCGTTAGATACGTACAATATTTTATAATAGCCAGTCATAACACAGGTTAATTACAATAATGGAGCTCATTACGATTTAAAAAAATATATAACTATCATCAAATGGTCGTATGAGCTCATAAATTGCAAGGTCGAATTTACACCTTTCCAATACATCGGACTGGATGGTTATCGTATCCGTCAATATTGAAAGACTGCACGTAACTGTCTCAGACGATACATTTGATATGTTATTACAACTAGCATTATAAACGATTGCATACTTGTTAGATAAATTAAAATATATTAATAATGTGAGGAGATTAGAAATATATATATTGTTTTTCAACGTCTATAAGAATCAGAAAATCTCGTTGACAGACCTCACTATATTTTAACAAGTACACAAAAAGGCAAGTCGATAAGAAGGCAAGTCACCGTGACTCTACTTTACTTTGTCTTAAAGTTGTTTAAAGTATGTACATACAACAAATAATTATTATGTCATGAATATAAGCAGTTCACTTCGTACATTTAACTTAGTCTGTGGTCCACTCGAGTGAATGATAACCGGCACCCTTTATCAATAAAATTATTAAAATATAAAATAATAATTTAGACTAACAGCACTCTATTTAAAATTGTGTGACTTCATCTCGTTCTCTACAAATAAAATTTAATTATGACTAGTCGTTATGAAATAAATTTGAGCATGGAAAACAAGCGTACTACTCGACCATGCGACTATAAAAATATTATAAAAACTTAAATACATAAGTTATAAATATAAATTACATGTAAAGTATCGTCACAAGTAAAAATAAAAACCGTTCGGTTCCATCGTTTCTCGACACTAGCGCGCGTTCACTAAGTATTTGACACACCTCTCTTCACTCGATGACCACTACGGTATCGTCGGGCGGGAGGCGGGCGGGACCCTACGGTCGCGAAGCCCGCGCCGCCTCCTCCAGCGCCCGCACCTTCAGCTCGCGCTCGCGCTGCTGCCGCAGAAAGTCCTCGTGATGCAGGAAGCCACGCTCGCGCTCCAGCAGAAGTTGTCTTTGTAACTGCTCGTGTGCAGCCGCCTGGTGGGCTAGCTGCTCTGCGTACGGTCGCCCCAGCAAGTCCGGATGCGGAAGCGGTCTATAAGGCCCGCCCCCGCCCAATCCGAGACTCAGGGCATCTTGCTGCGCTTGAGCCGCTTGCTGTCCCGGATGTAGGTGTAAATGCGTATGCGAATGTGCATGGGTGTGCGCGTGAGTGTGCGCATGGTACTCTGGGTTTATTCCCGCCATCTGTA
Organism: Dircenna loreta; assembly: GCA_963555665.1. Classification (NCBI taxonomy): domain Eukaryota; kingdom Metazoa; phylum Arthropoda; class Insecta; order Lepidoptera; family Nymphalidae; genus Dircenna; species Dircenna loreta. Next base: position 16,332,939 of record OY743096.1, read on the forward strand.
GCCGTACCATAGGGTCTGCAGCTAGCGCAAGTCTTTCGGCAGCCTCCAACTGGGCAGCCGCGACTCCAGGGTGAGGATGATGCGGATGATGAGACGGAGCTCCTGAGACAGGTACTGATTGTGGCGGTCCTCCGGCTCCAGCTGGAGGTATACCGAGTCGTTCTAACCGTTCTCTTTCTAGTTGAGAGAGCGCAGCGGGTCCGTGTCCCGGCGGATACAATCCGAACTGGACAGGTATAGCTCCTTGAGGCGGCGGAGGAGGCATACCATATCGTCTGTGCATTTCTAGCCAATGGGGATCTATTGCTCTAGGACCAACATTGTTTTTAAGTAATTCTTCTTTCAATCGGTCATTAAGTTCACGTTCTCGCAGCTCCCGTATTTCTCTATCTCGTTTTTCTCTCTCTAAATGTTCGAGTTCAAGACGTTCTCTAGCTCCAGCAGCACCATACATTGAACTTAATTGATATTGAAGCATTGGATCCATACAATGCCGGGGTATATTTCCAGGGCTGAACCCTGCATGAGGTCTTGCATATTCAGATAACTGTCGTAGTGCAGGGGTATCAGGGTAACCAGGAGGCCTCTGAAATCTATCATAGGGAGACGTAATAGTTTCAATAGCACCCCTTGATGGAGGTTTTGTTTCTGGCTTTTCGGGTGTAGCAATCTTTCTGTGAGCTTGTTGGGCTATCTTTTCTCTTTCCTCTCTATCTCTTTCGGCTTGCTTCCGAAGTCTTTCCTCCCTCTTACGGGCAAGTTTAGATTCTGGTACAGGTTTGAATATAAGATCTGTACGGGTACAAGAGTTATAATCACCGCGATTCCAATGTCTCAGGAATATTGCTGATTGTGATCTGTGACATTCGGTGTCCTCTATTTTAGGCTCCGGACTGGGACCATGAGGAATATGAGCTGGACTTGGAATTTCTTCTTCTTCTGGTTGTGACTGTGTTTCTAATTTAAGTTCTGGGTTGTCATCTGGCATTGGTCGGGGTGGCCCGCGCAGATGTGGATGACCATGTGGCATTTGATGAGGTGACCCAGACCTAGCATGCGCTGATTGCAAACTTGCCGCTGCTTGAGCATGTAATCTTAAGCTTTCTATAGAACTCGGTCCAGGTCCCGGAGGTAGACCCAAGCTTAATCCTGGATGGCCCATAGAAGGGGGTTGAATCATAAGGTGATTTGGATTTCCAGGAAGCATTTTAGGGTGGTGTCTGAGAAGCATTGAATCAGCCGGTGATAGTCTTTCTGGGTGATGAGCAAGATGGTGAGAATGATGATGCGTATGATTATTTGTCACATTAACACTTGAAGATGAACTGGTTGTCTGAGATAAACTAGCTGACAGATGAAGAGGTGAATTTGAATGCGAACTGGATTTTTGTTGCGTATTTATTTTATGTTGTATAGATTGCGACGAACTACTAGATGTAGAGTGCGAAATAGACAAAGTATGATTTGTACCACCTCCAACATGGCTAGGTTGCTTTTCTGTACTAGTATGTACAGCGCTATGGTGGCTGGTTGAGTGATGATGAGTCATAGTAGTTTCATGCAGCTGATGTCTTTCTGTTGTTGTGTTTGGATTTCGCGGATCCTCTGTGCTTTCAGATATTTCTCTTAGTGACCTTGTTGTTACTGATGAGCTAGTGCTGTGATGCGCGCTTAGCATTGTTGTAGATTCGATTGTTGCTGGTTTCACTGGTTCATGTCTTCCTGGCGTACTGGATGTTGGATGCATCGGTGGTATAGGATGCGGCTGGGGCAATGGACCGTATGGATAAGGATAAGGCATGGAATAGCCCGGATGTGGATGAGCATAATAGGGATGCATAGCATGAGCAGCTGCTGCTGCGGAAAGTTGGAAAATGGAGGACGGATGAAGCAACGGATGATGGGGATGATGTAGAGGAGAAGAAAACGGATGAGGAGGATGTCCAGGTTGTTGACCAGAATGTAACATTGGTCCAGCCATTGTCGCTGGTATAGTCAGTGGCGTCGGGTTCATCAGATTTAGGGCAGAGTGTGATACCGGTGCATTTGGTTGTACCGGTGAAGCAGAAATCTGTCTAGGTTGAGAGGGACTTGTCATATGCCTTGAAAATGGTGAAGTAGTAGCCGATGGATGAGAGTGACCAGGGGTACCATTATGGCTTGGTTGGCTCTTAATAGGTGTCGGTGTATGTGGACTTTTTACTGGTGGAGCCGTACTCGCAGAATCTACTCCGCTACCTTGGCTCGATGACACTGGTGTAATATGTGGCTGATGCAAGAAATCTTGTTCTTTTTTAATACTCTCAATTCTTGGACCAAGAAATGCACTTTGCATATTAGAATTTTCATTTTGAGGTTGACTTGGTGGTCGACTGTTATTTTCTACACTTGAAATAGACTCTCGGTCTCTTTCGGAACTTAGGTGCTGTGCAATAGCACTACCTATTGGATAGCCAGGTACTTTCACCTCTTTTAGTGATTGTAAAGGATCAGACACATTTTGTGTTGATAAATTCGCTGGTATGTTATCGGGAATTTCTTGCTTGATTTTAAGATCTTGTGGCATTGACGAATCGTTTTGATTAGATTGTTGAGCAATCAGACTAGTAGCAGAGTGATTGTGAGATGATGAAATTTGTTGCATCAAAGGTGGCATTGATCCTGGCTTATCTAAACCAGGATGACCGGTATGTCCAGGATGACCATATAATGAAGAAGGCATAAATCCGTAAGGTCCAACATTAGATCCACCTCCAACTGATATTAGTGGACCTGGTGGTAGAAGACCTGTCATAGACGATTGACTTAAAGAGGGCGGCGGCATATTTTGAATTGACACTGGAGTGTTAGATGACTCTGTTGATCTTACACCAAGATTTTCTGGACGCACAGATGGAGCAAATATTGGTGGTCTATGATTTTGGCCGTCATGTTTTGGTATCTGTTGGGTTTTTAAATCTGTAGGTTGTTTATCTTCATTGTCAGATTCTTGAGTTTTAATTTCTTGTGTATTAGCAGGTGATATAGGTTCTGTGTTTGTATTAGAAGGATGCTCCATGTGAGGTGGAGACGAAGCCCGAGCATTTGTAGGTGAAGGACTAATCCTTTGCAAAGAATCCAATCTGGGTGCACTAGGTGAATCCACTTTATTGGCTGCTGATATAGTAGCTGTAAATATTTCTGGTGTGTTTTGATTCTTCATTTCACTTGTTTCATCTCTGGGTTCAAGCTTGATTACTGTTTTTAATGGATTAATGTGGGGATTGTGTTTATTAGGGTCACTGGCAAAGTTAATGTTAGCTGGATATGAATATGGTGGCATACTACCTGTGAAATCTTTTGTATTTCTTATGATTGAATTGTCTTTTGACATGGTTGCTGGATTAAAGATATTATTTGAAACTCCTTCCAATTTGATAGGGTGGTTCAGTTTAGGATTGTACATATGGCTATCTTTAACAAAAAAGTTAGTGTTCTCCAAATTAAGTGGCTTACTTGATTGACTTAATGCATGACCTGAAAAGTTGTGAGCAAGTGGATCCTTCTGGAACTCATCCTTTTGTAAATTAAGTGATTGTTCATCAGGATCTATTTCTTCTTTTATTTTAATCTTCTCTATAAGCTCTGTAGACATGGGTGTAACTTTAGGTATAATAAGTTCAGTTTTGGGAAATAGAGGCAAAGGCCTTGATTCAAGGTTTTCTGAAGGTTTTGTAGCAATGGTTGGTTCAGTTTTTAGATCAAGTGCAGCTCGCTCATCTTTTTCAGATACAACCTTAAATATTGGAGGTAATATATCTTTTTCTGTTTTGATAGTTGTTTCTGGATTTATTTCCGTTTTTATCACTTGTTCTAAACATTTAGCTGATTGATCCGGTTCAGGCTCTTTATTTTGATCAGTTTTCTCTTTATCAGTTTTGCTAAAACTAAAGTCACAAGCTTCTGCTTCTGGCTCGGCAGATTCTGATTCATCCATTGCTGGAAAACTATCATTGGTTAAACTTTCTGCCGGACTGTCTGGAGGCTCAGCTGCTTTCTTTTTCTTCATTTGCACATCACCATCCATTATTCCACCACAACCTTCTGATTTAGTATCATCTGGAAGACGTTTCTTAACTTTGGAAACATCAACCTTTCCATTTGTTACCTTCTTTTTAATGTCTTTACTCACAGGTGAAGAAAGAACTTTCTCAGTAATATTATTATTTGTACTTTGGATATTTGGTTTGCTTAATTTTTTAGGTTTTGAGTCATTATCACTTTCATCTTGACCTTTCTTACCATTTGGAGTTGTTTGCTCTTTAGATTTATTTCTTGTCCTCATTCTACTTGGAGAGTCTTCAGGATTCTCAACTCGAGCATTTTCGGGCTTAAGCAAATCTCCTGCATCTCTGGAGTCACTGTCATCTTCTGAGTTTTCATCTTCTGTTACTGAACTCATTTCTCCTGCTTCTTTAGGATTTGGTGAAGGCCGAGAGCCATTAGTATCTGGTACAGTTGGTGTAGTTTCCGGTGTTTGCTCTTTAGGAGTTCCTGCACGAGAATTCCTTGTGTTCCTCACCCGCCTCAGAGAAGCCTGACGTCGTCTCCTATGTGGTCTGTTACTACTAGCACCTGGAGTCTTTTTCCACAAATAATAAAACTCAACTAACTCGGCAGTGTCCTTGTGGGGTAGCAAGTCCTTTTTTATTTTAAAAAAGTTCTTACCAAATTGCCTGATACCCTTTACAAAACGTTTTGTTTCTTCTTCAGTCCATTTTTTCTCAATTCCTTTAGGGACGGGACATTTAACAAGTGCTTGCAGTGCTCTGCCAGGGTCATAACCTGAATCATGAAGAACATCTAAAGCATTGATTGTCGTATCATCACGACTGGCGGCAACACAGCCATCGTCTGGTGATCCTCCATCACACATACCAGCAAATGCAGCCATTGAGCGAGCAGCTCTTAAGTACATAACAAGATCTCTGTCTGTTGCCTGGGCAGGTAACCATCGCAACTCTTCACCACCAGAACAAGGTTCATCTGGTCTGAGTGGACCATTAGTTCGCATATCAGGAAGACAAGCATAAATATCTTTATCTTTGACGGGTTGGTTCGCTGTGACTTGAACTTCCCCCTGATTCTGGGCCATGGTAAAATTAATTACTATTTACACTGGGTTGTATTCTTTCACTCCATTGTAATAAACACTCAAGTCTTTTACATAGTGTCTTGCGAAAATATCATATAAACACACTGTAGTCCGTTTATAGACCTTTCATAAATGGTTCGTAAAGCAATAAGTATGCCAATATACATAATTATTACTCCTAATGGCCACCATTACACGACGCATTGTGCTTCATATTATTGACTAACACAACACAAATATAAACCAACAAACATTGTCACTTAGTCATTTCATTTGAATAGATCTATTAATACAGTATTACATTAAATTTCACTAATTAATTAGTAAATGCTATGTACATGCTACCCTTTTGTTTAGCTTCACCTTTCTTTGGCTCTTGCCATAGACAAAATAATTTCTTTAAAATGGCTGCAACGATAAGAGTTTTTTTAGAAAAACTCCATTATACTCAGATATTTTAGAAATGTATATAAAAGTCACATACTTCAGAAGGTTGAGACAATTTTCAAATTAACTCATGGAATTTATATGTAATATTTTTACATCAAGTATTTTTTAAAAGCTATTTTAGTTCTTATTATTGTTTATAAGAAGAATATTTCAAACTATTTTCTGTTAGATCTTAGTTGTGAAATGAAACGACGTTATAGATTATAAAAAACACGGTAGATTTTTATGTCTATGAAAAGGGAAATAAAACAAATAATAAATTAAGATGATTGGGAAAATCCCATTTATTTCTTTATAAAATAAAACACTATAATTTAAAACTATGAAAAATGAAGAATAAAATTGCAATATCTTTTCTGACAAGTAACAAGGTACACTTCATATTTGAAGTTGGCATTTGTAGTACACAGTTTATAGACACTGAGAGAGATTTGTCAGTTGTCCGTAGTTTATACTTGTTACAAAGATTAGATACATCTTTTTTGATACTGAATTGTTTTGTTGTTATGAGATTTTACATTTTGTTTGAAAAGTATGATCAATCAATATCGTATAGTTTAGTGTTTCTTCAACGTTTACTACTTTCTTGTCTAGTTTAAACCACTGCTCCAAAAAACAATAATGTCGTCCGACGAATCAGATGACGAACCGCTAGCTCTTTTAGCGGCATCTAAGAAAATAAATATCGAAGTTGAATTCGCAAATAAGGAAGATGAGGCACCACCTCCTAAAAAAAATAGGTTTGTGAACAAAATTGATCGTAAACTGAATGTCGCTGCACCACTGGTTATTGAAAGGCCTGCTGATGTTTGGTTGTATCTAAAAGACTTAAAATCTTCGGGCCCTTATAGCTGCTTATTGTGTGAAGATTGGTTTATAAATCGCTCAAAAATGATACTTCATTATGCAGTAAACCACAAGAAAGATTTTTGTGGTATATGCAGGTAATTACTGTAGTATTTACATAATTTTGTGTCGCTTTTCTTAAGTATACAGTTATACAGTAAACTTATTATGTTGTAGATATTTTGTACCAAATAGAGAAGCATGGCTGGCTCATGAAAATTTTCATTTACCTTGGCCATGTTCTCAATGTATAGAAACTTTCTCATCTGAACTAATGTTAAGACAACATCTCAATTCAGTCCACAACCTAGTCCACTGTAGATTGTGCCACTTCAGAGTGTCAGCTGATTACCATTATAACTCTCATTTATTTGAGAAGCACAGTGTTAGTAATGTATCTTCTAAAAATGAGGATGTACTTTGGAAAGAAGAAGAAGGTGATAAATTCCAGTGTTTGCTTTGCTTAAAGTCTGATAACATGATATCTACATTCTTTAGTCATTACATGGGCATACACCATTTAACTTTAAAATGTTTGACAACTATTATTGCTGGTAAAGACACACCCTTTACAGTGAAAGGAGCAGAAGTTAGCGAGAAATTTATAAATGAGCAACTTAAAGGTCATTTAAGGTTGGGCTATGTGGATTGGGAACCAAAAGTGGATGGGAAAGATGACATGGATAATACAATTGATACCAAAATTTGTCCTATACCAGAAATTAAAGAAGAAATCATCAGTGATGTGGAAGAACAGGTGGAAAAAGAAAACAAAACAAAAAAAAAGCCTGATTATAAAAATGATGAGTATAAGGGTGAAGATGATTTTGACATCACATATATGGAATTGATAATAGTTGATCAATCTTATTTTGAATATGTTGATAAATCTCTTAATGATATAAATTCAAATATTATGCCTGAAAAATCATATTTAAATTATGAAAAAATGAAATCAGAAATTTACATGGATGTGGAGTGTTCTTTTTGTAAAACAACTTTTAATACAGCTCAATCATTTATGGAACATATGAATAAAATACATAGTGTCAAATCTATACCTCTTTACTCTTGTCGAGTTTGTTGTGCTACATTTGACAATTACCTTGATTTAACAAGTCATGTTAGTGAGGAATTAGCAGATTTTGAAGACTTGTGGATTTGTCAATTTTGTGACAAGGAGTTTGATAACCGAGAGGCTACAAGACAACACTTAACAGAGCATTGGGGAGCATTGGATTATGACAACTGTTTTAGCCCACATTTAGGTTTCAAATGCAAGTATTGTCCAACATTATTCTGGAATGAACCAGACAGAGAGACACATCAAATAAAAGTACATTTTGATAAATATAAACATCAGTTTTATAAATGTGATAAATGTGAAATGAAATTTGGTGATAAGGTATTATTTATGGAATCATCAATGTCATAATTAAATTAATATTTAATATTTGTACAAAAAACATATATCCAGGTATTCAGAAAATTATTATATGCTTTATTTTTCAGGTGTGGTATGTTTATCATCATTTAGCAAAGCACCAACCTCAGAATACCAAAACAAACTATATTTTAAAGTGTTGCCTTTGTTGCTCAGTGATGTCTAATATTGAGGATATGAGGAGTCACTTTGCTGTTAAGCATGCGGAATTTAAAAAAGTATATTGTAATTTAGAACCTTGCATGTACAAATCATTAAATCATCTGAAATCTTTAAAAATTCACACTAAGGTTAGTAATGTAATCAAGTCTAAATTTACAATTCCTATTAGAGTTTGTTTTAATAAATGATTAATTTGTTATTTAACGACATTAATTAATTATTTCCACAGATGGTTCACACTCCATCCCAAATCCCGAAGAAACAGGTGGCCTGTAACATCTGCAACCGCAAGTTCAATAACGCCCGTGCCTGCAGCACTCACATGTCTCAGGTGCACGGCCCCGGCAAGTTCAAATGTAAACTGTGTAGAGATGTGCTGCACACTCCCGATGAGAGGTTAGGTTAACTATGTACTACACTGGAAATCATTTTTTCGCAACCTCTCTAGAGCTTAGATTAATTTCAGAAAATATAAGGGTTATCTAAAACATATATATTTTTGAGTATGAAGAAATTGCATATAATTTGATTTATCCTAAAATTATTTTATTAGATATATATACTCTTACTGCTGGATAATAATGAAAATCTGTGATATGGAATTGTAGGAAGCTGCACTATCTTCTATGTCATCCCGGACGACATCCGTTCGAGTGCACGGAGTGTGGCAAGTCCTTCCAGTACAAGTCCTCCCTGTACATGCACAAACAGGAACACATGCCCAATAAGCAGAGTTATACGTGTACATACTGCAATAAAGTGTTTGCGGTGAGATATCAACATTTTAATGTTGTGTTTTCAAAATGGGCCGGTAGGATGTGACAGTAGAACCTCCTTCCAGAAAAAGGATTCGTACCGCGAGCACATCCAGATCCACGAGGGTCCCCGGCACGCGTGCTCGTACTGCCCCATGCGCTTCGTGCAGCGCTCCAACATGCTGCGCCACGAGCGCCGCCACACCGGGGAGCGCCCCTACCGCTGCCCGCACTGCGCTCGGGCCTTCGCCGACAAGGGCGCCTGCACCTCGCACGCGCGGTACGACTGACTGACTTAACTATCGCCGACAAGGGTCTGGACCCCACCTTAGGAATGTCCGTTTTAAAAACATGCGTGAAGGCTTCGCGCATGCGGCCAGCCTACACCTCGATATGAGTCTCCTCGCCAGGGGATCGAGATAGGCCAACGATGGCTGCCTTCTTGGCCATCTCCCTATCCAGACGTTTGAGACCCAAACGAGGTAAGTGACTGCTCTCTCGCGGTGGCAAGGCCAGACCCGGGCCGGAGACGGAGACCTCAAAACAGATGTAGATATGGTCCGATAGGGTCTCCATACTCCAATCTAAAACCCGACGTGTGACTGCAGGGGGTGGCGAACGTAACAACTACCACGGAACTGCCTTGCGGTTGCACACACGTGGGCTCAGTCCCTTTATTTAGGATTGTTAGTTTGGGAAGGAGCACCCAGAGCTGGACGACCCCTGGCATCCGTGGCGCGGTTCCCCCCAAGCCTCGGACTTGTCGTGTAGGTTGTCGAGACAAATGATGTTCCCGTTGTTCAAGCTGTTCTGCATTGACTGGTCCCGCTGCTTTCGGTAACTCAGGCAAGCGGGCTCCCGTGGCCAAGCTGGGCGTTTGACCGAGATTAATTTTCTCGACCGCGCTAGTGAGCACATGGGCGTTAGCGACGCCCTTTACGGTCGCCTTCTCCTGTAGGGGCTTTGGCAAACGGCAGCTTGGCTCCCCGTTCCCGGCGTTTTTAAGACTTCTATTTTTTTCTTTTTCTTCTCCGTTTGGGCACCAGCCATCGTGGCGTTAGGGGGAAGAAGGCTGGACCTTTTCTTACCCCTCTTACCCACCGTCGACCAGCTTTCACAAATAACAACCTTTAATCAAGTAAGGTTAGGAGGAGCAGGAGAAAGGGCACGGTGGGTCCAGCCTTAGGAATCTTCGGAAACTCTTCTCTGTAATGACGTTACCGAAGGAGACATCACCGCTGGAATCGAATACGACGACTGCCTTACGACTGACTGACTGACTTGACTAATAACTGCCACTAGTTTGGTTGTTGTACACCTGGCACGGTCGCAGTCTGTTACGTAGTGTACTAACTACATTAATGCGTTGAAAATGTATCAGTTAATTATAGGTTAAATCTAGTCAATATTCGCTTGCTTACTTTATTAGTGTTCTTTACACTCCATTAGAGTTGATATATTTATTTAACTATAAAATATTTTTCTTTTCAGAACTCATTCGAAAGAATCATCTTACGCATGTCTTTATTGCGGGCAAACATTTGTCCAGAAGTCGAAGCTTACTTATCATATACGGAAACATACAGGAGAAAGTAAAAACACAAATAAATAATGTAGAAAAATATAATAAAAGTATTCTGTACAGCTTGTGCTTGTTTTGTAGATTTGGAGTCTTGTCCCGTGTGTTCAAAACTGTTTACTAGCGCGTGTTCTTTGCGAGAACATATGAAAACACATGTGGAAAAAAAGCAGATTGTCAAATGTCCTCTGTGCGGTGAGTAGAGCCCTCCAGCCTGCGCCGGCCTGCGCCGGTGGTGCTGGGGCCGGGCTGACAATGAACTACTAAATAACTCTCTCACTATCACAAAACACACACGATAGTAGTAAAACATTAAAAAAAATATATTCCAGATAAGGGCTACCAGGACGAGCGCTACATGCTGCGGCACCTTCGCACGCTGCACTCGCGGGCGCAGTTCTCGTGTCCGCTGTGCCACAAGCTGCTGTCCAGCGCTGCAGGGCTTCGGCACCACGTCATCACGCACAGCTGCGTCAACACCTTCCAGGTGAGGGTGCGCCGCCGCGTCTCGTGCACAAGCTGCTGTCACACAACCGGCGAGGCTACATTTTTCAACATATAGGCTTCATATTTTAAAATTAACTATAGAATAATTTATTTATGGGATTATATGTAGTATGTAATTTTTGATTGATGTTGAAAAAAGACGAATCTATTATTCCATTTCCAGTGTAAATCCTGCACAAAGTCCTATGCAGTGAAAAGAACAATGCTGAAACACTTACGAAAGCGCCACGGCTTGACCGGCAATGAACTGAACATAAAGGACTACTTTACGAGGCTCGAGCCACGAGACTGTCAGCTGAATCTCGACGAAACTACAATGACCAGTATATTTGGACCCCCCAAGAAGAAAATGACTGACATTCTGATTGGGGACTTCGTAACATTGGCGAAGAATGTAAATGTGCCTGAGGAACGGAAAGAGACAGAAGATACAGATGATACAGAGGCGAGAGAGACAGACAGCAATGATGAGGAACCAATAGCGAATATTAAGCAAGAAGTTCATACACAGAGCAGTGATGACGAAATAGAGCCGACGGATTTTGTAAGTGTTAAGATTGAAACTATGGATGACGATTATACAGAGTGATATTTTATTAATTTTCTTTGGTGGAATCTCACGTGGACATGGATGGTTTTATTCAAGCAAGTAAAAATATACAGACAATTTGACAATTATAAAATTATGGTTATAATATTGAATACTCTTACAGTACAGCAACATTTGCCACATTCTTTATGAATTCTAGCGCTAAGTGTAAAATAATTTTGAACATAAATAATATCTTTAAAGTTACTGTGACCGATGTTTGAAAAAGTATAAGTTATGTTAAGTTTGAAAGTGTTTTTATTGATCCTGACAGTTTTTTCTATATATATAAGGTAAATTTTAATATTAATTCATTACTTTTTTTTTAGTTTATTATTTCTGTGATTTAATCTAATTTTCATTTTATTTTGTATATCCTATTTTTAAGCTCTTTTAATAAAACCTATATAGTTTGTGATTGCTTTTTAATTATTCTAAAAAAATACGAAAGTGAATGTTTATATGTATATAAATATGTAATTAATAACTTAAAAAAATATGGAATAATAAAAAATAAATAGGCACCATCTTACCGTGTTGCAGTAAGTACAGCCGAGTTTTGCTATTAGAGTGAGTTACAGAAGTGAAACTATATTTTTTCAAATTAACCATTACATTTCATAAGCATCGTTACAGCTTTTCCTTTGAAACCATTTAAAATATATATTACTCAAAAAATACTTAATAATACAAATTTTAATGATATTAAAAGGCTTTAAGTATAAGTTATTTTGTCTTAAATATATGATATTACATTTTTAAAACCATTCTTCTAGGTATATCAATGTTATAATATTTTTGATAAGTCAAGTTACTTTAATAGAGGTATCTATCTTTTCATATAATGTCGATTGTAAGCCCTGTATCGAATAAATACAAAGTATTAGAATATTTCCAGAAATTTGTCCATTTCCTACAAGATATGGTTGGTCAGATTGCATTTGTTCGTATGAGTAATACGTATAATAAATAAATAGATTTATATATAAATAACATTTTTAGAAATCCTTTTATGAAATGCCGACAGCGATAAATTTGCAAACTTTCACTTCAGTGAAATAACAAAACGCCAATCAGCTGTGTAATGTCATAGTGACTGTGTTTTGCGTCAAAAACATGAGTTTCGTTCTTTCGTAGACTTTGGACTTTTTGAATTATTGGCAATAAATATAATATTTTATAGTTATCATAATAAATATAAAAATGAAATAATATTTATATTTGTAGTAAATACTTTTTGACTATATTATTGTTTTATAAAAATGTATAACCCTTCAGTGACAGTGCGTCGAATTGATGTTTTGATTCGTATTTTGAATAGTCGAAATGCAAATTTAACCCCTAATAACGTTCGCGCCTACTCAAGTGAGGGAAAAATTACGATAGGTAATGTCAGTAAAGAAATTACTACCCCAAAGAAGGTGGAATATGTACCTAGGAAATACTGTAAGTGATAATACTATAAAACTTTTTTACCACAGAATTAAACAATTAATTCTTAAAATTTTATAATTATAAAATCCTAACTATAGTGACAATTGAAGATGCTCAGTTGAAGTCACTTTCACAAAGTAGTCTACGGAACTTACGATGGATGATGCAAAAAGATATTCTTGGGCAGGATATGTTTCTATTGGGAAGGCCTGGCCCTAGCAGGTAATAATAAATTTAAAAGAATATTAAATCTATTTTTCCTTATAAATGTTGTTAACTGATTCACTTGCTATATAGTAAAGGTTGGGTGGTAGGAAAACCTGAATGTAAAATGTTGTTTATATGTAACTAAAACAAATGTTTTAAGTAAGTGTAAAGATTAAACTGTTATAAGATGTTTTTAAATAATATTATATATGTGCCAGTCCTAATATCTATGTTTATTGTAGGAGGAAAGTAGCCCTTCAATATTTGGAGCTGACTCAAAGAGAGATAGAATATGTAGCATTGTCTCGGGACACCACTGAAGCTGACTTAAAGCAGAGGAGGGAGATACAGAGTTCCACTGCCAAATATTTTGATCAAGTAAAATAGGAATGACTAATAATAAAAGTAAAAATTATAATTTAAAGAGGAAGATTGACATCACATAATTTGATATTCATATAACACATTTTTTACCTTTCTTTTTATATATTGATTCAGATTACTCATTCACGTTTTGACAATCTCTCTCTATTTTTAGAGTGCAGTAAGAGCTGCTATTGAAGGGCGAGTTCTTGTAATAGAGGGCATAGAGAAAGCCGAACGAAATGTACTGCCGGTGCTGAACAACTTGTTGGAGAATAGGGAAATGCATCTGGAAGATGGAAGATTTTTGATTCCAGCTTCAAGATACGATAAGTTATTGGAAGTAAGTGAATTACACACTTTATTTGTTGATCTCGATAATTTGCACGCTGGCAAATTTAAATATTAGGTTTTTGCTATTTGTCATTTTTTAACAAACTGCCAATCTATATTTAAAAATTAAATATGAACTTGTATCAGGAGCACGGTATAGAGGAAGTGTCAAAGTGGAGGTTGGTGCGTGTGGACGAGAACTTCCGTGTGATAGCGCTAGGGCTGCCGGTGCCGCGCTACAGCGGCCAGCCGCTCGACCCGCCGCTGCGCTCGCGCTTCCAGGCCAGAGATGTCGCTACTGTCGGGTTCGCGGTGAGTGCCATCAACCGCTACTTACTGCTACTTACTGCTACTTACTGCTACTTACTGCTACTTACTGCTAGCTGCTATATGACTTAAGTATGAATTATACAATATCAATAAATAGCACTAAGTTGTTTGTTTGTTAGTTTTACTAACTTCTATATATTTGTGCTTCAGTCGGGACTCGAGCTCCAAAATCTTGTGGGAGAAATGTAACAATATCATCAGGTGATTTTTCGATGATATGTCTTTTGGTAACTCTTAGGTGTTCATAGGGCTTCGATGGTTTCTTTAATTTCATCCCAAACTTGTTTCGGTCTCTGAATAAAGTTGAACAGTCTGACACAGACAGTGGCATTTACAGGGTTTTGTCCTCAGTCCACGTACAGAACACTTAATTTAAAAGTACCTAACATGGTTTGAGGTTACGTGTCAGTGTTGCGAGATCGTCTGCAAATGCTTGTATGGAGTCCGTGTATTTCTTACTAATTTTAAACAGATAACCCCACTTTTGACTTGTTAATTTATCTAGCCTAGTACACAATACGTAAAGGAGACTAAACACCAGCGGTTGTGTTGATTCGCAAACATTAGAGTGTCGTTTTGTTGTGCGGTGTCACCGCCTCAGTCAGCTGAGCAGAGATACAAGGAACTTCATATTTTAATAGTTTAGTAGTAGTGGTGATATCATCAATATAAAGGTGTGGTAAAACAAACACCACTATTAAAATAATGAATTTTACTAAATATTTATTGTTATACCATTTACATATATTTTTAAATGATTGAGTTCATGCTTACAATATAATTATTAAAGTTGTATTACATCGAAATCGCATTGTTAAAACGAATATACAAATAAGGCTAGCTGTTGACATCGAAACACCGCTATCTTTAAGTATGACACATATCTTAATTGAAACTCGGTGCAAAGTTAAATATACGTAATAATTGAAAATACGTAGCAAATTTTCGTAAAAACAAATATAAATAGTTATCAGTGTCGCGAAGTGCTTTTAAATATATTTAATTATTGATGGAATCTATTATATAGGTCCCAGATAAATACCTGGATAACCCTCACTTTACAATACAATTTATTGAGGATTTAATAGACAGAAGGCTTTCAGGAACGCTGGGTATCGTTGAGCCTTTATTAGGCAAAGCTTCAGGCATAAATATATGAATTTGCTTTTTCGTCTTACTAATATCAGGAATTAATTTCTTGCTGACCAATTCTGCATATTGTTTCTCTACTGCGTTCCGCTCGGAGACCATTTTTTGTCGCGTCTCAACGACACTCGCTTTCATGTCTTTGACCTTTTTGTTTTCTTTAAGTTTCGTGTCGTGTCGCGTGTTCTTAACATTCCGTGACTGTCTTGCGTAGTTCTCGATTGTGTTCGCCGATGTCGGTATGTAAACTTCCTGGCGATCGATAGCATTTGGTTTAGTATCGGCAGCCGACTTCGCTTCTTTTATTCTTAAATCTGTAGCTGTTTTGGATTTAACTATATTCCGTCTCTGAATTTCTGGCCAACTATGTCTTGGTTGAGACATTCGCTCTACATTTTCCTGTGTTAATATACTCACTTTACCCGCTAGATCTAACCATTGGAGAACTCTGTCTGATAAATCCGTATTCTCCTTAACTTCTGTTCTAGAAGTACGATTGCTTTTTACACCTCTCATATTTTCAGTTTCCAGACCCAATCGAAAGTTATTAAGATCACACAATGGTTGTGACGATGCTTGAACGACAAATTCGTCTTGAGAACGTTCCACATCCAATAAGTTTAGTTTCTCTATATGGTGTTCATGTTCGCGTTTTCCTTCGATCTTGTCATTTTTTATCATAAAGTTAAATTTTCTAAGACGTTCACCCAAAACTTCGTGACGGCTGAGAGAGCTCTGTAAGTTTCTGCTGATAGTAGATTTAGCAAAACTGGCAGATGAGTTCGGTCTTCGTCGTTTTGCGCAAAGTTTTAAATATTGTGGATCGTCGTGAGATAAAATAACGTGTCGAAATCCGTCTACCCACACAGTTCTTACGTACATAGGCCGCTGAGATGACTGCCAGAGCGCTGGCATATTACAGAGCACTCTGGCTAACCTGCTACGTTCCCTGGCATACAGTTACTATGTGTAGATGCTTGTTTCTTCTTCATTATTAATTGTAGTATTCTCGTGATTAATTCCCTGAAAGCATGCAAGATGGTTAATATTATCTTGGCACGAATATTTGTTGCTTCACTTTATATACGTTTTTGTTTAATTTCCTGAGTGGTCATTGATAGAAGAATAGTACCATTATACGTCACTACACTACACCAACTAGGAGACATTGGCTGTTATATCCTATGATATCAAGATTGGAGTAGCTGGCAAAATTAGGGAATTTCTGGCTCAACAATGGGATGGTCTTCCATTGTATTATTCATGGAAAAAAATACCCGTACCTAAGTCTTAAAGTTAATTTATCAATTTATTTCCACACACTTAGTTCGCTGGTATAATTCCGGGAATGATCAGAATGAAACGAGAATGTAAAGTGCCGCATTAATATGAAAACTTGTTTTTTCGATACTCCTCTGTTATCACTAACTCAGCTCGTAACAGCCTGAGTAAAAATGTTGGCAGAAAGTGGCCTGTTGCTTCCCTTTCCTATTTCCTGCCCCTGGCCCGTGTCTAATTTAATTTTTGTCTAGTCATGCGTGTCGCAACGTAATTGGATTGCATTTAAGGGGCCATTTAAAAGAAGCTTTTAGGCTTGTTAGTTACTTTTATTCAATAAAATTGTGCGATTCAATGTAGTACTATATTAAATGATTTGTATTCTTTATAAAAAGTTATCGTAATGCATTATTCACCTATATTATATCTTCGACTGTCGGACGTAAAACCTTTCTTTGGGTTTTCGAAAGATACGCACTTATCTAACCACGCTACACATTTGCGGGTTACATTTACACATCATATATTTTCCATTACGATTTTTTATAGATCTTGTCACTGGCAAGAATAGAATCCAGGAACCGACAACTTTAAGAAATAATTGTAATGCTCGAGCAGTACGCAATAAATTGTATGAAACATTATATTATTCTTTCGAATTGTGGTGACCACTGTATAATCTAAAAGTTACCTTGCAATACCTCACATATTGATTATTTAATATTCTACCTTAAAACATAAAATACCTATATGAGAACATATTTCGTCAGTACCTTAAATCAAAATCATAAACCTTTTCATATATTGTTCCAAATCCTACAATAATTAACGACTCACTCAAAATATGGCACTACAATATTTATTAAGACAACAATAACCCGAATCGTTCTCTAAACTATAGTTCCTTGTGAAATATTTTTTATGTTTTCATATAATTTTCGTCTTTATAATATTGGTGACAGTACTATCGAGCTCTACGTCGCTACTTGTGCCCGCGTCGCGAGTGACTGCTGACGGTGGGCGGGTGATGCTCGAGCCAACGAGTTTTGTCCTTAGCTCGGTGTAAGCGTGCGATATAAGGCTGATGCAAACTATTTACAAATATTTAATTTAATACATTTAAGAAGGAATAAGATATCTGTTTTTTATAAAAGTATACAAGAATTACAATAATTAAAAAACACAATAAAACTAAATAAAAGACGCTACTTCATGTGTATGTTAAAGTGTAACACCATAGCGGACAGCTCCTTAGTCTGTGACTTCGCAATAGTTGAATTACATCATGCAACCTCCCCATCTATTTGAATATTCGCAAAACAGGGATAATTATAAGTTTTCAAACTAGTCGCTTGTCCTTTTAGTTTAAACAATTTGTAAATTTTACTTTATTTATTTTAAAATATGTTTTACGTTCTACTTTTGTATATAATACAATACTAAAAACTAATTTAACTAGTTAATTATATAATCTAGAATTTGTATTCTTATTTGTTAATCTGTAATAGAACTTAAATAACCATTATAACAGCAGCCTACAGAAGTTATATTTTAGTTTGACATAAATGAGCCTTACTTTAGTTTATCACAATATATTATTCATTTTTTTTTAAATGCTACAAGTTGCAAACGCGTTTATTATTTTATATTATGATGTACTGAATACGTCGTTAGCATTTACTATTTTGTTATATGTATAGGTGTTATTAGTTAGACAAGTATGGTATACGGTCCAACTTAAATTAAACAAAGCCTTAACGGTACTTACCATGAGAAAGATTTTTTTCCGTCAGTAATACTTTTGTACTATATGTAAAAGTCTGACTCTTATATGTACATTTGAAAGTCTGTGTCTGAAAATGTACATTTTTTATAAAAACTTTTTCAGTTTTTATAGACACATCACCGATGAAATGGCTGAAAACGATAAAAGTAATGTGATTTTAAAATGTAGTTGCTTTTAATTCAAAAGGATGATTTGCTTTAATAACTAAATGAAAGGAAGATGGAAGAAGCTTTTTAAAGTTGAAATATCAATTTTAAAGTTTGTAGTTAAAATAGTATAAAAGTGACATAAAATTATTAATTCTATTCCCACTAAAGTTATTGCATTCCCGTGTCAC
The DNA here is from genome assembly GCA_963555665.1 of Dircenna loreta. Lineage (NCBI taxonomy): Eukaryota > Metazoa > Arthropoda > Insecta > Lepidoptera > Nymphalidae > Dircenna > Dircenna loreta. The sequence continues at coordinate 16,351,619 of OY743096.1, forward strand.
GCAACTCTATCGATGAGAGATATTATAAATTCAATGGTTTCGCATAATTTTGGAAAATATAAACTGTTAGTTCGCACGAAACATTAACTTTTTATGTTCGTAAATTAGTAGTTCTGAAATGTTCCAAGTTTCCGTTAATACCAACTTTCTCATGGATAGGATCTTTGTAAAGGCGAGATTCCAATCAAAGTGAAAGAAAATCGAACTTACAATAAATTAATCTTTATATTTGTATTATTATTTATCTAAGTTAATATTGAACATTGCTACAATGAAGTTGGGCTTTTTGTGAATTTGTAAGATGTTGTGAAATTTTAGTTTTTCTTTATTCAAATCGTAAAATTGTTAGAGTCTCTGAATATAAATAATTAACTCATATTTGATTGTTCATAATAAAACACAATTCAAACTATATAGAAACTAATACAACGTCACCCAACTATGTTTGTGATTCTTAAGTCTTATTGGTTGCGCTATACGTAGTTTATTCAGACCATGTTTAAATGTGATTGCCATCACATGCCTAGTCTATAGATATTTCATATGTCGTGAGCGCAGTTTATCTACCCTTAACTCGTGCCATAAACATCTCAAACTAACCGATATATCTTTGTGTTCTAAACCATAGATCAAGATTAGATACACGGGAACTAGTTGTATTCTAAATAAAGAAACCTTATATGTTCCAGCTAGAAGCTAGAAGATTTTGATTTGATTGATTAATAAAGAAAAAATAAAATAAAAAATATATATATAAAATTCACATAAGCTTAACATCGTTTTATATATATATAAAACGATGTTAAGCTTATATGAATTATTATGTATGTTATTATGTATTACATGGGCACGATTCGAACATACGACCTCCGGGAAAATAATATCATTATAAAAAGGTCCTATTTTAATCATACAGTACAACGTGAGACATTCACTGTTTTTTTCCCTCATAGGCCGTATTATAAGCAGCGCGTGCCTCCAATTACCTATGAGCCTGCTAAATGAAATGTTAACAGCGTTAATAAGTTGTCGGAATTAATATCCTGGGGTATGGTGGTAACGGTAAATAGTTTCCGTGCGGTCTGAGATAATGGGGCTCTGACATGAACGGGTGCAGTTTTCTAATTACCCCTTAGCGGGTAGTTTTAGTCAGTAATGTTGAGTAACCGTTCTTAATACCGTGGTCTGACTTTTGTGTTCCTCTACATAACATAGCAATCTGCAAAGCTTAGACGATTGATATTGGTATATTATTAATTCCATTTTCGAACTATCAAGTGAGTCAATAATAAATGTAATCCTAAACATTTGGGCCAGTTGGAACGTTCGCGTGAGAAACTTAGGGAAATTCTGGATTGTAAATCGTTGGAGTTACGAACCACTGATAGGCGTTTTTCTAAATATATATCATATACATCTATAGTGCAGATAAGCAAGTCAGGTCATACATTGTGGAGACGTGCCTATAGGAGTCTAGGTTTCAATAAGAAAAATAATTTGTAGTGAAGTCTGATTAAATATTTTAGTAGAAAAGCAAACTGATGACCACACTGCCTACACCAGTACGATATTATTTAATGACGTGCTATTAATTCCGTAATGCTTTCCATTCTGTTATTTTATTTGCGTCGCGTGTTTCGGCAATTTAATTAAAGGAATAGTAATACAGAATATATTTCTTCATATATTTTTGGTATGTAACTTAAAATAGCTTATCATTTTAGGAACACCTCACTACTTTACAAGAAGAGGCTCCTCAAGTGGATACCATAAAGCTGGAGAAACTGCTGTCAGCGGCTTACGCCCTGATCAGTCCTGAGCTACAACAAATTAGTTTACCTGATTTTCCTGTCGATAATTTGAATGCTGCAGCTCTTATCTTGGTATGACCACAATTTATTTTATAATTTTCTTTTCGACCAATAATTTTTGTCACGTTACTGCCATTTAAAAGTAATTCAAGAACTTTTCCAAGTGTCCATATATCAGCCAAAGTAGTTGTACTGATATATGGATAGTTAAAATGCCGTATAAAGTATGCGAGTATTTTATGTTCGTTACATGTGTGCGTGTTGGTACATGTCCTTGAGTCTATAAAGATACATCGGTTTTCACGCGATCTCCTCATCCGCATTACAAGGTCAAGGTATAGAAATGCTGGAATGTCAGCATTGTCTTTGATTTGTGGACAAGTTGTCGTCTATTTATGACCTTAATGTTACGATGTGTAGACAAATGTGTATATTGAAAACGGTATTTTTCCATTTTTGTTATTGAATTTGTTGTAAACTGTTTTCTCAATTTAATAAACACTCTTCTCCGCGCTCACCACTTGTAGGCTGAATAATGTTGACAATATTCATTTTAAGCGTCACATACTAGTTAAAATAATAGTTTATAAAAATATATATATTTTAGGAGCTCAACCCAAACATTCCAGTTTATAAATTATTATATTTATTGTATCCATACAACGCGTTCCTTACGAGAGATCACATAAAAAATGTTGAAGCGGTCTTACACAACCTCGGTATTGAAACCAATCCAAAATGGAATACAGCTCTACAAAGTGTAAGGTTTACAGAAAAACAGGCTCTAATAAATATGGAAATTAATGGAAACGCATCGCAATTTGGCGTAGCATGTGGAGAAAGGAAAAGAAAGGGGGAGGAAAAGGAAGGATATGTTAGGACAGAATTTCAAATTCAGCTCTTGAATGATTTGCTGTTGAGCCACGCTGTTGGTGATTTCTGTATTGTTGGTAAGCATAGCTTTACTTAATACATACTGCCAAGAAATCACTGGAAACTTGAATTGAATAAATTCGTTGTATATTCGAAACATTTCAAGGGAACTTTTAGGGTAAATCCTATTTTTAATTGATTTTTTAAACTCTCATAATATAACGTAATATTATTATTTTTAGGTCCAAAAGGCTGCGGCAAAAGCTTACTGGTGGATCAATTAGCGTCCTTCTTAGGATACACAATTGAGCCGATAGTTCTGTATCAGGATATGACAGCTAGGGATTTAATACAGCAAAGAACTACATTAGAGAATGGAGATACTGTATGGAGGAACTCTGCGTTAGTTGCGGCGGCTTTGAAGGGACACCTAGCGGTTTTGGATGGACTTCATCGAATAGATGCTAGTACTTTGGCTGTTTTGCATAGGTAAACTGAATTTAAGTTGTGGAGCCTTTGTGACATTTCGTGGTATGAAATTCGTTAATGCCATTGAATATGCTGTGTGTGCTGAATTTTGTGACTTAATATTTTTCCTATCAGATTAGTCCACGATAGAGAGCTACAGTTACACGATGGCACAAGACTTTTTCGTCACGACAGATACGATGAGCTCGTTAAGTCTGGTCTTACTGAACAGCAGTTAGAAAACAGCGGGGTTAAAAAAATACATCCAGCTTTTAGGTAAATAATTTTATACATTTTATACTTATAAATTACAGTTTTCATTATGGCCAATAAAAATTGTAACTTGAAAATAATAGTACAAGTAGGATCTTTATTCTTCCTGCTGCTTTTTTACCAATTTATTTAATTTATAATTATAGTTTAAGTCATAATAATGTTTCATTTTTAACTACCATTCTTTCTGACCACAGAATAGTAGCGTTAGCTGAACCACCCGTACTGGGCCGAGGACAGCAATGGCTATCACCTGAAATCCTTAGCTTATTTATCTTCCACGAAATGAGGAATTTAAGTAAAGAAGAAGAAATGTTTATTATAAAGTCTTTGGTATGATCAGGTTTTATAATTCAAAATGATATTATAATGCAATATTTATTCCAACTTCCGTTTATTACTTTCAGTACGGCAATATATCTGAGCCATTACATGAAGTTATCAACTTGGCGGATCAATTGAGGACATCCGAGGATAGTACATTAAAGAACCTGTCATCATCTCTCTCAACCAGACAGTTATTAAGAATAGCCAGTAGAATGTCCAAGTATCCCACAGACTCAGCCTATGAAACTGTTCAACGTACTTTCTTAGCTAAATTTTTGCCTAATTTAGCCAGGCGTGCACTTGATGGTGCCAGCCAGAAAATTGGAATAAATGCACCAAAAAAATTTGGTATTATAAACCGTGATCCGAAGAAAATAGACTGTTATGTTAAAAATGGCGTCCTAACTATTGGAGAAACGAGTACAAATATATTTAAGACTAACGCTTTAACAAAGGTACCTGATATTTTATTTTACGACGTCCCTCAACATATACGACTATTGGAGTGGTTATTACAAGATTTCCTGTTAGGTAACCATTTACTACTCGTGGGCAACCAGGGGGTGGGAAAAAACAAAATAGCAGACAGACTTCTACAACTTCTAAATCGTCCACGAGAATACATTCAACTACACAGAGACACAACGGTTCAATCATTAACTGTGCAGCCGACGGTTCGAGACGGGGTGGTTGTTTACGAAGACTCGCCGCTAGTTGAAGCGGTCAAACTCGGCCATGTTCTAGTAGTCGACGAAGCAGATAAAGCTCCAACCCATGTCACGTGTATATTGAAAACGTTAGTAGAAAATGGAGAAATGATTTTAAGTGATGGTAGGAGAATAGTGCCGAAGCATATGTTAGAAAGTTCTGGAGGAAATGTATCCAGTTTTATTCCGGTTCATGAAGACTTTAGAATGATTGTGCTGGCCAATAGACCTGGGTTTCCATTTTTGGGAAATGATTTCTTTGCTTCCTTAGGTTAGTACGATATAAAAGACCTTAATTTTATTGTACTTTTTATTTTCATATTTTTTTGGAAACCCAGACCCGTGCTGTTAATAAGAACAAACTCGTTTATTTTAGGGCATATTAAGATATTATATATATATATATATATATATATATATTTTTAAATGCAAATCTAAAAATTCCAGGTGACTTATTTTCGTGCCATGCTGTAGACAACCCCTCAATAGACTCAGAACTGGAATTGCTTCGCGCTTACGGACCCGATGTTCCTGAAGACATCATGAAAAAATTAGTACAGGCTTTCGCGTTACTGAGGGACATGGCCGACCAGGGACAGCTTACATACCCCTACTCCACCCGGGAGCTCGTCAATGTCGTTAAACATTTGCAGGTAACAGAATTGATGGCAGTGAGGTAATAGTGATGATTAAATTGTTGCATGTTTGTGGTTTAACATTCCAGCGATATCCCGCGGAGGATCTGGCGACAGCTATCAGCAACGTGTTCGACTTCGACCGCTACAGCAAGGGCGTGGCGGACGCGCTGCTGGAGGCGCTGCACGCCAGCGGCCTGCCCACCAAGGGGGTGCTGGAGGGGCGCCCGCGGGAGGTGCTGCGGCACCTACAGCTCACCGTCGACAGGAAAAGCGGGTGAGTGGCTGCGCGTGCTAAGTGATGGAAGTATGTTGAACCTTGCCGTGCTCCGGCATTGACTGCCTCTACCGTACCTCTTCGTCACGTATTTAATGATGTTATTGTTCTATTTAAATCAAACGTTACTTAACAAATGTTATCGTTAAAGTCTAGACGTGTCGTCGCCGAAGTACGGTAAGGATGATCCGGACAACAAGCCGCACGTGGGAGGGAACACGTGGGCGGGGGGCACGGGGGGGAGAGACACGGCCGGGCTGGGGGGGAAAGGGGGTCCCTACCGACTGGATAAGGGTCATGATGTACATCAAGTAAGAGAAAAACTACGTACCGCACTCGTGTCGCGCATATGAGATATTTATAATCCAATGCGACGTTTCGAATGCTTTGCACGAATTATTCATATAGTAAGATTGATGTCTCTCAGTCAGTCAGTCGATACATTGTTCCGTTCGTGTGAACCTTCGAAACAATTATAGAAAAAAAGTAAAGCTCGTTTCTGTTACACGACACAATTTATTTATGAAAATTATTTTAAAAAAGTTGCCATCGTAGTTATAATACAAAAATATATCATTTAAGTTGTCGGAAGCGGAAAAGGACGACATTCCGGAACACGTGAAGAAAGCGGCCCGGGAGATGAACAGAAAAGCTTTCGAGGAACGACTGAAGGAGATCAACATGAGCGAGTACGACGCCAAGCTGTACGAGCAGTTCTTAAGAGCTGTACAGCCTCAGGTCTCATTATGATCGTGTTTTTTTATAAATTTACATATTTCGATACATTGACAAACGGAGGGATATTTTAGGGTTTATCACGTAGAATATTTTATTTTCTTAGTGAACATAGAAAACTAAATTCATTAAGGTGTTTAACGAAACGGAGGCTCACTTGGCACAGTGATAGGGACGTCACACACAGAGGTCACAGGTTCGAGTCCTAAACATCTCGAGAGTTCTAAAGCTCATGATGAATATTTTATTCCATATTTATTTCACAACAACAATATACACACCACAATATTTGATTTCAAAATGTTAATAGTTTGTTCATAGCAAGTTCCACACCAGACGGGTGATGGCGGCGCAGCCATCGACACATAGCATGGTTAAACAGTAGTTAACAAGTGACAAACAAACAATACATTTGGCCGTGCCTGTATCAGATAGGGGCGCTGCGCGGCGTGCTGGCGGAGCTGCAGGCCAAGAAGAAGGAGAGGCAGTGGAGCAGACACCAGACCAGCGGGGACCTGGACGACGGGAAGATCATTGAAGGTAGTCCTATATTCTATTAGATAGCGTCTGCTCTCTAGACTCCATAGTAAGCCGTCTATTATTTTAATAACATTTATAAATATTTCGTTTGGTTAGCCCAAAAAACAATTAAAAATAAGACATTTTTCCGGATTGAAAAAATCAATATAAAATAAAATTTCACGGTAATTTTCAGAATCCGTACCTGCCAGTAGTTTTGGCGTGTGAGGCTCACAGATAAACATACTAAATTATGATTGTTCTGTTTTATTATATGGGGGGTGGCCCATAAGTCTTTACATATGAAAAAAAAAATTTAAATAGAAGTAATTACATTATGAATTATATTTTTAATTATAAAGAGACCTTGAAAATTGCCAATAAAATTTTTGAAATTATCATCTAAATAATAAAAATAATCCGTGTCGATCACGGCACTCTGCAAACGACGTCTACTCGTCGCCGTCACGACCCTCCTGCAGTGCTCGCCGTGTTGCCATGCCGTGGGCTGACGCAGCCACCCAAACTATCACGTTAAGACTATTTAATGGCTTCTAATGCTTTGCTTTGTTTTTGGATCAATGGGGCTCCTATAGCGGCCACTCTGTTTACTAACCGCCCGTGCCCGTCTGACGTGCCCGTTAAGGTAGCGTCGGTATCTTTTAATTCTTGCACCAACTGAATTCTGTAATTGTGCATAAGTAAATCTTTTTTCAAAATCCGTTGTAACGATGCTCTGGGTACATTTAAGGAAAACTTACGACGGGATTGAACTTACGACGAAAATGAAAACAGGATTTTCTTGAATAGACCGTCCCACGATGTTGTATGTCGTTGGCGACATGACCGCGGTTTATCTAACGTCGAACTGATCTCCTCGAACTTAGCGACCCATCTCTTAGTAGTAATAGTTTAAAGAGTCGGCAAAGTTGTGTAAACCTTTATGTTTTTACAAATTGTTGTTTTTATAAAATTCGCGCCCACGAGACGCACAGTTCGCGCGGTGAAACGCTCAATCGCGACCAAATTCTCAGAAATCGATGTTACTGCACCGCGCGTCGTTTTTGTTTTATTCAAATTTTACGTTTTAAAGAAGTCATGGGCCACCCTGTACCTACAAAGAATTATATGATCTAAGAATATTCTACATGAACAGCTATCACCAGAAAGATAAATACCATCACAACATCCAGGTCTCACAGGTGAGAGGTCCATCTACCGTCGTCGCCTGGAGCAGTCGCCCCCCCCTGGCGCCCCTCCCGACACACCCAAGCGACTGCGGCTCGTGGTGGACGTGTCGGGGAGTATGTACAGGTAGGGGGTTACATAGAGGGAGGTTAAAGATGGAGGTGTGTCATTTGTATACAGAGTACTTTTTTAACTCTGATAAAGGATGACAGTATAGGGTATTCTTAACCTATAGAAGATATTTAAGACTTTTTCTTAGAAATTGTTATTATTCATGTTATTGGTTAACATTGTTTTCTGTCAAACGTGACTTAACATGAACATTTATTAAATTGTACTTTTTAATTTAGATACTTTATTTCTTTCTTTCCATTACTTCCGACGCATGGCGCATAATGAATGCTAGCTCCTAGCTCGCGGTGAAACTCAACGTTTATCAAACTTATACCTTTGAGTATGTTTAAATCAATAATTCCTCAGATTCAACTCGTACGACGGCCGTCTAGAACGTTCCATGGAGGCTGTGGTGCTTCTAATGGAGGCTCTGAAGGGTTATGAAGCCAGAATCAAATATGACATGTTCGGTCACTCGGGAGAAGAACATGCGCTGGAACTGATAAAAGTCGACAGACCGCCGGAGAATGAGAAGCAGAGGTTACAGGTGAGACAAAAAGTACAGAAGAACGAGTTAGATAAGTTTATATAGAAATTACGTTTAAAGTGTCGACTGTTATGAGCCAATCGGATAATAAAAAATATGTTGCTCTACATGAGAGATGAGAGATGCTCTACATGATGAGAAACCTTATCATTGACGCTGTACAATTGTTTATTGACAGTATTTTTATATCGTCATCTTATGTCGATATCGATCATTGAGATGAACAAATCAACATCAGCCTCCGGACTCGTATCGAAATGGAGACATTACTGACATTCGAAAAAGAAATCCCTTTTAAAGATATATTACAAAATAAAACTCCTTCATGTACATTCAAATCTTATTTAAAATTTCAATGAACACACTGCATTTATTGGGTTCTAAAGTTTAGAACCACGGAGTAGAACCTTCACGAATACTCTCAACTTATTTATTAAATATCAAATATCCGTAACTGACGTGAGACACGCGACAGACAGAGGACGTCAACAGACAACACCCTGGAAGTAAGGGCAGTAGAGTAACAAGAGTAGCATTGTCAACAAGTTGGTAGTTGCCAAACCTCGCTATCATCAGAATGTTCCTGAGTATTATAATAAGCTTTATATATAATTAAGCGTTTAATATAAGCTTAAACTTTTTTATGCTATAAGTTGCTGACAAATTTTTGTAATTTATTGTATTCCATTACCCAATAATTACTTTTTAGTTTTAATGAGTCTAAATTTATGAACTATTATTTATACTATTATTGTATGTAAGTCGAAACAGTTTAAAGGGTTTCTCGAGGACTGTTGTTGAGCACGATATTTAGCTAGAATTGCTACTTTTGTAAAAAAAAAATGATTTTACGTCTATCCCTGGTTTTCAAGCAGAATAAGTATTGAATTGATGCCAAGAATTGATCCTTGAGGAACCCCCATATTTTTAACAATGGTTTAAGACAGAATATTTTTCCGTCAGATTATTCGCACGATGCACGCGCACGCGCAGTTCTGTTGGTCCGGAGACAACACGCTGGCGGCCGCCTCCCACGCCACCGCCTCCCTCAGGGACCACCACAGCGATGACGCACTGGTCATCATTCTGTCCGACGCCAACTTGAGGAGGTAGGACCGCCTCCCCCTCTCCCTCCCTGCTCCCCCCTCTCCATCTGTCCCTCTCTCGTCGTCATTCATGTCAATACTAACACGTAGACGAGACGACCTTAAACTATACAACGAGCACGAGCCCGTCACTGAAACTTAATGAATAATGTAGTTTAATCCGTCTTTATCAGATACGGCATAGCTCCGGAACAGCTGGGCGCCATATTGACCTCCGAGCCCAACGTACAAGCTCATGTCATATTCATCGGCAGTCTCGGGGACGAGGCTAACGTGTGAGTACAGGAGATGTACATACATACAATTATATATTACAGAGAAAAAAAATTAAAATGCTCCCCCCCCGCCTCCCCCCCAGGCTCCTCCGCGGGCTGCCGGCCGGCCACGCGCACGTGTGTCTGGACGTGAGCTCGTTGCCGCTCATCTTGCAGCAGATATTCGCCTCCTCGCTGCAGGGGTAGCTGTTTCAGTTCTGATCCAGCTACACGCCATGGCGTCTCCAACAAATATATACAGTCGTAATTGTAACCTCAATTACCATAAAAATACTTGTTCCGGGAAATATATTAATATATTAATAAGCGAACTTATCGTTCTTATTTTTGTATGACATTTATAATAAGTAAGCTACATTAGTGTGAAGTACACGAAGAAATAGTAATTTGTACGGTTTGACCGAATAATTATAGTATTGTATTTATTTATTAAGAAACCTGAATTAATAAAATATTCCGCAGGCTGTGGCTTTCTTTAATCTTATTTTTGTATGAATATACCGCTGTTATCGCAATAAAATATATTTAAATATTATTTTATATTATTTATTGAAATAAACAAGTTTACCCAGATTTATTTGTCGAATATCACACAGAATGAAATACAGACACAGACTATTTACTGATTATTGTATTATTGTGTTAAAAGTAATTTTCAAGTTTATTACGTTGGAAAAATGTGTAAATTTTTTGAGGAAAGGTTTTCCTATTCCTTTACCTTGCCGTATTGTTGTAGAGGACAATGTTAAATTCTGGCTGTAAGAGTCCTCACTTGATATACATACATTTAAGTGGATTTGTCAATAAGCAATATTGACGTATTGAAACACGAAAGACAATTCGCTTAGAGTTACTATTGTCGTGTCAGCTGAAGGATGCATCGGGATCCGCTTCTTCGAAAATAGCATTGTCAGACGGTAACAGGACATTCTAATCACTAAACTACAATATTACGTAACTTGTGCTTTCCACAACTGCATGCTTTTGAAAAATAACATCGCGATGACGGCACATGATAATGATTATAGCGTGTCTGTGCTCTGAGGAATTTGCTAAGTACACATTTAG